>OY856187.1:278395593-278530593 GCA_963693315.1 Diogma glabrata | reverse complement strand
ATTTGCTTTCATTTGATTTTGAAATGATGTTCTTTAATAAAACAATTGATGATTCTCTTGATATATTTTATTGTGTCTTGTATGACGGATTTGAAAAGTTTATTCCCAAGTACCATCCTAAATCAAATTCTGATCCACCATGGATCTGTAAAAATCTTTCAAATATCCGAAATACAATTCGAAAAGCACACAAAAGAGTAAGATTGACGAATGATACATCTATACTAGAGCAACTAATAGTTAATTTTACTGATCTTAATAAAAAATATCATGCAAACCATATACAAAATTTGGAGGATAATGTACTTAATGATCCAAAAAATTTTTTGGAATATGTACGAAGTCATCGCCAGGCGAAAACAAATTTCACATCAATCCGGTATAAAGGATCGTCAACTTCAGATATTCATCATTCGGAGTCAGACGAAGAAGGTGGTCTCCTAAATTTTAAAAGAAAAAGAACAAAAAAACAAGGATAATCGAAAATAGAACAATAAGTGTTATAAGTGTTAATAAGTGTTAATAAGTAGCTAATAAGTGTTATAGTGTTTGTGTTAGTGTTTATAAAAATAAAAGTGTTAAGGAACGGACGCGTACAATTATATAATTGGTGAGATTGTTCTTTATTAAAAAATTATTTGGTATTTTGTGTTTACTATTACCAAGAGGTAGGCAGGTAAAATATTACCTTTTATTGCTTTGGTGTAATAAATTTATTTATTATTTTAAAGCATAAATTTGCCTTGGTAACAGAACACAAAAAATTTCGTTTTGGTTGTTAGTGATTTTTTTTGGATTGATTGATATTTTTTTTGTGAAGTTTTTTGACACGGTCTAGCTCCTCCCACCTCGAACTTATTTTATGAGTTAGAAAATATCAGTTAGTTGATTATGAAATGTCTTTTTTTGACAAAAGTTAGGAATTTCAAATTAAACCCTCTATTTGTACTCTTCAATTTTGTAGTGTCTTTTGTGTCCCCATTTTTTTTGCTTTTCTCTTATCATGCTACTGTTGCATGAAATCTGCTATCGTGTTTTTGTGACAGAGATATCCAGTTTCTTTTGTACTGTTTAGTGTTGAAATTTAGGCCTGGCCGAATTTCAGCAGCTATGCCTGCAATGTCAAAGGGTAAGTTTTTGTCTCAACAAAATGGCCGCAGAGTGAACCAACAGCTTAGCATTGACTTCACCAACATAAGAGGTCTCAATTCGAATCCAAACGAGGTTCATCACTACATCGAAAAAAATAAACCTGACATATTGTTTCTTACCGGAACAATTGTTAGTGGCAAAGCATCGAAGTTGGATCCCGATAATAACCGGATACCTAGTTACGAATTGGAACATTCCTTTTATAACAAGCATGGTGTCTGTGTATTTGTTCGAGATTCACTTTCATGTGTGAGAATTAAGGCCTACGAGTTGAACTCTAAGCACCATAATTCTATAGCACTGAAGATCTCAGGTGTTGATGAAACTATGTTTATAATAGGATTATATGGATCCCCAAATTCTCCCCCAGGATGTCTCTTTTTCGATCAAATATCGGCTAATCTAGACAAGATTACCACGGACTACCCCAAAGAAAGACTGGCCATTCTTGGAGACTTTAATATTCATAATAAAGAATGGCTTAAGTATTCATCGCGCACTGACGACGTAGGAAGACAAGTCGAACTGATACTCGCAGATTATCAGGGTTTGACGCAAATGATAGAGAGTCCTACTAGAATCTCAGACAATTCACATCATAACAATAATTTGCTGGATCTGTTTTTGACAAACGAACCAGATACTACGAAGACAAAAGTTGAACAACCCCTCGGAACATCGGACCATCTACTAATATCAGCAATAGTGCAATTTACATCACCGACACAAATTAAAGCAAATCCTCGTCGCGCTTGGAACTATAAACGCGCCAACTGGGAGGGACTGAGAAACTTTTATGATGAAACACCTTGGAAAACTATTTGTTGTGTTCATCAAGATCCTAGCACATCGGCAATAAGAATGTTCGAAATCATAAAAGACGGAATGAGGCGGTTTATTCCAAATCGATTAATCACTCCTAAAACTGAGCCTTGGTTCACGCGGGATGTTGATGAGGCAGTGAGGAATAAACGCAAAGCGTTTAAGATATATAACGATAAAAAAACACCTGAAGCCCATAGCGCCTATAATAAAGCCAGAAATATTAGTAAATTCAAAATAGAATTGGATAAAGAAGCGTTTATCCAGAAGAAAGCAAAGAAATTCGTCGAGCACCCATCTGGCTCACGTAGTTTCTTTTAGGTAGTTAAATCAGTCCAGAGCAATTTTACTCGATCCTTTATTCCAACCTTAGTTCTGAATGATATTCCCGTGAGCGACTCGAAAGAGAAGGCGGATCTTTTGGGTCGTATATTCGCAGAAAACTCAAACATAGTTGAACCTCCCCATTCTCCTACACTCATTCCCCCAGTTGTAACGAAAATTGAACCAATTATTTGTCGTTGCAATATTGTACGGAAAATGCTTCTTTCTATCAATATCAACAAATCTGCTGGCCCCGACGGTATTCCACCCCTCATTCTTAAAAACTTTGCTAGGCAACTAGCTCCAATTTTAACAAACATTTTCTATTTATCTTATAAAACCGGAATATTTCCCGACTCTTGGAAGCTGGCCAGCGTTCAACCCATACCAAAGAAAAGCAGTAAGATAGATCCTAGCAATTATAGACCAATTGCAATTCTGTCGGTTTTAGCTAAAATATTTGAAAAATATGTTAACTACAATTTAATAGATTATTTGGAAGTGTCGCGAATTATTGATGATAAACAGTATGGTTTTCGTAGAAGTCATGCAACAGGTGATCTGTTAGCCTACGTATCCCATCTCTGGAACAAATCGCTGGAAAACCATGGTAAAACATTCAGTATTTCACTTGACATTTCTAAAGCATTTGATAAAGTGTGGCATAAAAATCTCATAGCTAAATTAAAATCTTATGGCATAGACCATCTTACTGTCTCATGGATTCATAGTTTTCTTTCAGGTAGCCAATTTCATGTTAATGTAGATAGTATCACATCCAATATTTTCACAACCAATGCTGGGGTTCCCCAAGGTTCTGCACTCTCACCAACCTTGTTTCTTCTATACATTAATGACTTACTTATGCATCACATGCATCTCCTAAATTTCGATCTCATACTGCAGTTACCACTGATAGAGAGCTGCTAATTGATTCTATCAACAAAGATCTGGAGCGTATAATGGAATGGGGAGATCGTAATCTTGTTTCATTTAATCCAACCAAAACCAAACTATGCCGTCTTTCAGGAATAGAGCGACATAAAAATTTTCCTATTAAAATAAACCACGAGGTATTGCGTGAGGTTGAATCAGTTAGACTACTTGGAGTGGATATTCAAAATACCCTGAAGTGGAATAAACATGTGTTCAACCTCGCTAAATCTGCAATGCAAAAATTAGGATTCTTGAGTCGATGTAAAAAGTATTTCAATCTCGAGCAAATTTTGCTAATCTTCAAGTCCTTTATTCGTCCATGTATGGAGTACTGCTGTCATATTTGGAGAGATGCAATTCAGTCAACAATAAAATGTCTAGACTCTGTTCAGAAAAAAACAATACGGTTGATTGGTAATACCGAAATAACGGACCAGCTTGATTCACTCCAGCACAAAAGAAATGTGGCTGAATTGTCAATCTACTATAAATATAACTTTAGCGAATTCTCCTCTAAGGAAATTCAAAATATCCTTCCATCATGTGCGCAGTATAATCGACAAACAAGAGCTGCCGAGTTATCCCATCCATTTGTTGTACAAATACCTCGTTGTAGAACTGTGTCCTTTCAGAACGACTATTTTAATAGAGTGGCCAAATTTTGGAACTCAATGCCTCCCTCTGTATTTCCCGATGAATTTTCCCCTCAGGCATTTAAAGAAAATGTCTATAATCATTTAAAACAATCAGTATAGTTATCCCTATATCCCCATTCCTTCCATTTTCCTCTTCTCCTTCCTATATAGTTTATATGGTATCTTCGGATATTCAAAGAGTCTAAATAATGAATATTTCATATTTAGTGTGCTAAACATGTCTAACTAATGAATAGAAAAAAAAATTCAATCCATAGCAAATATATTTGCATCCTTTTTTGTGAAACCTATTCAAAAAACCAAGGAAATGATAGTTACATAGATGCAATGAACAATGATAAAACAAAAACCTTTAAAAGATTATCAACATTTTCATGGCAGCAAATTTTTACATTACTTACACAGATAGATCCTAGTAAGGGAAAAGATACCGATAATGTGTCGCCAATTATTCTCAAAAATTGTGCTATACCACTTGCGCTTCCACTGCAACTACTTTTTAATAAATCGATAAATCAAAACAAATATCTTGAAAAGTGGAAAATAACTCATATTCTTCCACTTCATAAAAAGGGTAATAAAAATGATGCTGAAAATTACCGTGCTATAAGCATTGGATCTAATATTGCAAAAATCTTTGACGGGTTAATTTCACGATATTTGCTAGATTGCATTCAGATATCTGTATCGAACAACATGGTTTCGTGAAAGGAAAATCTACATTAACAAACTTAATGGAATTTCACCATGCAGCTTCAGAATCATTGGCAAAAGATAGACAACTAGATGTTGTATACTTAGATTTCAATAACGCATTCGATAAGATAAAAAAATACAATGTCATCATCACTAAATTGTCTAATTATGAGTTCTCTCATGCAACGTTAAAATGGTTCTTATCATTTTTAACGAATCGTGTGTCCTACGTAAAGATTGAAAATCAAATATCTTGTGAATTTATTCCAACATGGTCTACCTCAAGGGAATCCATTAAGTTCGTCATTATTTTTAATCGCTATTAACGATCTACCTTCAACTGTACCAGAAGCTGGGATACTGCTTTTTGCAGATGATGTAAAATTGGTTAAAAGTATTGGAAGTATTCGTGATTCGATTTGTCTTCAACGTGCTATTGATAATGTGTTACACTGGTGCGATGTCAACTGTATGTCATTGAACATCCGAAATTGTAAAACAATGAGTATATCTAAGTCAAAGTCGCCTATAACAACATCATATAAAATAATGAATGAACACATTGAAAGATTAACCGAATACTCTGATTTGGGCGTATTATTTACAACATCTTTAAAATTTAATAAACACATCGAAATGATCATTTCAAAGGGGATGATTACTTTGGGTTTTATTCGACGCCTATGTAAAACATTTTCCCCTAATACCCTTAAATTATTATATACATCGATACTGCTACCAGTACTTGATTACTGTTCACCGATTTGGAATCCCTCTGAAGTTAAATATCGTAATAAAATCGAGAGTGTACAAAAACAGTTCCTGATGTATGCTTTAAGAATATTTATTTCAATGATAGAACGATTTTACATTGAATAATACATTCTGCCCGGAAATTGTGACTATACCACGTAATTGTGGATGGTTCATTGTATCTAAAGTGATTTTTGCAGAATTTTCTTCTGTTGGGGGCTGAGATAAAAGACCAAGTTTATTAAAATTTATTAATGGTCCAGGTTATTTCAATGATATAACGCTTGTACATTGAATAATACATTCTGCCCGGAAATTGTGACTATATCGTGTAATTGTGGATGGTTCATTGTATCTTAGGTGATTTTTTCAGAATTTTTTTCTGTTGGAGAGCTGAGATAAAAGACCAAGTTTATTGAAATTTATTAATGGTAAAGGTTATTTCAATGATAGAACGCTTGTACATTGAATAATACATTCTGCCCGGAAATTGTGACTATACCACGTAATTTTGGATGGTTTATTGTATCTTAAGTGTTTTGTTCAGAATTTTTTTCCGTTGGAGGGCTGAGATAAAAGACCGACTTTATTAAAATGTATTAACGCTTGAGGTTATTTCCATGATATAACGCTTGTACATTGAATAATACATCCTGCCCGGAAATTGTGACTATACCACGTGATTGTGGATGGTTCATTGTATCTTTGATGATTTTTTCAGAATTTTCTTTTGTTGGGGGGCTGAGATAAATGACCGAATTTATTAAAATTTATTAATTGTCGATGTTATTTCAATGATATAATGCTTGTTCATTGAATAATACATTCTGTCCGGAAATTGTGAATATTTTACGTAAATGTGGATGGTTTATTGTATCTTTGGTGATTTTTCAGAATTTTTTTTCGTTGGGGGGCTGAGATAAAATAACAAGTTTGTTAAAATTTATTAATGGTCAAGGTTATTTCAATGATATAACGCTTCTGCATTGAATAATGCATTCTGCCTGGAAATTGTGACTTTACCACGTAATTGTGGATAGTTCATTGTATCTTTGGAGATTTTTGCACAATTTTTTTCCATTGATGGGCTGAGATAAAAGTCCGAGTTTATAAACATTTATTAATGCTCGAGGTTATTTCAATGATATAACGCTTGTACATTGAATAATACATTCTGCCCGGAAATTGTGACTATACCACGTAACTGTGGATGGTTTATTGTATCTTAAGTGACTTTTTCAGAATTTTCTTCTATTGGGGGGCTGAGATAAAAGACCAAGTTAATTAAACTTTACTAATGGTCGAAGTTATTTCAATGATAGAACGCTTGTACATTAAATAATACATTCTGCCTGGAAATTATGATTTTACTACGTGATTGTGGATGGATGGATATCGTCACCAGCAGCTTTTGGATGAAATCAGGTCCATAATGCTTCAGACATATGTTTTCTCGCGTTTGACTCGTCAATCGGTTTGTGCAGGTAGTCGGATTGTCGAGATTACTCACTATCATAGTAATAAAATACAAAGCGATTTCTTTGTGCGTACATCGTACAAATGGAATGCTTTGCCCGAATCAATAGTCTCGAGTGCCTTCAATCCACAAAGATTTAAAAAAAGCGTCCACCAATACCTCAAGACGCATGTTGTTGTGGGACCTAGGTCTTAAAAGGTATCTATGCGTTGTTGTGACATATTTTGTAAATCCTACTACACAACTCTTTTTATTAAAAAAAAAATAAATAAAAATAATTTTGTTTTTATATTATATAACATATATTATTTTGTTTTATCGTTAATATTGTTTTGTTATATATTGTTTTATCTTTGTCACATACCACAACTTTAATTTATCTTTAATTAATTTCATTAATTTGGACATTTCATTAAAAACAACAGTAACTTGGTATATATAATCTACCATATTTGCCACTATATATATAATCAAAATAAATGCAAATCACTACCCTAAAATCAAACGAAATCACAATGACCATTGACCACAGAACTTTATCCAAAAAAAATATTGCGACGCTGATGCATAGGCTGACTTCACCACAGCTCTGGAAACATAGTGTTCTGGATATATAATGAGCTAATATCCATAAAATACTTTAATTAAAAGCTAACCAATGTTATAGACTTCGTAGTTCTAATAATAAAAATATTAAAGCAAGCAGTAGTATTCCAACAAACATAAATTCTGTTGTACGAAAAAAAGTAAAAAAAATTTTATCGGAAGTGACAAAGCGGAAGTTAGGATGCAGAACTGTTGTAAACTTTACTAAATGGGTATGTACCAAATTTCATCCAACTCGATTATTAGGTACAGAAGTTATTGAGCTTCCAAAATAACAGGTGCTTGGAGGACCCCCCACCACTTTGTTCACTATCGCTAAAAAAACTAATCAGTTCCTTGCCATACATATTTGCATCTTTTTGCAAAGTGTAATCAAAATTACTTAACGAACGAATGTTGTATGTTTCCAACAAACATTGAAACAATAAACAGGTGTTCGGGAGGACCCCACCACTTATCCCAATATTGTCCAAAAACTAGTCAATTCTTTGTCAATAAAGTCTTTATCTTTTTTCAAAGTGCCATTAAAATTGATTAATGAATGAAATCTGTATGCTCCCAACAAACTTTAAAAACCAAGTGTAAAAAGTCAGCAGTTGTATGGTAGATCCCCCGCCACTTTGATCAATGTGTCCCAAAAGATGATAATTATCTTCTTATACTAATTGAAATTTTTCCATAAGTTTTATCATAATCACTTCATTATTGTAGGCTGTAGTGTGCATAAAGATACTGAAAAAACTGCCAACAAGTAAAAAAAATTTTTTTTTACCGGAAGCAAAACACCGGAAGTTGGGATGCAGAATTTTTGTAAATCATACTAAATGCTTATGTACAAAGTTTCATCCAATTCGATTATCAGGTACAGATGTTATTGAGCTTTCAAAAAAACAGGTGCTCCAGGGACCCCCCACCACTTTGTTCACTTTCGCTCAAAAACTAATCAGTTCTTTGCCATACATGTTTGCATCTTTTTCCAAAGTGTCATCAAAATTCGTTCACGAACGAATGCTGTGTGCTCCCAACAAACATTGAAAAAAGTGTGACACATTAAACAGGTGTTCGGGAGGACCCCCACCACTTATTCCAATATTATCCAAAAACTAATCAGTTCTTTGTTACTTAAGTCTCCATCATTTGCCAAAGTGTCATTAAAATTGAATAATGAATGAAGCCTGTATGCTCCCAACAAACTTAAAAAACAAAGTGTGAAAAGTCAGCATTTGTATGGTAGACCCCCCACCACTTTGATCAATGTGTCCTAAAACATAATAATTATCTTTTCACACTAATTGGAACCCTATTCCATAAGTTTCATCATAATCACTTCATTATTGTAGACTGTAGTGTGCATAAAGACACTGAAAAAACTTCAAAAAAGAACAAAAAAATTTTTTTTACCGGAAGTGAAAAACCGGAAGTTGGGATGCAGAACTATTTTAAACCGTACTACATACTCATGTACCAAGTTTCATCCAATTCGCTTATCACGTACAGAAGTTATAGAGCTTTCAAAAAAACAGGTGCTCCAGGGACCCCCCACCACTTTGTTCACTATCGCTCAAAAACTAATCAGTTCTTTGCCATACATGTTTGCATCTTTTTCCAAAGTGTCATCAAAATTCGTTCACGAACGAATGCTGTGTGCTCCCAACAAACATTGAAAAAAGTGTGACACATTAAACAGGTGTTCGGGAGGACCCCCATCACTTATTCCAATATTATCCAAAAACTAATTAGTTCTTTATTACTTAAGTCTCCATCATTTGCCAAAGTTTCATTAAAATTGAATAATGAATGAAGTCTGTATGCTCCCAACAAACTTAAAAAACAAAGTGTGAAAAGTCAGCATTTGTATGGTAGACCCCCCACCACTTTGATCAATGTGTCCCAAAACATGATAATTATCTTTTCACACTAATTGGAACCCTATTCCATAAGTTTCATCATAATCACTTCATTATTGTAGGCTGTAGTGTGCATAAAGACACTGAAAAAACTTCAAAAAAGTACAAACAAATTTTTTTTACCGGAAGTGAAAAACCGGAAGTTGGGATGCAGAACTATTTTAAACCGTACTACATACTTATGTACCAAGTTTCATCCAATTTGCTTATCACGTACAGAAGTTATAGAGCTTTCAAAAAAACAGGTGCTCCAGGGACCCCCCACCACTTTGTTCACTATCGCTCAAAAACTAATCAGTTCTTTGCCATACATGTTTGCATCTTTTTCCAAAGTGTCATCAAAATTCGTTCACGAACGAATGCTGTGTGCTCCCAACAAACATTGAAAAAAGTGTGACACATTAAACAGGTGTTCGGGAGGACCCCTACCACTTATTCCAATATTATCCAAAAACTAATCAGTTCTTTGTTACTTAAGTCTCCATCATTTGCCAAAGTTTCATTAAAATTGAATAATGAATGAAGTCTGTATGCTCCCAACAAACTTAAAAAACAAAGTGTGAAAAGTCAGCATTTGTATGGTAGACCCCCCACCACTTTGATCAATGTGTCCCAAAACATGATAATTATCTTTTCACACTAATTGGAACCCTATTCCATAAGTTTCATCATAATCACTTCATTATTGTAGGCTGTAGTGTGCATAAAGACACTGAAAAAACTTCAAAAAAGTACAAAAAAATTTTTTTTACCGGAAGTGAAAAACCGGAAGTTGGGATGCAGAACTATTTTAAACCGTACTACATACTCATGTACCAAGTTTCATCCAATTCGCTTATCACGTACAGAAGTTATAGAGCTTTCAAAAAAACAGGTGCTCCAGGGACCCCCCACCACTTTGTTCACTATCGCTCAAAAACTAATCAGTTCTTTGTCATACATGTTTGCATCTTTTTCCAAAGTGTCATCAAAATTCATTCACGAATGAATGTTTTATGCTCCCAACAAACATAAAAACTTTGTGGAAAAAACCACCTGTTGTATGGTGGACCCCCCAACCCTTTATCCAATGTGCTCCAAAAGCTGATAAAATCTTTCTTATGTTATTTAAAAGCTTTTCGCAACGTTTCATGAAAATCGATCGGTAATTGTAGGCTACAGTAGGGATAAACACCTGAAAAAAAAACTTTTTAACCGGAAGTGACAAACCGGAAGTTGGTATGCAGAAATATTGGAAACAGTATTAAAACCTTATATACTAAGTTTTAATAAGATCATAGCTCGAGATCAGAAGTTATTCAAGATTTAAACTTAGAGGTGTTCGGGAGACCCCCCGCCATTTTGTCCAAATTTAAAATGAATCCAGATCTTCCATTTTCAAGTGAACCTGTATCATTTGCCTAAGTTTCATGAAGATCCTATGCAGAAAACTCACCCACCCACCCACCCACCCACCCACCCACCCACCCACCCACCCACACACAGACGTACACCAAAATTTTTATTGGCTATTTGGATAGAGGATGGTCCAAAACAAAAGAAAAAACAAAATTTGGGGTATGTAAGATTTTTTTTTTTCACGATAGATTGCATTACTTCACACAATTTAAAATTGTGGTGAAGTAAAAATATTCAACAAAACATAACAAGTCGTACAAAACTTAAATAGAATCGAATTTAAGCGGAACGCTTCAAAATTCATTCTTCGACTCCACGATCGAAATTTTTCACCCGTCCGTTTAATTAATCAAGAAAATCTTGTGACGATTATCTAGCGGCCAATCATAATCATCACATCAGACTTGGTATCACATATCATTTAGAAAGTGTGCTAACATGTATTATCAAACGCAAGCAAAAAAATGCTGTTTTACAGTAAATGTAATTATAATCCATTAAGTTCGCAAAATTGAAGTTAATAAATTATAATACATGAACAAATATGTCAAGGTTTTCTCCATATCTCGTAATATGGTGATATTAAAGGATTTAAAGAAAACCTGATAAAGCATTCTTGCCCTCGGTTGATACTACAAGCAGCACATCAAATAAAAGAAAGATATGGGATATTTTAGAAAAGAATTTAGATTTGGAAATTAAGAATAATTTAGGAAATTGTTCCAAATGAAGTTTAGGCTGATTAATTATATTGGAAAGGTTCAAATTTCAATCTGTTGTGACGAAGAAAAAGAGAAGGATTTCTTTTTCGCCGCCACAAAATCAGCGTCGAAATTTAGGGTGGTGGTGGTATACATATACTCTAAATAGCATTTTTTTTAACAATAACGAAAAAGCTGTGCATCGCAAAATTCTAAAAAAATGAATTGTTTCTTAAATTAGGTGCCTTTTTAAATGACACCCAACTCATTTGGGTCAAAAACGATTTTTTTCTCCCTCCCCATTCCCATCGCCTAAAAACACAGAAATGAAATTATTTGCGACTCCACTATAACTATCATCAAAAGTTTACCAAAATTTTTGTCTATGTGAACTTTTCAAATTTTTCTGTGTTCAGTGTCGAATCGTAGGGGAAAAAACGGTTTGAAAGTTTTACTTTTTTGACAATAACTCAAAAACTGTGCACAGCGAAATTCTAAAAAAAATTGCATTATTTCTTAAATTAAGTGCTCTTTCAAATGATCCCACTCGTTTGGATCAAAAAAAAAATTTTTTACCGTCCCTACACCCATCCCCTAAACACACAGATACATAATATATACATAATACATAGAGTTCGCTATGATTTTAATTCAAAATATAGCAAACTTTCTGTCTCTGTGAATTTTTTTAAATTTTTTCTGTCAATCGGTGTCGAAACATAGGGGGGGGGGGGGGGTGGTCCGAAAGTTGTACATTTTTTAGAATAACTCAAAAACTGTGAACCGCAAAATTCTAAAAAAATTGCACTGTTTCTTATATTAGATACTCTTTCAAATTACACCCCACTCGCTTGGGTGATAAAAAGTTTTCTTTTACCCTTCCCCACCCCAATCACTTAAAAGCACAAAAATATAATTATTTGAGACTTTGCTATAATTTTCGTTCAGAGATTATCAAACTTCCTGTCACTGTGGATTTTTTTCAAATTCTTCTGTCAATTAAGCTCAAAATCCAAGAGGAGTGTCAAACTTTGTGTGTCTCTTTTTTGACAATAACTCAAAAACTATGCATTGCAAAATTCTAAAAAAATGACAATGTTTCTAAAATCAAGTACTCTTTCAAATGACTTCCCGCTTGACCTGGTTGTAAATGATGTTTTTACCACTACTCATTCCCACCCCTTTAATAAATATAGTTATAGGTATTTGCCACTTTTCTATATTTTTCATTAAAACCTACTCATTTTTTTAGCATTAAAAAATATTTGAAGATTTTCGATGATATAGGGTCGGAGTTAATCGGGGCAATAAAACATAGAGAAAACGTCATTTTTCAAAATTATATAAAAAATGGTGAGGTGTAAAATTCCAAAATACATTTTTAAGAAATACTGAAATGAAGCCCTTTCATATGATATCCTACTCGTTTCGATAAAAAAATGTATGTTTTCAAAGGCCTCACATCGTACCTCTGTAAAACAAACGAACACACCTTTATTTATTATTTAATCCACCATCTAGTGTGGATAGGTTAGTTTTATAAGCACCTCAAATTTTAAGTTCATCGGATTAATTGTTTACGAGATAATCGAAATAATGCGAAAAACACTTTGTACTCTCACCAATTGTGTTCCGTATAAAAAACGGAACCCTAATAAATATATAAGGGCTATATATCAAATAAAATAAAATCTTTTAATTTAATTAAATATAAATAACGCCCAAGAAATCTAACAACAAAAAATAATTATAAATATAAATATATAAATATCATTTTTTCGAACTTCAGCGGTAAAAATTTTTTGTTAATAAAAATTGTTCGAAAAAATAATGAAAAATTAGAACATTAGTCGGACTAAAAATCTTTAAAATTAAAAAACTAAAGAAAACGAAAAATAGCCTCTTTTTAAATTTCAAATTTGAGATGTTTTAGAGTAAGGGTAGAATTTTTAAAAGAAAAAATTCAAATTCAATTGATCTTTGCCCCTGGTGCCATCTGTAAAAGAGTTCTTTTGATATTTTAATTTTAAAATTTATTAAAAAAATTTAAATAATTTTTGATTGTTAATCACCTATCAAATAAAAAAAGTTTGTTGAAATCGGTATAGCAATTCTTGAGCAATTGATTTTGAAAACTACTTCAGATTGGCAAAATATTCATTTTTTATGCATGTTGGGGTCCCCTTTGCTCAAACTATGCTTTTTAAAAAACTCTAAAATAAGTTGTATTTTTTATTTTGTCCATACTACTTATATGCCGGGTTTCAGGAAAATCAAAAATGTTCAAGTTCAAATTTCGACTTTTTTACCTGTGTAGGTTTTAATTTTAATAATTTAATTTATATAATAATTTTATAAAAATTTTATTGTATTTTAAAAAAAATCAACAAAAACATTTATGCTCTCTCTGATTATATTGTTACGATTCTACATAAACGTAATGATATATACGACAAAGTTCTATTCAACCTCAATTTCCCCTATTTCAAACGATCAAATAATATTTCAAGGTTACATTCTTTTCTTAGAATCAGGGTCAACATGAAATAAATGATTTTATAAATCAAATCAACATAACTTAAAATAATCGAATATTCTCATATTTTCTCCAGGTTTCTAAAGTACGTGTACTCGAATAATCTAGAAATTATGCAGAATCATATATAAGGAACTACCTCTTGTAGAATAGTTTTGTTTTATTTTATACTTGCGATGGTTAAAATTGCGATAGTAAGTGGAATGTGAAATTATCAATTGTAAATGAAATGTTATACCGTGCATATAAAACCATGTAAGTAGAAGAAGTTATTTTTAAATTTAGTTTTTGTGAATAAAGTTTTAAGTATTATTGGGTAGATATATTTTTTGTATTATTTTGAACATTGTCTTATTGGAAATTTCTACAATCAACCGTTGGATTTTCTGAAGCTGTTGAAGGAATATTTTAGTTGGGAATATTGCTGCTGTATTGTTTTCCTGTTGTTGTGGAACAATTAAGGTGTTGAATACTTAATAAAACCTTGTGTGTTTGCTTTCTAATCAGTGATCGAACTCGGAAAAGATTTTGGATTTGCGTTTATCGAATTTAGAGTATGACCGTTCGTGCCTCGCTCACATTGTAAACTTTTGTTAAAAAAATAAACTAGTTCAACAAACATCTCAACAATAAACTACTATTAAATCGATAAAATTGCAAGCCAATGCTGCAAAATATTTAACTTTTACGACTTGTTCCCTTTAATTCATGATAATCCTGAATTTCTGTTTAATACAAAACAACCTTTAAAAGAAAATAAATTCATAGAATTTTTCCAAATTTCATCTGGAAAACTTTAAGAAACCTAAACAATTTCCACAAAACCGGGAACATAATAAATCTAAACAATAAAATAATCTCATATCATAATCGACATAAATTTTCCATTTTTCATGATAAATCATTAAATACCAAACAAAAACCAACGAAAAAAAGTATGTATAAAATGGAAAATTATTTTGTTTGTTTTCTTGTTAAATTTTCTTATTTAATTCTTTTGTCTTGTTATTTCTTAATCGTGAAAATATTTTCCGCGTAAAAAAAAAAATTCGAATGCGGCAAAACAAATTGTAAATAGGATGAATATATATACGATTTTTTGTTTGTTTTTATTTTCAATATTTTATCGAAGAATTTTAAGAAGGAAATGAGATTTTGTTAAAGATATTTGCTGAGTGGAAAAATGGAAACCAAAGAGGAAAATTATTTAAACGAAAGTATGAGATTGATGATAGCAACGAAGTATAAACTGATAAGTAATATCTAGTGAAGATTTTGAAAGATAACAATGCTTTAATTCTCAATGGGGTTATCTTGTAGAAATGTTGCAGGGCTGTAATTAATGATGATAATTGGAATCATTTTTGTTTCTTTTGTTTTAAGCAGTTTCGTTTATAGGAGTTTTGATCCACGATTTTTTATGTGAAGTAAAGATGATGAGCTTTGACGATAAATTATCATGAAAGTAATAATTTGCTTTTCTCTCTATAAAATTTCCCTTGCATTTAAGGTTGTCGTGCCAAACTTTGCTAAAACCTTTGGATATATCGAGTGCAATATTGAAAGTTTCATCATGGTTTTCAATTGGCATATGAGTAAGCGTTAGATATCGCATCATCAAGGGCACATCTTAACGTACTGGCGAATGAAATTTACTCATTCTAGGGTAAGATAGTAAATATTAACTATGGAATATACTTTGATGATGGCAAGTTATTGCGAAGAAACGAGCCTTCATAAAACTCTATATGTGAGCGTTCATCTATGAATAGGACAGTGCGTCACAAAATCAAGGTAGATGTAACTAGTTGGATAATTGGCAATCCCATTTCAGTTTTGTTCCTGCAAAATTTTAAAATACAATTTTTTATTTATCACTTATTTTATTTTTATTTTCTTTATCTTACCATGAAATATTGGCCTATTTCATAATTTATATGTGATATATGTTTTGTTTTGTTGTGTGTTGAGTGACCAAGTGGCTAGCAGGCTGGACTTCGAACTCAGAGGATCCGGTTTCAAATCCCATCTAGGCCAAAGATTTTTTATTAAAATACTAACAAACATCCATACATCGGTTTTATAATTTACCGATAGACAACTAATATAGGTGATAAATTGGAAAAACTATGGGCTTGATCGCCCATATAAAACTAATCGATTAAATTAAAGTCTTCAAGTGAAACTCAAGCATAAAATTGAATGAATTGATCAAATTAATACAGGTGAGGGGAACCCTTGTTGGCAGTTTACGTTCCTTTATGGTACATGCACGACAAAAAAAATAAGATTTTACAAGCTATTGCCACAACAGACACAACAGATTCTGGTAGGTCAAAGAAAATTATGTTTTAACAAGCTATTGCCACAACCGAAATAACGGATTCTGGTCTGTAATTAGTTACGTCATTTAATGCATGCTCCCATATTTCGGGCATTTTATCTTCGAGGCACAAAAGGTTGTTATAACTATGTTGAAATATAAAAAAACTTTTATCCGTTGAGATATAGTCTTTAAATTTGAAATGCACCAATTTCAATTTAAATCTCGCAAAAACAAATAACACAAATTTTGAACCTATTTTGTCCAAAATTCTAGTAATTTATCTATACAAGAAACAACAATAATGTGGTAAAATGGGGTAAAAGCCCATCTACTGGTATTTAGAGTTTACAAATACTACAAATACTGTCAGAAAAACAATAGTTTTCTAAAATAATTTCTTCGGAAAATATTATTAATATAAAACGATCAATTTATTTTATCATATGTCCTTTGAGAGAACATCCAGATTTTATGTCCTTTTAAAAACAACACAAACAACGATATAAAGTTGAAACTATGTACAAAATCTTATTCAATTCGAACAGAGGAAGAATTTTATACAAAAAAGATTTTCTCAATATATTCCTTTGAGAATCTTTTTATAACAAAAAACTTTTCCTTGCCGTTTTGTTTTTTTTTTTTTGCTAAAATAAAAACGGAAAATTTATGGAGCTAACATTTTTGAATGTGTTCAAATTGTAACTTTTATTTTGATTTTGTTTTGTATGCCAAAGTGTCTATTTATAATTAAATTGTTCAACTTTTTATTTTAAGTCACACTCTACTCAGAATATAGATGTTAATATGCAATAACTTTTAAAAACAATAAAAACCACTTAGGTATAAGAAAAAAAGTTATAAAGTCTGAACACTATAAAATAATGAAACAAATCCAAAAAGCCATTTTCTTAAAAAGAAAAAAACACTTGAAAATATCAACATAACAGACAACTTTCCATCAACAGATAATTAATTATGAAGAGCATAATCATTAATTTTGCGGGATTCGTTCTTTTAAAAAAACACAACAACAAAACATCAGGTTTCTTTTAATTTTCATTATTCTACTTAAAGAAAATTTTTCTACGTTTCATATTTTGATTTTCCTAAGAAATTTAAAAACGAAAAAAGATAATTAATCAAATTTAAAAGTGGAGGTAGACCATGATTTAAATTGTTTAACAAGACAAAAATATTAACACCTGAAAGCTAGTATATAGCAAAGAGTTAAGGCCATTTTTTAAAATTTGGCAAATTTCATTACGGTCTAAAATTACAGACGAAAATGAGAAATTAGCAAATTAGCACTGTTAATAAACCAACAATCTAGAGAAATATCTAAACCGTTAAATAAATTAAGTACAATATGCGTAGTGTCATGCTTTATAGGGTTATCATATATTTTCGTATTTCTATCTCAATTTGCACCATATAGCTTTAAATTACATCACAAAGTTTTTAATTCCAGGAAAATAACTTAAATTTTGCTACAAAACAAATAGAAAAATATTGTAATTTAATTAAAAAAATATAATTCTTTTAATGTAAAAACACTTTTAAAGCTAAGTGTAACAATTAAAATGGAATATGAATTTTGTTTAAATTTAGAATTGGTTAATTTTATGTTGAACAAAATTAATTTTAATTGTTTAAACCAAATCTCTTCTTCTTTTACATTATTCAAAACTAGTGATTGGTTCTATGTACCAACCTTGGAAAATCCAGCCGACATTGTATTTCGAGGCCTCATGCCGTCACAGTTTCTATCGCCTCTCTCTGGTTGAATGGTCCAGTTTTCTTGAAGGTCGCATCATCAACGTGGTCGACAAAACCTAACCAATATCTTTCTCAGAACTCGATTGGCTTGGAACTTCGTAAGGCACCAATCCCAGTTTTAATTCAACGTCCGGTAGAAGAACACTTTATATTCCACTGTTTCAGATCTCTTAATCGATTGGTTCGGGTAGTTGCCTACATTTGTCACTTTGCTAATAATGCTAGACGAAAGAATGATTCTGTCTCTACAACTACTCTGCAGCTCCAACCTTTGGAAATTCAGATGGCAACCGCATTATTGGTTCGACTTGTCCAGCACCAAGCGTTTGCTGAAGACATAAAGTCTCAAAACAATTCTCATCAAGTCCCACTTAAAAGTAAATTTATTGCGTTGATCCCGTTTCTTAATGATAAGGGAACATTACGAGTGGGTGGTCGAATCTCGCAAGCATCAACAACAGATGACTCTAAGCATCCCATCTTATTACCAGCACACAACTCATTTACTACGTTACTTGTGCGAGGCGAACATACGAGACTTCTTCATGTGGGGCCTCAAGCGTTGCTATATAGCCTCCGACAAACTTATTGGATTGTGGGTGGTCGCAATGTGTGTAGACGAGTAGTTCACGAATGTGTTCGCTGTTTCCAAATTAAACCACTGATCCGCAGCCAGATAATGGGTGATCTACCGCTCGATCGAATAAAGAAGACTAGCCGAGCATTCACCGTCATCGGTATTGATTTTTGCGGCCCATTCTATACTTTTCAATCTATTAGGTCTAAAATTAAGCACAAATGCTACATATGCTTGTTCGTGTGTTTCACCACAAAGGCTGTTCATCTGGGGGTAGTGACGAATTTATCAACTGACGCCTTCCTTGCTTGCTTAAAACGATTTGTGGCTCGTCGCGGACTCTGTACTAAAATCTACTCCGACAACACCACGAGCTTTATTGGGGCTCGTAATGAATTGCGGGAGATAAAGACCTTATTCACCTCACAACCATTCCAAGAATCGATTTGTCAATTCTCTGAATCTCATAACATCGATTGGATTACAATTCCACCAAGGTCTCCCCATTTCGGAGGTCTTTGGGAGTCAGCAATAAAAGGTGCTAAGCATCATCTCAGACGAGTTGTTGGAACCTCAGGGTTTACTATAGAAGAGCTGTTTACCCTAACAACTCAAATTGAGGCTTGTCTCAACTCATGGCCCTTGACCCCCTCGTCAAGCGATCCTAATGACTTAACCGCCCTTTCACAAGGCCACTTTATCTTCGGAACACCGTTGACAATTACCCGAACCGTCGCTACTTGATTTAAACGTGAAAAGATTATTTAGATTCCAGAAACTCCAACAAATGATACAGCACTTCTGGAATCGATGGCACCGTGCGTATCTGTCAGAGTTGCAACATCTGTATAAATGGCAAAAAGGAACCGTTTTGGTCAAAGTTGGTTCAATGGTAGTCCTCCATGATGAAAATTTGCCTCCGCTGAACTGGCTGTTAGGACGCATTACGGCTCAACACCCCGAAAAAGACGGTATAATTAGAGTGGTAACTGTTAAGACGGAGCTTAAACGAGCTGTGAATCGTTTAAGTATTCTCCCAATAGAGACTGAAGCTAAGGATTAATTCTGAATCATACTCGGCAAATTAATTCCACAGCTAACGTTATTTAGTCAACATCATCGACATCATACCTCACATCAATCTGAAATTATTCACTAAGTCAAATTTCCAGGTCGTCTAGTAGCACCTCACTACTATCGGTTGTACCGTTTCTTAATGTTTAATGTGTGTTTTCTTGTTCATTCAGGTTTCAAGTGCACCCAGTAGACATGGGCAATTGTTTGGTGACACCCAGTCAACGTCAAAATCATGTTCATTATATATCTTCTTACCGATATCTTCGTCAATAGTTATTGACTCCTATGATTCGTTTTAAACTAAATAAATTCTTTTTTAAGCTATGTACAATCAATTTCATAATTGGAAAATCGCGCTACTGAAGGGTAGAGTATGTTATATTATTCCCCTTAAACTAAATAAAAAGTTTGTCAAGCTATGTCCACAAAGCATAAAATTCTTCGAGTTGTGTCTACTTTTGGGTTTTTATTTTTTTTATTATCAAGAGACGCGGTAGTGTTTCGCGCGCCATATTTTGAAAGACACTACTAGTATTTATACTGTGCACCGGATAGGCTTTAAAGGTTAAAATTTTCATTTCGAATAATATGCATTTTTCTACAACTGTATTCAAAGCTATCAATAAAAGTATATATTATTTAGCTATGTATATGTTTCTCATTAGTAAAAAGAAAGTCAGCATTCATGCTTTTTTATGAAAGTTTATAAAATCATAATTTTGCTTTCCCAAAGTTTTAGTAAAATTAAAATATTTTTACAAATTTTTATACCTCGTTTGTAGCATTGGTAATATGTAGTAATTTAGCATCATTTTAGTATCATTTAGTATCATATGTTCAAAAGCCAACCAAATGTACAGAATTGAAAAACAAAAAATTATGCGAATTGAAATTTATTATCCCTCAATATTGGTAATATTTAACAACAGTTGAAAAACTTAAACACGATCCCAGATTAGTTTGCAAACGTATAGTTGTTTTCGATAAAAATATTTGTTATGTATGTGTCCTGACAACCCATCAAATGTTTTATTAATATATTAAATGGAAGTTGGTAACTATAAAGATATTAGAAAAAAGAATATACACCTATCCCCCGCTTTACACGGCACTCATTTAACACGTTTTCGACTTTACACGGTTTTTGAAATCAAAATTTCCAAAAAACAAAGTTCAAAACAAGACAAATGTTGGTATTACACGCACTTATATCTACTTTATTTTAATTAAACCTTCTGGTATACCATATACATACAGGTTGTAATTAAAACAAGAAAACAAGAAACTTGTAACAAAAAACGCATTTGAGTGTTCAAGGCAAAATTTGAAAATACATGTTGATGTAAATCAGCAAAGGTATGTAAGAGATTCTCTATGTAAATCAGTTGATTTTAAGCAATATAACGTTATTAGCTAGATACAAAATGCGCAGGTGTATCAATGGTCCAGAGGCGAAGCGTCTTTGGAAGCTAGGGAAGCACTGCTTCCCTTTGAAACGTCGTCGTCCTTTTTCAAATTATTTATTGGTTTTTAATAAAGATATTGTCAAACATCATTCAGTAAACGTTACTAGAATTTCAATACTTTAGTAGTCATTTAAAATATTTCATATTTGCTGTTAAATTATATACAGATATATCCATATAAATATATGCTTTGATTATTATTTAATTATATTAATACGTTATATTCATAAAAAAAACATCAACGCATTCAAAATATTTATTTTCATCCAAATAATCCACGAAAAAGCCGTTCAACTTGCAGCGTACTAAAATATATAATGTGTACGTAAACAACAACAACAAAATCGAAAAGAAAAATGAAAAAAACCAAAAAGTATCAACTAGAAATAAGCTATGTTGCATAAAGCATCTACTATCATAGTAGTGCTATGGTAAATTTATTTTGTTTTAGCTTATATGTACTGACTTAATTGTTTTAGCTAAGTTTTATTACTTTATATCAAAGCATTGATTTTTAATAACAGTTTCGATGTTTTGTTTGATTTATAAATATTACAATAAGTAATTTATTTATTAATTATTATTGCAGGGCAGTTTCCAAAAATGTTTTGCTTTAAAATATAAAAATATTTTCTAATAAGCAAATAGACGATCTTGATCAATGATTTCTAAATTACGAAGGTATATTTGTCTCTTGGGATTCATTGGTTCTAGTGAATATGTTTCCTCGTATTCCCCTTTTTTTGAGCACAACCATAGGCGTAACTAGGTAGGGGCCTAGAGGGCCCGGCCCCTCCTAGACGAATTTTGGCCCCCCCCTAGAACACAAAGTTCATGAAGTATATATAACAGTTTGGGAAAATGAAAATGTAATGTATTTCTTTACTAAGGAATTTGCTGTTCAAAATTATTTCAAAACGTACAATTATATTATTCATGATATTATTCATATCACTGATCTTCATTTAAATTTAATAAGGAAGTTTAATAAGCACTACCAATAATATTTCCACAAAAGTATCTATAAAATGGTCGTTTATCTTATCGGTTCACCATAGTAGCGAAGTTTAAAAAAGCAAACATTTTCTTTCCAACATGTGTGTGCCAGATGTCAGAATGTCAAATGAATTCATAATTTCTGGAAAACCACACCTTCCATTTTTTCAACGAAAAACATCACAATAAGAACAATATAGACTTCGTTTTAAAAAAATACGGTCTCATTGCTCCATAAAACCTAAAACCACACCGAAACACCAACACTACTCGTAGTTTTAAGTTTGTTTGGCAAGATTACTTTTACTTAGGCGCCAGCCAATTTTTTTTTAGTGCACTTTTATAAGCATATTACAAAATCTTTTTTTGAAAATCAGTCCCGGGGGCCAAGATATAGGGCTTTGAAACAAAAAATATCGTATAAAAATTAAAAATACACTTTTTTTACCAAATGTTGCAATTTAAATGTTAAGTTTGATATACAATTTCAAAGAATCAACATGAATAACTTAAAAAAAAAATAATTATAACCTTAGGGGCCCACGTTGACCATTTGAGGCAAGATTGGACTTGAACTTAGGCGCAAGTGGATTTTTTTTTTGTTTTTTTTAAGTAAATAAAGAAAATTTAGTAAAAGGGACAGTTTTGATCTGTTTATCTTATAAGCACATAGGACATAAAGCTTAAATTAAAAAAACAAAAAAAATTCTTTTCAAAACTGTAATTTTGAATGGATTTTGCTTTTTTCAAAGGCCTGTATTTTGGACCCCGGAGCTGATATACAACTCGTTTTGGTTTTATCCGCTTCAGTGAGTGATTATGTATCAAATTAAAAAAATCTTGGCGCCTAAGTAGAAGTAATATCCCCGTTTCTTTGTATGATCATTAGCGAATTGACGACGGAATTCGAAGTCTGATGGATTTATTTTTGGAATTATCTGAATTTTGTATGGCTGAAAATGAAGATCGTTGTGCACAGTACTGCATTAAATGGTTGGGGGAGTGCATGATTACTTTAAACAATGAATTGTTATTTTTGAACTATTTTTTATTTTTATTTTTTCAATAGTTTTAGAGACTAGTACCCTGATTCTATAAAAAATAAGATAATTTGTAAACATGAAAACTGGTAAACTTTGCAAATTTGCGATCGATTTTTTTTATTTTAAATTTTTTTACTACTAAAATATTATCGAAAATTTGTAAACCAGTAAGAGTAGGCTTTGCTTTAGACAAGTTTTCCATTTTACAAATTATCTTACTTTTTATAGAATCAGGGCATGTAATGTAATGTAATGTAATGGAATGTAAAGTTTAATTTAGAAACTAGGAATGTTGATTTTGTATAATTTTTGTTTGTTTGAATGTTACTAAGTGAGGATTTATAAAAATATCATACTGATATAACAATTTATAATTTTATATGATTTTTTTCAATTTTAATTTGTCAAACATGTCGATTTTAAAAGAATATTTTTTTCTTTTAGTTTTGTAATTTAAAGATTTATTATTTACACAAATATATATCTAAATATAAACATAAATAACTGCAAACAACATAGCATAAATAACTACATTCGAATCGGTAGATGTGGTAGCAACGACGTCAAAGTGACACTAAACCACCGGCTATTTCACCGATCATATTAGATAGGTGCCGGGTCACAGTGGGGTTAAATACAACTATATAGCGGACGGATTTTCTAGGCAAAGGACTAAACTCGATCTTCTACAAGAAATGGAAGCTCTAAGCGAGTCGTTTCGTTCTCAAACAACTAACTTATGACAGGGTTAAATGCGTAATCTATAGGTTGGTGGTCAAACACCATTAGCTGCAAGATAAGCAGGTGAATCTTTCCTAGACTAGACTTACAGCGTTCCAAAAAACTTATAACCTTGAGTAGGCAGAAAACTAATTCATTGTTAAAGTCATCACTGGTTATTGGATCCTTGGAAAGCCCCCAAGTGTTGATTTGCAGGAGCTGTAAGGAGGAGGATGAGGTGGGAACCAGCGTTTCATATACTTTGCACATGTCCAGCATTCGCCCATTATACGGCAAGCTCATTTTGGAACGCACACATTTAAAACTCTCTTCGACCTGGATAATTTTAAAATCACGCAAATACTTAGCTTCATTAGAAGCTTCAAATGGTTCGAGTTGTGGAACGAGATTCTTTGGTATCACAACTGGCGTATTTTGGACTAAGTATGTCGTCTTGATGTTGTGTTTTGGTGACAGTCACTGTAACCTAGCCTAACATAAATAATCTAGCAAAAAATATAAATGACCGTAAATTTGAAAATTAACCTGAAATTGACACACCCATTATGTATTAAAAGAAAGAAATAAAAACGGAAACTTTATTTATTATTTTACTAAGCAATATTATTGGGGCCAGGCTCACCCTAGAACAATTTCCTAGTTACGCCAATGAGCACAACCTTTAATTACCAAGCTTTGTGTTGCACAATTTTACCATTAACATCTCGTTTTGCTTTAAAAACCCATTTGCAGTCAATTGGTTTTTTATTCGGTGGTAAATCAACCAGTTCCCACGTCTGATTTTCAAATAATGAGCTATATACTCGTTTTCCATATCTTCTTTCCAAAATTCGCAATCTGCTCTACCGAAATTTTCTTCAGTAGTGGGCGGATCATTCATATCAAATGATATTGTGCTGTAGGAAACATAATCATTTAAGTTTATCGGTTTCGGCACTCTTAATGATCTCCTAACTTCTAGGTTGTTATCAACACTAACATTATTCTGTGAAACATAATCAATATCACAGTCTGGACGAAGAGTAACTTCAACTAATTCATCGCTAGTATAATATGTATCTTCATCAATTTCTTCTGAAGATCTGACCAAATTATTGTCCACAATAGTATCTTCATTGGTGATTATACTGTCAGTTTGTTCTTCCTCCGTATCTCCCACTGAATCAAATTTTGAAAATATGTGATAGTACTCTGGACTATTTAACTTCACATCCGACTGATTTTCGTAATGCTGATTTTCGAAGAAAATAACATCACGACTGATAACTTTCTTCTTCTTTTCGGGATTGTAGACTCTATGCCCTTTCGATTCATCACTGTGCCCTACGAAAATACACTTCAGATTTCGTGTCAAATTTTTTCCGTTTCTGTTTTGGCACATGAACATGACAACAGCAACCAAATACTCGTAACCTCTTTAAATTTAGTTTTCTGCCGGACCACATTTCTTCCGGTGTTTTTTGTTCTAATAATCGATGGGGTGAGCAATTAAATGCTGCGGTGTTTATAGATTCAGCCCAAAAATTTTTATCCAGTTTTGCATCAAACAACATGCAACGTGCTTTCTCCACTAGCGTCCTATTCATTCGCTCAGATATACCATTTTGTTCTGGTGTATATACGGTCGTTACCTGATGTTGGATTCCAGATTTACGTAACAATGCTTGAAATGGAGCATTACAATATTCTGAACCATTGTCCGTCCGTTCGTAAAATTTTTATCGTTTTGTTTTTTTGATTTTCCACAAAGTTTTTAAATACGGTGAAACCATTTAAAGCTTCAGATTTTTCTTTCAAAAATTACACAAAAACTTTTCTAGAGTAATCATCTATAAAAACCATAAAATAACGTGCACCTCCTAATGAAGTTTCTTCTATGGGACCACACAAGTCCGAATGTATGATCTCCAAAACTTCACTCGCGCACGTTCCAACATTTTTAAAAGGAAGTCGAGTTTGTTTTCCTTTCAAACAAATTGCACATTGACGAATTTCTATTTTGTTGAAATCAATTCCTTCAGCTTGATCGACTTTTAATTTATGCAGACTATCAAAATTAATATGACCCTTTCTACGATGCCATAAAGTTGCTCGATCATTTACTCGTATACTGCTAGCTGCAAACTCATGTTTGGGTTGACTTAAAACAAACAAGTAATTACGACGATATGCTGTAGCTATCAATTCATTTTCAGCACTATACACTTTAGCCCCTGATTTATCAAAAATTACTTTTTTATCTGTATTAACGATCTGACTAATAGATAAAAGATTTGCACACATATTCGGAACGAACAATACATTTTTGACGTTAACTTCTTCGATATTTTTATCAACATTAATATTTAATTTGATATTACCAACAGCTTCAACTGTCATACGGCAACTGTTAGTAGTTACGACTTCACTGTTCACTGGTTCTGAAATATCGTTTAATAACGTACGGTGCATTGTCATATGTGACGTTGCAGCTGAATCGAAATATCATTCAGTATTATTCACTGCACTCATGAATGATGTATAAAATGTTTTTCCTGACGAGCCTTTTGTTTCATTTTGCCTTTTTTTCGGACAATTCCTTGCAAAATGACCTCGTTTGTTACACTCATAACATCTTACAGATTTAAAATCACCCTTTTTAAATGATGTTTGATTTTGTTGGCAGATACTATTGAGCAATTTCACGCAAGTTCAGCAAATTTTTGGGAAATTTTGTCTTGACCCCTTTTAATTTTGATTATTTTTTGTTTATAGATAGTCTTTCATAAATAAAAAATACCAGTTCTCTTAGAATTTTTTTTTTTCGACCAGGGGTCTTCACAGGGTGCCCCTCAATTTTTTGCTATTTTGTGATGTGAGTGCATTTTGACGAGCGATTGTAGAAAAACTACTCAATCTATTTTCATAAATGATATGTCGTTGAATAGGTATTAGAACAAAGTTTTTAAAAATGTATACTGTTAATTTTTTTAAATAATTTTTAACGGTGTAACATAAGAAAAAAACGGTGTAATTGAAGAAAAGATGTAGCGCCTTGTTTTTTTTTTCAAAACTAAATTGAAGCTTATTTTATATCTAACAACTTGTGAAAGTTTAGTACTAGCAAAATATCGCTGTTTTAAAGATAAAATTCGTTGTGCATATGACTGTCGGGAATCAGTTTTTTTTTGTTCTGAAGGAAAATTATAAAAATGGCGTTATAAACTAAGAGATTTTTTTTTATGTTAAATATCAAATATTTTATTATTAAATGATCTTTTTAAAATATTATAAAAATTATATATGTACAATAAAGAAAATATGAGCAATTTCAGCATAATTCCACAAAAGCGCTTATTGCTATGTACATTAAATGAAGCTTATAGGAGTTTAAAAATAAGTTTCCCGTTGTGAAAATAGGATTTACTAAATTCACGTCCCTTCGACCACAAGAATGTATAAAATTATCCCAAGGAGTTCATAATGTGTGCGTGTGTATCATACATCAAAATATGAAACTAATGATTCAACACTCTAAGATGTCTTGGATTACTGATGCTGCTTTCCAGAATTATAAAACATTAATTGACTTTGTTTCATGTGGTGAATTAACAGAAGATTTTCATACTTTGAAGTGCAATGAATGTTCAAAAAAACTTCAACAACTGGAAGAAAAATTACTAAATGATTTTGACGTTAAGGAATCCTCAAGTCAAATATCAACAATGGATTACCACTGATCGATGCAATTTGGATACTTTAATAGAAACTGTAGAAAAAATTTGTTTACCGTTTACAAATTTTGATACCACACAACTTTATAGCAAAACAACAATCTACATTCATTGAGGAAAGAAAATATAAATTCTAATATTAGGAATAGTAGATTCTTATATGAGCTTAGAATGAAGGTAATTCTTCACGAGGATGAAGCTTCCCGAAACGAGCGTAGCGAGTGGAGGGAATCATCCGAGTGAAGAATTACCGTCATCCTAAGCGAATACAAGATGCTATTTTATCCACGACTGTAAAATATTTCGTTTAATTTCCAGTTTTCATGCAAAAATTTGTATCGCCAAATTCAAATAAAAACATTAAAGATAGCGAAAAACAAAACAAGCGTAGCGAGTGGAGGGAATCATCCGAGTGAAGAATTACCTCAATCCTAAGCGAATACAAGCTGCTATTTTATCCACGACTGTAAAATATTTCGTTTAATTTCCAGTTTTCATGCAAAAATTTGTATCGCCAAATTGAAATAAAAACATTAAAGATAGCGCGAAAAACAAAACAAGTTTGTTGTTTAATTTGTTAGGGGAATATTTAATAAACTATAGAGCTGTTAAAGAATTTTAATCAAATTCACTAGTTGTGGAATGAATACAATTACAATGAAAGACATACGCATGGAATTTATAACACCGACGGGGCACCTTCTCAATACAAAAATAAACATAACCTAATTAACTTATGCCATCATAAAAAAGACTTTAAGGTTGATGCTGAATGGCATTTTCATGCTACCAGCCATAGCAAGGGACCTTGCGATGGGATTGTTGGTACACTGAAGCGTGCTGCACACCATTACAGTATGGGGAGCAGAGATATTATTAATACACCAAAAAAACTTTTCGAATGGGCTTTAAAATGGGAATCTACTATGAACTTTGGATACGCCGATAAAAATGAATATCAATTAACAAAAGAAAAATTACAAAATCGATGTAAAAATGCGATTGCTATAAGTGGAACTCAAAAATTTCATTCTTTTGTACCATTAAATACTAAGACAATAATTGCAAAAATGTTTTTCAACTCAAAAGAAACTTTTGAATGTAAAATAAGTTTTTTTTTTATTTAATTTCATTTTTTATTGTTATCGACAATATACAAATTTATACAAGATTTGAGAGGACAGTTTTTTTTTCCATTTAACTTTACAGCTCATAATATTTATATTATTTAATTTGGTTTAGATTATTTTACTTAAATTTAGGTGTAATTATTGATGTTTAATTTGTATGGTTTATACATGTATGTGTAACTAAAATTAATTTAACAGAAATAAAAACATAAAATACGACTAATCTACTTAAATGATAAACTTATGCTAACGCCTATGATAAGGTGTGTGAGATTTCATATTGTGATGTTATTGAAACATAGATTGTATAAGTGAATTATTTTCATTATAGGTATTCAATTTAAAACTTCGTGATCATGTATATGTAATTATGTATTGTAGGGAGTTTGGCTTTTTCGTGTAATTTATCTGTTGAGTAGTCATTTGGTAGTCCGTGAATGATTTTTAGACAACGATTTTGTATTACTTGAGCTTTTTTTCTGTGTATTTCAGCACAATTGTACCAGACTGGTGACGCGTATGTCAATGTAGGTCGTATTATCATCAGGTAGATGAGTTGTTTATGCGCGATGGACAGCTTGGACTTTTTGTTAAGCATACTGAACAATGTACGAATTTGCTTTTCACTTTTTCCTATGATAAATGTGAAGTGGTCTTTAAAAGTTAATCTTCTATCTAGGACTAAGCCAAGGCAGTGGCGGATTACCATAGAGGAGGAAGAGGCGGCCGCCTCGGGCCCCACATGCACAGGGGCCCCCTCGCTACAAATAGTATTAATATTTTATAGGTATTCAAATATCAGATGACTGCGTTCATTCAACCAAAGTTTTTAAACCTAAAGATTTTTTTAATATTATCCCACATAAAAGTGTTAGGTTGTCAATTTGTATTACTTTTTTTTCATTTATGTATTTATTTTAATAATTCTAATTTGATAGTTTTATCATTTTTTAATGTACAAATCAAATTCGTTTTCCAATTTGTATAGTAAAAAAACATTTTGTTTTGAAAAGTTTCACTGTTACGAATGAATATTAATACTAAAACTTTATTTGCAATGGGCTGTTATTATATCAATCGCAAAATTATTGATAAAAACAAAATCCAGATAAGTATTTTTTGGATATTTGAAGTATATTTGAGTTTTATGTTTTCATCAATGATTTTGGATTTCTTTTAAGACCTACAATTTATTGAAAGCATTAAACTGAAAACCTCAATTTTAAGCATATAATTGTACATATTTTAGATTAATTTCATATATCTTATATATATAAAAATCACGTGTCACGATGTTTGTCCGCGATAAAATCCGCAACAACGTAACCAATCTAAATGAAATGTTGTACAGTGTGTGTATAATGGTCCAACTTGAGAGATAGGATAGTTTTTATCTTCTTATATATATATATATATATATATATATATATATATATATATATATATATATATATATATATATATATATATATATATATATATATATATATATATATATATATATATATATATATATATATATATATATATATATATATATATATATATATATATATATATATATATATATATATATATATATATATATATATATATATATATATATATTATTATTTTTTTATATATTAATACGCTAGATTAAAACTTTGTGGAGCATTAGGCTTTTTTATTCGCAGATGGATTCATTTGAAATTTTCACAGCTAACTGATATTAGTGTAACCTATAGTCGGATCCGGATTCAAACAAATCGGATCATAAATAAAAAAGTTATTATATACGGAAAACTTTTTCTATACATATGCATTATAAGTTTACATAAATGCAAAAACGAAATTAAAAATTTATTTTATTTTTTTATATTTTCTTTTTTTATATTTTCTTTTTTATATATTAGCTATCGAATAACGAACAACAAAAACGAAACTTAAAAATTTATTTTCTTTCATTTCAGTCGTCTTTTGTCTTTGAACAAGGACGGTTTTCGATATTATTTCGATTATTTTGTTTATTGATATAAAGATATTTGCGTAATATTTTTGTTTTCTTATTATAGGAGGGCTATTATTTTGAAAACGTACATTTTTTTGTTGATTTTTAAATTTTTGATTTTTAAAAAATCTGAAATTTTGATATTTTGTTGGTATTGACGAAAGGAAAAAAGTTGTTTCTGCTTTTATTTTTTGTGTACTCTCAATCGGCGTTATGCGCGGTTGAATTTTTGAGGCATTTTCACGTAGTTTTGGTAATGGTTTAAAACTTAAAACTTTTTTTCTTTTTTTATATTTATTTTCTCTTAGTTTATACATTTCCTTTGAAGTTTAGAGAATTTAGTTTATGAATTGATTTAGGGGTCGATAGACGTAATATTTTTCTTTGTTTTTTTATTATAGGAGGGCTATTATTTTGAAAACGTACATTTGTTTGTTGATTTTAAATTTTTGATTTTTAAAAAATCTGAAATTTTGATATTTTGTTGGTATTGACGAAAGGAAAAAAGTTATTTCTGCTTTTATTTTTTGTGTACTCTGAATCGGAGTTATGCGCGGTTGTTTTTGCGTAGACATTTTGTTGACGTAGAAGCAATGATTTCAAAAAGTGGTAATGAGAAATGCTAGCCTATAATTTTTAATTTTTCTTTTTAAATATATGAATGATAAATAATCAGAACTCTAGCTGATCAGTTCGGATATATGAAAAATTAGCGATCAAATAAGTTAGAGATCAAATAAGCTTACTTGAAAACTTATTTGATCGCTAATTTGTCATATATCCGAACTGATCAGCTAGAGTTCTGATTATTTTTCATTCATATATTTAAAAAGAAAAATTAAAAATTATAGGCTAGCATTTCTCATTACCACTTTTTGAAATCATTGCTTCTACGTCAACAAAATGTCTACGCAAAAACTTTATTTATAAGCGTAGCGAAGCACGCCGGGCCCTCCTAGTTTCAATTAAATGTTTAAATATTTTTTAATTGCGAATTAAATGTTAAATATGGATAGTTCATAAGAAAACTTTCAGATGGCAGCGTAAATGAATTAATTTTCTGTCAAACCTGCTTTATCGACTTTTTAATCATCCATGTAGGGCCCATATAGACTATCAAATATTTTATTGAGCGATTGTTTATTTTGTTCCGGTGTTTGCTGCAATGGCACTGCAAAAGGGGGAAAAGAAAATAAATTCAATAAAATTTATATGGGATTTCATTCAAAACACAACTTGAATAATTTTAAAAATTATCGGTTGTAATACCACGAGTCATTGAAATTTTTTCGAAAATTTTTTGATTTTACGAATTAAATTATTTAGCAACACTGCGAATCAAAGCGCACAATAAACCACGAGTCCGAAGGACGAGTGGTTTAAGTAGTGGTTTGATTGAGCAGTGTTGCTTAAAAATAATTTAATGAGTAAAATTGAAAAATTTTAGACAAAAATTTCAATGAAGAGTGGTATTTAATGAGATAATTTTTTTTAAATTATAATTTTATTTAAAAGATAATAATTATTAGTTTCTAAATAAAGTTTTTTCTACAAATTATTCAGCTTATAAAAAATTATGTAAAATTGCAAATAATAAAAATGTCCGTTTTCATTCATAAATGATTGCTTGTTTATGTTTATTTGTCAAACATATATTACAAATTTATAGCATTTATGCGCCTACTAAGATAAAATTATATTTCATTTTGTTAGAAGAAAAAATGACAACAAAGAATTTTCACAACGACAAAGCAAAATTATCGACGACAAGAAGAATTGCCGACAGTAAAAACAAAGCCTACTGTTTAAATACCATAGTTTGTATGAATGAAAAATAAAATATCTGACAGCAAAAAAAAATTATCGGTTGTAATACCACGAGTCATTGAAATTTTTTCGAAAATTTTTTGATTTTACGAATTAAATTATTTAGCAACACTGCGAATCAAAGCGCACAATAAACCACGAGTCCGAAGGACGAGTGGTTTAAGTAGTGGTTTGATTGAGCAGTGTTGCTTAAAAATAATTTAATGAGTAAAATTGAAAAATTTTAGACAAAAATTTCAATGAAGAGTGGTATTTAATGAGATAATTTTTTTTAAATTATAATTTTATTTAAAAGATAATAATTATTACTTTCTAAATAAAGTTTTTTCTACAAATTATTCAGCTTATAAAAAATTATGTAAAATTGCAAATAATAAAAATGTCCGTTTTCATTCATAAATGATTGCTTGTTTATGTTTATTTGTCAAACATAAATTACAAATTTATAGCATTTATGCGCCTACTAAGATAAAATTATATTTCATTTTGTTAGAAAAAAATATGACAACAAAGAATTTTCATAACGACAAAGCAAAATTATCGACGACAAGAAGAATTGCCGACAGCAAAAACAAAGCCTACTGTTTGAATACCATAGTTTGTATGAATCAAAAATAAAATATCTGACAGCAAAAAAAAATTATCTATGAAATTTCTCATTTTACTACAATTAAATAATTTAAGTTTCTTTATGAACTATTATTGACAATTACTGAGAATATTAAGCATAATATATAAAATATTTTATTCTCTTCTGTCCGTAAAACAAATACGAAAACGGGTTAAATTTTTCATACAAGTTTGTATGGGAATTTTGGGCAATTTTCATGTTTGAGCGACTTAAGAATAATATTTTATATATTACGCTTAATATATACTCGATAAGATAGTTTTTATCTGAATTAAAAGTTTAATATATTTTAATTGCGAATTGAATGTTAAATGTATTTCGTAAACACATTCAACGTAAGTGACACAATTTCATCATGGACTTTTTAATCATCAGAGTAGGCCCCGAAAAAACTGTTGATTTCAACTTTTTGTTATAATGATCGACTCAAAAATTTAAATTTACTCTGCTATCACATTTGAGTAAATTTTGCCAGATTGTGGTGTTGAAATTCAAGTAATATTTGTTTTTCAATATTTGTTTTTTCGTAATTTAATTTTTTTAGAAGAAAATAAAGCAAAACAAAAAATAATATTTCTGCGAAAAACGACTAAATTTCAATTTCATCGGCATTTTTGAGAAATGAGTCACGGCAAATAATTCAGAAAAAATCTACTTTACCGAACGTCTTAAAAACATTAAAATTCATAAGAAATCATTAGAATTTTGACAACACGACTTTAAAGTTTATTAATTTTAATGATTTCTTTATAAATACCCAAAATTACAGTTAGTAGTCTAGATAACGTAATGGCTATCATGACAATAACATGAGCTATCAACCAAAAAGTTTCGAGTACGAATCAAGTCACGTCGTTCCGTTTTTTTTTGCTTTGTTTCGTTTTTATTTATATTTTAGATTCAAAATCACGGAGGTTGAAAATTTCAAGTTTGGTTTTATGACAAAAAACAGTAAATGCTGTAATGATGATAACTAATTTGTATTGTCACTAAATCTGTATTAAAACAATAGTTTGTTAGGACATTGCACAAAATTTATTACTTCTTTTGTAATATTACTTTTATAAACGCCGCTTAAAATGGTCATTTCATGGACGTTTTTAAAAGGTTAATAAATCGTCCAAAAATGCATAAAAACGATTTAGCTATTTTGATCCTTTAACGTTTAGAAACAGTTAGCCCCAACAGCCCCAAAAACATTACAGTGTGCATGCACTGATTAAATTACTTTTACCAAGTTTGTATGAAAATTTATTTTGAGGAAAACAAATTTATTTTTGAAATATATTAGTCTCAATGAAAAAGTTTAAAATTTCTTAACTTTCTCCTCATGATCAATAGAGAATGAAGCTAGCTACAGTTTAAAGCATTGTGCTGATATTACCCGTGTTCCTTTTAGGTAAACTTGCTACCCGAACCGAATTTTAAATGGAACGACTTAAATGTGAGGTGTATTAGATTTTTGATCTACTACAACTTAAATTCTTTCTTACCACACGTTTCCGACATTTTTTTTGACAATAAATTGTTTTGACAATTTTGAATAACAATATTGCTAAACAACGTAAAAGAAAATTATTAGTTTGACAAAATTTTAAGTTTAAATTTTATTTTGAGTTTGTTAAATTTAAGAAAATTAATTAAATATTAAAAAATTTCTGAAAATTAAAATTATGATTCATGCAAAATATAAACAATTAAAGAAAGCTGGACAGAAATACGACATTTAGGCTAGAAATTCTAAATTTGTATAAGCATTTGGGCAAACATATTTGAAATTATTCTCTAAACTGACAAAAACTCTGGCGGTGAATAGAACCGTAAGTTTGTCACGTAGCTTTACCATCATTTGATATGGTTAACTTGAAAACGAAATTTAGTACAAAAGTAAAGGAAAATGTGTTAAATGGAACACACTTAAAAATAATAATAAAAAGTGGCTCAAATCTCATGAGTAAAAAACTCATAAATTGTGCATGCACCGTTATATTAATTTGATCAATATTCTTCTTAATGCAAAAATAACTTTGCTCTTATGGTACGACAGGTCACCGAATATTTTGGCCCGCGCTAACTACGCTCGCTCGGTGCCGCCGCTTTGCTCCGCTGAATTAAAGATATCTTCGGTTTGCATGCTACAGTCTAAGTGTTGATTTTCATATCACCTTGACTTAACATTGAAAAATAAACAATTACAATAAAGTTTAAAACCTGTAAGTATTACTTGATTGCTTCTCATTTTATTACCCCGATTTCAATTTAAATATTATTTTCAGTTAAATGTCACCAAAAATCTCTTATTGATGGCAAATCACATGATTCTAGATTATTTTTGCGCAAGATACGCAAATTCAATTCTTGCTTCCAAATGATGTCATTTGGGGCAACGATTCTCGATTGTATGTAAGGATAGGACCAATCAACAAATATAATTATTTTTACTGATGATGAATTTTAATTATATAAAATGCTTTCAATTATCGTCGCTTTAATAATGAAACAACGTATGCTATTTATACGTTGTTTTTATATAATAGGTGCGCTGCATTCCCCATAAGGGTATCTTTGAATTGGTGTTTTTACATTTTCGAATTATTTTATGACTGGGGGTAAAAATTAATAAATTATAAATTAACGTCCATGCAAATGCATGCGCACATCAAACTTTAAACTCAAATATCTCGAAACTATACTTTTGCGTATACGCCATTTCATTATTAAAGCGACGTTATATACTTTGATAAATTAAGCAAGCCAATTTGTTCATGTACCTGATGAGTTGAACTGCTGTTATATATCCATATTTATGATTCATCATTAGTATATTAAATACAATTTTAAACATAAATTGGTTTTTGTGTTTCAAACCAGAGGATCAAGTTTTACCGGAAAATTTAGTAACTGTGCTTCTCGTATTGTGCATTGAGAATTTTCTTGCAAACTATATTGGGGTATTGCTAATAGTGTTGAATTCAACCCAAGTAAAACTCAAGTTTGCTATTTTTCTAGGTTATCAACACCTAATCCATTTTCATTGAAGTTTGATTTAAATGATCTTGAAGAGAAAGAATCTTTTAGGCTTCTAGGAGTTGAGATTGAAAATAATATGAAATGGAATTCTCATATTTTTAGCCTAGCTAAGAACGCTGTTCAAAAATTAGGATTTTTGGGTCAGTGTCGTTAGGTGTTTAATAGCGAGCAGCTTCTCTGATAATTTTAATCCTCAAAACTTTAAGTTAATTACGTTACTTTACGTTAATAATTTTCTTAAAGCAAATTGATTAATACTCACAAACCCTAGTTCCCTGGTTAGCATGGTATCTTCGGATATTCAAAGACGTTAATTTATAATGGTTAACACTAAACATGCCCAAAATTGAATTAAAAAAAACGAATACTTCAGATATTAAATAACATGCGTTCCTTTTAAATTAATAAATTTATTGTTTAGTTATCAATTCAAAAAAATTTAAAGAACACAAACAATTAAAATCAGCGTCCATCAACATCGTTGAACGCATGTTGTTGCGGTGACCGTGATGTTAAAAGTTTTTATTTGTTGTTTTGAAACATATTGTAATTCCTACTACACAACACATTTTATTTAAAAAAAATAAAAACAATGGAAAATAAATTAATGATATGGCTTGAAGACCAATATCAAAGACGTATTCCAATTGGTACCAATATCATAACTAGTAAGACTTTAAAATTTTTGGAATGTGAAACAGTTGCCATCTACTTAAATAGATCTACTCCATCTGCTCAAATAAAATGCCTTTTAAGTTTTATTGCAAGTCATGGTTGGTTCGAAATATTTAAACACGGGTATTTTTTGCAAAAATTTAAAATTAAAAAGTGCATCTACTGATTTAGATACAGCACAACAGTATGTACCCACTAAAATTGACTGAAAATAATTCCGGTATATCTTACTGTCCTGCAGCCAAATTAACTGTGTAACTGTGAAGCGGTGAAGCGTTAAAAATTCCATCGATTCTGTTCATTCAAAAACTTATCACTTCACCGCTTCACAATTAGAGAATATGGCTGCTGATCAGGTTTTCAATACTAAAGAGTGATAAGGCTTAGGTGGCAAAGCGTCCAGGTAAAAAGGAATAAACAAATCTTTCCATTTATTGGAATGCCAATACAAAAGCTTGGGTTAAAGCCATATTGTTCATTGATTTGTCTCGTAGCTCTTACGTACCAGAAGTAAAATAGTATAATCAAAATAATATTTAAGATTCTTCTTTTACTGGACAATGCTCCATGTTTATCACATGAAGGGATCAGTTTTTATTAATTTGTTAATTTTTTTCTATTTTTTTCATCCAAGGGTGTGACAATCCCGCGTACTCCAGTCCCTGCTATTGGCATATGAGTTAACGTGAGATATCACATACCACTGGCAATAGCAGTGAGATATCACTAGCCAAGGTGATATCTTAGGGGTGCTGGCGGATGAACTGTATTCAGTCAACGGTAGCACTCTCGATCTTAGCTAATGAATATTCCTTGATGCTGGAACGCTGTAGCTTGCTCGATGAAACGAGCCTTCATATAACTACATATCTGAGCTTTAATCATTGAAAAATATACTGCGTCCCATAATCAGGGATTATGTCATTGGCTGGACTATTGGCAAACCAATTTTAGTTTTGTTCCTGCAAATTTGTAAAACAAATTTGCATTTTATCTCTTATTTTATTTTTATTTTCCCTATCCTATCACGAAATATTGGCCTATGTCATATTTTATATGTGATAGGATTTATGGTTTAGTTATCCATTACTTAACAAAAAAATATTAAAAATAAACAAACAAAAACAGATTTGCGTCCATTAACATCCTTAGAACGCATTTTGTTGTGGGACCTTGGTCTTCAAAGGTTTTTATGTGTTGTTGTGACACATATTGTAATGCCTACTACACATCACATTTTATTAAAAAAAAAAAAAATGTCATCCTCAAGATTTGCAGCTTACAAATGAATTGTATTTCTGCCCAAAATTAAAACTTCTTTATTGCAACCATTATACCAGAAGATAATAAATAATGCAACTACTTTCAACAACATAATCCGAATAGTAAACTAGCTCTCTGATTTCTGCGAACTTTCAACGAATTTTTAAGTCAATATGAAGATGTTTGCAAGATTTAGCTGAAAAGAAAGCACAGTTATTAATTACAGATTTAACTTCCAAGTCGCACCGAACTAAATCAAGTTAAGTAAGGTTTGATTTAGGTAAAAAAAAATCAATTTTAGGTAAATCAAATCGATTTTGCCTGAACCAGCAAACTTCGCGCGTTTCACCAGAGCATCAATAGCAGCCCATCCTTTTACGGTTCAAGTGACAAGGTGTAGAACTGTCGCTTTTCAACGCAATTTTTTTAACAGAGTTTCTCATCTCTGGAATGCCTTACCGGCGTGGGTCTTTCCTAATAATTTTAATCCTCAAAGCTTTAAGATCAACGTTAATAAATTCCTGAAAGAAAATTGAATAATACTTTCGAACCCTAGTTCCCTAGTTAGCATGGTATCTTCGGATATTCAGAGACGTTGATCTATATTGGTTAACACTAAACATGCCTAACATTGAATAAAAAAAAAAAAAAAAAACATGCTAGTATGTGCATGTATAATTATTTTTTATTTTTCTGTGAATTTCTTATTGGTTATGTTGCATGTTTCTTTTTGAAAATCAATTTAACTGTTATGTCGATATCTTATGTGATTAAACTGGTACTTTTATGTTTTACCGAATCTGATTGTCGCCCAAAAAATGACCAAAAACCCACGTTTTTCGTTTAACACGGTTTTCCATACAAAATTTATATTTTCGATTAGCACGTTTTTATCAGGAACGTATCTACCGTGTAAAACGGGGGATAGGTGTATTTAGAATATGCTTTCAGTAAAAAGACCTATTATTGATGTGTTAAGAAAACGAAGTTGTGAAAACATGTGTTTGGTCTATTATGTAAATTTGTTATCTGAGAGAACCCAACAAATGTTATATCGATAATAAATTTTAATTTTTATTTCATTTTATTTTAGAACGTTGGTAGTTATTTTGAAGTGATGAGATTAAAAAATAATTTAGTAGGCTTTAAAATTTTGTGTTATTATGCTTGATGAGATATAAAGAAAAGAATTTGAGAAAATTCTATTATTATTTTAAGGGTTCCGTACTTTAAAAAAAATAGAACAAACCCCTTATGGTGAGGACTTGATTGTTTATTATCCATTATTCACAACGACTTTCTCACAGAAAATGAAAATCTTGAAATATATGTATTTACGTATATTTGTGTGGTAAGATAAGGCAAAAATGACAAATATGTGCCGATTTCGAGATTCAGGTCATATATAACCGTAAAAACTGACATTTTTTAAAACTTTCAGTCAATCATAGACTATAAAGTTTATGGAAGACACCAATGGTACTTGGCCGAACATAATCAATAATTTTTAAAAAAATTGTTTAATTGCGAAACATTTAATTTGACATCTTTTTTCGCACGATGTTGTTTTGTTTATTATTTATTTAGAGTAAATAACAATCGATTTAAGCTTTTCCTCAAGAACTTTTATAAAACTGTTATTTTAATTTTTTTAAATTATTAGTCAAAGACTATAGTTTTTATGTGTGTGTTTCCGTTGTATGTAATAATTTTATTAATTTTCGAATGCATTGCTTTAGACTTGTTTTCGAATATTTCTTTTACTTTTTCATGAGTTATTCATGCATTGAGTTAAGACCTGTTTATATAAAAACGATACTTTTATTTTTTTAAATATTGCATCTAGATTGATAAAAAATCGAGAGTTAAGTTCTCTGTAGAAAACATTTTATATGGATAATAATAATTTGAATAATTTGATTCTCCCATATTATATTATAATTTTACAAAAAACAGTCAAATCGTCGCAAAAACAACCAAGAGGCTGTAAAAAAGCAGCGTCATGTTTTTCTTTAGCTTGAAACTATCATTTAAAATATAACAAATTAAATTCTTGTATCTTATTCTTTACAAAAACTTCTCTAATCATTAAGCACTAGTTATAAAATTTCTTAATGACATTTTGTTTTCTAAACATCTAGCTATATTATATAATATAAGTAAGACTCTAGAACTACATATCATAATTCTAAAATATATAATAAATATGCACATTTATTAAAATTTATTTAAACAGAGGAAATATAATTTATTTTTTTTTCTATAAAAACCGCTCGCTTTCACTTACATATTTCTTGAACAAAAACTTTGGCGCGACCTTTTCTTAATATGACAATAAAGCCATCCGCATAGTGAATATGGTTGAAACGCTGGTACTTGGACTATGAAGGGATAGCTTTATCTTCAAACCTAAACCTTTTTCATATTTCCAACAGACAAACTTTATGTGTTTTTTATTAATTGTCTTCGTCACAGAGTGTGCCTGACAGCCCACCTTCTTCGTTAAAGTCGTTGTGTCAATTCAGACTTAAAACTCCTGCTCCAACCCTTTTTTGTTATCGGTTGTTATAGACTTTAGATACAGATCCACATTTATTTGTATATTGGAGTTTTTAAAAGAACACTGGTTCTATGCTGATGGCCGGACTATAAATTTCATCGACGATTAAGCAATGACTTGAATAATCATCGTTGTTCTAAATTTTCGTATTCTATGTTAGTCATCAGCATTACATCGTCTTCGTGTCTTCGGGTTCCTTAAAATGGTAAATTCACCACTATTGGAGAATTTTATATTTTGTCGTCGGTTCCCGTTAATGGTCACTTCACCATTATTGGAACATTTAATTTGTCTTTGATTTCCTTAGTGTTACAAATTATCATTATTGGAACATTTATGTTAATTTGTCTTTTATTTCCTTAGTGTTCAAATTATCACTATTGAAATATTTAAATTTAATTTGTCTTCGATTTCTTTAGTGTTCAAATTATCACTATTGAAATATTTAAATTTTGTGTCTTCGAAATAGCTTTGATGCATTCATCGACACGAAGACCAAATCTTACTTTGCCCATTTATGTGTAAGGTAATTTACCTACACTGTTCTCGTAAGTATTGTTATTTTAATACCATGCAAAGAAAATAATTTCATAAAAATTAGTTAAGTTTATTGCAGTAATAAAAATATAGTTCACGAAGGTTACTACAAAATCACAATCCGAAATTGTTTGAATTAAAATATATATTAATATTATCATTGCTTAAAAAAATATATATATAATTAGTTAATTGTATCATCAACTACAGTTGTCAAAATTGAATTTAATTAGCTTTTTTTACATACCGATCATCTCTATTTTTAAAAAAAAATAAGTTTAATTAATTTCAAAGAACTATGATTGTATAAAAATAATTGAATTAAAATTAACATAGTAATTAATATGCTTTAAAATAAATTGGATTCGTTTTTGAATTATACTAAATTAGGCTAGATTAGATGTTTTACATAGCATTTTTTGGTACTTAGTATTAGGTTAAAAGATGTATTAAAAATGTACTCATATGGTAGAATTAGTCTCACTTTGTGTAGCAATTTACTTGTGAGTGCTATTCAATCATAACTAAGTTAGCTTCACTTTTGGGAACAATATTGTTAAAGTTCCTTTAACAGAGGGGAGGATGATAAAGCTCCATCAATGTTCCTGTGAAGATGAATAAAAGTTAGTTTTATCAACATTTCTTACTTTATCTATATTGGTCCAGCGTTGACATCTTCTCCTGCCATGGGACTCATTGCATCAGCCCACAAAAACAAGGGTATTAATAATTTTATTAATATCGTAATAGTAAATGGTTTTTTCTTACCTTAATGAAAATATTTTTAGTTGTTTTCATTTTTAATGTCATTCTGACATATAACCATTCCAACGAGTTCAGTTCTCGTGCTTACCATATCAGAAAAATTGGCGTTGTTGTTTGTTGATATAGTAGTTGTTCAGCAATAAGTAATAAAGTGTTCAACAACTGTGGCGCGGCTGTTGAAAAAAGGTTTGATGCAATGTGTACTTATAGTAGTTTTTAGGGTAGAAATAGCTCTCTTGCTTTTGGATGTCAAAAGATTTAATTGATCTTTGATCACTTACTGTGTTGTTTTTTGAAAAATAAAAAATAAATAATTAAAACGTGAAAAAACATGAGTATTTTCACTTGAGTGGTTTAAAATCTTAAGTTTTTATAAATTGTATTGAACCTGCATGTGCATTAATCAAATATTTCTATTTTTCACCATTTTGTAGAATACCGCATGTGCAGTTTTTTCAACTATACTGAAAGTATTATCCCATGCGAATTTTATCGTCATCATCTTTAGCAGCCTAACATATTGGAAAGATATTGTGTCTTGTTAGGCGTATATAAAATTGTCATCGTCATCCAGTGAAGTATACTATTGAAAGTCATGTATAATAGGCATTTTGGGAGTTATCGTCGACATCTTTAGCAGCCTAACATATTGGAAAAATATTGTGTCTTATTAGGCATATATAAAATTGTCATCGTCATCCAGTGAAGTATACTATTGAAAGTCATGTATTTTAGGCCTTTTGGGAGTTATCGTCGTCATCTTTAGTAGCCTAACATATTGGAAAAACATTGTATCTTGTTAGGCATATACAATTGTCATCGTCATCATTTTTATAAAATTGTCATCGTCATTATTGAAGGTCATGTATGTTAGACATTTTGGGAGTTATCGTTGTCATTTTTAGCAGCCTAACATATTGGAAAAACATTGTGTCTTGTTAGGCACATATAAAATTGTCATCGTCATCATTTTGAAGTCCAACATACCGAAATATTATGTACTGTTGGGCATTTAATATTGTCATCGTTATCAATCAAGGTTTATCATAGTGGAAATAGTGTCTATTTTAGGCACCTAATATTGTCATCGTCATCACTGGAAGTTTAATATTTTGGAAATATTATATCATGTTATATTGTCATCGTCATCGCTTGAAGTCCAACATACCGAAATATTATGTATTGTTGAGCATTTAATATTGTCATCGTTATCAATCAAGGTTTATCATAGTGGAAATAGTATCTATTGTTAGGCACTTAATATTGTCATCGTCATCACTGGAAGTTCAATAGTTTGGAAAATATTATATCATGTTATATTGTCATCGTCATCACTTGAAGTCCAACATACCGAAATATTATGTACTGTTGGGCATTTAATATTGTCATCGTTATCAATCAAGGTTTATCATAGTGGAAATAGTGTCTATTTTAGGCACTTAATATTGTCATCGTCATCACTGGAAGTTTAATAGTTTGGAAATATTATATCATGTTATATTGTCATCGTCATCACTCAAAGTTTATCATATGGAAAATAGTGTCTATTGTTAGGCACTTAATATTATCATCGTCTGGAAGTCTTGTGGCAATAACTTCTCATAATATTTAAAAAAAATTTAACTCCTGTTTTTTAAAAGAGAAAAGTTGTCTGGAAAAGCGATGTTGGTGTAAAAACTTTTACAATATTACTTCGGTCTGAAAGACCTAAGTATTACACTCATGAGCTAGAAGTGAAATTCTTACCCCCACTTTTTTTGGCATTTCTCGACGTTTTAGGACCTACTGATTCTAAAAAAGCAAAAAAAAATGTATGTCTGTCTGCCGGCCGGCCGTCATTACCTACGCTGCAGGGAAAACCACTGGAGGGATTTCCAAAAATTTTTTTTCCAAAAATAGGTATACTCAAGAGACAGGTCCAAAAGGTGTTTGATAACTGTACCGGAAGTGTGTCAAAAAAATCGTCAAGTTTGTCAAAACAAGGAAATTTGCATATTTTTTGCTTAAAAAACGTTCATTTTAAGTGATTACGAGTAGGAACATTGAACTTCGAGTAGGAACTTGAAATTTTGATGGTCGGGATCGGTATGTGAGACCAAAATCTAGATTATTGCATTATAAGTTTGTCAAAAAAATGTTGTCAAGTGTGTCAAAATAAAGATTTTAATTTATTTTTTACCCCATTTTTCGGAAAAAAAAGTAAATTAAAATTTTGTATGAAATGAAATTTTATTATTATTATTGAGAACTATGGCATCATAAGTTTGTCAAAAAAATGTTGTCAAGTGTGTCAAAAGAAAAATTTTTATTTATTTTTTTACCCAATTTTTTGGAAAAAAATAAAATAAATAAATTGTATGACGTGAAAATATATTATTATTATAGAGAATTATGGCATTATAAGTTTGTCAAAAATATAATGTCAAGCGTATCAAAAAATGATTTCATTGATTTTTTTAGCCAATTTTTTGGGATAAAAATGTAGCTGTTTTTATGACGTACATGTAATTGAAAATGAAATTGGACATGGAAATTTTTGAATTTTTTATAGTTTTTTAAATATTTTTGGAATTTTGAAAAAAGTTTCAATTTTTGATTTTGTAAGAATTTTTGGAATATTTTTAGAATTTTAAAAAATTTTAAATTTTTGATTTTATTATAATTTTGGAAAAAGTTTCAATTTTTGATATTGTTATAATTTTTGCAATATTTTTAGTTTTGGAAAAAGTTTGAATTTTTGAATTTTTAAGAATTTTTGGAATATTATTAGAATTTAGAAAAAGTTTAAATATTTGATTTTATTCCAATTTTTTCGAATGTGTGATTTTTCTCGAATCGCTAAATGGAAGGTTTTTGAATAGTTTGCTGAAAATGAAAATGAAATTGGACATGGACATTTTTGAATTTTTTATAGTTTTTGAATATTTTTGAAATTTGGAAAAAGTTTCAATTTTTGATTTTGTAAGAATTTTTGGAATATTTTTAGAATTTTAAAAAATTTTAAATTTTTGATTTTATTATAATTTTGGAAAAAGTTTCAATTTTTGATATTGTTATAATTTTTGCAATATTTTTAGTTTTGGAAAAAGTTTGAATTTTTGAATTTTTAAGAATTTTTGGAATATTATTAGAATTTAGAAAAAGTTTAAATATTTGATTTTATTCCAATTTTTGGAATGTTTTTAGCATTTAAAAAAAAAATTTTTTAATTTTATATATATTTTTAGAAATTTGAAAAAAGTTTCAATTGTTGAATTTTTAAGAATTTTTGGAATATTATTAGAATTTAAAAAAAGTTTAAATATTTGATTTTATTCTAATTTTTTGAATATTTGGAATTTTGAAAAAAGTTTCAATTTTTTATTTTGTATAATTTTTGCAATATTTTCAGAATTTTTGAAAAAAGTTTAATACTAATATTTGATTTTGTAATAATTTTTGGAATGTTTTTAGGATTTTGGAAAAAGTTTGATTTTATTTATTTTTTACAATATTTTTGGAATTTTGAAAGAAATATGAATTTGTGATTTTGTAATATTTTCTCGAAACACTAAATGGAGAGGTTTTTGAGTAGTTTGCTGAGTGTAACTAAAAACCATGTCCGCATAAAAGTTTTTTGCCGAAAACTACATCAAAATCCTTAACACAGACCGAAGTCTTGATATCTCAGCGCTGTGAGATTTCAGCCCCTCCATAATTTATTTATTCGTTTTTCATTTTTTTAATCAATTTGAATTGCTTGATAAACATTTAAATTAAAAAATTTTTTTGTCGTTAAATTTTAAAAACTTAAAAATGTTAAATTTCTTATTAAGTTGTTTTAAATAGTTGTCAATTACTTCATGCAAATTTTATTAGATATTAATACGTTTTATTTTGGATTAAAAATAATAATTATATTAGTTTTGACACGCCACATAATTGTTATTATAATAAGGTGCAAATATGGAGGGGCTGAAATCTCTGAAATATCAAGACTTCGGTCTGGGTTAAGGATTTTCATATAGTTTTCAGCAAGAAACTCTTATGAGGACATGGTTTTTAGTTTTGGTCAGCGATGTATATTAAACATAACTCTTTTTTGAAGTACGTGTATTTTTTTATCTCTGTTTAGAAATTTATTACAAAACTAACACGAGACATCAATACGTTGCCGGAAAATTATAACAGATCATAAATTAACATAATTGAGTGAAAAGATAATACACTCAGCAAACTACTCAAAAACCTCTCCATTTAGAGTTTCGAGAAAATATTACAAAATCACAAATTCGTATTTCTTTCAGAATTCCAAAAATATTGTAAAAATTAAATAAAATCCAAATTTTTTCAAAATTCCAAAAATAGAATGAAATCAAATTTTCAAGCTTTTTCAAAATTCCAATAATATTCCAAAAATTCTTAAAAATTCAAACTTTTCCAAAATTCTAAAAATATTGCAAAAATTATTACAAAATCAAAAATTCAAACTTTTTCAAAATTCCAAAAATTATAATAAAATCAAAAATTTAAAATTTTTCAAAATTCTAAAAATATTCCAAAAATTCTTACAAAATCAAAACTTGAAACTTTTTTCAAAATTCTAAAAATATATATAAGACTCAAAAACTCTATTTTTCTCAAAATTCCAAAAATATTGCAAAAATTATAACAAAATCAAAAATTGAAACTTCTTTCAAAATTCCAAAAATATTCCAAAAATTAGGATAAAATCAAATATTTAAACTTTTTCCAAATTCCAATAATATTCCAAAAATTCTTAAAAATTCAAGCTTTTTCCAAAATTCTAAAAATATTGCAAAAATTATTACAAAATCAAATATTGAAACTTTTTTCAAAGTTTTCAAATTTTCAAACTTTTTTCATCCAAACATTATAATAAAATCAAACATTTAAAATTTTTCAAAATTCTAAAAATATTCCAAAAATTCTTACAAAATCAAAAATACGAACTTTTTTCTAAATTCCAAAAATATTTAAAAAACTATAACAAATTCAAAAATTTCCATGTCCAATTACTTCGGTCTGAAAGAGCTAAGTATTACATTCATGAGCTTAAAGTGAAATTCTTACCCCCACTTTTTTGGCATTTCTTGACGTTTTAGGACCTCCTGATTCTAAAGAAGCAAAAAAAAAATGTATGTCTGTCTGCCGGCCGGCCGTCCGTCCGTCCGCCGTCATTACCTACGCTGCAGGGAAAACCGCTAGAAAGATTTCAATTTTTTTTTTTAAAAATAGGTATACTCAAGGGACAGGTCCGAAAGGACGCTGTGTTTGATAACTGTACCGGAAGTGTGTCAAAAAAATCATTATGTGTGTCAAAAATAGCAAATTTTCATATTTTTGGCTTTAAAAACGTTCATTTTAAGTGATTACGAGTAGGAACATTAAATTTGGAGAAATCTTGATGGTAGGGATTGGTATGTGGGATCAAAAACTAGATTATTGCATTATATGTTTGTCAAAAAAATGTTGTCAAGTGTGTCAAAAAAAGATTTTTATTTATTTTTTTACCTAATTTTTTGGAAATAAAATAAAATTAATTGTTTGTTTGAAATGAGATTTTATTATTATTATTGAGAATTATTGCATTATAAGTTTGTCAAAAAATGTTGTCAAGTGTGTCAAAAGAAAGATTTTTATTTATTTTTTTACCTAATATTTTGGAAAAAAAATAAAATTAATTATTTGTTTGAAATGAGATTTTATTATTATTATTGAGAATTATGGCATTATAAGTTTGTCAAAAAAATGTTGTCAAGTGTGTCAAAAAATAATTTCATTTATTTTTTAGCCAATTTTTTGGAAAAAAAAATGTAGCTGTTTTTATGACGTAAATGTAATTGAAAATGAAATTGAACAGGGAAATTTTTGAATACGTTATAGTTTTTGAAATATTTTTGGAATTTTGAAAAACTTTGTATTTTTGATTTTGTTATAATTTCTGCAATATATTTAGAATTTCGGGAAAAGTTTTAATTTTTGATTTCGTAAGAATTTTTGGAATATTTTTAGAATTTTGAAAAATTTTTAATTTTTGATTTATTATAAATTTTGGAATTTAATAATTTGTAATAATTTTTGTAATGTAATTTGTAATAATTTTTGCAATAATTTGTAATAATTTGTAATAATTTTTGCAATATTTTTAGAATTTTGGAAATTTTGAATATTGAAAAATTTTTAGAATTTTGAAAAATTTTTAATTTTTGATTTATTATAATTTTTGGAATTTAATAATTTGTAATGTAATTTGTAATAGTTTTTGCAATAATTTGTAATAATTTGTAATAATTTTTGCAATATTTTTAGAATTTTGGAAAAAGTTTGAATTTTTAAGAACTTTTGGATTATTATTGGAATTTAGAAAAGTTTAAATATTTGATTTCATTCTAATTTTTGAATATTTTTGGAATTTTGAAAAAGTTTGATTTTATTTAATTTAACAGTATTTTTGGAATTTTGATTATAATTTTCCGGCAACGTATTGATATTTCGTGTTAGTTTTGTAATAAATTTTTAAACAGATATAAAAAATACTTGTACTTTAACAAAGAGTTATGTTTGATATACATCGCTACCTGAAACTAAAAACCATGTCCTCGTGAAAGTTTTCCGCCGAAAAATATATCAAAATCCTTTACCCAGACCGAAGTCTTGATATCTCAGAGCTGTGAGATTTCAGACCCTCCATATTTTCATTTTCAATTACATTTACGTCATAAAAACAGCTACATTTTTTTCCAAAAAATTGGCTAAAAAAATAAATGAAATCATTTTTTGACACACTTGATATTATTTTTTTGACAAACTTATAATGCCACAATTCTCAATAATAATAATAAAATTTCATTTCAAACAAATAATTAATTTTATTTCTTTGGGAAAAAAATAAAAAAAAATCTTTCTTTTGACACACTTGACAACATTTTATTGACACACTTATAACGCCCTAATTCTCAATAGTAAAAATAAAATTTCATTTCAAATAATTTTATTTTTTTCCGAAAATTGGGTAAAAAAATAAATAAAAATCTTTCTTCTGACACACTTGACAACATTTTTTTGACAAACTTATAATGCAATAAGCTAGTTTTTGGTCTCACATACCAATCCCGACCATCAAGATTTCTCCAAATTTAATGTTCCTACTCTTAATCACTTAAAATGAACGTTTTCTAAGCCAAAAATATGAAAATTTGCTATTTTTGACACACATAATGATTTTTTTGACACACTTCCGGTACAGTTATCGAACACAGCGTCCTTTCGGACCTGTCTCTTGAGTATACCTATTTTTAGAAAAAAATAAATTTTGAAATCCCTTCAGCGGTTTTCCCTGTAGCGTAGGTAATGACGGACGGCTGGCCGGCAGACAGACACACATTTTTTTTTGCTTTTTTAGAATCAGTAGGTCCTAAAACCTGGAGAGATGCCAAAAAAGTGGGGGTAAGAATTTCACTTTTGGCTCAGGAATGTAATGCTTAGGTCTTTCAGACCGAAGTAATATCTCATTGTTGTTATAATATATTCTTAAACATTATTAGAGACAATTTTAAGTCAAGTTGCAGAATCATTATATTATATAATTGCAAAGAAATAATAAGGAATAATATTGATTGTAACCTAATAATGTACTTGTGTTAATATACACCGTACTTACCTTATTTATTCAGCAATATAAAATAATAAATAATAAATATTAACAAGAGTGCAAGTTTTATTCATTACGCGTATTAATCAGCAGCATCGTCGGAGACAGTTTGATATATTGGATGATTTAAAGAATTGTATCAATAAAATAGGTCAATACTCAATATATCAAATTGGAAGAAATAGTGCTAATTCAAGAACGTCGTTAACAAAAACAATATCTCATCATCTGGACAACTCTAACGAAAATCGGCATCTAGATACCCCTAGCTACCAAAGTCTAACATACTGGAAATATTACGTATTGTTGGACAGTAAAAATTATCATCGTCATCAATCAAATTATAATATATTAGGGAAACCAATTCAAAATAAAGGTTTCGATACAGTCCACTAGCCAATATCTTTTATGGTTTACAAAGAAAAATTTCTAAACGTTTTTCGAATATTTATGTAGACTCCACAGAAAAAACTCTACATATTTTTCGAATAGAAATATATCGTTAAATACAAATCAATCGTCTTAAGAAATTTTTTCATGGGGTTTTCGGTTGTAATACCACGAGTCATTGAAATTTTTTCGAAAATTTTTTGATTTTACGAATTAAATTATTTAGCAACACTGCGAATCAAAGCGCACAATAAACCTCGAGTCCGAAGGAGGAGTTGTTTAAGTAGTGGTTTGATTGAGCAGTGTTGCTTACTCTTAACAAAATTGTCATAGTAAAAATAATCATAGCTAAGACCTCTTAACTCAGAATGAGCCTGTAACTTTGATTTATGAGCGAAGTCTATTATTTAACAAACTTTGAAAACAAAGTGTGAGTCAGTAGTTATATGGTGGACACTCCACCACTTTTTTCAATGTGTCCCTAAAGTTAATCATTATCTTCTCACACTAATTAAAATGTTTTGCATAAGTTTCATCATAATCACTCATTCTTGCAGGCTGTAGTGTGCATAAGGAAGGACCCTAAAAATTATTCAAAAAATTGCAAAAAATTTTTTTTACCGGAAGTGAAAAACCGAAAATTGGGAAGTAGAACTGTTTTGAGCCATACTAAATGCTTATGTACCAAGTTTCATCCAATTCTATTAACAGGTACAGATGTTATGAAGCTTTCAAAAACACAGGCGCACGGGGCTCCCACCACTTTGTTCAATATCGCTCAAGAACAAATTACTCCTTGCCATAAACATTTACATCCTTCTCCAAAGTGTCATCAAAATTAATTCACGAACGAGTGTTGTATGCTCCCAAAAAACGTAGTGAAAAAACCACCTGTTGTATGGTGGTTTCACCAACCCTTTATCCAATGTACCCGAAAAGCTAATGATATTAAAATCGATATTTGATTGTAGGCTACAGTAGGAATAAATACCTAAAAAAAAACTTTTTAACCGGAAGTGACAAACCGGAAGTTTTTGCAGAAAAATTGGAAACAGTACTAAAACCTTATATACCAAGTCTCAATAAGATCGAAAGCTGGGATTAGAAGTTTACATTTTCAAGTGAACCTGCATCATATACCAAAGTTTCATCAAGATCCTATGTAGGAATTTTGCGATACCACCCAACCACCCACCCACCCACAGTCATACACCAAAATTTTTATTGGTTATTTAGATAGAGGATGGTCCAAAACAAAATTTGGGGTATATAAGATTTTTTTTCTTGGTAGGTTGCATTACTTCACACAATTGAAAATTGTGGTAAGTCAAGTAATGAAGTAATCATTAAAAAATTCGTAGTAATAGTTTTAGTAGTTTTCGTAGGAATAAACAAACGAGTAAAAGATACTGATATTGTATTGCATTGTATCAGGCAGGGTTTGTTTGTTTAGGGTGTCTCTAAAACAGTGTTGTCATTAACGAAAATTAAAATTGTTATACATATATAATTTTAGTTATATAATTGTTCATATCGAGATGATGATGATTGATGAGGTAGCATATTTAATCTGTTATGGCTAAAAAAGTTGTTAAAGCAAAAAATTATTAAATTTATTTTAAATAAATTATTTTAAATTAATTTAAACAACTGGAAACCAAACCATCATTATTTTAAGTTAATTAACCAACTTAAAATTTTTTAAAATGTTATGGCTTTTCTGAAAATTTTAATTTTTGAAAGTTGTATTTTTTTGTACTCGAATCTTAAGATGTAAACATGGCTTTCGGGAATAGAGAGCTAAATTTAATATGTTTTTTGATGCTTCAGCTGTTCATTTGTCTCTAACAGTTTAATCCAATAGCTTAAACATATTTGTAGCAGATCTTTAATCTACCTTAATTGATTAATTACCTTAAGTTGAATAAACTCTGAACAAAAAAAAAATTAAATTAAAACCTCAGTATCTAGCACGAATATATTCAGATAAATCTATTTGGGTTAGTGTTTTGCTTGACATTATTTTATATAAAATTGTTCAGTTATTTTTATTCAATCCTAACAAAAAATAATTTCCATTTCACTCGCGTTCTACATTGGGAATAAAACAAAACAAGCAGAGGTTGTATATAATCGGTTTATCATTAAACGAGATATAATTGAAAACCGATTCTTCTCTTAGGTTGCCAAATTGGAATTCTATAGATTAGCACACACAAACAGATTTATTTTGTATAGGCAATTGATGATTGTTTGAGAAGTAGATAGTCTAAGCAGATTGTTTTAAACATTGTTTAGTTTTTATTTCTCAGTTTTTTTAAGTTATTACTCTTTATTTTACATCTGTGTTATAATAGCTATTTATGTATTAACGTAAGTCTTTTCAACTTGAGAGTGAAATTGTCAAAAACATACAATGACTCGAAAGCAAAAAAGATACTTTATGCCCGAATTGCATACAAGATTTTTTGTACGAGTAAGATTCTGTATTAATTGCATAAATAAAAATACATGTATTTACACAAAATATTTTTTTAGAAAATTATTTTTTTAGCTACCGAACTTAAAAAATCTACTTTCGATGTTTGTTCATTGCATCGAAAATTTCTTTTTCGTCACCAGTGATAAAAACCTATACAAATTACTCTCGTACCTAGTGACGAAAGTAATTTTTTAAAAGCCTTCTATTTTCTAATTTCTTAACTAGAATAAACCATTCTAGAACACCCGTTAAGAAAATCAATTGATTGAATGAAATAATTTTGTTAGTGTTAATTTGTTTCTCTTGGGAAGAGGACGTTAATTAAAAATGTCAAAATAATAATAGTTATAACAATATAATATTCATATATTCTTTTTAAATAGTATGGTAACAAACAGTTGGTGTTAAGATATTAAAAAAAAAATTATTTCACATATTTATTTAAGAAAAACGAAAAAATAATAATTATTTACATAAAATAATTTACGTTGTTTTAAAATATATCAGGAATTTACGTAACGTCATCCCCATACAAAAACTAAATCAAAACTGTTGTTTTTATTTTAGAAATAATAATAAAATGTTTAAATTTGATTTTGTTTATTACAAAACCGCCTTTAGTTATAAGCCTACTAGAAGCGAAATGCAAAAAACAATAAACCATTAAAGATGTGTTATTTAATGGTTTTAGGGACTTTATAGACCAAATAGAATAAAAATATAGAACTTTGTAGTGTAAATAGAATGAAACTATGTATATGTATAAAGTTGACGATTTTTTTGTACGAAAAGAAAATCAGGCTTGTAACTAAAGACGGTTTTGTTTATGTATAATTTCTATATTATAATAGCAAAAATATAAATATAAATTTAAAGATTTGGATTGGAGGTTTGTATGTTTTAAAATTTGAATTGTATGTAATTATAAATGAAAATATTTAATAATTAATAATAATTTTTAAAAAAGGAGTACAAAAAGCACAGTTTTATACTCGCCGAAAAGCATGTTTTGAATCTCGCGACCTTTACCAACCTCGGCTATCGCATCGGCTGATAAACTGTCCTCTCGCTTCAAAATATGTTGTTTTAGGCATCGTTGAAGAATATACTATTATCCCAGTAGTTTTTTGAAATAATAGTAATAATAATAATTTTAGGCATTGTTATTTCAGTTTTAGGCATTGTTATTTCAATAGAAAAATGGCCTGCTTTTAGGGTTTACTCGTACAAAAATATATTTTTGTACAAGTAAACCGTAAAATTTACTTTTGCGATTCAAAAATTGTACATAAAGCAGCAGGCCTTTTTTCCTATTGAAATAACAATCCTAAAAGTGAAATAACAATGCCTAAAATTGAAATAACAATGCCTAAAGTTATTATATTACTATTATTTCAAAAAACTACTTTGATAAAATAATTTTCGAAAAAATATTTTACTATTTTGTGTAAATATGTCTATTTTTATTTATGCAAATAATACAGAATCTTACTCGTACAAAAAATCTTGTATGCAATTCAGGCATAAAGTATCTTTTTTGCTTTCGAGTGATTGTTTCTCTCGGCTAACGCCTCAATCAACAATTTCACTCTCAAGCGGAAAAGACATACTTTATGCCCTTAATACATAAATAGCTATTGATGCTTCATTACATTGTAACACTACTACTTCCTTCGGACTGGACTCTGGAGTAAGCTCTTATTAGTTAACCCACGTGTATTTTATCTCTAAAAAATCATAAATAAAGGATGTGTATTGATGGTTAAAATGTGTGTTCTGGCTTTGTTATAGTTTAATTTAACAAAATATAACGCTCTCAATCCTTTCCCCTGTGTAATAATTATTACTTCTTTTATTTATATATCTCCCATTTTCGTTTCGAATTACAGAAACTTTTGTGAATAATTTGTTTTCAATAGAAAAATAATTTTGTTTTGATTATTTCTTTTTTCTTTTGATTAAAAAGTCATTTTTTTATAGGACGAGATTATTTTTAACGGTTTAATAATTTTATTTTGAAAATATATAACTCGCTTAACGCTTTAATTAATTTTAAAATTTTTTATATGAGAAAAAGGTTAAAACAACTAAGTTTGGATTTAATTTTAAAGTGCAAATGTTTTTTAAGTGTAACAGCGCAACACTGTAAACGTCTGTTTATTTTCTGCAGCCTCGATTTAACTCAAGTGGCGCTTTTCCTTTTAATATTTAGTAGAGCGTGTGTACGAATAACATTTGAGAGATTACTCGTATGGCAAAAATCCATGTTTTGACATTTAGATCAATACAATAATTATCTAACATATTGTCGTGTGAATCAATACCATCGTTGCCTACGGGCGACTGTAGTATACCAATTTTATTTTCTCAGCGTTATGTTGTACATTTATCATATTGTTAGGTTTTTCAACCATCCTTCGAATTGGCCTTACTCTCAATTCAATAAACGAAACTCTCCAAATCGCCTTCTGGATTCGATCACTGATTAGTAATTACAAACACAAAGTTTTATTAAGTACTCAACTTCTTAATTGTTCCACAACAACAGGAAAGCAATACAGCAAGCAATATTCTTAAGTATAATATTCATTCAACAGCTTCGGAAACTCCAACGATTGATTGTAGAAATTTTCTGTATAAACACAGCGTCCAAAACAATACACACAATTTTGCTTAAATAATACTTAAAACTTTATTTACAAAAACTAATTTAAAAATAACTTCTTCTATTTAAGTGGTGTTATTTGCATGATACAAACTTTCGATTACAAATAATTCATTGCATATTCCACTTGAACTATTGCAGTAATTTAAATTATAACTTTACAATTTACACCATCGCAGGTTTAAATTAAACTAATTAATTTTACAAGAGGGAATTCCTTAGCACACAACATAAAAAAACAAATATAAAGAAATGATATCTTATCACACGCACATTTCAACGGTAAAAACGTCAAAAAAACCAAATCAGGAGTTTGCTCAAGGGTTTAATACACAACGTAAAAGTACAAAACCAAAGAAATGATAGCTTTTGATAAGTAAATTGTATACTGCGACAATAAAAACATTTCATGTAACTTCTCAAAGTAAAATTTTCAATAACATACCAACCTACAAAAATGTATGTATATCCAATCCATATCCAATTGTATATCCAATCCATATCCAATTCATATCAAATCAATATCCAATCCATATCCAATTCATATCCAATCCATATCTAATCCATATCCAATCCAAATTCAATCCACATCCAATCCATATCCAATCCATATCCATATCCAATCCATCTATATCCAATTAATACATAATCCATATCCAATCCATATCCAATCCATATCGAATCCGTATCCAATCCATATTCAATACATATCGTGGAGGTGAGGTGTAGTCCATATCCAATCCATATCCAATCCAATCCATATCCAATCCATATCCAATTTGTAACGTTTGGTTTCTATAATTGCATTTAATTCAAATAAATTGAAATCAAACAATAAAACAATAATATTGAAATTATATTTGAGAAAAAACACACTAATTTTTGATATCTATATAATATTTTTATTTGCCAATCGATTTCGAAAGCTAAGCTTTCATTGTCAAGGCCTGTTCTTAAACTTAGTTTAAGAACAGGCCTTGACAATGAAAGCTTAGCTTTCGAAATCGATTGGCAAATAAAAATATTATATAGATATCAAAAATTAGTGTGTTTTTTCTCAAATATAATTTCAATATTATTTTGGTGATATCTAGTGCTCAAAAAACAATATTAGTCAATAAAACAAATTTAATAAACAAAAAAAATAAGAGAAAAAAATTAATTTGTATATAAAAAAAAAATATCCATATAAAAAAAAAAAAATATATTTAAATGAAACAAAAAAAAAATACTTGAAATTATATTTTGATAAAAATTAAATTTAGGAAAATAAAAAAATAAGTTTATATAGCTGCTTTTAGTTTTAAATCATAATTTTAAGACGATCTGCATAGTCCAATAGACCAATTGATAATTGAAGATAAAAATAACTAGCCCTTTTGTTGTGTTCAAATCAAATTTTATGAACTACGTTGTTGACCAGCTTGATTCGAGTTCAGAGGAGTTAATACAAATTACCGATGGTGAATGGGTACTGTAACAGCATCAACAAAGTCAACAGCATCAACAAAGTCAATTTATTTTTACCGGTATTGTGATATTTACCAGCAAGTTGCAGCGCTATATAATTAATTGAAGATACAGGAGGGATATTAAGAAATGTTTCAAGCCATATTGCAGTTCTTGAAGATTATCGTAAAATATTAAAACAACAAAAATTGTTTAGATATTCTACTTCAACAATTAAAATTTAAAACTCAACCGTTGTAATTAATGCATGTAGATCGTTACTTAAATTGCTTTGCTTAATAGGCGAATTGCTGAACACCAATTTCGAAAGCTATAATTTCGAAAAATAAAATACAACCAACATCAAAATAAATCAAAAAATATTATTACTTGGGGAAATATGATGAAAATTGGGTATAAAAGGAATAGAAATTTTGAGATATGTCTCTTTGGTTTTGAACCGGCACAGCAGCAACAACAAATTAGATGGACACAACAAATGGATAAATAGCCATCAACATGAAGGATGACTTTATTGGACTATGAGCAACAATAAATTAGGTATAATTAATATAAAAAACAAATTTTTTTTTTTTCAATTTATTTGTTTGGAGTAATTTAAAATTCTGTTAAAGAAATTAAATTAAATTAAATATTATTGTTATGTTTTGAAATTTATTTTGTTTTATTAATTTTTTTCTGTGATCTAGTCTTATGTTGTGTTTGTGCTGTTAGAAAAAAATATATCAAGTGGAAAAGTTTTTTTTGGGAAAAATAACTGCAAAAAAATAAATGAATCTCGTACATGTGGTATGGATGGTAAAGGCCCGTCTCACCACCTCAAAATAGCGTAGCGCACATTTAGGACGTTACATTTGACATCCCTTGTGGGGAGACTTCAACCAGAAACAACAACATCTTTACTGGAAGTGCCACGTGGATGAGATTCAATTTTAGTTTTGTGAAAAAAAAAATTTTTTTTTGTGTTTTATGTTGATATATTAGTGTTAGTTAATTTTTAGGTTAAGTTGCATGCTTCGTGATGAGTTAAACTTAAACGAATTAGACTTAGTTATGGTGAAAAGTTTAAAATAATAAAAAGAAAAAAATTAGTGAATTAAAATTAAGTGATGTTATTTATCCTTGTTTTGTATTTATGTTAGTAGTGATAATAGTTGATTTAAAAAATTAATTTTGTGTTTCGTTTAAAAATGAATAAATAAGCTAAGTGCATGCTTGGTGATAAGTTATATTAAAAGGATAAATAAATATAAGAATACAAATCGTTTTGTTGTTTCATGTGTAATTAGGATTAGTTATGGTGAAATAATAATAAGAAAAAAATATTAGTGAGTGTCCTAATTAAAATTAATTTATATTTATTTTGTATTTATGTTAGTCGATTTAAAAAAAAAATTAATTTTGTGTTTCGTTTAAAAATAAATAAATAAATAAATAATAAATTAAATTAAATAAATATTAAATAAATAAATTAAGTTGCATGCTTGGTGGTTTGAAGATAAAAAAAAAACAATTAATTCCAAATTTCTAGTTTATTTCATGTATTTTTTTGGTTATGGTGGAAAGTTTAAAATAAAAGAGAAAAAAAAACAGTGATTGTCCTAATTTAGTTTAAGTGATGTTATTTTCGTGTTGGTTATTGTATTTGTGGTTTTTGTGATACGATAAAAATATATAATTTATTTTTGTGTTGATTTAAATTAGTGGTGTTAAAAGCAAAAGAAAAATAATAAATGTTTGGGTATGTAACGTAAAATAAAAAAAAATAGAAATAGAAGGAAGGAACAGGAATAAAAATAGCCTGGTAATTTGTGGTTCCTGAAGGTCAGCTGAAAATCGAAAATGACTAAAAATAGCGCATCAGAATGGTATGTTGATATAAAAAAAAATAAATTCTAATTTTGATAAATAACTATTGACTATATACTTATATATTAAAATAAATGTTAAAGGTTATACACAAAAATATAAATGTTGGTTCTAATTTGATTTGTTTGATTTATATCTATTCTACAAAAATATTAATTTTGGTTGGTTGATTTTATATTATTACACTATTGCATTTATGGTAATTGTTTAACTTTTGAAAAATTTAATAAACTGAAAACGTTTTTTGCTTTCTCTCGCAAGTTTGGAATAATTTTTTTGGTATTTTGTTGGGGATGTTAACTTTGCTTTTTTGTGTTGATGTAAACTTTAATGGGACATACGGTGCTTGATTTTGACCCAATTCATTTGGCACCAGATGAACTTAAGTATGAGTTACATATTCGGACTATCATAGGATTATCGTCGAATAGGGAGGAAACTAAAGCCATCAGGGTGGCATTAGGAAAGAAAATAAGAGGAGAGCAAAAAACTCCTGTGGCCACATCGTTAAGTGCTGTGGACGAAATTTGTAGTTCAAAACTAGCCTTAAAAAATCTTAAAGAAAGTTATACCAAAGCGGTTCAACTAAAAAACTGGGATCGTCTTCAACAACTAAAATCTAGATTAGCTGCGTGGATTAACCGGCTAAATAGAATAGACTTCGAAAAATTTTGTGATACGGATAACGTTTTAATTAAATTTGAAGAATTATACTTAACTATTTCCAATATGAGTTTACGGGATTTGGAAAGTAGGAACCAGCCAAGACAAAACCAAAATAATTTGACAAACGAGTCAAATCTTCATTCAGCTCCGTCCACTTCACGTGATAGTTCTCAGTCTACTGGAAACGGAGAAACTCTTCCAAAAACTCCAATGGGTCGTGGTAGAGGCATGAGTAGATTAACAGTGCAGGACAATTTTCAAAACAATTCGCAACATCTACCAGGACCTAGCGTTTTATACAAACCTTATGTAGAAGACTGTGATATTCAAAAGCCGATTAAAAACCTTAATATTGACCAAGAAAGGAGAAATCGCCCTGTTAACTTGCATAGGTGGAAAGTAGTTTTTAGTGGAGACGGACAGGGGCTTTCTCTAAATGAATTTTTGTCCAGGGTCAGGATTTACACAAGAGGTGAATCCGTCACTTCAGAGCAATTGCTCGTAAATGCACATTATTTGTTCACGGGTAAAGCTCAAAAATGGTATTGGGGCAATATAAACGATTTTCGAGATTGGGATAGTCTAGTAGAAAGTGCAAAACGAGAGTTTCTCCCCAGAAACTATGATTCAAATTTCATAGCCGATATGAAAACACTTTTCCAGAGAGTAGAAACACCGTTAGATGAAACGTATAAAATGTATGTAGTTCGGAAAAATATGCTACCTGAGTACGCTTTCCATTTGGCAACAACCACTGTAGAAACACTCGATCAATTAGTAGATCTCTGCCGACGCTTAGGTGAAGCTAAATTATTGGTGAGAAGGAGACTAAACGCAAATCAGTTTTCGAATGAAGTTTTTGTTGAGCCTTCTTGTTTTCCCAAACATAGCTCTAAAGGAGATGACTTAAGATTTAGCAGAGAAAGATGCAATTTATATAACTTGGGTCGGCGTATATTTGGTAATAAGGATGTAAATGACAGAGGAAAAGATCAGCGTAGAGGACTATTTAGTATAGAACAACAAAGAAATATAAACAGTACCAACTATGATGAACCCAGTCAAAGAAGAAATTACGGAGATACAAAAATCAAAAACAGACAATTTTCTAGACATAGAGAGCCAAATCGTCAAACAAATAGAAATAACACTTATTCTTCGGATCCAATGTCATGTTGGAATTGTGATATTCCAGGTCATAGTTTTAAAAATTGTCGCAGACCACACATAAAAGTATTTTGTTATTATGGCGGTACAAGTGGTTTTACCACAAACTCATGTCCAAATCACAGGAATTTTAAGGGTGAAACAAACACACCATTGCAAAGTAGAGAACCAGTTTCAGTGACGGTACCACAACAAGGATTGAACCAGTCGGGAAACGGGAATGGAGAAGGAGAAGTTTCAGGAACCGCTCCTCTTTCGTAGATTTAAAGGTTTCAAATTTTAATAATAGTTTTGAGGGTGAGTCATATAAAGAAATAAACATTTTACCAGAAATCATAAATTTAAATAGAGATACGCGACCATACCTTAAGGTTGAGATCCTTGGTCACAAACTGAAGGGATTATTGGACTCTGGTGCCAGTTGCACTGTTTTAGGTAAAGGTAGCCTCGAATTAATCTCGCGATTAAAATTGAATCGGCAAACAAACGACTGTGCGATTAGAACTGAAGATGGTACCGCACACAAAGCTGTCTACATAGCTTTAATACCTTTTAAGGTAGTTGATAAAATTGCATTAGTTTCAACTTTGGTGATACCATCAATCACCAAAGAGTTAGTACTCGGTATGGATTTCTGGAACACTTTTGGTATACGTCCACAATTTTGTAAGTCTAGTTATACTTGCGATGCGATCGACACAGTAACGGATAGAATCAAGCTAACATATGTCGAAGTAAGATATTTAGAGAAGACGATTGCAAGGTTTGATGTGACGAAGGAGGGTTCCCTCGGTTGTGCAAACTTCATAAAACAAGAAATCGAAACAGACCCAAACTGCAAACCAATTGTTAGACGACCTTATCCATTATCTCCATATGTTCAGAAGGAGGTTGATGCAGAATTGGATAGGATGTTGAAACTTGAGGTGATCAAAGATAGTGTTTGCAATCTTGGTATTCGGGTACCCGGATACCCGGGTATTTAGGAAGATTTTTCGGGTATTTAATATCCGGATATTTTGGTCGGGTACCCGAACAACAAAAGGTCAGTTTTTTCTCTTTTCTCTCTTTCTTTATTCTCTTTTTGCAAAATTTGAATTATTCTTTATGCTAGTTGTTGACAAATGATTCTATTCTAACCATACAAATTGCAATATGTCCATAAACATTAAACCAACCACATCCGTAAACATTAAACTGCCCTCTAGTTAATTATTATTGTTTGGATTATGAAAACAACAGAAAAACGACGAAGAACACATAACAAAATTTATGGAATTTTCGTTCTTATTAAAATTAAAATTAAGTCATAAAAAATTAAGGATCTTCATTGGTTATTTGTTTATATTTAGTTTAAAATAGAAACGGTAAATATATTATGATAAGTTTTTATTTAAGATTAAAGCTAAATAATCGGATAATGATGCGGCTAATTATAATATTGAAAATTTACAACTACAAAAATGTATTGCTGTCTACACAAGATCTACTATAGATAACAGGGGTACTACAGTTGATAAAGAGCTGAAAATGTTGTATGTAAATAAAGGAAACCGAAAAAATGATAGAAAATTTAAATCAATCGTTATTGGCCGTGAAACCAACATCCACTTTATCGGAGCGGGTTTTTTCTATTGCAGGAATTTAAAAAAGAAAATACGAAATCGGATGAGCACAGCTACCCTAAATGCTTTAATATTTTTGAAATATTATTTTACAATTAAAAAATGATCAATTTTTAGTTTAGTGAGGTTTTTTTATTGTTTTTCATCTTTTAATTTTTTTATAACTACCCGGGTTATCCGGGTAATCCGGGTAATTTGGAAAATACTAATCGAGTAACCGGGTAATTTGAAATCGGGTAATTTGCAATCACTAATCAAAGAAGCTAAAAGCGAATGGGCTAATCCATTAGTTGTGGTAAGAAAATCTAGTGGTAACGTACGACTCTGTTTAGATGCAAGAGGGCTAAATGGAGTGACGGTAAAAGATGCGTACCCACTTCCAAATATTGGCAGAATATTAGGACAACTAAGAGCAACCAAATATCTTTCATCTATAGATCTTTCAGATGCATTTTGGCAAGTAGAACTAAAAGAAGAGTCACGGCATAAAACAGCGTTTAATGTGGCTGGCAGAGGTCATTTTAATTTTAAACGGTTACCATTTGGCCTTTGTAACAGCGCACAAACCTTGTGTAAGGCATTAGATCAATGTATAGGAAATGATTTAGAGCCAAACGTTTTTGTTTATATAGACGACATCATTATAACGACAGATACATTTGAACATCATATACAATTACTGGAGATTATTGCAGATAGACTAAGGAAAGGTGGTTTTTCTATCAGTTCGGAGAAATCGAAATTTTGTGCTAAGCAGTTAAACTATCTCGGATTTATTTTAGATGAAGATGGATTACGTATGGATCCCGAAAAGATAAACCCTATTTTAGATATTTCTCCGCCAAAAACTATAAAAGATTTACGACGCATAATTGGAATGGAAAATTGGTACAGACGGTTTATTAAAAATTTTGCAGAACTAGTTGCTCCGATGACCGATTTGTTGAAGACAAAATCTAAAAAAAGTTCGAATGGTCCACGGAAGCGAATAATGCTTTTATAACATTGAAGACTGCACTGGTAAGTTCACCAATTTTAGTTAGCCCAAATTTTACTAAATTGTTTACGATACAAACTGATGCTTCTGACGTTGGTATTGGAGCCGTTTTAACTCAAGGTGAGGGTGAGGAAGAAAAACCAATAGCATACATGTCCTCCAAACTATCACCAGCTCAAAGAAAATACTCAACAACAGAAAGGGAGTGTTTAGCAGTTATAGAGGCGATTAAAAAATTCAGGAACTACATTGAAGGTGGTCATTTTAGGGTTATAACGGACCATTCTTCCTTAACGTGGTTGCGGAATATAAAGGACCCAAGTTCACGTTTGTCGCGCTGGGCATTAAAACTCCAGGAATTCGATTTGAGCTTCTGCATAGAAAAGGAAAGTTGAACGTAGTAGCAGATGCACTTTCGCGATCTGTTGATTTAATTGAATTTAGCAGTAGTCCAGAGGATTATGATGATGAGTACATTGCATTACGGGAGAAGATAGTAAAGAGTCCAAAAAAGTTTCCAGCGTTTGTGGTAAAAGACCAGATGATCCTAAAGTATCGCATGGATAAATATAATAGAACAAATTCTTGGAAAGTTTTGATACTGGTAAGACTCTGGGATAACACGATGATCCAATGGGAGCTCATTTAGGTGTAAGAAAGACCCTGCGGAAAATACAAAATGAATATTACTGGCCCAATATGGAAAGAGACATTCGTCATTATATCCGAACTTGCGAACAATGCCAAGCAAACAAACATCCAAATGTGCGGAATAAGGTACCAATGGGTATGTAGTGGCAATTGATTTTTTGGGACCGTTTCCCCGTTCAAAAAATGGAAATAAATATATTTTAGTGGTGGTAGACATATTTTCAAAATTTTGCTTACTCAAGCCAATGCGGCTGATAGCAAGTCGGTCATGAAGTATTTAGAGGACGATTTGTTTTTGTTATTTGGAGTACCATCCCGGGTAATTGCAGATAATGGTTCGCAGTTTACGTCGAAAGAATTTCAAAATTTTCTTAAATCATATCAGGTTAGTCCACAATTTAATGCAGTTTACCATCCCCAACATAATCCAGCTGAAAGAATTAATCGGGTAGTTTTGTCTAGTATTAGGGCATATACAGATGAAGATCAACGTATTTGGGACCATCATGTCTCAAAGATTGCTTGTGCAATTAGGAGTTCAGAGCATTCCTCTATAGGTTTTTCTCCATATTACGTAAATTTTGGTAAACAGATGAAACTCGAAGGTGGTCGCGGCTATACCAACGTTTTCACTAAAGAAGATGTGAAGGATAAAGGAAAAATAATGAGTTCTATCTTCGATGTTGTGAGGAAAAATCTTAAAAAGGCATATACAAAATATTCATCACAATATAATATCTGGACGAAACCGATAATATACGACCCTGGAGAGGTAGTGTTGAGAAGGGCTTTTCGACAGTCATGTGCACCTGATAATTTTAATGCCAAACTTGCACCTCAATACGAAAAATGTCGCGTCCGCGAAAAGCTCGGTAGTTACACTTACCTGTTAGAACAATTAAACGGTAAAGTCATAGGTTGATTTCATGTAAACGACATACGAAAATATTGTGAAAGGAGTCCGAGTTGATCATTACTCAAGAATTAATCAATGTAGTAATAGTATGTTGGACATAAAATATTAGATGATCGTTACACTGTATATTTTTCTCTTGCTTTAAATTTTGTTTAATAGTTAAGATTTATATGGGTTTTGTAAGTTTCGGTTTAATTCTAGTTAGGATTTATGTCAGTTCTTTTCAGTATAAACGTATATGTTTCGTATTCGATTAGCTTAATTATAGGTAGTATATATTATTGGTAATGCTTAGAGGTAAATCATAATCAAGAATTGAGGAAATCTGATGTTTAGTTCCAGAAATTATTAGCTGGAAAAATTGTACGTAGAGCTAAAATATAAATAGAGGTATATATGTTTGAATGTGTTTTTTTGTAGTTTCGATATCCACTGGTGTGTAAGCCGGATTGTAAGTCCTTAATACTACTATAGTGGACATCGAGGCTAAGTAATTCTGCCGTGTTTAAATGTGTTTTTTTTTGTTTAATAATCGGTTTTTGACAAGGCACTCATCAGATTAAAGGTGAAGTTGTAAGACCTTGCATTAAAATACGTATCGTGATGCAGATACAGATACATGTTTGTTTTGTAAAAAAAAACTAAGTTATTGTTTACGCGTTTTGCTAGTATAAATTGCTTTTCATTATATGATTCGGTTATTAAAGCTTTAGAAAACATATGCTAATGCGTCCGAAATTGATGAAATGTTGCTGTGGTTAAGGCATACAGTTTATCAAATTCGAGAAAATTGGTACTAGGTTTTTGATTAAATTATAGAGCTTGTGGATGAGGCAGAAATTTAAATTTTATAAGTCCTTGCCACATATAAAAAGTCGCCGTGTTAAAGGCTGTCTTGTTGTATTAGTGTAACTAATTTATTTTTGTATGCTTAACAATTTTGTTTTTGTAATAGAATAAGCCTAATTTTGTTTTGTCATAGGATAGCAAATATAGTTGTTGTTCTGTAGGAGTTAACCTTGGTTTCGATATAGGTTAGCTTATAGGTTAAATATAATATAGGTCAGCTCAAATAGAAAATTAATTTATTGGTTTATTGGTGTTTTCAAGATATGGGAAAAAATGTGGATGTATGATATTTATCGAATTACTAATTTGTTGTGGTTTGGGGAACGAAACGCATTAACTTTTCGAGAGAATTTTGAAAAGTTCATGTTTTCGAAATTCTCTCGAAAAATTATCAGTGGTCTAGTGTAACGTTTGGTTTCTATAATTGCATTTAATTCAAATAAATTGAAATCAAACAATAAAACAAAATTTAATAAACTTTAATAAAATAAGAGAAAAAAATTAATTTGTGTATAAAAAAAAAAATATCCATATAAAAAAAAAAATATATTTAAATGAAACAAAAAAAAAATACTTGAAATTATATTTTGATAAAAATTAAATTTAGGAAAATAAGAAAATAAGTTTATATAGCTGCTTTTAGTTTTAAATCATAATTTTAAGACGATCTGCATAGTCCAATAGACCAATTGATAATTGAAGATAAAAATAACTAGCCCTTTTGTTGTGTTCAAACCAAACTTTATGAACTACGTTGTTGACCAGCTTGATTCGAGTTCAGAGGAGTTAATACAAACTACCGATGGTGAATGGGTACTGTAACAGCATCAACAAAGTCAACAGCATCAACAAAGTCAATTTATTTTTACCGGTATTGTGATATTTACCAGCAAGTTGCAGTGCTATATAATTAATTGAAGATACAGGAGGGATATTAAGAAATGTTTCAAGCCATATTGCAGTTCTTGAAGATTATCGTAAAATATTAAAACAACAAAAATTGTTTAGATATTCTACTTCAACAATTAAAATTTAAAACTCAACCGTTGTAATTAATGCATGTAGATCGTTACTTAAATTGCTTTGCTTAATAGGCGAATTGCTGAACACCAATTTCGAAAGCTATAATTTCGAAAAATAAAATACAACCAACATCAAAATAAATCAAAAAATATGATTAGTTGGGGAAATATGATGAAAATTGGGTATAAAAGGAATAGAAATTTTGAGATATGTTGGTTTTGAACCGGCACAGCAGCAACAACAAATTAGATGGACACAACAAATGGATAAATAGCCATCAACATGAAGGATGATTTTATTGGACTATGAGCAACAATAAATTAGGTATAATTAATATAAAAAACAAAATTTTTTTTTTCAATTTATTTGTTTGGAGTAATTTAAAATTCTGTTAAAGAAATTAAATTAAATTAAATATTATTGTTATGTTTTGAAATTTATTTTGTTTTATTAATTTTTTTCTGTGATCTAGTCTTATGTTGTGTTGTGCTGTTAGAAAAAAATATATCAAGTGGAAAAGTTTTTTTTGAGAAAAATAACTGCAAAAAAATAAATGAATCTCGTACATGTGGTATGGATGGTAAAGGCCCGTCTCACCACCTCAAAATAGCGTAGCGCACATTTAGGACGTTACAAATTCATATCCAATCCATATCCAATCCATATCCAATCCATATCACATCCATATCCAATCCATATCCAATCCATATCCAATCCATATCCAATCCATATCCAATCCATATTCAATCCATATCCAATCCATATCCAATCCATATCCAATCCATATTCATATCACTAACAATTTGTCGGACGAACGATACGGTTGTGTCTTCGTAAAATATAGAAAAATCAAAATAGAAGTTTAAAGACCTATTATGTCTAGTTTAATTTTTACCAAACCAATAAGAGTGTCAAAAATAAGTCAAAGTAATAAATTTTAATTTAAACCTTTTTTTTCTATAAAACAAACTAAGCCTTTATATTTTTCAAAAGATTAAGTAAAGAAAAGAATTAACAAAAGTTTATTACATATAGTGTTTCTTAAAATATTAAATATTAAGTGTTTAAAAGTTCACCAAAGTGAAGTGTTCCGCCCACAAAACAGGAAAAGAAACTTATGTGTAAGGTAAGGAGCATTCTGTATCGTCCGTTTTATTTCTATTGTTTTTATATTTTGGTAATGGGTTTTTCCCAATTACCTGCTACAAAAATTTAAGTGCAAATTTTTTATTCTAATGCTCAGTATTCTGGTCGAGCGAAGCTAAATTTTAACAAGGTCTCCACAAAAATACAGATAGAACTGAAGCTAAAAAATGTATGTAGACATTTGTGCAGAGATAAGTTTTGACAGTTGTCTGACATTTAAGCCATTAACCCATTTTCAGTCTTTTTTTTCCTTTTACTCAACCTCAAGAGCATCATTATTTATTTCGTTATTGGCACTCGAAAACGTTTTCAAAATACGAATCATCTAAATACTACCCATATAAAAAAACTCGAAAGAAATCGATAGAAAACGATTGAAAACGAATCGTTTTCTGTCGTTTGCTATCCGTTTCTATCGGATTTGATCATTTTAAACGCATAGACTATATCTGCCAGATAGAAAACGCACCGTAATCTCTCGTAACCAATAGGATTTTTCAGTTTTCGGTTTCAATGGTTTTTCTACGATAGTATTTCTATCGTAGTTAATCGTTTTGAATCTGAAGATCACGATTGAAATTTTTTTTTGTCAAATTGAAAAAGTTTTGAATCGTTTTCTATCCGACATTACATATATAGCACCAATCGTAACTTATCGTATTTTCCCGTCATTAGATTTCTATCGGGCTGAATCTGAAATTTACGATTGAGATGTTTTCAGGAGAAATCAACCAATCGTTATCTATCGTTATCTATAGGATTTTTTACTTTTCGGTTTCAATGGTTTTTTTACGATGGAATTTCTATCGTAGTTAATCGTTTTAAATCTGAAGATCACGACTTGAAATGTTTTGGTAAAACTGAACAAGTTTTGAATAGTTTTTTATTTATTTTTTTTTAAAAGCATTTTTTTTAAAATACATTTTGAAAACTAAAAAGGATATCGGATTGGTTTTTGTGAACAATTAAGCTTAAGTACATATTGGAAATCACTTGAATTTTGCAATTCGAAATAACTTTTCATTTTCTCTAAAATTCCTTTAGAAACTTTACACTCGTGACTTAGGATGTTGATTAGAATGTTGACTTAGATGTTGACGAAATATTCTCTCATCTATGAATTCACACATCGTAATGTCTAGAAATTTAACAAAAAATACCAAATAAAAAGGATATTTTTTTTTACAAACGCACATTTACTTTAAACACACAATTACTTTACAATAAAAGCATATATTTAAAAATAAAGCTACTTGTTTTTCACATTGACCAGTAAAAATGTTCATATATAACCCAAGGAAAAAATATCTACCCGGGTAGATATTGTTTTCTTGCGTAAAAAAAACCATAAAAATCCAAAATAAGTGTTACAAGGAAGTCCAAAATATTATTTTCTCAGATTTTGCGAAATCAATTTAAAAATTATTCACATAGCTGAACAGGCATGATGATTGGTTAAAAACTCATAAAGTTATTGCATTACAAAAACCGTGATATCTACCCGGGTAGATACTGTTCACGTGAAGGTTAAACGCACAATTACTAAATACAATAAAAATGTCAAAATTTAGCGTTAAATTTAATGTCTCGTGCATTTAATTTGCTGCGAAAACTGTGTAGACATTGTAGTAGAGCCATCTATATTACAATGCGCAAACTATCGTTTTGAAATTATTTCCGCGTCGAGCAGCATACTGATCAGCGAACTCATTAGCAAAATTTTTTATTTCATTTTTTAAGAGCTAAATTTCACGTCAAATTTATATGAAAGTTTTAGCTTCGCTCGAGCAGGATACTGAGCTTAAGACTACTCTTTTATTTTCTTAGAAAATAATTTTTTGTTATTGTATTTATTATCTTGTTATCCCTATATATTTTGCTTTTTGGTTTCCGTTTTTTTATCGTGTTACTGTTGGTTGAAAATTGCTATCATCGTATCGTGAGAGATACTCCCATATTAACTTGTGTTGTTTATGGTAGAAATTTAGGCCTGGCCGAATTACAATCACTATAGTCACAATGTCAAAGGGGAAGTCTCAGTCCCAATACAATGATAGCAGTGTTAGTCAACAGATGAGCATTGATTTTACTAATATAAGAGGGCTTAATTCCAATTTAAATGAGGTTCACCACCTTATCGAAAGGAAAAAACCTGACATATTGTTTCTTACCGAAACAATAGTTAGTGGCAAAGCATCGAAATTGAATCTCGATAAATACCGGATAACTAGTTACGCATTGGAACATTTCTTTTATAACAAACATGGCGTCTGTGTATATGTTCGAGATTCACTTTCATGTATGAGAATTAAGGCTTACGAGTTGAACTCTAAGCACCATAATTCTCTAGCATTAAAGATCTCAGGTGTGGATGAAACTATGTTTATAATAGGCATATACAGATTATACAGATCTCCAAACTCTCCCCCAGGTTGTCGTTTTTTTTGAAAAACTTTCGTCAAACCTAGACAAAATAAGCGCCAACTACCCCAAAGCAAGACTCGTAATTCTTGGGGACTTTAGCATTCATAACAAAGAATGGCTGAAATACTCATCACGCACTGACGACGCAGGAAGACAAGCTAAACTATTGCTCGCCGATTACCATGGTTTGACTCAAATCATAGAGTGTCCGACTAGAATATCAGACAATACACATCATTAGAAAAATTTGTTGGATCTGGTTTTGACAAACAAAAAACCCGATACAACGAAAACAAAAGTTGAACAACCTCTCGGATCATCGGACCATTTACTAATATCAGCTATAGTACAATTTACATCACCTACACCAATTAAAGCCAACCTCGTCGAGTATGGAATTATAAACTGTAATGAAGGGCTTTTTCATTGGCGAACCAATGAAGCGGCATCGGTCGCGCAGCTAATTTAGGTTGTTTAAATGCTCCGGGCTAGTCACAGTATGGAGTTCGATTGGTAAACCTTGCTACTCCAATACAAATACAGACATGTACGCGAATTACATGATTAGACAGAAATGGAAAGATTGCAAATGAAAAAAAATGAGACTCTGGCGACCACTTTTGCGAAAGACCCGCGATCACCACGTTCAACCCCCACATTCACTCCCATATGTCCACACTCTCACGCCTCATGCACGCTCACATCCTCCCACACACCCACACTTACATTCAAACACCCACATCCACATACACACCTATATATCAAAGCAAGACAATTAAGTTCAAAGAAACCTGGCTATTATAGTAAATAGTAGTAGTTAAAGTAATTTTTACTGCTGACATTTGATCATTTTGATCACGTCCACAGAATAATACCATCACTTGTAAACTGACAACCAAATCGCAGGTTACGTGAAAACCTCACACGCCATATTTACAATAAATTGAATAAACAAATGCCCATCGCCAAATCTGATCATAATCCCCAGTGAATAGTAGTTGTTGTTCTGATTGATACCTAGAAATTATAGGCTAATTCCTTCACAGCGGGTTCACAGTGCTAAGTTATGTCGGTTACCATTACAGCGGCCTGACTGATTTCCTTATAAGCCAGTTACAGGTAGCATAAAAATTATTAGGAATTGAGCATTAATTCCCAAAAAATATTACATTAGAAGAAAGTATTGCATTTATAATTGTTTTTAACTTAATTTGTAGTGTCTCACATATATCCGCCACATACATTCACGTACGCGCATCGACAATCACGCCCACATTCATCCAGACGTACACTCATTCACGCGCATTCATACCTTTATTTAAAGAAACATAAAAAAAATAATTAAAGAGCACTCACCCCATGGTTATATCTGACAGGACTCAATGTCCTAGCGTTCAGCACTCCATCATCGGTGAATATTACAGCAGATAAAGTATGATAAGATGAGTAGTTGTGTAATCATAAGCATAAAGTGCGCCAAAACCACTAAGGCGTTCATTGATAAGTGGCACTGATAAATTGTATAACTAATGTAGAAATGTTGCGTCACAAAATAAAGCGATTGTTGACAAATTGTGCTGATAATTTGCAAATTGATACCATCAATGTTGCACCACAACTACAAGGTGATTGTTGATAAGTTGCAATGGTAATTTGTGTAGATAATATATAAATGTTGCGTCTGAAAATAAAGCGATTGTTGACAAAGTGTGCTGATAATATGCAAATTAATACCATCAATGTTGCACCACAACTACTAGGTGATTGTTGATAAGTTGCAATGGTAATTTGTGTAGATAATATATAAATGTTGCGTCTGAAAATAAAGCGATTGTTGACAAACTGCACTGGTAAGAGGTAATTTAATCCATATACAAATGTTGCACCCCAAATGATAGGTGGTTACTAATAAATTGCATTGGCTACTGGTATAAATAATATACAAATGTTGCGTCCCCAAATATAGCGAGTGTTAACAAACTGCACTGGTAAGATGTATGTTAATAACAAAAAAATGTTGTGCCACAGTAACTACGGCGATTGCTGGTACATTGCATTGATAACGGGTATAGATAGTATAACTCTTAACATAAAGAAAGCCACGACATTAATTTATAATTTTTTTCTTTTACACATCGAGGAAAACAAATACATCCGAATTTATCAACATGTCCATATATTACACTTTGAATTTACAAAAAAAAATGGTTACTAATTAAACTGATAAACGAAAACAAAGCACACAATTTATTTACTTAGCATTAAAATCGCTTAATTACTAACAAAAACAGTTAATTTTTATTGTATTATTTTGATTATTATTAATTTGTTTCTTTATGATATTTACTGTGGAGTTTTATATAAAAGAAAGAAATTCTTTTATTTCAATATGACCAAAATGTCATGCGAGTTCTAATCAGAAATTTCCCACCATCTTTGACAAAAGCACCATTATAAACAAAAAATTTATCTTACTTTTCTTCCTGGTACGGAGATTGGGGTGCACTGCTACAGTAAAATACGTTCTATTCTCCACAATAAACCACATAAAACACAGATTCTAAACATTGAGTAACTTCTATGATAATTTTGAAAATAATTTTTTTTTTTTTTTTTAATAAAATGTGTTGTGTAATAGGGTTTAGAATATGTGTCACAACAACACATAAATACCTTTTAAGACCTAGGTCTAGACCTGGGTCCCACAACAACTGGCGTTCTGAGGTGTAGATTAACGCTTTTTTTAAACATCTGTGGGTTGAAGCCACCTGAGACTAAGTGTTCCGGCAAACTATTCCATTTGTACGCAGTTCGGACAAAGAAGTCTCTCTGCGATCTGCCAGTATGACAGCGCGGGATTTTTACCGTTTCACTGGTTGCGGCAGCCGATTGCCGAGTGGAACGGGGGTAAGAATAAGTTTGAGGCATGATGCCGCTGATTTCATCTGAGCACTGCTGATGACGATATTTGTAAAAAACAACGAGGTCAGCAACAGTGCGACGATGTTGTAGGGAATCAAGTTTTGATGTCAAAGTTCGATCACCTACAATTCGTATAGCTCGCTTTTGAACAGAGTCCAAGAGGGGCAAGATGGAAACAGAGGCAGCACCCCAAACTTGACAGCAGTACTCCATACAGGGACGAATATAGGACTTATAAACATGGAGCAATTGGTATGGAGTGAAAAAATTTTTGCATCTATTTAGGAGGCCGAGTTTTTTAGACGCGCTTTTTGCCATCGCCATTACATGATCGTTCCAGAGTAGGTCATTTGAAACTGTGACACCCAATAAACGAATGTTTTTACATTCACCTATTGGTTCATCACACATACTAAATAAAATATCTTTGGGGAACTCGGTCTTTAATCTGGAAACAATCAACAGCTGTGTTTTGGTGGAGTTGAAATTGACAAGGTTTTGGTCACCCCAGTCGGCGACTTTATTCAGGTCTTTGTTCACGTTTATGGCAGCGTCTCTCCGGGCAGGATTAATTCGTTCGTGCATTTTACCTTTTGAAGGAAGGGGCTCGAACGACTTGTGCAGAGTACTATCATCTGCAAAACTATTTATTGGGTTGCTGGTGATTTTCAACAATTCGTTGATATAAATCAAAAATAGGGTTGGGGACAATACTGAGCCTTGGGGTACACCAGCGTTAGTTTAGACTCAGAAGAATATCCGTCTAAGGTTACCGAAATGTATCGGTCGGATAGAAAATTTTGAATCAGCTTCACAACATTGGGATGAAAACCGTACGCAACGAGCTTGTTGATTAAGTTGGCATGCCAGACTCGATCGAATGCCTTGGAGATGTCTAAAGCGATAACGTATGTTTCACCACCTTTATCAAGTATGCTGTTCCAACAATGCGCTACATAGTTTAATAGATCGGTATTAAGGCAAATTTCACTATGAGGACTGTCAACCTCACACACCCAATGTCAAACCGCCAAAATCCAATAGGAAAAATAAAATTAGACTAAGAGAGACGACTAGATGTTTTCATCTCTTATATAGGCAATTAATATCGAAAAATGAGCTAAATGTTTTTCGAAAGTTTTAAATTTACAAATTATTGTTAGTACATTTTCCGTAACAAAATGAATGCTGGTTATTAGTTTGTAATAAACAAAATTAAAAGATAATTTATCGAAATATATTATTTACAACGCGTTTGAAAGAAAAAGTAATATATGCGACATTAGGATGGATTAAAACGTATGTACAACCGGTTCTATGATGATTTTGCATTACGAAATAGTAAATTACAACCGTTTTACAGTAGAATCTATATATATAGTGGAAAGAAGAATTGATAAAAAACAACTATATAAAAAATATAATACGTTTTGAAGACAATTTCAAAGCTGATTGTAGGATATAATATTTTTTTTTTTGATAACAAGACGAATTGACAAATATGCACAGCTGTTTGAAGTTTGAAAATATTTAGAGCAGTTATGATTAGAGGCCCGGAGAATCCAAATTCGTGCAGTATGACGAAGCAACGCGGGTGGAAACGCAGTGTGAACCAATAATAGGGTATTGCAAATAAAAGATTATTGTTAATTTTTTTTTTATGCTACGAATAAATATGTGTACTGGAAACTATACGAAAATATGACTATAGATTATGGATGAACGAGAACTTGTTATGAACTACGCGGGATATGCAAAATTGTGAAATGTGAGGAAATAGGAACTTCATGGATCTGTAACTTTACTGCACTACGTCATCATACTCCAGTCTACATAACAAAACGTGCTGACTGGGAGGAACTGAGAAACTTTGATGAACAAACACATTGGAAAGCTGTATGTTGTGCTGAGGATCCTAGCACATCTGCATTAAAAGTTTCTGAGGTTATAAAAGGTGGCATGAGGCGGTTTATTCCAAATTGACTAATCACTCCTAAAACTTAGCCTTGGTTCACGCGGGATGTCGATGAGTCGGTGAAGAATAAACTCAAAGCTTTTAATGCCTATAACTCCAACCAATCTAAAGAAACCCTGAGTGCCTATAAAAAACCCAGAAATTTTAGTAAATACAAAATAGGTTTGGAAAAAGACGCGTGTATCCAAAAGAAAGCAAACAAATTTGCCTAGCACCCATCTGGCTCTAGTAGTTTCTTTTATGCAGTTAAATCAGTCCAGAGCAATTTCACTCGATCCTCTATTCCAACTTTAGTTCGGAGTTCGGAGTTCCCGTGAGTGACTAAAAAAAGAAGGCGGAAGAAATTTTTCAATCCCGATCAAATTTTGCTGATATATAAGTCCTTTATTCGTCCATGTATGGAATACTGCTGTCATATTTGGGGAGGTGCTTGTCAATCAACAATAAAATGTCTAGACTCTGTACAGAGGAAAGCAATACGGTTTGATTCACTCCAGCACCGAAGAAATGTGGCTGAATTGTCAATCTACTATAAATACAACTTTAGTGAATTCTCCTCTAAGGAAATTCAAAATATACTTCCATCGTGTGCGCAGTTCAATCGAAGAACAAGAACTTCAGAGTTATCCCACCCATTTGCTGTCCAAATACCTCGTTGTAGAACTATGTCCTTCCAAAACGATTATTTTAATAGAGTGGCCAAATTTTGGAACTCTATGCCCGCCTCCGTCTTTCCCGATGAATTTACCCCTCAAACATTTAAGGAAAATGTCAATCGTCATCTAAAACAATTAATATGGTTATGCCCATATCCTCATTCCTTCCATTTTCCCAACCTTCTTCCTTTCTAGTTGACATGGTATCTTCGGTTATTCGAAGAGTCTAAATAATGAATATTTCTTATTTAGTGTGCTAAACATGTCCAGCTAATTAATAAAAAAAAAAGTAGTGTGTGTACCAGAGTACACAGGTAAGAAGTGAAACTTCCTTATGACATTTCATTTTTCTACTTTTTACAACTTCACAGAAATTGGGTAGATAAGGCTTAAGAAAAAAAAACGCCGATTATTGATAACCAATTGTTTGGAGAGTATATATCTTCGTATATATCTCTGATACACTCCACACTGTTCGCCTGCAACGGTTGATGGCAATTAAAATCAAAATGCTAAATTCTTTAACAAGATTTGGAAATGTTTGAAAGTTCTATTGACAGGCAATCAAAGGTTCTGTGGTAGAACTTTGGAGTTCCTCATAAACCAGGTTTACTAGCCGCCAAAGGATTTTCAGCAATATTTCGAAATACTTTTATACGTTATATCTCTCAATAATCTGAAATTAATTTGGAAAATATTTTCACAATCAACATTTTCGGATTAAACTTGATGAATGTTTCTGGTTCTTTAAATTTTTCTTCACGGTAAAAGATTACATTGTAAAGTAATTATACTACTGCTTTACGAACCAATGAGAATGGCATAGCAGGATGCGTACCTTGAGTAATTTAACGCCGTCACGACTAATGCTCAGCCATCGTGGATTTGATAGATTTTTACCTGCTGCTTCAACACAAATGCAGAAATGTACGCAATTTACGAAAAATATACAGATATGGGAAAAAATACAAGTGAAAAAGGGAGACTCTGGCAACCCCTGTTGCGAAAGACCTACGATCAGCGCGTCCAACCCACACAATCATTCCCAGACGCTCACACACCCACGCTTCACACATGCCAACATTCACCCACACATTCAGACGGCGAAGCAAGACAATTAAGCTCCAAGACCCGCAGCAAGTATCGCAAGTGGTAGTAATTAAAATTAAGTTGTATTGCTGTCATCTGAGCAATATGATACAGCCCACAAACCACTGCCATTGCTGGTAAATCGTGAATCAAATCTTAGAGCACTGGAGAACGTCACACGCCGTATTGAAAGTCTTTATGGATTATTTTCCCTTTTTCTTTATTAATAAATTTTTTAAGAATTTATAAAACCATAAGTAATTTCCAAAAAAAATCTTTACAACTCAAAAAAAAATTATAAGTTTATTTGTAAGATAAGCAAACATGTCCCAACCAGTCTATTACAATTCCTGTACTTTACAGTTGGTTAATGTATACTAGAATTAATAAACGTGAAACATGACAAGAATTTGTCTTTTTTTGTTTTTTTTTCTCTAATACCGGTTATTCGAGAATGATTTTTGGATTTTACTTAAAAATATAAATATATCAATTTAGGCAATATAATAAAAGAAAAGGTATTTGCTAGGTTAATTACTACCTCGGAGCAAAAATATTTAGATTAAAATCATTTCCAATTCAGACTAGAAGCGTCTCGCTACACGCACCGCCAGTACGCACACACACGCAACGATTAACACGCCCCCATTCAATCACTGATACGCCCTTTCACATCCATTCACACTTCCACGCTAAACAAAAAAAAAATATATAAAATAAATTCACTCACCACATGATTAAATCCTTCCGAATTCCAAGTGCTACGGCCTTAGCCCTCCATCCGCGATGACCAATCCAACAGGTAAAGTATCAGGAAGATTGAATATCGATGCTGAGTCGAACTTCGGTTGCAATCACACCCAAAACTTGATGACAATTGAAATAGGTACAACAAACGACAGCAATAGTAAAATGTTGAAGTAAATGTTGATTTATAATATGCAGTAACAGCAAAAACTTGATATAAAATGATGCTTTTCACAGAATATAATATATGACAGCAATAGCCAAACTTGGATGCAAATGTTGATTTGCAAAAAACTTGATATAAACTGATGTTTTTCACAGAATACAATATATGACTTGATATAAAATGATGTTTTTCACAGAATATGATATATGACAGCAATAGTAAAATGTTGATGTAAATGTTGGTTTGTAACATGTAGTATCAACGAAAAACCTGATATAACTGAGGCGTTTCAATATGTACAATATACGGCAGCAATGGCAAAAATTTGATGTAAATGTTGGTTTGTAATATGTATTAATAGCAAAAAAAAAGTTGACATCGAAGTTGCATTGCAGTATGGCTGAAATACGTTGGTAACAGCAAAAATTTCAATTAAATGTTGCGTTGAAATATATTTGAAGCACAGTAGTACCAGCAAAAATTTCAATTAAATGTTGCGTTGAATAATATTTGAAACACTGTAGTAGTAAAAATTACAATTAAATGTTGCGTTGAATTATATTTGAAACACAGTAACAATAGCAAAATTTTGACATCAAAGTTGCGTTGAAATAATATACGGTGATAATAGCACAAATTTTATAAAGGTTGCACCGCAAGGTCTAAGGCGATGGTTGTAATTTAGCAATTCCCCCTTCTTTTTGTATCAACGAAAACAAACACATCAGGATTTCTCATTTATGACTATAATTTTCACTTGATATCGGTTTAAAAATTTTTTTTTTTTATTTTTGATCTACGGGTGTGACAACCCCGCGTACTCCAGTCCCTGCTATTGGCATACGAGTTAGCGTGAGATATCACATACCACTGGCAATAGCAGTGAGATATCACTAGCCAAGGTGACATCTTAGGGGTGGTGGTGGATGAACTGTATGCAGTCAACGGTAGCACCCCGCAATCTTAGCTGTGAAATAATCCTTGATGATGAGACGCTATTGCTTCCTTGAAGAAACGAGCCTTCATAGAACTATGTGTGGGCTTTAATCTTGAAGAAAGACAGCGCGTCACAGGATCAAGGAATATGCAACCGGCTGGATTATTGGCAACTACAGTTTTGTTTTGTTTCACCAAATTTTTGTAAAAATTTGCTATTTTTTTTAATTTACTTTATTTTCGCTATTCTATCATAAAATATTGGCCTATGTCATATTTTGTCAGTGATAGGATTTTTTGTTTAGTTATCCATTCTTTAACAAGAAATATAAAAAACAAAAAAAGAAAGATTTACGTCCATCAACACCTTTGAACGTATGTTGTTGTGGGACCTTGGTCTTAAAAGGTTTTTATGTGTTATTGTGACACGTACTGTAATTCCTACTACACAACACATTTTATTAAAAAAAAAAAAAAAAAAAAAAATATACAAATAGTTTGTTAAGAAATTAACTTAAATAACAAAAACAAATAAGCACACAATTCGCTACTTAGTTCAATACTTTATAAATTATTAAGGACACAAAACAAACAGTCAAGTATATTTTATAAATTTTTCTTTTGTTTAATTTTCATATCGTTTAATGCAGATATTTGATCAGTGCAAAATAACCTGAAATTCTTTTTACTTTACTACCGTAATGTCATTACAGTTCCCATTGAAAGGTTATCATCATCTTTGAAACCTGAATTATCATCAACACAATTTAATCTACGTAGGTCTTATTAATCACTTAAAACCTAGTATCACAACCAAACAATCAATTTTATTTAGTTAATCTCGTTTTCTAATTTATTTTCAGGCTATTTAATGAAGAAGTTTACGTTAATAAAAAGAATTTCGTTCTATTTTGATATGACTGGAAGGTCATTACAGAACCAATTGAAAAGGTTGTCATCATCTGAATTATCATCAACGCAATTTAATCTACTTAGTTTTATTGATCACTTAAAACCTAGTATCACAAACAAACAATAAATTTTATTTAGTTAATCTCTTAATCTCTTTTTCTAATTAGGTTTCAGGCTATTTAATGTAGAAAACAAAAATTTCTTTTCATTTTGATATGACAGTAATACCACCAACTTGTAACAAGGAACGAAAGTTTTTATTACTTAATTTTATTAATCGCGTAATTACTATCGACGCACATAAGCATTCAATTTTATTTATTTAATTTCGTTTTGTTTCCGTTCACGTAGATATTCTCTTAATACGACATGAAACTCTTTTTATTTTAATATCACCGTGATGGCGTCACCGGTCTGGGTAGGAAAATTTTCCACCATCTTTCAGCAAAAAAACTATGATCAACAAATAGGAAATAAATTTTTCTTACTTTATATTTTATTCCGGATACGGAGGGGGTGGTGTACAGCTGCAGTTTTTGGGCGCTCTATTCTCCAACAACAAAATCATCAGTCACTGAATGTTATTTCTTCAATCGTTACAGCACATTTATATAAAAAAATTACATTGGTTTTTCACTATTTCCTATGATGACTGGCCGCCTCACACATCAAAAAAGGTTCACCAACAAACAAAACAGACAATCCAATTTTATAATCAGATTGACAGAGACTACAATACGTCAAACACCCGAATCAAAAAGTAATAGACTAAGAGATTGAAAAAGTGTATAGTCATTCCTTTTATAGCGATTTTGAGTTTCGAAAAATTCGAAAAAAAGTGTTTCGGATAGAAGGAAATTAATTTACATTACGTAAATAAATGTTAGGACCTTTTTCCGTTAAAAACAAAACTGTTTGTTATTTTGTAATACATAATATGGTGATACAATTTAGTGAAACATGTTAGTTCCAACACATTTGTAAGAACTAACAACGTATTGGAATGGTTTAAACGTAAGTTTAATCGATGTTGTGATGTTTATGTATTACGAAATAACAACTTACAACCGTATTACAGCAGATCTTAGATCTACAATGGAAAGATAATTTGATAAAAATACCCATTTAGGAAATCGAATACAAAACGGATTGTAGGACAATAATTTTTACGGTTAGTGTTTAGAGAATGCAAATTTTAGGAGTTTGGCAAGGTAATGCGAGTGAGAACGCAGTGTGATTCAATATTAGGGGATTGTAAGGGAAATACTATGGTTAATTGTTTTATTCAAAGAACAAATTTATGTAACGGAAACTATAACAAAAAAAATATGTCTATGGATTGTGAATGAATGAGAAACTATTATGAACTACGGATGGTAAGCAAAATTGTGAATTATGAAAAAAAAAGACATTGAATAAATCGGGAACTTTACCGCTCTACATTATCACGCTCCAGTCTACATTACAGTCCTTCCTAATATAAATAAATCTTTTCCTTTTATTTTATTTTAAAAATCATTTCTGATAAGATATTAATCAATAGAAAATAAATCTTTTATCTTTCTATTCATTGCCTTATCTTGGAAACAAAAAAACTCATATTTTTAATTTTCTTATTTATAACAAAAAAAAAATAAAAATAAAATTACCAAAACAAAATTAAAATCTATAAAAATAAAATTACCAAAACAAAATTAAAATCTATAAATAAAAAAACATTATGCGTAACTGAAAAACGTTTCATTTTTTTTATACTGCTTTAAAATTTCTCTCATACGCCGATAAAGAAATTTCACTTAAAAAAAAATCCATATTCAATCCATATCCAATCCATATCCAATCAATATCCAATCCATATCCAATTTATATCCAATTAATATCCAATCCATATCCAATCCATATGCAATCCATATCCAATCCATATCCAATCCATATCCAATCCATATCCAATCCATATCCAATCCATATTCAATCTATATCCAATCCATATCCAATCTATATCAAACCCATATCCAATCCATATTCAATCCATATCCAATCCATATCTATTCCGTATATAATCCATATCCAATCTTTATCTAATCCATATCTAATCCATATCCAGTCCATATCCAATCCATATCCAATTCATATTTAATCCATTTCCAATCCATACTCAATCCGTATCCAATCCATATCCATATCGTGGAGATGAGGCGAAGTTGATTAATACTGTAGATACAGCATTTATAGTGGTTTTAGTTTTGTAATAACTCTTTCTACTTGATTTTCAAACCATTTGTAGGAATAAAATATAAGCTCCGCTTGCATTTTTTGGCCATATTTTTTTTGTTAAAATGAAGTCATTGATCCATAGACAACTCGATTTTTGTCTCAACATACCAGTGTAATGATATGGCACTTATAACTTTAAAACGGTGGCCAATCAGTGGCGTAGCTAGCATGGGTGGCACCCGGAGCTGATATTGTGATGTCACCCCAAAAATAAAAACTGTCAATAATAATAAAAAGCCGAGAAACGTAATTTATAATTTTTTTTATTTAATACAAATGAGCATTATTATTAATAAGCTACATTGGGTCATTGTTGCCCGCAAGTAATTTATAATTAATTTTAATTTGCTGAAACCCCTCTTACACAAAACCACTGATACGCAAAGAGTCATAAATAACTTTAGTGCGTCCGTAAGATTTGGAAGAAATTCTGAAAAATCCCATTCTACGATGAATTTCAAAAAATCTAGGTACACCCAGCTAGAAACTGTAACATTGACCGCTTTTAAATGCCTCCTCAACCTTGGTATCTCTATGAGGAGTTCTGTTGCCGATACCTCATCATGAAAACCGGTAAATTTTGATACAGATAATTTCAGCTCTTCACTGTTCGTCAAAAGCTAAGTGTTTGTCTGCACAACCTCGAACAATGAAGCTAAATCTTGAACTGACTTCAGTCTAGTTCGAAGTTCAACACTGAATCGGTCAAGACATTCCAACATGTCCTTTTTAAGTTGAGTTCTCAGTGTCAGTCCAACATCAGAGGGCAAACTCACCAGCCATTCGTTTTTTACGTTTTTACGACGAATTCGGCTTGCCATTGCAATGTCATAGTCCTCCGATTTTTTCGCAGCAAGATCTATTGTCTCTTCTACAATGTGGCTTCGTTACGAATTGACTCTATTTTTGTAACTAATTGATCAATATTCAAGCCCTTGCTTTGCAATCCAATCTGAGCACAGATATTATTTCCATTACAATATCATTCCAAAACAAAAGATAGCAAAGAAACGTAAAATCACATGCTGCATGGATAAGGTTCAATGCAGCGCCTCTAGTGTCTACATTTTCTTGTTGATCACTTAACTTCTCAATTGCAGCCACAATTGAATTAAATTTTCGGCCAATACTTTTACTGCAGCATAATGAGCACTCCAATGCGTTGTTAACAGTCTTTTAATAGTTGCTTTGTTGTGTTTAACAATCACTTCCCAGCGGCTAGTCGAAACAAAAAAACATGTAAAAATGGCTTCCAGTGTTCCGAAAAACGTTACACAAGCTACATTTTGTGCAAATGAGTGTTGGTCACATAAATTAATTGAATGATCTATGAAGCCCACAAATATTGCTTTTTTATTTTTTGCTTTAATGATAGCTTGCACTCCTCCATGTATACTACTCATAACAGCTGCATTATCATAACCTTGGGAACGACAATTCATAACATCTATACCGTCATTTTCAAGATTTTTACACTGAAAAAAGCATGTCCTATTTCTAATCGAAATGCAGTTGTCTCAACCTCACCGTGAGGACAGATATGGCAAATCGAACTACGAGATTGATTCAACAACTGTACAATTATAAGCTGATGTAGTTGAGACAAGCACATGAAATATTTATGTGAAAATAAAATATAGTTCAATTAATCTCAAATACATAAATTTTAAAATAAAAATTCATGATATAAGGCCAAAGAAATATGTTTTCATGGAAATAGTTATTATCTTTATTCAACAAATGTTATATTGGATATAACACTTAATATTTTAAATAAACCTCATTCTGTTGTCAGGAAAATGTTACTGAGTACTAAGTAGTTGTCCCAATTATGGTGAAATTGTTTGTAAATATCTTTTCTTTGCATGTATAATAAACTGCCAACTTCGAGATGAGGCTTTCATTACTTCAATTTTTTTTTCAGTGTAAGAATTTCATCGCTTAAATCAGCGGCTTTTTCATGTAAAGGAAAAAATCCCAGGAATACTTCCTTGATTTCCACTTTTCTACCATCAATTTTCACATAACGAATCACTTCTGACATTTGATCAATATGTGAAATGTCAGGTGTGCTATCAAACATAATTCCAAAATATTTAACCGATTTAATTTTGTTGACAAGCTTAAACTTTACGTGGTTCGCTAAAACATTTATGAACTCATTTTGTATATCTGGTGACAAATATGATACTATTGGTGATTTACAATGCTCCAAATTCAAAATTGTTCTTTTAACACTACATCATACTTTGAGAAAATAGATTGACTAGTTCTAAAAAATTGCCTTTATTTGAAGAACTTTGCTAGGTTTTGTTTAGTTAAAAACAAAGTTATATCCAATAATCTGGATAAAAGATGTTTCCACTTCTTCTTTATCTATGAATTGCAATGCAGAGTCTCCTATCGTTTTTTGAAATTTTAACTTCATTTCCAAAGTTTTCCACTTTTCTCCAGATGTTCATTTGAAGTTTCATGGTCGGTTACTTTAGGATTTAGTTTCCTCGACTTCTGAAATCTACTCGTAGATTTTGTATTATTCCTATTGGTGACAGCAAATATACGACAGCAGAAGCAGTACAGGTTATTATTTAAAGCAGAATAAACCATCCATGACCGCAGAATTTTTTCACCATAAGACATCACTGTATAATACCATTCTTTAGAAAGATGACGAACATGACCTTTTATGTCTAACCCGTGTCTAGATACAGTAACAAACGACCCTTCTCTATTTTGAAAATGTTCACTTCCTTTTTTTATGATTTCAATGCGAACATTATCAGAGACGAGTATATTCCAATGTGATACATCTCTTAAGTCCTGAAGTGATTCACCCATGCAAATACTGTCTTCGATAGTAGAAGCATTAGCAGCATTATCCCTGTCATTTTCAGTATTTCTTTCTAATTCGTCCTCATCATAGGTTATCATTATTGATTCTGTATTGTCGCTGTTACTTTCCGAAGATTGACTAAATTGACTAGATTGACAAGAATATTGGCTTCTTTGAAACATTCGTTGCATCAACGTGAGAATCAGTTTCTTTTGATGAACCTTGGATATCATCGGGTTTTGTAACATATTTATAGATGGATCCAGATATACTCTGAACTGCATTTATTTTAGCCTGTTTGGTATTTCTCTTTTTTTTTTTAAATAAAAAGTGTTTTGTAATAGGGTCTAGAATATGTGTCACAACAACACATAAATACCTTTTAAGACCTAGCTCGATCACCCAAAATTCGTATAGCCCGATTTTGAACAGAGTCCAAGAGTGCCAAGATGGAAACAGAAGCAGCACCCCAACTTGACAGCAGTACTCCATACAGGGATAAATATAGGACTTATAAACATGGAGCAATTAGTATGGAGTAAAAATTTTTTTGCATCTATTTAGGAGGCCGAATTTTTTAAACGCGCTTTTTGCCATCGCCATTACATGCACGTTCCAGAGTAGGTCATTTGAAACTGTGACACCCAATAAACGAATGTTTTTACATGCACCTTGGAACCCACTTTTTCTTTAAGAAGTATGAACTCCTCGTGGCATATTTATTTTTTGGGATATTTGCTAAACGAAATCTAAAAAAATATTTTTAATTATAGTAGGTATAGTATATCAGCAAAGCATTAATTCTAAATATATTTGTAGGATACATGTATGTCTAGTTCAAAATAAGTACACTGTGTTAACGACTAAATTAATAGCCAAGAAAATTAATTTATTTAAATTTCCTTGTAACCACTTATATTAAATAATATTTGATAAAATGGAAGATACAAATCATATACCTAGTATTATAAGGAACTATTTAAAAAAATATAAGTATAACATCCTAAAAGATATTTTATATAAGGAATTGAAACCAAAATTAAATATCCAATTAGAATCATGCTCAATAATTTACAAAATTAAATGTGATTTTTGTGTTGAAAAATTTTACATCGGGAAAACCAGAAAATGTTTTAAAGACTGATTTAAGGAACACCTTCCTAAGAAGAAAAATAAACAAAATTTAAAGTCCATTTTTGCAAACCATTTACATAGTTAATAACAATAGCTACACCACTTTTAAAAAAAAATTGGAGACTTTACATTTATGTAGCCAAGGATCTTTAAAAGAATCACTTGATGAGTTTGAAATTTACAAGGGAAATAAAACCCAACAAAATGTAATTTTAAATGATAAACTTTCATTTAATTCAAATATATAAATATGTATATAAAACTGAACACAAACAGTATGAGTTTGTATCTACCTATACAAATTTGCAAAACTGCAGTAATTGCATAACTGCCATTTTATTCCACAGTAATTATTTTTGTGTCCATTGAAAAACGATCTATTCCAATTTATTCCTTGAGTTTCAAGATAAAGGAAAAAAAATTATTTTGAGATCATTTACAAACACGGTGATTTAATTGTTTATTAGTTTCCTTACGTGTTTGCAATTAATTTGTTTGAAATGTAAAACAAATATTAGGTAGGAAGTTAAGCTAATACTATAGAAATAATTTTGGAATAGAAACATTGTAACTCAAGGGTGTCACCCTATCTAAAAGTTTCTTGCAGTTTCTGAAATAATTGGACGAACAATATATTTAAGGCATATTTTATTGTTTCGTGTTGGGAAATAATGAAAGTGTTGAAGATTAATAATAAGACCTGATGTTGTTACCTACGTACTAAACAGTTGTTGAATTTACAAAGCATATCGTTTATCAAGCTAAGAGTTATTCTAGGGCAAACAACATGACAATATCTTGCTAATGTAGATGATAAAGTCATATTAACGAGAAATCTGAAATTGGTTTTGTTTAGTCTTTTTATAGCAGTTTTTAAATTGTATATAAAGATCTGTGGTGGAATGTTTCGAATATGTCTTTTTGATGTATAGATATAATATCTCCGAAATATAATATCTCCGAAATGTACTACAGTTAAACTGGAGATTAGAAACAAATATAGCAACTTATCTCGCTTTTTTTAATCAATATGCTTGATTTAAAGGTCCAATCAGGTTCAAAAAACGTAAAACCAGTTAAATGGAGAGTTAAAAACGGAGATTTAAATGTTCAACCTATGTTGCAATTTTATAATTGAATAAAAATCAAAAGTATTTTTAAATGTAATCGCAAAATCGATTTGACCTAAATTCGAATGCTCAAGTCTGGAACAAAACAACAGTGGCAAAGCGTCGGCACAGACACACTAGACAGTGTGTACCCAAACATAATATAAATATAAAACTTTTTTTTCATATTGTTCGCATAATGTCGACTTAATATTTTTTCGTCAAACGTTCAAAGAAAATCATTAAGTTTTAATACAATAATTAGAACAAAAACAATTCAGTTATGTTCCTGAAACTTTAATACAAACGTTTCTCAGTTTCATACAAATAAAAAGAAATGTTTTTCTCGCAATAAACGTTTCAAATTATGACTACCGTAATAAGCAATAGCAACAACAACAAATTTTCAACTTTTGTTCCTTATTGGATAGACAGTTTTGTTTGTGTCTTTTTCTACTCCCGTACTATAAAAATACACTTATATGACCAAAATCCGTTTTATAATGATATACATTTCGTTATAGATTTTATAACGATACAGATTTTTAATCAATAGAAAGAAACCCATAGTTTTTCAATCAAACAAGCTATGCATTTGACGTTTGTTGAAATTTTCGTATGGGAATAAAAATTGAACTTTGAAATTTGAAATTTTCGGTTGTAATACCACGAGTCATTGAAATTTTTTCGAAAATTTTTTGATTTTACGAATCAAATTATTTAGCAACACTGCGAATCAAAGCGCACAATAAACCACGAGTCCGAAGGACGAGTGGTTTAAGTAGTGGTTTGATTGAGCAGTGTTGCTTAAAAATAATTTAATGAGTAAAATTGAAAAATTTTAGACAAAAATTTCAATGAAGAGTGGTATTTAATGAGATAATTTTTTTTAAATTATAATTTTATTTAAAAGATAATAATTATTAGTTTCTAAATAAAGTTTTTTCTACAAATTATTCAGCTTATAAAAAATTATGTAAAATTGCAAATAATAAAAATGTCCGTTTTCATTCATAAATGATTGCTTGTTTATGATTATTTGTCAAACATATATTACCAATTTATAGCATTTATGCGCCTACTAAGATAAAATTATATTTCATTTTGTTAGAAGAAAAAATGACAACAAAGAATTTTCATAACGACAAAGCAAAATTATCGACGACAAGAAGAATTGCCGACAGTAAAAACAAAGCCTACTGTTTAAATACCATAGTGTGTATGAATGAAAAATAAAATATCTGACAGCAAAAAAAAATTATCGTTGTAATTTTCATTCTTCGTTATTTACCGGGTGTAGAAAAAATAGCGTATGCCACTTTCATGTAATGGTTATTAATACACGGTTAACGCTCGTGTATTAATAACCGTCATTACATGATCGTAGCATAATATACTAATTTCTGTTTATATATTTTGTTTCCAAATTTTTTGAGAAACATATTATGGGAAACCTTTTTGACAAAAATTGTAATTATTAGTTAGATGGTTCTTGAGCAATTTTCTGTGTGATTCCAGATTCGATTCCACGACTTCTGAATAACAGGAACAGTTGGAAAATAAATATGAATCTTTGATTTTGGATTAATTTTTGGAATATTTTTAGAATTTTGAAAAAAGTTTCAATCTTTGATGTTGTTATAATTTTTGCAATATTTTTGTCATTTTGGGAAAAGTTTGAATTTTTAATTTTGTTATCATTATTGCAATATTTTAAGAGTTCTAGGAAAAGTTTGAATTTTTGATTTTGTTATATTCATTAGTTTTGGAATTTTGAAAATAGTTTCAATTTTTACTTTTTTAGTAATTTTTAGAAAATTTTTGGCATGTTGAAAAAGTTTAAATTTTGGATTTCATTATAATTTTTGGAATATTTTTAGAATTTTGAAAAAGTTTATTTGTACTTTTACAAAGAATTTAATGTTTAATACCGCATTTACAGCGCCATAGCAAATTAGTAGATGTAATTTAAATCGGTGGTGTAAACACTTTTTATTTTAAAAGCTTGCAACTAATTTGATATCTAGCCTTACTAAAAATCAAATTTTTTTAATTTAATACTTCACGCTGTGAACACCATTGCAAATAAAAATCTTTGATTCTGTTGTGCCGTATTTCTCATTACAAATTTTCAATCACTATTTCATAGAAATACAAACTTTAAATCTTTCTAAAATCGCAATATTAGTTTCGCATACCAATAAATTTTCTCTAAACACATTTTCAAAACTGAAATTTTCTTTTAATCTCTAGCCGATAGTTTTATAAAGGATAAAACTATTAAATATTATCATTTATCACAATTTTAGTCGTTACTAAGAATTTTCTTTTAATCTCTAGCCGATAGTTTTATAAAGGATAAAACTAATAAATAATATCAGTTATCACAATTTTAGTTCATACTAAGAATAAGTCTTTTTATTTTTACCGACAATCCTTTTTCAATTCACATATCATTTTAAAATATTGAATCATAGTGTTTTCCAAAAAAAACCTTCTCAAACCAAAAATTACTATAACATTAATATTTCTCATGCTAATAAACTTTAAAATCATCTAAAAGCAAAATAAAACTTTAAATATTTTTTCACACTTCTTTATCAACAAAAAAAATTATTTTAGTTTCCTAGAAATAAGTCATAATATTGCTTAATTTCCTTTGTAACATAATTCTCCGACAACAATCCTTTTTCAAAATATTAAATTTAATAAAAAATTATTCCTATTTGTTTTTGTTGTTTTCTATAATATCAAAATTTAGTATATAAGAAACAGTTTTTAAGAAAATAAGTTAGTTATAATAATAAAGTTTAAGTAATTGAGTTACGACAACCAGTCGATAGTTTAAGTCAGTCAAATCAAAGAATAGTTTTAAAGAATAAATAAATAATATTTGAAGGCTACAATCTAAGTTTTTGAGTTCCACACAAAGTTTCAAAACACAGTTTAAAAATATCAGCTGTAATATATACTTTATAAATGTTAGTCACACAGTGTTTAAAAGACAAGAAAAAAAAAGAATAGTGCAAAATTATAATATCAATTAAAGCTAGTGAAACTTATAAATAAAGTTAAATAAAAATAAATTAAATAAATAAAAAATCGTCAATTTTATTATGTATAAACAAAATTTAAGTGTTTTATTTTAATAAAAATATAGCCCCGGGTATAACAATTCCTACACCGTCTCCTTTTCCCAATTAATTAATTAATATACTATCTACTAATTTGCTATGTATTTGCTGTAAATGCGGTATAATTTTTGTCGCTCCCCAAAACTTAAAACAATGTTTTTGTTAATCTACAATATCCTTTATCTTTTGTACAAAATACATATTTTTATTTCAAAATTTTTAAAATTTTTAATTTGGATTTAGATTGAACAATCTTTTTTAAATATTTTGATTGCGGCGAATAATTTATGATGCACGGACGTAAGTCATTTTAAACTTAATGTGGGTGCAAATCTCGGTTGACTCGTTTGAATATTATATACATCCATTCTTCTATTTCGTTCCCTAGGAATACGAATTACGTTTGTCTACAACACCAGTAATACAAATATGCCATTGTACAATCTCTAAACCACAGTTAGACATAATTGCTATCGATATTATAAATATTAACAAATTACTTTGAAAAACATCATAACACATTTCCTCTTTAGCCTAAAATTACACATTTTATCCAAACTCTTGAACCAGTAAATTAAATTTATAAAGCAAATTAAATATTTTTAGAAATGACTTACAATCGTTTTGTACAAAGTATATAAAATAAGACAAACAAAAAAAAAAACATAGCCTTAAGGATTACAATATATACCTAATTCTAAGACTGCCAACGTGATTTTATCGCAAATAAAATTTAAAAACATGATAAACGACAAAAGTAAAATTGATTTGGTAAATCAATTTGTTTGTTCGGATGCATGTTCACATTATTACAGTAATTTTCCTTTCAATATATTCTTTCAATTTTCGAGTTTCCCATTATGATTATTTTTTTCATCTGACTTTGTTTACGAATATTTTATTGTTGTGTAACGAAAAATCGAACAACAAATTCCATTTGTGTCCCTTAAAGACGATTTGTATGTTAGAGATATAGGTTCATCATTTTTGTAGCATTTGTGATATGTTTTGTTAGAATTTGTTTTTGTGTTCAGTTTTGTTTCTGTTTTGCTCAACATTTTTGTTCTATTTAATATAACTTCTAACCACATAGCAAATCTTGATATAACCAACAATTTATAATTTTAGGGTGAACATTTTTGACGTGTTTTTGTTATATTTTGATATTTGCTTGTTGTGATCTCAATTTGACTGGAGGAAAACATAAATTTCGTTTGAATGTTTAATTTGGCCATAATAAATAGGTAAATTTTTTCTTGGTTTGACATGCTAAATAAAGATTTGTTGAAAATGATATTTGTTGAATATGAAAAGTTTATAAACTGTGTTTATTTTAAAATAGTTTGTTATTAGGGTTCCATTTTTTATGATGAGAGTAAAACGAGTTTTTCACATTATATCGATTACCTCGTAAACTATAAATGCCATGGACCTGAAATTTGAGGTGCGTATATAACTAACCTGTCCACATAAGATGACGGATACAAATAAAACTAAAGTTTTTTGAAGTTATACTTCTTTGCGCTCGTTGTAAATATTTTGATGGGGTGTTAATCGAGAAACCGCGTCACGCTTGTTTATGTTATATTTTAACCTTTATGCTGTATGGTTATAAAGACGAAATTAGTAAATCAACCTTATGCTGTATGGTAATAAAGACGAAATTACTAAATCAATCATATTTTATAATAATAAAACATTATTCGCTTAGTTATCTTTGAGCAAAAACAACCAAAAGGCTGTAAAAAAGCCGCGCCATGTTTTTCTTTAGCTTGAAACTATCATTTTAACTATAACAAATTAAATTCTTATATCTTATTCTTTACAAAAACTTCTCAAATCATACAGCACTAGTTATAAAATTTCTTAATGGCATTTTGTTTGCTAAACATCTAGCTATATTATATAATTTAAGTAATACTCTAGAACTGCATATCATAATTCTAAAATATATAATAAATATTCACATATATTAAAATTTATTTAAGCAGAGGAAATATAATTTATTTTTTTTTTCTATAAAAAACCGCTCACTTTCACTTACATATTTCTTGAACAAAATTCTTGGTGCGACCTTTTCTAATATGACAATAAAGCCAACCGCATAGTGACTATGGTTGACTCATAATAAACATTATATTGAAATAACCATTGATTAAATAGCAATCTTAAATGAATATCAATGAATGTTAAAATTCAGTACGAAAAGAAATTTATTGATAATGTTATTTCATAGTCATCGTTATATTGTTATAGTTGCCATTTGCTAGATATTCTTACAGCAAATCATGTCTTATATAAAATTAAGCATACCGTGATAATATAAAGGGAATTTCAAATAGATTACTATACTTCAGGAAAATTGTAGAAAATATGATACTGACTTAATTAATATAATTAGAAGTCCACTGTTGAATTCATCGGCTTTTCACAGTCGTCTGAAAATAGACCTTAGGAATGACATTATTAAATTAATTGAGAAAATGTCGCGCCACGGATTTTGTTCAAGAAATATGTAAGTGAAAGTGAGCGGTTTTTTATAGAAAAAAAAAAATAAATTATATTTCCTCTGCTTAAATAAATTTTAATATATGTGCATATTTATTATATATTTTAGAATTATGATATGCAGTTCTAGAGTATTACTTAAATTATATAATATAGCTAGATGTTTAGAAAACAAAATGCCATTAAGAAATTTTATAACTAGTGCTGTATGATTTGAGAAGTTTTTGTAAAGAATAAGATATAAGAATTTAATTTGTTATAGTTAAAATGATAGTTTCAAGCTAAAGAAAAACATTGCGCGGCTTTTTTACAGCCTTTTGGCTGTTTTTGCGACGATTTGACTGTTTTTTGTAAAGTTATAATATAATATGGGAGAATCAAATTATTATTATCCATATAAAATGTTTTCTACAGAGAACTTTACTCTCGATTTCTTATCAATCTAGGACCTAGGTGCAATATTTTAAAAAATAAAAGTATCGTTTTTATGTAAACAGGTCTCAACTCATGACATGAACAACTCATGAAAAAGTAAAAGAAATATTCGAAAATAAGTCTAAAGCAATGCATTCGAAAATCAATAAAATTATTACATACAACGGAAACACACACATAAAAACTATAGTATTTGACTAATAATTTTAAAAAATTAACATAACAATTTTATAAATTTAAATATTTTATTCTTGAGGATAGCATAAAAGCTTAAATCGATTGTTATTTACTCAAAATAAATAATAAACAAAACAACATTGTGCGAAAAAAGATGTGAAATTAGGTGTTTCGCAATTAAAATTTTTTTTTAAAAATTCTTGAATATGTTCATCCAAGTACCATTGGTGTCTTACATAAACTTTATAGTCTATGATTGACTGAAAGTTTTAAAAAATTTCAGTTTTTACGGTTATATATCACCTCAATCTCGAAATCAACACATATTTGTCATTTTCGCCTTATCTTACCACATAAATATACGTAAATACATATATTTTCATTTTCAGTGAGAAAGTCGTTGTGAATAATGGATAATAAACAATCAAGTCCTCACCATAAGGGTTAAGTTCTATTTTTTCAAAGTACGGAACCCTTAAAATAATAATAAAATTTTCTCAAATTCTTTTCTTTATATCTCATAAAGCTTAAAAACACAAAGTTTTAAAGCCTACTAAATTATTTTTTAATCTCATCACTTCAAAATAACTACCAACGTTTCTAAAATAAAATGAAATAAAAATTAAAATTTATTATCGATATAACATTTGTTGGGTTCTCTCAGATAACAAATTTACATAATAGACCAAATACATGTTTTCACAACATCGTTTTCTTAACACATCAATAATAGGTCTTTTTACTGAAAGCATAGTCTAAATATATTCTTTTTTCTAATATCTTTATAATTACCAACTTCCATTTATTATATTAATAAAACATTTGATGGGTTTTCTGGATACAAACATATATTTGTTATCGAAAACAACTATATGTTTGCAAACTAATCTGGGTTCGTGTTTAAGTTTTTTAACTGTTGTTAAATATTACCAATATTGAGGGATAATAAATTTCGATTCGCATAATTTTGTGTTTTTCAATTCTGTACATTTGGTTGGTTTTTGAAAATTCGCCAAAATGATACTAAATTACTACATTCATATCAATGCTACCAACGTGGTATAAAAATTTGTAAAAACATTTTAATTTTACTAAAAGTTTGGGAAAGCAAAATTTTGATTTTATAAACTTTCAGAAAAAAGCATGAATGCTGACTTTTTTTTTACTAATGAGAAACATATAGTTAAATAAGATATACTTTTATTGATAACTTTGAATACAGTTGTAGAAAAAATGCAAATTATTCGAAATGAAAATTTTAACCTTTAAAACCTATTCGGTGCACAGTATATATACTAGTAGTGTCTTTCAAAACATGGCGCGCAAGACACTACCGCGTCTCTTGATCAATTTTTTTTTCACTTTTCGGAATTATCATTAAAAGGAATAGTTAATGTATAATGTGACAAACAAATATGTACATTTATATGAAAATTATGTAAAATTATTTTTTAACAAATACATATTTCTAATTTACAACAAATATGTTCTTATGGTTTGCAATTATATAAAATATGTACATATTTCTATGCATTAGCTAGCACCAATACGATACATTTAAGCATTGCTTATATATGATTAAACAAACCTGCTTGCATTAGCAGAACTGCACTCACATGTTCCAAAAATTGGAAATTGACGTTTCTTTTCCTCTTCTTAGAAACATTGATCAACCAAGAATTTGCATTGGAACCTTAGTACCGAAGAAAAAGATTATGAACAATATCAAAGCTACAGGTTTAAAGTGTTTTACTTATTGAGTGAAATATGCTTCTCCATTACTTTCAAAACTATTATTGTCATTGCAAGGGATCTATAAAATATATGCAAATATGTTAACAAATGGTGTGATTTGACTGTTTTAATAATAATATATAGGTCCGAATTTACAAATGAAATTAGTTTTATTATTATTTTTTCCAATTTTTGTTTTAAGTTGTGGGAAGGAATGTCGAAATAAGACGATGACTATAAAGCGATAAAACCCATTAAACGAAAATATTCACTAAAAATGGTGGTATTCTTTAACCGGCCGGCGTATGCCAATGTAGTAGAGTATTGCAAATGAAAAAATGAGTTTTACTGTTACAAATAAGTTAATTTTTCAAGCGCCGGACGAAAAATATTTATAAAATTTGTTATCGTATCGCGCTCGATAAATTAGTTCATTTCTAACAATAAAACTCATTTCTCTACTAATTAAATATACGTTTTTTATTGAAAATTGAACGTAGAAGACGATGATTACATTAAACACTCTCAATTATTTTTATATAATTACTAAAAACTGATTTTAAAATTTTATTTGTTTATAACAATAGGTATTTGTTAATAATTTTTATAATTAATAATTTTTTTTTTAAATTGCATCTTTATTCTTTAAAATAAAAGAAACAAAAAGTGTCTATCTTTACCAGAACCGAAGTTATAAATCTTTGAAAACAAGTCTTCAAGCCAAAAATCACAAAATTCTCGGAATTTAGAACCGCTCTATTTCCCCTAAAAACAAAAAAAAAAAAAATCCGAAAACAAGTATATCGTAATGTTTATATAGAACCCTCAAAAAAATTTTCAGCTGAATCAAAAATGTCTTAGTCACATTTTGTCCTATTCTGTTCGGTATGTAAAAGAATGACCCATATATATGGAATTTTTTGTCGTCCCGCGCTCGATAAATTAATTTATTTCTCCATTAAAAAAAAATACTTTTTTTATAGAAAATTGAACGATGAATACGATGATAATATTAAAAACTAATTTCATGGGTGGGGCAATGGTTAAAATTTAATTTTAACATTTTATTTGTTTACAACAATAGGAATTTGTTAATAATTTTAGTTGAAAATATTTATTTTTAAAAAATTCCATCTTTTAACTTTCAAATAAAGAAAAAAAACCTTCTATCTTCTATAAAACCGAAGTTATGAATTTTTGAAAATAAGTCTTCAAGCCGAAAATCACGAAATTCTCGAAATTTAGAACAGCTCTATTTTCCAGAAAAAAAAAAAAATCCTCGAACACGTATATCTTTTTTTTCGATAGAAAACCCCTAAAAAAAATTTCAGCCAAATCAAAAATGGGTCGGTCAGATTTTGTCCAAATCTGTTCGGTTTATAAAAGAATTACCCATATATGAGAAATGGTGTTTTTCTCTGAGAAAAATCTAAAATATACTACTATAAGTATAGAACTGAAAAATTTAAATGATATCCTTAGTAACTTGAGTTTAAATGCTCACAAAATTTTCTAATAATTCAAAATTCAAGTATTGTGATTTAGAAATTCTAATCAAGTTACATATGTATGTAAAACATTGTCTTTCGTATATGTATACAGAAATTCACAGAAATTCATTTGTTGAAAAGCGAGACTTTTTCTTTTAAATTTCACTTCTGCTATAATGTGCTGTATCTTTGAACTGCATTCCTAATATCAGACTATCGAAAAAAATTCGTAAACTGTCACTAATTTTAGTGACGTCTTTAACTGAGAGTTTTTTGTATGTAATTACCGTCATTTATTTTTGGTTAAGCAAACATGGGGTGTGCGATATAATTAAAATAAAAGTGTTAATTTAAAGATGTTTAATAATATTGTTTAATAAAAAAAATATTTAGTAATATTAAAATTACGTTCATGAATCATTAAAATAACTTGTAAATTAATTCACAATTTTCTTTATAAAATAACCAACAGTTTTATTATAACAATCACATCTCAATACAATAATATAACTCTTTTATTAGTTAATTTTAAATGTACAATAAATGTTAAATAAATTAAAACATTTCATCAAGAAACATAAATTATTTTTGAAACAGAAGAACAATAACAAAAAGCACAATAAAAGCTTCCCTTCACTACTATACACTCGTTAAAGTTTATTGTAACTTTTATTTCGTTTAAAAAAATTTATTTGGAAACGTAGAACCAAAAACATAAAACCATGTTCATCATCCATGACTGATTTACAATTAAATATCGTTAATTACATTAAAACAAAAAATTAAATAAAATATAACCATAAAACAGATTTCTTCTCTTTAATGTTTTATGGTTTAGTGTTGTTTGACGTTGTTTGACGTTTGTAGAAACATTGATTTACTGATGTATATATTTGCTCTATTTACGTTCATGAACAGGAGTTATAAAAATGATTTTGAAATTTAAGAAAGTTCTAGGCGTTACCTGAAGGATAAATGGTATACTGTTTTAACCGATAAGTTGATGTATTCGCAATATAGTTATTAGTATTTCAAATTTTATTAATCAATTGTGTTATGTAGTAGGAATTACAATAAACTATTTTTTCTATTTTGCGTCTAAAATAAAGTCATTTCGATACCCAAATGCGTATCGAAATGGCCTTCATTAAGATACGCAAAGTTTTGTTTTTCACGGTTGGTCATATTGGGCATACAAATGTCAGTGAAAGTTAAAACGAATAATTATATAAATAAAATTATTCTTATTAATTAATCTTATCTTTAAAGAATAATCTAAATTAGTGTTAAATATTTTAATTAATTAAAATAATTAGTAATAATAACAAAATATCAAATTGACTATATTTTAATAAAATACACATTTTATGAAAGCTAGTTTTGCAACAAAAAAATATATAGAAATATGATGAAACGCAGAGCTTACTATTTTGAATTGAAATTTTTAGAAATTTTCTTTAAAACATTAAAACATAAAAATATTTTTTTAAATTTCAAGACAAAAAATGCAAAATAGAAAAAATAGTATAAAAAACTCGTTTCATAAGACGTTTTATCGCACTTATCCTTTAGAAAACTCCCCGCTGCGCGGGTCGTTTTCTAAACAGATTGCGTGCGATAAAATCGTCGATTATGAAACTAGTTTCTTAATATTTTTTTTTTTTTTTTTTTTAATAAAATGTGTTGTGTAATAGGGTTTAGAATATGTGTCACAACAACACATAAATACCTTTTAAGACCTAGGTCTAGACCTGGGTCCCACAACAACTGGCGTTCTGAGGTGTAGATTAACGCTTTTTTTAAACATCTGTGGGTTGAAGCCACCTGAGACTAAGTGTTCCGGCAAACTATTCCATTTGTACGCAGTTCGGACAAAGAAGTCTCTCTGCGATCTGCCAGTATGACAGCGCGGGATCTTTACCGTTTCACTGGTTGCGGCAGCCGATTGCCGAGTGGAACGGGGGTAAGAATAAGTTTGTGGCATGATGCCGCTGATTTCATCTGAGCACTGCTGATGATGATATTTGTAAAAAACAACGAGGTCAGCAACAGTGCGACGATGTTGTAGGGAATCAAGTTTTGATGTCAAAGTTCGATCACCTACAATTCGTATAGCTCGCTTTTGAACAGAGTCCAAGAGGGCCAAGATGGAAACAGAGGCAGCACCCCAAACTTGACAGCAGTACTCCATACAGGGACGAATATAGGACTTATAAACATGGAGCAATTGGTATGGAGTGAAAAATTTTTTGCATCTATTTAGGAGGCCGAGTTTTTTAGACGCGCTTTTTGCCATCGCCATTACATGATCGTTCCAGAGTAGGTCATTTGAAACTGTGACACCCAATAAACGAATGTTTTTACATTCACCTATTGGTTCATCACACATACTAAATAAAATATCTTTGGGGAACTCGGTCTTTAATCTGGAAACAATCAACAGCTGTGTTTTGGTGGAGTTGAAATTGACAAGGTTTTGGTCACCCCAGTCGGCGACTTTATTCAGGTCTTTGTTCACGTTTATGGCAGCGTCTCTCCGGGCAGGATTAATTCGTTCGTGCATTTTACCTTTTGAAGGAAGGGGCTCGAACGACTTGTGCAGAGTACTATCATCTGCAAAACTATTTATTGGGTTGCTGGTGATTTTCAACAATTCGTTGATATAAATCAAAAATAGGGTTGGGGACAATACTGAGCCTTGGGGTACACCAGCGTTAATTAGTTTAGACTCAGAAGAATATCCGTCTAAGGTTACCGAAATGTATCGGTCGGATAGAAAATTTTGAATCAGCTTCACAACATTGGGATGAAAACCGTACGCAACGAGCTTGTTGATTAAGTTGGCATGCCAGACTCGATCGAATGCCTTGGAGATGTCTAAAGCGATAACGTATGTTTCACCACCTTTATCAAGTATGCTGTTCCAACAATGCGCTACATAGTTTAATAGATCGGCAGTTGATCTTTTGTTTCGAAAACCGTATTGGCTGTCGGATATTAAATGATTTTCTTCCAGAAATTTTGAAATATGTGTATTAATATAATGCTCATAGACTTTGGATAGGACCGATAGTAAAGCTATTGGCCTATAATTTGAGATATCAGATTTTGGTCCCTTTTTGGGGACGGGCTGGACATTTGCCAACTTCCAGCACGAGGGAAATATACCAGATTTGTAGGATTGGTAGAATATTTTAGTTAAAGTTGGTGCAAGTTCTTTGGAAAAGGTTTTTAAAATAATGGGTGGAATGTTGTCCATTCCTGATGCTTTGTTGATGTTTAACCCCTTTAAAAGTTTAGCGACTATTTTGGGTTTGAAGTGAAGTTCATTCATATTAACTCCTGAAGACTGGATTTGGGGTATTTCTTTAGGAGTTTCCAAAACAGTGGAGTTCAGAGCAAAGCGTTCAGCGAACAAGTTAGCTTTTCTTGCGGGATCATTGACGATTAAATCACCATCAATAATAGGGGGAATAGAAAATTTTGTACCAGAATTTAAAGAATTAATGGCACTGTAGAAACTCTTGTCAGAAACAGACATAGACGTAAGTTTTGAGGCTTTCGCTCTGTCAATTTCGGACTTTTCGTTTGAGATAATCTGATTAGATATTTTGTTGGCCTTTAGATATTGGGATCGATTAGTGGGAGTTTTGTTATGAATCCAAATATTAAATGATCTACGTTTGTTTCTAAGTGCCGTTTTGGCAGCTTTCGAATACAAGTATTTTTGTTTGGGTTTTACTATGGAGAAAGGGACAAATTTATTGATAGCAAATTGGATGGTTTCTGTAAAGTTTTGAGCAGAAACATTTACATTGTCAGTGTAAAAACAATGACGGTCGAAAGGGAAACCATGGAAAAAATTTTGAAGACCACTCTTATCCATTTTTGAGTAGTGAAATATTTTACGGGGTTTGGGAGCTGTAGTTTTAAGTAAATCAGTTTTGATAACTGATGAGATTAAATAATGATCAGAATTTCCAATACTACCTTTCGCAACATCGACACTCGTAATATCTGGCATTGTGGTAAGATAGAGATCTAGTAGAAAACTATTATCACCGCCATTACGGGGAGTGAAAGTCGGGCTTTTAACAATTTGGAATAGGCCCTGAGACGCGGCAAAAATTTCTGCCAGTTTTCCACTATTGTCAACATCGTCGGTCGATTTGGAGAATTCCAACCATGATTTGTTGTGGACGTTGAAGTCACCGGTAACGATAACTTCACAATTAGGGGACTTTGCTCTAATCTCGTCCATAATTTTTGTCAGTATATTAAAAAAGTTTGGGTTACGTTTGTTGGGGGACCGGTATAAAGCTATTGTAAAAAAGGTCATTTCTGGAAGACAAATCTTTAAAACCATTGTATTGAAGCCGTCACCGTGTAGTTCAAAATTGGGAAAGCGCGTGTACGCAACACTCTCATGAATGAATGCGCATACGCCCTGATGGAGTTTGAAAGCTGATTCGAGCCTATATTTGGAATTAAGCGATTCTATAAAGAGAAAATTTTCAGAAACTTGTGTTTCTGTAAGGAATAGAATGTTCGGTTTGTCGTGCTCAAGATGATGTTGCACGTGGTCATGGTTAGCGTTCAATCCGCAGATGTTTTGAACATGAATTTTAAAATTTTTTATTGATTCATATATGTTTTGTCCCTGCAAATTCCGTGGACATGCCGCTTTATGGGCGGGTGGATTGCGCAAATTTGCTTTACCACTTGCAGACTTATTTTTTTTCGGTTGTACTGCCATATATATATCAAAATGTTTATATACTATACTTTTTAAGACCTAGCTCCCACAACAACATGCGTTATAAGGTGTTGATGTGCCCAATTTTTTTTTTAAATTAACTATGTTTCACTAGATAACACTTTGTCATTTATTACATATCAATTCTACAAAATGGCAATAAATTTAATTAAATTTTAAAGTTCCACATAAGTTTAAATTTTCTCATTAATCAAAAGCTCAACGAAAATATTCATACACGTTGTTCATTTCCAATTATATTTAATTCCATTCTTCTATTGAATTCAACATAAATATTTTCCAAAAATTCATCTAGATTACTTTTATTCAAAAAACAATGAATGATTTCGAAGAATTTTGGTTCTTATTGTTTTGTTAAAAATTATTGTTAGATTTAGCGAATAACAACGAAGAAACAAACAAAACAACCTCGAGGAAAAAGCATATCAGAAAAATCTTATGAGAATTTCCATTAATATGAAAGGAATTTTGGATTTAATTCTGATAAATTATGAAATGTGACAGTCGTTGTAATATTGTTGGTTTTCAAGGCTGACATATAGTGAAATCTGTGATTTAGTTTGGTATGAATTTAATTAATGGTTTTAATGGTTTTAATGGTTTTTGTATGTGATTATGCATATGTAACTTGTATAGGCCACAACAGATATAATAATGATAACATATGGATAACGTAAATAAGCTTTATGGATATCATTGAATTAATTTTTTGGTAAACGGAACAAGCAGTACCTCATGCAGTACCAAGTTGGTCCTGTATAAAATTAAGTCTATTAATTATAAATGGTTTACATGGCATTATAAATGATTTAGCAATAAGTCCGTTCGTCCGCACAACTTTTTTAAAATTTAACAAAACATCGGACAAAATGAAGGGGGGAGAGGGGGGAGGGGGATATCCTAAAAACTCGTTTATTTGAATCTTGACCAACTTCTAATTCAGATTTTTAATCCTATTGAGATTTGGGATACAAAGTTTTTTCCAATATTTCTGAGTATCAACTTCCGGTTTGTCAATTCCGGTTAATAAGTTGTTTTTAAATTTTTTTATGTTGTTTATCCTTATATTTAAGCCTGCAGTTACAAATCTATTTTCATAAAAGGTTGGTAAAAGGTTTCAATTCAAACATTATGAGAAATTAGCTCTCGGAGTACATTAGATACATATACTCACCAGGCCCTGGACCCTTTCATTTAATGATTACCACATATTTTATACTTCGTGAGGCACTTGCCTTGACGATTCCGATCACTTTTGTATATACGCATTGCAATAAACCTTTGGTTTACCACATATGGAATTTTATTTGGAGTATGATTTAGAAATTATAAATCAAATAATTCATCAATAAAAAAATCAGAAAAAAACAACCTGTAGCAAACCCCTGGATATTCAAATATACTTTTTGAACGAGTAAACCATAAAATTCACTTTTGCCATTCAAAAATTGTACATAAAGCAGGCCTTTTTTTCCTATTTAAATAACAATGCTAAATGAAATAACAATGCCTAAAATTTAAATAACAATGCCTAAAGTTACTGTATTACTATTATTTCCAAAAACTACTTTGATAAAATAATTTTCTAAAAAATATTTTACTATTTTGTGTAAATATATGTATTTTTATATATGCAAATAATACAGAATCTTACTCATACAAAAAATCTTGTATGCAATTCATGCATAAAGTATCTTTTTTGCTTTCGAGTGATTGTTTCCCTCGCCTAACGCCTCGAGCAACAATTTCACTCTCAACCGGAAAAGACATACTTTATGCTCTTAATACATAAATAGCTATTGAATATCTTTTGATTTTCTCTGTAGACTTTTTAATCTCTTAATTGAAAAACAAAAAATATAGAGGGGCTGAAATCTCACAGCTCTGAGATATCAAGACTTCGGTCTGGATTAAGGATTTTGAAATAGTTTTCGGCAAAAAACTTTTATGAGGACATGGTTTTTAGTTTTGGGGAGCGATGTATATCAAACATAACTCTTTGTTGAACTACAAGTATTTTTTTATCTCTGTTTAGAAATTTATTGCAAAACTAACACGAGACATCAATGAAAATATTACAAAATCACAAATTCCTATTTCTTTCAACATTCCAAAAATATTGTTAAATTAAATAAAATCAAACTTTTTTCAAAATTCCAAAAATATTCCAAAAATTAGAATAAAATCAAATATTTAAACTTTTTCTAGATTCCAATAATATTCCAAAAATTCTTAAAAATTCAAAGTTTTCCGAAATTCTAAAAATATTGCAAAAATTATTACAAAATCAAAAATTCAAATTTTTTTCAAAATTTTATATATTATAATAAAACCAAAAATTTAAAATTTTTCAAAATTCTAAAAATATTCCAAAAATTCTTACAAAATCAAAAATTAAAATTTCAAAAATTCTAAAAATATTGCGAAAATTATTACAAAATCAAAAATACAAACTTTTTTCAAAGTTCCAAAAATATTTCAAAAACTATAACAAATCCAAAAATTTCCATGTCCAATTTCATTTTCAATTACATTTACGTCATAAAAACAGCTACATTTTTTTTCTAAAAAATTGGCTAAAAAAATAAATGAAATCAATTGTTGACACACTTGACATTATTTTTTTGACAAACTTTTAATGCCATAATTCTCTATAATAATATTAAAATTTCATGTCATACAAATTATTAGTTTTGTTTTTTTCCAAAAAATTGGGTAAACAAGTAAATAAAAATCTTTCTTTTGACACACTTGACAACATTTTTTTGACAAACTGATGATGCCATAATTCTCTATAATAGTAATAAAATTTCATTTCAAACAAATTATTAATTTTATTTTTTTCCAAAAAATTGGGTGAAAAATAAATAAAAATCTTTCTTTTGACACACTTGACAACATTTTTTGACAAACTGATCATGCCATAATTCTCAATAATAATAGCAAAAGTCAATTTCAAACAAATTGTTAATTTAATTTTTTCCAAAAAATTGGGTAAAAATAGTTAATAATCTTTCTTTTGACACACTTGACAACATTTTTTTGACAAACTTATAATGCCATAATTCTTTCTAATAATAATAAAATTTCATTTAAAACAAGCAATTAATTTTTTTTTCCAAAAAAAAAGAGTAAAAAAATAAATAAAAATCTTTCTTTTGACACACTTGACAACATTTTTTTGACAAACTTATAATGCAAAAATCTAGATTTTGATCTCACATACCAATACCGACCATCAAGATTTCTCCAAATTCAATGTTCCTACTCGGAATCACTTAAAATGAAAGTTTTTTAAGCAAAAAAAATTCAAATTTCCTTGTTTTGACACACTTGACGATTTTTTGACACACTTTCGGTACAGTATTCGAACACATCTTCCTTTCGGCTCTTTCCATTTAGTAAACCTATTTTTAGAAAAAAAAAATTTTGAAATCCGTCCAGCGGCTTTCTAGATTTCGTAGGTTGTGACGGACGGCAGACAGACAGACATACATTTTTTTTTGCTTTTTTAGAATCAGTAGGTCCTAAAACGTCGACAAATGCTAAAAAAAGTGGGGGTAAGCATTTCACTTTTAGCTCATGAATGTAATACTTAGGTCTTTCAGGTAACTACAGTTTATAAAAGAAGCATTTACAAATATTGTAATTCCTGTAATTTATTGTTGTTACCAACAAGGAATAAAACTTAAAAAGATTTATCTGTATTAAATGTATCAATATCAGTAAAAACTTTTACTAAAAATAAAATTAAATTAAAATTTAATGTGAATTAAAACTATATAATCAATATTTTCAGATGTTAGTATATGTAAATGTAACAATATGGAGGGGCCGAAATCTCACAGCTCTGAGATATCAAGACTTCGGTCGGGGCTAAGGATTTTGAAATAGTTTTCGGCAAAAAACTTTTATGAAGACATGGTTTTTAGTTTTGGGTAGCGATGTATAAAACATAACTCTTTGTTAAAGTACAAGTATTTTTTATCTCTGTTTAGAAATTTATTACAAAACTAACACGAAACATCAATACGTTGCCGGAAAATTATAACAGATTATAAATTAACATAATTTAGTGAAAAGATGATACACTCAGCAAACTACTCAAAAACCTCTCCATATATCGTTTCGAGAAAATATTACAAAATCACAAATTCATATTTCTTTCAAAATTCCAAAAATATTGTTAAATTAAATAAAATCAAAATTTTTTCAAAATTCCAAAAAGATTCCAAAAATTAGAATACAATCCAGTGTTGCAAAACGTTACTCAAAACGTAACGCAAAAACGAAATAACGAAATGCAATAGCGTTATTAGTAATAATTACTTTCATAACGTTTTAAAAATTAAATTGCGTTACAATAACGTAAAACGTAACAATAACGTTAATATTTTATTTCGTTTTTTTTGGTATACTTTTTGTATAATTATATGGAAATAAAAGCGCAAAAATCGGTTTTATAAAATCCAACTTAACTGCTCTTTTTCAATTTCTGTGTATGCTTGAACTGTTTTGGAAGGTTAGTTTTGAAGGTTTTGGTAATTATAAAATTGTTTGATATTTGTAAAATAAATAATGAACATTTTGTAAAATTTTAAGTATATTTCAAGTAATTTCAAGCCTGCACTAGCCGTTTCTGTATCACACGTGTTTTGAATAATTTTAAGAAGCAATATTTTTATGCTGGATGCGAATTTTTTTAATGTATTTAATTATTTAAAGTTTTTTACTACGATTTACTACTTATTGCATGCAAAATTTGAAAAATATTAATTTTATATTAATATATTTCTAATTTTGCATGCAAAAAACAACTGTTCATTAGAGATTTTTGTACATTTATATAGGTTAGTTTTAAACATAACATTTAATTTTAAAATAACGTAACTATAACGTTATAACATAACGACATTTAAAATTTTTCTGTTTCATAACGAAATAACGTACCGAAAAAATAAATATAATATTATAAAAACGAAACGCATAACGTTACGATTTTTTTTTTCTTTTTGCAACACTGATACAATCAAATATTTTTAAATTTAAAAATTTTCAAAATTCTAAAATTATTCCAAAAATTCTTTCAAAATCAAAAAATGAAACTTTTTTCAAAATTCTAAATAAACATATATAAAATTTAAAAATTCTATTTTTATCAGTATTCTAAATATAGGTATTGCAAAAATTATAACAAAATCATATATTTAAACTTTTTCTAAATTCCAATAATATTCCAAAAATTCTTAAAAATTTAAACTTTTTCAAAAATTCTAAAAATATTGCAAAAATTATTACAAAATCAAAAATTTAATCTTTTTTCAAAATTCCAAAAATTATAATAAAATCAAAAATTAAAAATTTTTCAAAATTCTAAAAATATTCAAAAGAATGTTGTGAGTTTTTGGATACTCAAGAAGACGACTCCAATTTTTATTCAAAAGATCCAAACCTGGCCAGTAGAATTCAATCAAACAATTTTACAAAATATTTGGATTAAGAAGGGTAATTGTATTAAACATTTCGTCGAAACAGTTAACGTCATTTCGTATTATTTTCAAATGATCGTTTCTTAGGTGCCTATGCGTGTCAAAACATAGAAATGAAAAATGCAATGAAATGAAAAATGCTGAAAAATATGGTCCAAAATTCACTGAGTTTCATTTTTATAGAAAACTCCCAAATGCAACAAAAATTAAACGAGTTTGGCTAATCTATTCACCGTCAGCCGAAGCAGTTTTTTTGTTTTGTATGCCGTTTATTTGGTGATTTGAATGGAAAATCGCAAGCATTTTCATTAAAAGGTTTCAATAATTGGAATAATTAATCACAAGGCATTTCGAAGCATGAAGAGTCTAAGTATCCCATGAAAAATGATTTTACATATAAAATGCGTATCAAAAATGAACTTACATTCGAGATAAAAGATTTCTACTAAAACTAAACTAACTAAACTAACTAACTAAAATTGAAATGAGCTATTGGAAAAAAAATTTTATTGCGTGTTGTAGAGGTTGTGAAATTTCTTGCATCACGAGGACTTGCCTTTCGTTGTCACGACGAAATTTTAGGATCAAAACACCATGGAAACTTTCTTGGATCTCTTGAATTATTGGCTAAATTTGATCACATTTCTCGTTTTGGCAATAAAGGTACACTCTTTTCATGTAACATTGACAAATGAGTTTTTTTATTATTCGGAATATTTTTAGGAAAAGCATCGTATCTTTCAAGCACAATTTGTGAAGAATTCATCTCTGTAATGGCAAAACATGTTAAAAATCACATTGTTTCGGAAATTATAGAATCTCGATATTATTCGTTTAGTGGCGATTCCACTCAGGATGTGAGCCATACAGACCAGTTGTCTTTTTGTGTTCGATATGTTAAAAGTTATACCATTTGTGAACGATTTATTTCATTTATTGAAATCGAAGGTCATACATCGAATTATCTTTTTGACATCATTATGAAATTCCACAATGAAAACGAAATAAACATTGATAATTGTAGAGGCCAGTCATATGACAACGCTTACAATATGGCAGGTATTTATGGTGGCCTACGATTGATTCGTCAAACAAATGAAACAGCAATTTTTGTCCCTTGCTCTGCGCATTCATTATATTTAGTCGGTAAAAATAGTGTTTTTGGCAATACTGCTGCAACAAAGTTTTTTGATATGGTTGAAAAACTTTATGGATTTTTCGTATATTCTCCTTTTCGATGGAATCGATTACAAGAACAATTAACCGAAAATAGCGACATGTTAAAGAGAGCAACTGGAACGAGAGGATCAGCTAGATACGAATCAGTTCACGTTTTACATTCTTGTTATTTAAAAGTGTTGCATGCTTTAAAATCTTTCCTACATGAGGAAAGCTTCAGTGATGATAACAAAGCAGTGGTAACAGGTTTGATAAAAAAACTATATCAATTCGAAAATATTTTGATGCTTGTCCTCTGGAGAAGTGTACTAATCAAGTTTAATTTTGTGAATCGAGCATTAAAAAAATCTAATTTAACTGTCTCGGTGACAAAAAAAACTGTTTGATTCAATAGTTACAGATTTGGAAAATAAAGATTACAACAAAATTTTTGATGAAGACTGTCAGCTTTTAAATTCTGTTCCATCTAATATTCAAACCGTAAACAATATTCAAACTCGCTCAACGTCACAAAAACTTTGTCCAGAGGAACAAAAAGACCACTTTGGAAAATCGTTGTTCAAGCCAATTATAAAGGCTTTGCTTTTCAATCTGAGAGAGCGTGCTAAAGTTTATGAAGATCTCGATAGCCAGTACTCGTTTTTGATACATCTAAATTTAATTGGTGATGAAGAGATTGCTAATTCTTGCAAAGCAATAACCGCAAAATACCCAAAAGATCTCAATGCAAATCAATTGATTGACGAATGTCGATATGCCAAAAATTATTTCACATTTGATAATTTAAATTATGAATCGATGTACAAAGAATGTTCAATGATAATCTTTCCACCACTTTTCCGAATATCGATATTTTACTACGAATGTTTTTGTGCATGTTTTTGTCACTAATGTTATAGATGAACGATCATTTTCAAAACTGAAGTTAATCAAAAGTTATTTGCATAATACTATGAGTAATGATCGATTTATCCATTCTTTCTATTGAAAACGAAATTTTGGACGAAAATGAATTCGATGAAATTATAGACCAGTTTGTAACACAGTACAGAATAAATGTAATTTAAATGCTTGAAAATAAATATATTTATAACTTGTCTGGTTTCTTTTTAGGGTTCCGTTTTTTATACGGAACACTATTGGTGAGAGTAAAACGTGTTTTTCACATTATATCGATTATCTCGTAAACTATAAATGCTATGGACTTGAAATTTGAGGTGCGTATAAAACTAATCTGTCCACATGAAATGACGAATACAAATAAAACTAAAGTGGTTTTCGTTTGGTTTACAGGGGTTCGATGTGAGACCTTTGAGAAAATAGATTTTTTTATAGATTCAATTAGGGTATCATATGAAAGGGCTTTATTTCAGTATTCCTTAAAAATTTATCTTGGAATTTTACACCTCACCATTTTTTGTATAATTCTGAATAATGACGTTTTTTTCGTGTTTTCTTAACTCAATTAGCTCCGAACCTATCTGATCGAAAATTTTCAAATGTACTTGGAATGATAGAAAAATTAGTACGTTTTTAATAAACAATATAAAAAAGTGTCATATTTCCATACTTAGATTTATTAAGGGGGTGGAAATGAGGAGGGGTAAAAACACTATTTAAAATGTGGTCAAGTGGGGTGTCATTTGAAAGAGCATTTAATTTAAAAAACAAAGTAATTTTTTTTAGAATTTTGCGATGCCCAGGTTTTGAGTTATAGTAAAAAAAGTGCGAATTTAGACCGTTCCCCCCCCCTACGTTTCGACACTGATTGACAGAAAAATTTGTAAAAATTCACAGAGTTAGGAAATTTGCTAAATTTTGTAAGAAAACTATAGAGAAGTCTCCAATAATTATATTTCCGTGAGTTTAGAGGACCGGGGTAGAGGGGGTAAAAAAAAACTTCTTTTGACCCAAGCGAGTGGGGTGTCATTTGAAAGAGCACCTAATTTGGAACTCGCTGCAATTTTTTTTAGAATTTTGCGGTGGCCAGTTTTTAAGTTATTGTCGAAAAAGTGCAAAGTCCAGACCGTTCCCCACCATGCGTTTCGACACTGATTGACAGAAAAATTTGTAAAAATTCACAGAGTTAGGAAATTTGCTAAATTTTGTAAGAAAACTATAGAGAAGTCTCCAATAATTATATTTCCGTGAGTTTAGAGGACCGGGGTAGAGGGGGTAAAAAAAACTTTTTTGGACCCAAGCGAGTGGGGTGTCATTTGATAGAGCACCTAATTTGGAATTTGTTGCAGTTGTTTTTAGAATTTTGCGGTGCCCAGTTTTTGAGATATTATCGAAAAAGTGCAAAGTCCAGACCGTTCCCCCCCCCCATGCGTTTCGACACTGATTGACAGAAAGATTTGTAAAAATTCACAGAGTTAGGAAATTTGCTAAATTTTGTACGAAAACTATAGCGAAGTCTCCAATAATTATATTTCTGTGTGTTTAGAGGACCGGGGTAGAGGGGGTAAAAAAAAACTTTTTTTTGCCCAAACGAGTGGGGTGTCATTTGAAAGAACATCTAATTTAAAATTCGTTGCAATTTTCTTTAGAATTTTGCGTTGCCCAGTTTTTGAGTTACTGTTGAAAAAGTGCAAAATTCAGACCGTTCTCCCCTCCATACGTTTCGACACTAAATGACAGAAAAATTTGGAAAATTTCACAGAGTTAGGAAATTTGGTAAGTTTTGTATGAAAACTACAGCACAGTTTTTGAGTTATGGATAAGAAAGGGCTAAATTCAGATCGTGCCGCCGCCTACCTTTCGACGATGACTGACTGAAAAATTTGAAAATATTCACAGAGACAGGAATATTGGTAAATTTTGAATGAAAATCATATCGAAGACTCAAATAATTATATTTCTGTGTGTTTACGGGATGGGTGTGGGGAGGGAAAAAACCATTTTTGACCCAAATGAGTGGGGTGTCATATGAAAGAGCACTTAATTTAAGAAATGTTACAATTTTTTTAGAATTTTGCAATGCAGAGTTTTTGTGTTATTAAAAAAAAAATATTTTTAGTATGTTCCCCACCCCTAAATTTCAACACTCGATTGACCGAAAAAATAATCAAATTTAATCCATTTACAAGCTGGTGTAATTGAATCTTTTTTTAGTTACCAAAAACATCTATGGATAATATTTAACCTGAATTAACATTTTTTTTGCCATTTTTGATCAATGTAGATTTGATTGTAATTTACTATTGACATTTAAAATTTAACATTTATTTTGTTATGTGTCTATGGTCTGAAAATATAAGGACATTACAACACAACTTTTTGTCAATAATTTTTGATATTGTGTTCTTTTACATTCACGGAACCCTTGATGAGCGAATTTTATTCGCACTTGTCTGACTTTTTGCTTATTGCTTTAGTGCTATTGCCTTAAAACTTGTATGATAATCCGCCACTGATATATATATATATATATATATATATATATATATATATATATATATATATATATATATATATATATATATATATATATATATATATATATATATATATATATATATATATATATATATATATATATATATATATATATATATATATATATATATATATTTATATATTTGCCCAACATTTATATTATTTTTATTATCTTATAATTTTTGAAGTGAAAACTCCTTTAGGCGCACCCACACAGATTTTTCCGTAGGTAGTAAGATAGGCTGATTCGTGACGCTCTGAAATGAAAGACTTTATTAAGGTTTAAATTAAAATCTATCTATCATTTCTTAACGTTCAAATTGCGTTGAGGATATCGTGCTCGACTGATGTGCTGTAGGTACTGAGTTCAACTCCTGATATGGTACATATTTTGTTATTGTTTTTTTTTTAATTTTTATTAAATACCATTGAAATTCTTTTTTTTATTTATGAATTCATAAAAATAATAAAAATTTCTTTATACGAATTTTAAAAAACTGATCTATAGCGCAGTTTCTTAGAGTTATATTGCTACTGTCTTCTGCAACTTGCTTTGGAGTCACCATGCTAAATAAATATTGAATATATATAAAATTGAAAGTATGTATGGCTGTTTATCCTTTATGCATTAATACATTAATCATCATTCAAATTTATGAAGTTGTTGTGTACGCTTAATTTTTGCTTTTTATTTAACTATCGTTTTAAACGGTAGTTTGCTTTGATCAATGTTTTTTTTTAACATAATATTTTTATGAAAATAAAAATAACATAAGAAAGATAGTATAACCTGAAGGCTGAAACAATTACATTCCCTTTGTATATCAAAATTATAGGCATTGGAATTTTATCATCTTCACTAAATATGTTGTCGGTTTGGAATTGTATGTAACACATGTTTCTAAAATTAAGTGAAGATTTAATACTTGTAACTTGATACTTGATAAAATCGATTATATCGATTTAAAGCTCACAATTACGAGACGGAAACCGCATAAATTCTATACAAAGAAGCATAGCTTATGTATGATTAAACTTGGGTGGCAATCATGATAAATAAAATAATTAGAAATGATGGCACTTAGCCGATAGTGATTTGCAAACGGAAAAAATGCGCATTAATACCAATGAATTTGCTTAGCTTTCCGCAGAAAGATTTGTAAAATTTAAAATTGTTGATCTATGGGTGTGACAACTACGCGTACTTTAGTCCCTGCTATTGGCATATGAGTGCTATTTTGACAATTATTTGGTTTACCATGGTGAGGCTAGTGTGTGTAGTTTGCGGTTTATCGTTCTGACTTGTTTCTCATTTATTCTACTAATACGATCCAAAAACTACTAATACGATATCAATTGATTGCGATTGCCAATGAAGTTTTCACTTCTGCCGTGCGGTCTTAAGCACACTCTCTGTTTTATTATATTTTTTTTATGTTACATTTTTATTTTGATATATGCATCATTTAAAAAAACAAATTCAAAACATATTAGTACGCCGCGCCGTTATGTTATCACAGCCTATGCTTTCCAACTGAGGTAGCACTGTAACATCAATTTCAGCATCTAAAAAAATAATGAAAAAGTGGTATCTTGTGGTATCTTTCTACTTTATGCTGGCTGTCACCGATTACGTTGGTTTTGAAATATGTTATAGATCTGATCCAATTCAGTTCATCCATTATATCTAAGAGTCAATTTCAATATCTACGCAATCGGTAAGTGGCCTATTAATATCGAAATATGTAAAATTTCTAACCTGTGCATAGAGTATGTCTTCTAAATTTTTCATATATGTAATTTCACTATCACTATTTACCATTGGACATTGCTAAATAATCACAATTTCAAAAAATATCTGCGAATATTTACTTAAAGACACCCAAATTGAAACTGAAATTGTTTAATACCAATTTTGGTTATACATAATTTCAATTTATGAAATTTTATAAAAACATTTGTAAAAGCACAGTTTTTTTTGTAAAAAATGTGTTTGTTTTTTTAAATTGCATAAGTCTCTTTGTAAAGTTTAAAAAAAAAGCGACAATATTCGTATTAAGTTTGACAATAAAAATTGTAGAATTTCATTTTTCTGTTGACCAAATTTTACAAAATTTTTTACAATTGAATTTTATTTTGTTATGGATAAGTGAGATATGATTTAGAATTTAAAAAAATCAACATAAACTTTAACAATATTTTTGTTAAGAGAATGAAAAAAATTTGTATCTAGAAATATTTATGATTTTGTTCATTTGTAATCCAAATCACAAAAACAATTGGTTAGTTTACAATTTTTTTTCAGATTTAAAAAAGTCAAATAGACTGTACAAAATTTTGTATCAAGTTTAGCATTTTTGACAAATTCACAAAACAATTTTGATAGCACTTTTACAAAACGATTTTGTGAATCTTACCGGGCAAATTTTTTTGAGTGAATAAGATATAAAATATAACGATTATTACTCAAACGAATCGTAAATGAAAGACTTTTTTCCCCATAATAGCTTGACAGTCTTGATAAGCTGATTTATATAACGAAAAACTTTAAATATTTGTTATTTCTTTCAAATCAAGATTTGTTTGTGTTGTTTTTAGGTTGCATTTACTATAGTTGCTTTATTATCATTATTGCAATAAAATTTAATACATAACTACTGATTTCTAATTATCATTGCTGTACATAATCTGTCAAATACCTACACCAATATAACGATTTGAAGTTAAAGAAAAAAGGTCTATAAGCTTTGAAATTAAAACGAAATGTCATACTTTGATTTTTTTTGTGTTCATTATTTATAATGTAAGGCCTTTTATCCATATAAAGTGACACAAACATGTATGATGTCTATGATTATAATGATATACACAGTATTACCAAAGTTCCTTCGCTCAAAACGGGTCAACCAGATTATGAAGATTTCAGTGCAATCGTTTAAGGTCTTTCAGAGAAGTAAAATTTGAATTTTTTTCTTCAGGTATATAAAGTTTTTTGCTCTAAAACTTTTAGAAATACGTACTGACTGCTTCAACAAACTTGTCTTTTAAATTTGAGATCAATCACATAATGGAAAGTTACTGAAAAATTTCACCCAACACAGCTGTCAAAACTCAAGTTTAATAAAAGTGTGCAAAAACCAGAGAACGGATGACGTCCGCCATGTACATCCTTAACTAAATATGGTCAAGAAGCCTATCTCAATCACATATAAAAAATTCAGTTCAATCAAAGAAGGGCATATTAAAGTGAAAAATTACCAAATTTTTTCTTCTTCAATTCCATTTTTTATCTTTAAAATAAAATAAAACAGAAGTTTCTATCTTTAAGACAATCGAAGTTATGAATCTTTGAAAATAAGTCGTCAAGCCAAAAATCAAGAAATTTAGATCCGCTCTATTTTCCCAAAAAAAAGGAAAAATACTCTAACACATTCCTTTTTTTATATAGAACCCGCCCAAATTTTTTCAGCTAAATCAAATATGCGTTGGTCAAATTTTGCTGCAATATGTACGGTATGTAAAAGAATGACCCATTTATGGAATTTTTTGTAGTCCCGCGTTCGATAAATTAATAACAGTTAAATCAATTTTCTATTAATTAAAGTACGGTTGTTATAGAAAACTGAACGTTGAATACAATGGTCTTAATAAAGACTCATTACATGGGTGAGGTAATGACAATAGAAATTTGTTAATAATTTTTATAGACGTCATGTTAAGAATTATTTTTTTAAATAGCATTTCTTAGAATAATAAGACTGAATCTAACAAAATATGGTGTGCAATTTATGAAAATTTTTTTGCTATCCACAAAATTGTCGATCGATCTAGTTTCGAACCGATAAGAACTTTTTATTACACTTTAAAAAAGTATATCATTCTCATCAGGGCTAGCCGACTAGATACACTACCAAAATAATTTGTCGCTATATAAACCTAAAATAGGTCACTACTCTAGCGAAGTATAAGAAACCAAAAAACTTTCATAAACATATGTTTATTAGATTCAGGTTTAGTCAATTTGTTTCTCTAGTTGATCACTAATGTTGTTATACTCTAACCAAGTTAGAATTGGATAACAAACTTGTATCGGTAAGAAGAAGATGACCATCTTCACTTGTGTCTATCGACACATTATCTACAATTAATTCAATGAATTATTTGTGATATTACATCACTCCGATGGAAATAATCCCATCATGAATAATAAGACTGAATCTAACAAAATATGGTGTGCAATTTATGAAAATTTTTTTGCTATCCACAAAATTGTCGATCGATCTAGTTTCGAACCGATAAGAACTTTTTATTACACTTTAAAAAAGTATCTCATTCTCATCAGGGCTAGCCGACTAGATACACTACCAAAATAATTTGTCGCTATATAAACCTAAAATAGGTCACTACTCTAGCGAAGTATAAGAAACCAAAAAACTTTCATAAACATATGTTTATTAGATTCAGGTTTAGTCAATTTGTTTCTCTAGTTGATCACTAATGTTGTTATACTCTAACCAAGTTAGAATTGGATAACAAACTTGTATCGGTAAGAAGAAGATGACCATCTTCACTTGTGTCTATCGACACATTATCTACAATTAATTCAATGAATTATTTGTGATATTACATCACTCCGATGGAAATAATCCCATCATGAATAATAAGACTGAATCTAACAAAATATGGTGTGCAATTTATGAAAATTTTTTTGCTATCCACAAAATTGTCGATCGATCTAGTTTCGAACCGATAAGAACTTTTTATAACACTTTAAAAAAGTATATCATTCTCATCAGGGCTAGCCGACTAGATACACTACCAAAATAATTTGTCGCTATATAAACCTAAAATAGGTCACTACTCTAGCGAAGTATAAGAAACCAAAAAACTTTCATAAACATATGTTTATTAGATTCAGGTTTAGTCAATTTGTTTCTCTAGTTGATCACTAATGTTGTTATACTCTAACCAAGTTAGAATTGGATAACAAACTTGTATCGGTAAGAAGAAGATGACCATCTTCACTTGTGTCTATCGACACATTATCTACAATTAATTCAATGAATTATTTGTGATATTACATCACTCCGATGGAAATAATCCCATCATGAATAATAAGACTGAATCTAACAAAATATGGTGTGCAATTTATGAAAATTTTTTTGCTATCCACAAAATTGTCGATCGATCTAGTTTCGAACCGATAAGAACTTTTTATTACACTTTAAAAAAGTATATCATTCTCATCAGGGCTAGCCGACTAGATACACTACCAAAATAATTTGTCGCTATATAAACCTAAAATAGGTCACTACTCTAGCGAAGTATAAGAAACCAAAAAACTTTCATAAACATATGTTTATTAGATTCAGGTTTAGTCAATTTGTTTCTCTAGTTGATCACTAATGTTGTTATACTCTAACCAAGTTAGAATTGGATAACAAACTTGTATCGGTAAGAAGAAGATGACCATCTTCACTTGTGTCTATCGACACATTATCTACAATTAATTCAATGAATTATTTGTGATATTACATCACTCCGATGGAAATAATCCCATCATGAATAATAAGACTGAATCTAACAAAATATGGTGTGCAATTTATGAAAATTTTTTTGCTATCCACAAAATTGTCGATCGATCTAGTTTCGAACCGATAAGAACTTTTTATAACACTTTAAAAAAGTATATCATTCTCATCAGGGCTAGCCGACTAGATACACTACCAAAATAATTTGTCGCTATATAAACCTAAAATAGGTCACTACTCTAGCGAAGTATAAGAAACCAAAAAACTTTCATAAACATATGTTTATTAGATTCAGGTTTAGTCAATTTGTTTCTCTAGTTGATCACTAATGTTGTTATACTCTAACCAAGTTAGAATTGGATAACAAACTTGTATCGGTAAGAAGAAGATGACCATCTTCACTTGTGTCTATCGACACATTATCTACAATTAATTCAATGAATTATTTGTGATATTACATCACTCCGATGGAAATAATCCCATCATGAATAATAAGACTGAATCTAACAAAATATGGTGTGCAATTTATGAAAATTTTTTTGCTATCCACAAAATTGTCGATCGATCTAGTTTCGAACCGATAAGAACTTTTTATTACACTTTAAAAAAGTATATCATTCTCATCAGGGCTAGCCGACTAGATACACTACCAAAATAATTTGTCGCTATATAAACCTAAAATAGGTCACTACTCTAGCGAAGTATAAGAAACCAAAAAACTTTCATAAACATATGTTTATTAGATTCAGGTTTAGTCAATTTGTTTCTCTAGTTGATCACTAATGTTGTTATACTCTAACCAAGTTAGAATTGGATAACAAACTTGTATCGGTAAGAAGAAGATGACCATCTTCACTTGTGTCTATCGACACATTATCTACAATTGATTCAATGAATTATTTGTGATATTACATCACTCCGATGGAAATAATCCCATCATGAATAATAAGACTGAATCTAACAAAATATGGTGTGCAATTTATGAAAATTTTTTTGCTATCCACAAAATTGTCGATCGATCTAGTTTCGAACCGATAAGAACTTTTTATTACACTTTAAAAAAGTATATCATTCTCATCAGGGCTAGCCGACTAGATACACTACCAAAATAATTTGTCGCTATATAAACCTAAAATAGGTCACTACTCTAGCGAAGTATAAGAAACCAAAAAACTTTCATAAACATATGTTTATTAGATTCAGGTTTAGTCAATTTGTTTCTCTAGTTGATCACTAATGTTGTTATACTCTAACCAAGTTAGAATTGGATAACAAACTTGTATCGGTAAGAAGAAGATGACCATCTTCACTTGTGTCTATCGACACATTATCTACAATTAATTCAATGAATTATTTGTGATATTACATCACTCCGATGGAAATAATCCCATCATGAATAATAAGACTGAATCTAACAAAATATGGTGTGCAATTTATGAAAATTTTTTTGCTATCCACAAAATTGTCGATCGATCTAGTTTCGAACCGATAAGAACTTTTTATTACACTTTAAAAAAGTATATCATTCTTATCAGGGCTAGCCGACTAGATACACTACCAAAATAATTTGTCGCTATATAAACCTAAAATAGGTCACTACTCTAGCGAAGTATAAGAAACCAAAAAACTTTCATAAACATATGTTTATTAGATTCAGGTTTAGTCAATTTGTTTCTCTAGTTGATCACTAATGTTGTTATACTCTAACCAAGTTAGAATTGGATAACAAACTTGTATCGGTAAGAAGAAGATGACCATCTTCACTTGTGTCTATCGACACATTATCTACAATTAATTCAATGAATTATTTGTGATATTACATCACTCCGATGGAAATAATCCCATCATGAATAATAAGACTGAATCTAACAAAATATGGTGTGCAATTTATGAAAATTTTTTTGCTATCCACAAAATTGTCGATCGATCTAGTTTCGAACCGATAAGAACTTTTTATTACACTTTAAAAAAGTATATCATTCTCATCAGGGCTAGCCGACTAGATACACTACCAAAATAATTTGTCGCTATATAAACCTAAAATAGGTCACTACTCTAGCGAAGTATAAGAAACCAAAAAACTTTCATAAACATATGTTTATTAGATTCAGGTTTAGTCAATTTGTTTCTCTAGTTGATCACTAATGTTGTTATACTCTAACCAAGTTAGAATTGGATAACAAACTTGTATCGGTAAGAAGAAGATGACCATCTTCACTTGTGTCTATCGACACATACTTCGCTAGAGTAGTGACCTATTTTAGGTTTATATAGCGACAAATTATTTTGGTAGTGTATCTAGTCGGCTAGCCCTGATGAGAATGATATACTGTTTTAAAGTGTAATAAAAAGTTCTTATCGGTTCGAAACTAGATCGATCGACAATTTTGTGGATAGCAAAAAAATTTTCATAAATTGCACACCATATTTTGTTAGATTCAGTCTTATTATTCATGATGGGATTATTTCCATCGGAGTGATGTAATATCACAAATAATTCATTGAATTAATTGTAGATAATGTGTCGATAGACACAAGTGAAGATGGTCATCTTCTTCTTACCGATACAAGTTTGTTATCCAATTCTAACTTGGTTAGAGTATAACAACATTAGTGATCAACTAGAGAAACAAATTGACTAAACCTGAATCTAATAAACATATGTTTATGAAAGTTTTTTGGTTTCTTATACTTCGCTAGAGTAGTGACCTATTTTAGGTTTATATAGCGACAAATTATTTTGGTAGTGTATCTAGTCGGCTAGCCCTGATGAGAATGATATACTTTTTTAAAGTGTAATAAAAAGTTCTTATCGGTTCGAAACTAGATCGATCGACAATTTTGTGGATAGCAAAAAAATTTTCATAAATTGCACACCATATTTTGTTAGATTCAGTCTTATTATTCATGATGGGATTATTTCCATCGGAGTGATGTAATCACAAATAATTCATTGAATTAATTGTAGATAATGTGTCGATAGACATAAGTGAAGATGGTCATCTTCTTCTTACCGATACAAGTTTGTTATCCAATTCTAACTTGGTTAGAGTATGACAACATTAGTGATCAACTAGAGAAACAAATTGACTAAACCTGAATCTAATAAACATATGTTTATGAAAGTTTTTTGGTTTCTTATACTTCGCTAGAGTAGTGACCTATTTTAGGTTTATATAGCGACAAATTATTTTGGTAGTGTATCTAGTCGGCTAGCCCTGATGAGAATGATATACTTTTTTAAAGTGTAATAAAAAGTTCTTATCGGTTCGACACTAGATCGATCGACAATTTTGTGGATAGCAAAAAAATTTTCATAAATTGCACACCATATTTTGTTAGATTCAGTCTTATTATTCATGATGGGATTATTTCCATCGGAGTGATGTAATATCACAAATAATTCATTGAATTAATAGCATTTCTTAGCTTTCAAATAAAATAAAACAGAAGTTTCAGTCTTTGATAGAACCGAAGTTATTTTTGAAAATTCGTCATGTCAAAAATCACAAAATTCTCTAAATTTAGAACCACTCTTTTTTCAAAAAAATCCTCGTACATGCGTATCTTTTTTTATATCAAAATCCCAACAAAATTTCAGACAAATCAAAAAGGTGTCGGCCAGAAAAGTGTTCGGTTTGTAAAAGAATGATCCATATAGTAGGGGAGGCGAGCGACATAAAATTTCAAGCACTTTATAAAGGCTGATTTTTTAATATTATGTCACATATGTTGAGTAGAGAAATAGTCTTCCGTCAGTCAGCTGGATTCATTAGCGTTTGGAGTGAGAGGGGCTCCAAGTTTGGTAAAAAAACCATGTACCTTGCAACTACTTTCTAAAACCTGCAAAATTGGTTTGAGAGCAGTATAATAAATAAAAATAAGTTTTATGATCGTCAGTCACACAAATCCTGTAACCGAACGTCACGCGTTGAAGTTGTAAAAACGGTACATCGTGCAAGTACTTTTTAAAATCTGAAATTAATTATACAGGTGAAGAATATTATTATAATCACAAAAAATGTAGTCAGTTAGTTTATTTTTGTAACAGATGCCGTCAGTCGCCAATAAAATCATGCCACTCTGTAATACGGTGTGCTCAATAAATATTAACATATATTGAACTTCATTTTACTCGAAACGCTAACGAATCCAGCTGACTGACGGATGACTATGTTTCTCGCTTAAACAACTCATTTTTAAATGTAAATCAAGTCGAGAATCTTTTACTTTGGATATAATTAACCGTTTCACAGTTGGCGTATTCTTTAATTTTAGAAAAGTTAACGCATTTCTCGTTAACGCCGTACCGTAACGTATTTTACTATCTTTAAATTATTACTTTTGTTATAATATAAAAAAGACGTTGGTTTTACTCATGACTGTATGAATTTGTCATACAATTTACAGTGATACAATTTACGGATCTGATGTTCAAAAAGCTTAAATTTTGCTTCTCTATACTAGACACCAACTTTAACGTGTTTTTGAATGTCGTGGTTGCTAAACGGCTCAGATGTTAAAGTTTATATTGCTCATTTTTAGGGTTCCGTACTTTGTAAATCTAAAAACGGTACCCTATTGGGGAAACTTCGGCGTCCGTTTGAAATTCAACATAATCGATTTTTTCACAAACTATAAGTGTTATAAACTTTAAATTTTCTACGGTGTATTATCAAGCGACGCGGTAGTGTCTCGCGCGCCATGTTTTGAAAGACACAACTAGTATATATACTGTGCACCGGATAGGTTTTAAAGGTTAAAATTTTCATTTCGAATAATTTGCATTTTTCCTACAACTGTATTCATAGTTATCAATAAAAGTATATATTATTTAACTATATGTTTCTCATTAGTAAAAAGAAAGTCAGCATTCATGCTTTTTTATGAAAGTTTATAAAATCAAAATTTTGCTTTCCCAAACTTTTAGTAAAATTAAAATATTTTTACAAATTTTTATACCACCTTGGTAGCATTTTTAATATGTAGTAATTTAGTATCATTTTGGCGAAGTTTCAAAAGCCAACCAAATGTACAGAATTGAAAAACACAAAACTATGCGAATTGATATTTATTATCCCTCAATATAGGTAATATTAAACAACAGTTAAAAAACTTAAACACGAACCCAGATTAGTTTGCAAACGAATAGTTGTTTTCGATAAAAATATTTGTTATGTATGTGTCCAGAAAACCCATCAAATGTTTTATTAATATATTATATGGAAGTTGGTAGTTATAAAGATATTAGAAAAAAGAATATATTTAGAATATGCTTTCAGTAAAAAGACCTATTATTGATGTGTTAAGAAAACGAAGTTGTGAAAACATGTGTTTGGTTTATTATGTAAATTTGTGATCTGAGAGAACCCAACAAATGTTATATCGATGATAAATTTTAATTTTTCTTTTATTTTATTTTAGAATAGTCCCAGGGCCTTCACCTACATAATTTTGTGATTACCACATATTTTATACCTCGTGATGCGCCTGTCCTTGACGAGCCTGAAAACATTTGTTCTATGATTTTTCTCAAATCGGCCGCTTTAGCGTTCGGCAAGCTCCGAAAAATGCCGATTGCCCGCGATCTTGTAAATTTGCTACCACATTTATTTTTTTTTAATGTGGAGGTTGGAAATTTGTTTTAGAATACGAGGGTAAGCTTGTCCGACCATAATGTGTTTGCTATATTCGAGTCCGACAACTGACATTTTGGATGTTTGGGTTGTCGGACTAGACAATAGCAGACAAATTTTTGTCGGACAAGGTTACCCTTGTGTTCTAAATCAAATTTCCGACCCCCATAGCTAAAATAACAAAAATTTACAAGATCCCGGGCAATCGGTATTTTTCGGAGCTTGCCGAAAGCAAAAGCGGCCGATTTGAAAAAAATCGCAGAACAAATGTTTTCGGGCTCGTCAAGGACAGGCGCATCACGAAGTATAAAATATGTGGTAATCACAAAATTATGTAGGTGAAGGCCCAAGGACTAGAACGTTGGTAGTTATTTTGAAGTGATGAGATTAAAAAATAATTTGGTAGGCTTTAAAATTTTGTGTTTTTATGCTTGATAAAGAAAAGAATTTGAAAAAATTTTATTATTACTTTAAGGGTTCCGTACTTTAAAAAAATAGAACAAAACCCTTATGGTGAGGACTTGATTGTTTATTATCCATTATTCACAACGACTTTCTCACTGAAAATGAATATCTTGAAATATACGTATTTACGTATATTTATGTGGTAAGATAAGGCGAAAATGACAAATATGTGCCGATTTCGAGATTGAGGTCATATATAACCGTAAAAACTGAAATTTTTTAAACTTTCAGTAAATCATAGACTATAGTTTTAGGAAGACACCAATGGTACTTGGCTGAACATAATCAATAATTTTTAAAAAAAATTGTTTAAATGCGAAACACTAAATTTCACATCTTTTTTCGCACGATGTTGTTTTGTTTATTATTAATTTAGAGTAAATAACAATCGATTTAAGCTTTTATGCTATCCTCAAGAACTTTTATAAAACTGTTATGTTAATTTTTTTAAATTATTAGTCAAAGACTATAGATTTTATGAGTGTGTTTCCGTTGTATGTAATAATTTTATTAATTTTCGAATGCATTGCTTTAGACTTATTTTCGAATATTTCTTTTACTTTTTCATGAGTTGTTCATGTCATGAGTTGAGACCTGTTTATATAAAAACGATACTTTTATTTTTTTAAATATTGCATCTAGATTGATAAAAAATCGAAAGTAAAGTTCTCTGTAGAAAACATTTTATACGGATAATAATAATTTGATTCTCCCATATTATTTTACAACTTTACAAAAAACAGTCAAATCGTCGCAAAAAGAACCAAAAGGCTGTAAAAAAGCCGCGCCATGTTTTTATTTAGCTTGAAACTATCATTTTAACTATAACAAATTAAATTCTTGTATCTTATTCTTTACAAAAACTTCTCAAATCATTAAGCACTAGTTATAAAATTTCTTAATGGCATTTTGTTTTCTAAACATCTAGCTATATTATATAATAAGAATAAGGTCGCACCAAGGTTTTTGTTCAAGAAATATGTAAGTGAATGCGAGTGGTTTTTATAGAAAAAAAATAAATTATATTTCCTCTGTTTAAATAAATTTTAATATAATGTGCATATTTATTATATATTTTAGAATTATAATATGTAGTTCTAGAGTCTTACTTAAATTATATAATATAGCTAGATGTTTAGGAAACAAAATGCCATTAAGAAATTTTATAACTAGTGCTTAATGATTTGAGAAGTTTTTGTAAAGAATAAGATACAAGAATTTAATTTGTTATAGTAAAATAATAGTTTCAAGCTAAAGAAAAACATGGCGCGGCTTTTTTACAGCCTTTTGGTTGTTTTTGCGATTTGTAATACTATAAAATGTAATTGTCCACGCCTACTGAAAAATTGCAAATATTTGATTTGATCTGTATTTTATAAACGACATAATAAGGGGGTTGTAAAACAAAACTTTTTTTTAAGGACTCAAGTTCAATTTAGAAAAATCGAAAAAGATTGAATTATTTTGAAAAAAATCAATAAATTATTGACTGCTTTGTTTTTGAGTTATTACCAAAACATGAGATTTTTTGTGTCCTCACCCTCCCCCTCACCATTCATGTTTATAGGAAAAGTTGTAAAGAGTGAATAAACACTATAGCGGTCGGTTCATTATTTAAAGTGTTATTTGGAGGGGAAGGGATTGAGAGTGGAGATTTAAAAAAAATAATTTTTAACCTTAGCGATGTCAAATGTCATATGAAAGGTGATTTTTCTCTACTCCAAAGCAAATTTTCTTATAATTTTCAAAAGCACAGTTTTCGACTTAATTTCAAAAATGTGAAAACTTTTGAAGCAAAACTTACAAAAAACGGAATTACAAAAAACGAATACAATATTCGGCAAATATACGATACAATTCAATTATGACACACATATAAATGTCGACATATAAATGTCTGAAGTAGTCATTTGAACAGATATATAACCATATATATTCATCTCTATCATACTACAGTCTGATTTTGAATTTTGAACATATGCATGCACACAATTCCAAAAAAACTTAAGTAGAAATTTAAACACAATAAAATAAAATAGAAATTAGAAGTAAAAAAGGCAAACGTATACTATGTTCGGCAAGTATGCGACAATTCGATTATGTGTATTGTATTTTTTATACGCTTATTCAGTATCGTATTAAATGTTATATGAGTTGGACGTGTCGATCTTAGATTTAAATATCTAATAATATAATATTCGTAATATTTTATTGAGTTTCGTAATTTTTTAAATTTATATTTTGAATTATTTTAGTTTTTTGAAGTAAAACTTCTTTAGGGCTGGTTATAGTAGTCATTGTGGTCATGGTGGCCATGGTGGTCATGGTAGTCATGGTGGTAATAGTGGTCATGGTGGTCATAGTGGTAATGGTGATCACGGTGTTCACGGTGGTTATGGCGGTCATGGTGGTCACGGTGGTCATGGTGGTCATTGTGTTCATTGTGGTCATGGTGGTCATAGTGGTCATGATGGCTATGGTGTTTATGGTGGTCACGATGGCCATGGTGGCTACGGTGGTCATGGTGGTCATGGTGTTCACGGTGGTCATGTTGGTTATGGTGGTCATGGTGGTCATGGTGGTTATAGTGGTTATGGTGGTCATAGTGGTCATGGTGGTCCTGGTGGTCACGGTGGTCATGGTGGTTATAGTGGTCATGTTGGTTATGGTGGTCACGGTGGTCATGGTGGTCACGGTGGTCATGGTCGTCATGGTGGTCATAGTGGTCATGGTGGTTATGGTGGTCATGGTGGTCATGGTGTTCACGGTGGTCTTGATGGTCATGGTGTTCACGGTGGTCATGATGGTCATATTGTTCATGGCGGTCATGGTGGTCATGGTGGTCATGGTGGTCACGGTGGTCATGATGGTCATGGTGTTCATGGTGGTCATGATGGTCGTGGTAATTTCACGGTGGTCATAGTGGTCATGGTGTTTAGAGTTTGCATCCCGGGCTTTCCCGGGCGGGAGAAAATATTTGTGTTGATTAATTTTGTTTTGTTTAATAGAAAAATGAGTGGTGTAATCTTTGCACGCGGTTGAAATAAATTTCTTTGGCTACTGTGGCAGGTATTAATAAAAAGATGAAATATAAAATAAATAGGTCATATTGCAATTTAGAGTTGCATTTCTTGATAATATAATTTGCAGCATGTGTAATAAAAAGTAATATTTACATAATGTATTACAAAGTCAATTCTATTATCAACATAATTGAAATATGAAATTAGAGGTTTATGACAAATTTGCTAAATTTTTGGAAAAATGCATCAATTGTTGCACCAATTGTTAAATTAAGTGGACATGTATTCGTCGTGAAATTTAATTTGTAATACGTTGTAAGACTTTGGAAAACATATAAATATGGCTTTTTATTACACATTGTTGCAAATTATATTATCAAGAATATTAGAAAGAAACTCTAAATTTCAATATGACATATCTATTTTATTTTATATTTAATATTTTTAGTAATACCTGCTCCAGTGGCCAAAGAAGTTTTACTTCAACAGCGTGTAAAGATTACGCACTTCATTTTTTTTTCCTTGTGCAACGTTAGTATGAATGTTTTGCCAATGTATTTCTCTCAGTCTGTTAGAATTTGAAAACTGTTTTCTGTTTGAAACTAGTTTTTAATTTAAAATAAATAACTATAACAGAAAAAAATAATACCAATTTTTGTTATTTTCGGTTAAAAGTAATGTCAAAAATTTAAAAAACATCAACTTTATCATACCTGCTACCACGATCTTTCTTCTTCTAAACTTTTTAAAAACAATTTCCCTAAGCTCCTTTTATTCTAAACTAAAAAACAGCTCTTATCGTAAAACCGTTCAAGACAAAAAATCGTATCACAAGTTAAAACTCAAGATAAAAAAAATTAAAAATCTAATTAAAGTTCATTAAACATAATTATAATTCTTTAACTTACAAAACTTACAAGAAACAGTTTCTGCTGAATCAACATTCCCTTAACTTTTTGGAGTTAGCAGTTTATTTTTTTTTATTTTCATTTATTTTCAAAAGAAAATTTTCAAAATTATAATAATTTTTTTGTTTTTCTAAAGCAAAAAAATAATTCAAACTGAAAATTTTATTTTAATTTTCCACTTTATTTTATTTTTTTTTCGTTTTGGTTTTCTTCGTATATACGAGCGAGATATAGAGAATTTTAAGAAAATTCGTTGAAAATATAAATATGATGAAAATGATGAAAAGTTTTTAAATGAAAGATAATTTTTAAAGAGAATTTTTGTTTTATTTTTTGTTGTGAGAAAATTCTATAGCTAAAAAAACAAAACAAAATTGTTGATGGCAGCATGATTTTCCGAAACGTTATTTTTGTATGAGGGTTCTTTTGTAAACTCAGAGGCGATAATTAGTGTTTACCCAAAATCGCAATCCAACCCATTTAGTTCCAAAACCTAAAATTACAACAAAAAAAAAAGTGTGATCCACATAAGCTCACGTTTGAAGTGAAACTTCTTTAGACGGAGATGTGGTTTGGATTGTGGTTTCACTGATATATTTAGTGCTGTTTTTAATAAAGGGCGGTAAATTCCAAGAAATAACAATCATATAAAGTTTTCGAAATAAAAATCACCTGATCACAACTATCACGTTTTTTACGGAAAAATTTCTATATATTTTGTTCACAGGATCAACAAAACTGAATTGATAATTGCAAATTTAACCAGTCGATGATTTTTTGAAAATAAAAACCAGTCGTAAATAAAATAAGCGAATAAAAAATTGGTGTTTGTAATTAATAAACAAATTTATGCATGTAAAACATTAAAATAAGGTTATTATGTATACATACATAATTACATATAACAGCAGGATTGATCACAACATATAAAAAATCAAATTAAATACAATGCGGACAAATACATGTAAAAACATTAAAAATATACATGCTTAAGCACATATAGTATATATATATACTTAATGTTACATCTCTAACGTAACAAAAATTTTAAACAAATACGTGGCTAAAGAAGTTCCATTTCAAAAAAAGAAAATTGCAAAATAAAAATTAAAATATATCAAATAACAGAAAAATAATAATTATATATTTATAAACACCACATATAAACATGTCATCTGTCAAAACAAATTGTGATCAATTTAAACTTAATTTTAAATTCGTACTTTTACTCCTTTCGGATTTTTAATATTATAATTTAAGTAGTATATACTATCCAGTGTGATGTAATTGATATCCATAAGATCAGATCCGTACTATCCAGTGTGATGTAATTGATAATATGATAGGAGTAAAAAAAGTCCTTTCACATCATTTCCATTTCGTATATATTAATAAACGCTCCTTTTATTTAATTTACATTTAGTAGTTATTTTTTCAAGTAATACGATTCTGTGTTATAAAAAAGTTGTAGAAAAAGTATATAACAAAACTCGAGCTGCAAACCATTTTCCAAGCTCGTGAAAGTACAGAACTCGCCACTACGCGTCTCGTGCGCAATATTTTCCCTTGCATGTAAAATGCTATTTACACCTCTCTATAAACTATTGCTGCATTGTTTCTAGTTTAATGGTTAAAATCAGTTCAGTTAACAGTTTTGTATTTCCATAACGCTTGCCATTTTACTCAAATCAATTTTGTAACACTTTACAATTTCAATTAAATTCCAATTAAAATATTGATTCTTCTCCACAACAAAAACTAATTTTTGTTCAATTGAAAATACATATTTAAATTAAAAATCCCTTCGAAAGCAACCCATTGCTGAAATGAATAATAATTGAAATAACAATAACAAAAATAAAATCAAAAAACAAAAATTAATCCTCTTGATTTAAATTCAATAAAATAATTAAAATAAATTTTCAAAAAAAATATTACAATATAAAGAAAGGGATGGTGAAGGCTTGGCTTTGAATAAAAACAAAACAACTCAATTTAATTTAGACAACACGTTCATTAAAAAACGCAACTAAATTTAATGGACATACTAATTTACCTGCTGTTTTAAATTCAATTGGCTAGTGGGTATATTTGGCTACCAATTACATAATTCCACAAACCGATTACAATAACAATTTATAAAGACTGAAAAATTATTTAGATACAGATTTATTCAGATTTATGGTAATCATTTAAAATTAATTGTGGTTTTTTATGTAATTGTTATATGGAAATTGTGTTGGTTTTTAATTTTAGTTAAATCTAAGTTTAAGTTTATCAATACCATACAAGTTGTGGCAAGAGAGATCTGTTTTTCATTAATTCCTTGCTGTAAAAATTAAATTTAGAGAAAATTTTATATCTGCCTGCCGACAGCTTACGATGTTATAAGACTCGGAAAATTATATGTTTTCTGAAAGTTCTATTTCATAGTTTCCCGTTTCTAGATATGTAAAAAAATTTCTGTTGATATGTAGTAAGATATTTAGTTTGGTTAATGTTGATTGATACTCCAAATCGTTTAGCATTTTGTTCAAGTGATATTAAACATTCGATGATATCGTTTGGTATACGCCCAAAATGCACAATATCTTTTTCAGAGTCAACTATATGAAACATATGTGGAGCATGGAGAAATAAGTTCTTGTTACTTGCGACATTTTTTTATTTTTCTATATCTACGGCAGTGACAACCCCATGTACTCAATGCTCTGCTATTGGCATACGAAGTGACGTAAGAGATCACGTTCCAAAATCCGTGAAATATCATCAGCCAAGATTATATATTAGAGAATCTGACAGATGAACTCACTTTAGTCAACGGTAGCACCTTTAATCTTAGTTATGAAGTATTCCTTGATGATGACACGCTTTTGCTTGCTCGATGAAACGAGCCTTCATATAACTCTATATCTTTATACCATAGAGCAGTGGCGTCATTTCACCAAAATCTTGGGGGGGGGGGGGTGAGAATTTAAATGACATAAAAAGATTTTTTTCGTAAAACATAACATGTACTTTTTTATGCACACATATATTTAAAAGCATTTAAATGCATGGTCTTAGAAATGAAACTAAAATGCTTTTGAGCTACCTTGGTTACTATGCTAGATCTTTAACTTCTATTGTTGTTTCATCGAAGCGAATGCCGCAAAGTTCTGCAAAATCCCTTCATTTGTTAAAAATAATTTTAAATTTAGTATCATCTCTGCATTGTTTAAGCATCAAGAAAGTAGCTTGGCATTACCGCCAGCCAGCGAGTTTTACTGTATCCAATAAGTTGGTTATGTTCGACATTATTTTTGCCGCAGAACTACTTCAACGTCTCCAGTAAAGACAGTAAAATATCCAATTTTTTTTAACCCTGCCATTTAAATCAGCAGCACTTCTTATTGCATTATTTAGAATATGGGCTGCAAATCTAATACCCAATACATTCTGGTTCAAATTCGAGCTTAGCTTGCTTTTAAATTTTCACTTCTTGACGTGATACCACTAAAATTGGTTTTCGAGTTATCAGCGCAAATTGCTACTAACTTTTTGTCAATGTTAAATAACAACAAGAAAACAAAATAACAACAAAACTTGTTCAAGCTACTGGAGTTGACGGCTTATAGCAACGCTTTTTTATGTTTATCTGTATCTATATGTCTTTTAATTCATAATGTCCACTGTTAGTTTGCAAATTCACTCCGACTGGTAATACAATAAACCTTTGCGTCGTTATATTTTGATTTTTTTATAAAACGATAGTCCAATTCAATATCGTATGAGAATTTACGTAAACGTTTTCTATCGATCTTGATTTGCAGGAGAACTTTTTAAATATAATTTTAAAAATTAGTATAAATTTACCTTTTATGGTAGCTTAAAACTTTTGTTACACAAGTAAAGACTGCAAAACAATTGAAACAATTTATTTTTTTTTTTTTTTTTTTTTAATAAAATGTGTTGTGTAATAGGGTTTAGAATATGTGTCACAACAACACATAAATACCTTTTAAGACCTAGGTCTAGACCTGGGTCCCACAACAACTGGCGTTCTGAGGTGTAGATTAACGCTTTTTTTAAACATCTGTGGGTTGAAGCCACCTGAGACTAAGTGTTCCGGCAAACTATTCCATTTTAATTTTACTAAATAATTAATATCTTTTCTGTATTCTGTAAGTATAAGAGGTATACAGTATACCTCTCGTTCTATCTTTTGCAAATATATACCATTTATCAAGTTCTTATGCTCTCTACTTTGTTTGTTCTTTATTGAGAAAAAAAATTATAAATTAGAAAATAATAATTACTTCGGTCTGAAAGACCTAAGTATTACATTCATGAGCTCAAAGTGAAATTTTTACCCCCACTTTTTTTGACATTTCTCGACGTTTTAGGACCTCCTGATTCTAAAAAAGCAAAAAAAAAAATGTATGTCTGTCTGTCGGCCGGCCGGCCGCCGTCATTACCTACACTGCAGGGAAAACGGCTGGAGGGATTTCAAAAATTTTTTTTCTAAAAATAGGTATTCACAAGATGCAGGTCCGAAAGGACGCTGTGTTGGATAACTGTACCGGAAGTGTGTCAAAAAATCATTATGTGTGTCAAAAATAGCAAATTTTCATATTTTTGGCTTAAAAAACGTTCATTTTAAGTGATTACCAGTAGGAACATTAAATTTGGGGGAATCTTGATGGTAGGGATTGGTATGTGAGATCAAAAACTATATTATTGCATTATAAGTTTGTCAAAAAAATGTTGTCAAGTGTGTCAAAAGAAAAATTTTTATTTTTTTTTTTACCTAATTTTTTGGAAAAAAAATAAAATTAACTGTTTGTTGGAAATGAAATTTTATTATTATTATTGAGAATTATGGCATTATAAGTTTGTCAAAAAAATGTTGTCAAGTGTGTCAAAAGAAAGATTTTTATTTATTTTTTTACCCAATTTTTTGGAAAAAAAATTGTTTGTTTGAAATGAAACTACTTCGGTTTTATTATTATTATTGAGAATTATGGCATTATAAGTTTGTCAAAAAAATGTTGTCAAGTGTGTCAAAAGAAAGATTTTTATTTATTTTTTTACCCAATTTTTGGGAAAAAAAAATTGTTTGTTTGAAATGAAACTACTTCGGTTTTATTATTATTATTGAGAATTATGGTATTATAAGTTTGTCAAAAAAATGTTGTCAAGTGTGTCAAAAGAGAGATTTTTATTTATTTTTTACCCAATTTTTTGGAAAAAATAAAATTGTTTTAAAATTTTTTTTTAAAATTGAAGCGTTGCTTTTAGCCAAATTGTTACGAAATGTAGAACAAGCAATGCAAATTTCAAATATAAAAACATATGCATGGAGTGATTCCACGATTGCATTAGCCTGGATAAGAGGTAGTCCAATGAGATGGAAAACTTTCGTTGCCAATCGAGTAACTGAAATACAACAACTTACTGATGCTTCACAATGGAACCACGTTAAAACAGAAGACAACCCAGCAGATTGTGCTACTAGAGGAATTGATCCAGATAAATTGAGTGAACATCATTTATGGTGGAACGGACCAAATTGGTTAAAGGAAAATCAAGAAAAATGGCCAAAATTAACAACTGAATTAAAAATTGAAGATACAAAAAGAACTGTGCTAACTACGATGATGACAACTGATCCATATAGTCTTCTTTGTACAAGATACTCTAAATTAATAAAACTACAACGAGTTATAGCAAACTGTCAGCGATTTGTAAACCGACTTAGAAAAAAACAGTATCCGACGTCTCTAACCCTAACAACGATAGAGATGGTGGAAGCTTTGCAGCGGATCGTAATAACAGTCCAATCTAAAAACTTTCATGAAGAAATATCACAACTAAAAACTAAAACGCATATCTCAAGTAAGAGTAAAATTCTTTCTTTGAGTCCGCATCTAGACCAACAAGGTATACTACGGGTAGGAGGTAGATTACAAAATTCAACACTTTCATTTAACGAAAAACATCCGATTATTTTACCCAAAAAACATCCAGTAACCGAGCTAATAATAACGAATGCTCATTTAACAACTTTGCATGGAGGAGCGCAGCTAACGTTATCTTACATCCGAAAGCGTTTTTGGATTATTAATGCAAAAAGCTGTGTTCGGAATTCAATTCATAAATGCGTAAAATGCCACAGATTCAAAGCTAAGGCCAATCAGCAAATAATGGGTAATCTACCATCATCAAGAATTGTTCCTTCTCGACCATTTTTAAAAACAGGACTAGATTATGCGGGGCCTCTTAACATTCGAACAACAAAAGGAAGAGGACATAAATCGTACAAAGGCTACATAGCACTTTTTGTTGGCGCCAGTGCTGAGCTCAACAAAAGAAAAAAATTAACTTAATCCTGAATTTGAAGAGCTTCTCTCCAAAGACAACACTACTTGGCATTTTATACCACCTCGTGCCGCACATTTTGGTGGTCTATGGGAAGCAGGAGTCAAATCAATGAAGTATCATTTAAAAAGGGTGATAGGGGAAACAACATTAACCTTTGAAGAATTAACAACGTTACTCACTCAAATAGAAGCGTGCATGAATTCACGACCATTATCACCGTTGACATCTGATCCAAGTGATCTATCAGTTTTAACGCCTGGACATTTTTTGATTGGCGATTCCTTAATTTCACCGCCAGATCCAAATATAGGAGTATCTAACCTAAATGGTCTTAAGCGATGGAGATTGGTTGAAGCAATGAAACAACATTTTTGTAAGAAATGGTCCAAGGACTATTTATCAACTCTGCAACAAAGGTCTAAATGGAATAAAACTGAAACTAACTTAAATATCGGGGAATTAGTTTTGGTAATAGATGATCAACTGCCACCAACAAAATGGATGACGGCCAGAGTAGAAACAGTACATCCAGGACTAGATAACAAGGTGCGATTGGCGACAATTTGAGGCCCGGGGAAGGTCATTCTGAAAAGGCCTATATCTAAATTATCACGCCTACCTATTGAAAAAATAGAAATTAATGATGATACAAATCTACAACAAAAAGGAAACAACGAAAAGAAGTCTGAAGAGCACAAAACTACCACCAATACTAGATGTACAAGAAGGAACACGGCACCATGCAAAATAAGCAGTAACCACTATATGTTTACAATGTTTATGATATTTGCAATCCTTTGTCCTGGTCAAGCAGCAAACATAAGTTTCGTAAATAATCAGTGTGAGGTTCACAAACTGAACAACCAACCAGGAATTATCTTTGAAAAATTAGGTAAAATGTGGTTCACCAACAATAATTGGAACATAATTGTCTATTTAAATTTGTCAACCTACGAGCAAGAACTAAATATTTTTCACCGCTGTTTGGAAAAAATAAGCCAAATATGCAAGCAAACCAATATTTCAAATTGTAATCAAACATATCAACAGTTTGATCACATGCTAACGGAAATAGTACAGCACGACCAGTTGATCAGACATCCAACTCATCATCGAGAAAAAAGAGGTTTGATCAATGTCATTGGTCGAATAGAACATGAATTATTTGGAGTAATGGATGATCGGGATGCTAATCACTACAAACAACAAATAAAACTACTTCAAATGAATGAAAATCACTTACTCCAGCTGCAGAAAAATCAAACATCAATTGCGGAATCCACCTTGAACATATTAAAAAGACAAGAGGCTGATATAAACAACCATTGGTTACAATTCAAAGAGCAATCTCAATTAGTTTTGGAAGGAATAAATCATGAAACAACATTTATCAAAATGTCTTTATACACAACGCTTCTAATGGTTAATTTCCGAAATAGGCAAACAACACTTATACAAGTGTTGACAAACACACATTCCATAATGGCAAAAACTTCTATCTTAACAACAGAACAATTGCAGAAAGAACTATCATATATTAATGAAAATATACCAAAGGGACAACAAATACCATGGCCAAACGGAAAACACAACATCCTTCACATGTATCGTGTGTTAACAGTCACAGCAAGAACAATTGAAAATCTGCTAGTTGTCAACTTCAATCTTCTATTAGCAGACAACATGCTCCATAATATGTACAAACTCACCGCTTTTCCAATGAATACATTTAATGAATCTAAAGCAATTGTACTAAAAGGAGAGATTCTCATCACAGGCTTACACATGGACCAATACTATTTTATGTCAACCATGGATTTGGATAAGTGCTTTGCAGCAAGCTCAGAAAAGTTTTTATGTAAGCAAACACATCCAATTC
>OY856187.1:278258039-278395393 GCA_963693315.1 Diogma glabrata | reverse complement strand
TGCTCGTTTGCTTTAATGCCAAGAACTTCTGAAAATGTTTTTATTCCTTTTTCGAACATAATTTCTTACATTCAATTCGTACACATTCTTTTTTAAGTTTGCTACGAAGCAGATGTGGGTTTTATCCTTAGTGGGTTTTATTATCGTTGAAAATAAATCAATCTACCAGATAATGCCTTTCATTTTTCTGTTATCGTTTGAAAACGGCCGTTGCTTAAATATAAATAACAGCCGATAGATGTCCTCTGCCTCTTAGTCTATGGCAATTTTCTTATTTGATTCACTCTCGGTGGACTGACAGTATAATATTATTGAGTTGGCATTGACATTTGGATTAGTGAGTTATGGCTGACATTTTTCTTTTTTGTTTATGAATGCCATGAGTTCAGTGATTATCTTAAAAACTGATTTATAATTTGATGTGAAAAGTAATATCATAATTTTCTTGTTGTTTAAATTAAAATTTTCTATGTCCAACTTAGTTGAACTAGTGTTTATTGTAGTAAAGTGGAAGAGAAAGAAGGATTAGAAAAATTGTCTATGTTTCGTGCATTTTGCGTAGTCTAAAATCAAACATTAGAAAATATTATTTGTGTATTTTGTCAAGCCAGATGTTTTTTCTTGTGAACTCAAGCACCATAAATGGGCAAAATTTATTAGCATTACCTAGTTAAATTAATTGAATAGAAAAAAAAAATTAATTGTATGTTAGTATTCGTTAATATAAAGAAAATATACAGTTTGTGAATATACTCTCAACTTGAAAATCATCGCGAAAAGAAAAATACAGTGAAATTTCCTATTAGGTAGATTTTCATATAAAAATCTACCTATTGCAGCGTGCTTCATCTCGGAATTTCGGGAAAAATGTTGCCAAACGACTATATATGATAAGCGGAGACGGAAAATCAAAATGAAAAAAAAATTTATGTATATATGTATATATATATAACGATATGAGGTTATAACGGAATTATCCGGCACTCTCACTGGTCGCAATTTTCGACCTACACCAAAAATATTTTCTGTGTATGTTGCGGCAAACAATTTCTTGGACAAGCTCAGCGAATAAATCTAAGGCGTTATAACTTCCGTTTGAAACATAAAGTGTTAAATAAATATGATAAATATTGAATATTTGAACTTTTTTTTTATCTTTTTTTGTAAGATGACAACCTTGGCAATTAGGGGTTCTGAAAAACCAGCTGTTTTAAAAATTTACTAAACTTGTTGCCCTTGATCTAGATGAAAATGACCAAGCTCAAAAATGAAACTTTCAGAAACGTAGATACCAGCTTATATCTATCCAAAACTTAAAAAAATAAATTGTTTAAGTTCAGAGGTTGAGAACCTGTGGCTATTTAAAACGAAAACAAAACGCAAACGGCCTTGCTTTCATCATTTTTCGAGGTCTATTTTGATTAAACTAATACTAGCCTTTAATTCAATCTTTTCAACTATAACATCAGAAATTTTCAGACTTTCTAACCATAGAAGTTCCAATGCAATTACATTATACTAACTCAATGCAAGCCCCTAAAACGCTATATAATTCCAAACAAATCCCAAAAATATCCCAATTAAATAAAATTTGTTTTGTTTTAGGTAGATTTCATATAATTTTTTTTGTTTTTATTTTTTTTTTTTCGCAAAAAGTTAAAAAATTTGTTTTAAATTTTGTTGTTGTTGTTTTGAAGATTTATTAATGTTTTGAATTAGGGAATAGTTTCTTTGGAATATTTGGAAGTGGTTTAGTTGAAATAAATATATGTATATTGATTACATATCGTCGCTTTAATAATGAAATGACGTATACGCAAAAGTATAGTTTCGAGATATTTGAGTTTAAAGTTTGATGTGCGCATGCATTTGCATGGACGTTAATTTATAATTTATTAATTCTTACCCCCAGTCATAAAATAATTCGAAAATGTAAAAACGCCAATTCAAAGATGCCCTTATGGGGAATGCAGCGCACCTATTATATAAAAACAACGTATAAATAGCATACGTTGTTTCATTATTAAAGCGACGATATTTACAATTGATAGATATTTGTATTATATTTGAGGTGTAAAAGTTGTTTGATGTTGTTATTGATTATAAATTATAGTATGGCAGTTGTGATTTATTTAGAACGTTAATCCACCAAAGGATATAATTTGTTATTAAGGAATTTTAACCAATTTAAACAAAACTATTCGAAATTGCATTGACAAAGTAGTTTCTGTTTATGTATTTAGTTTGGTGGTTTGATAAATTTTTTGGATTTTCTTTTTTTAGTTAAATATTTTATTTAAACTAATCTGACATATCCAATTCTATTTGTACACAAAGCTGTCTGGTCCCGAAATCTACCTATTTCTAGCGGATATACGTGCCGCTTGGACTTTTTTTATTGTATGTTGGGTATCCTAAAATTTCTTTTGCATAGCTTTAAATAAAAAAAAGGAAATAAATTACCTGCATTTATCTAATGTGATTATACTAAAATAAAATAAATTCATTGATTGTTAAACAATGAACCAAAGAAAAGAAAAGCATAAACTAAAATAAAAACAAAAAAACTATACAAATCTAACAACTATACTAATTTTTGAAACACGCAAGCCCGCGATTCCTCGGCATTTCCAAATTGTTATCTAATGATCGGCAGCTTACCCAAATGGTACTGCATTTGGTGTTATATGTGATTTACCAGAAGTCGGACAGGAATATTTTAAAGAATTGAATAGAAAGGAAGTTCCCATTTCAATTTCAAACAGTTGGTAAATTGAAATTGCTCCAATGGTTATTTGACTAAAATACATATTTGATTGAGAAGTGGTACATCGATAGTGGTTTTAGTGTGTGCGACTAACGGTTCAGCTTGGTGCCTCTATTAGTCGAATTCAATTTGGAACTAATAATCAATTATTTTATTATCAACCACCACTGGATGTGTCTGTGCTATCATCAAATCATCTCAGATTATCAGCTAATGTCATCAATTAACGGTTTTCCTGATGAAACGTTCTATGTCTCTCAATATTAACAATGATTGACTTAATCTAAGTGTGATGAGCAGCTAAGTGGATAGGATTTGGAACGGGTGTGAACAACATTATGGAGTGTGTAAATTTAATATGTATCTATGTTAGTGTATGTGTGTGCGTGTACTTTGAGATATTTAAGTGTATATGAATGTGTGGGTGCATATATGTACGTATGTGTGAGTATATGCGGTGCGTACAAGTGTGTGAATGAAATCCAATTAAGTACCTATCCTCCCTTTTTTAAAATACCGTACCATAGGTATTATAAAAAAAAAATTTACCATTCGTTAATCAAAACATTTAATTAAGGTTTATTATAAAATGAGATAATCATAATAAATTTCTTGTAGATACTTCGAATCGTAATTTATTTCTGAAGAATCTTATAAATTTCTTTTTCATGAAGGTAAACAAGTGATACCACCTTCCATTCCCTTTGGAACTAACTATGAAAGTTTTATTGTGGTAGGTGAAAAAGCTGCTGTCAAATTGATTAAAAATATCAATAAGTTTAGATTCCAATCAATTTTGAATGAATGTAACATTCTTGGCTGGAACCATAGGAATAGTGTCAGAACTATAAAGGTTGTGCATGATGAATCTTTTGGTGTTATAATAAGGCGAAGGTATAATGTTTCAAATTTACAGATGTTATTAGACCGATATTCTATTCCTTATTGTCATAAAGTTCTAATTCTTAGTGACGTTATTGCTGGAATAAGATATTGTCACGAGCATAGTGTAGTTCTTCTAGATTTAAAACCTCAGAATCTACTCGTTGAGTGTAATTATGAAAAGCGGACTCTATTGAATCCCTTTGACGTTCAAAATGAGCTTGAAAAATGTTATATTTGCAAAGTATGAGAATTACAAAGAATTATACGAAAGATGTTGGGATACGACTCCTGCCAATCGACCGATAGCTCAAACGATTTGGAAAATTTTAGAAGAGTGGAAAGCTGAATTGTTATACTTAAAGTGGAATTATTATTTTAGCTGAAATTTATATGGTGATTGCTACTATTGAAACCATTAAAAACTTATTCACGAATTAGATGAACAGTTAAATGTTGAGATGCAGGTATGGAGGTTTGTGTGCAGGTGTAAGCGTGTGTGTGTGTGTGTGTGTGTGTGTGTGTGTGTGTGTGTGTGTGTATGTGTGTGTGTGTGTATGTGTGTGTGTGTGTGTGTGTGAGTGTGTGTGTGTGTGTGGGTGTGGGTGTGTGTGTGTGTGTATGTGTGTGTGTGTGTGTGTGTGTGTGTGTGTGTGTGTGTGTGTGTGTGTGTGTGTGTGTGTGTGTGTGTGTGTGTGTGTGTGTGTGTGTGTGTGTGTGTGTGTGTGTGTGTGTGTGTGTGTGTGTGTGTGTGTGTGTGTGTGTGTGTGTGTGTGTGTGTGTGTGTGTGTGTGTGTGTGTGTGTGTGTGTGTGTGTGTGTGTGTGTGTGTGTGTGTGTGTGTGTGTGTGTGTGTGTGTGTGTGTGTGTGTGTGTGTGTGTGTGTGTGTGTGTGTGTTTTTCTTTTTTTTGTTTTACGTAGGAAGATGGAAAGTTTCAAAAAGGTCAGGAACCCGACTTTCCCAACATTACACGCGGATTTTTACCGGGTAAAACCATCTCCCTTGCTCTTGTTGTCCTGTTGTATCCCTGCGGTACCACCAATTAAGGCATTCCTTCGCAGGGCAGGGGTTGAGTGTAGTACTCTCTCGGTTATGTGTTGTCGTGGTTTCGCTGTGTAGTGTTGAGCATGGCTGCTCTTCGTTCGTCTTGTCTCAGTCGTTTCAACATACTTGTGATGATCTCATTCGCTATGTCCCAGTTGTCTTTTGAGCTCAGCATAAATTGCATGAGGCTATGCGGAGTGATTGACTCTCCCATATGCTGCTCAATAAGTCTTCTCGAATGTGCAAACCTTCCGCATTCGATTAGCACGTGCTCAGAGTTCTCGGCCTTACCCTCACAGTAGAGACAGTATGGATCCGTTACGTGCTTATACTTGTATAAGTACTCACGGAAGCATCCATGGCCTGAGATCATTTGCGTCAAATGATGGTTGACATCACCGTGTTTTCTTGATGTCCATGTTTTTATGTCAGGGATCATCACATAGGTCCATCGTCCGTTGGTGGAAGCTTCCCATTTCGCTTGCCATTCTATATGACTGTCCATGTTGAAGTCTTCACGTGTTCGTCGGTCCCTATCATTTCGTGTTGCTATACGCAGAGCCGATACCTCTTTTGCTGCAATATCAATCGGCATCCTACTCGCAATAACATTTACAGCCTCGTCAGACACCGTGCGAAAAGCACAGCAAATGCGCAACGATGTCAGTCTGTAGGCCGTTTTGATAGGTCTAACATAAGATGGCGTTTCCACCGCTGAGGCCCATATGGGTGCCGCATACATCAATATTGATGTGGTAACGCTACCGAGAAGCTGTCTGATCGGTTGTCTAGGGCCGCCAATGTTTGGCATTAGCCTTGCAAGAGCAGCCCCCACTCGTTTGGCTTTGTCACCAGCGTACATCAAGTGGTCTCTAAAGTTGAGTCTGTGGTCTAGAACGACTCCAAGATACTTCAGGTGCTGGCCAGATTTTATGATCTGTCCACCAACCTGGATATCGATACTTTCCACCACTTTTCTGCTACTCATTAGTACGGCTTCCGTTTTGTGATCGGCCAACTCTAGTCCTTTGCTGTTCAGCCATGCTCTAACGCTGGTTATGGTCTGGTTACAGTTGCTCGTAATGTCCGTAAGGTTTTTGACTACGACAACTATGGCAATGTCGTCTGCATAGCCGATAATCGTTGTTTGTGCCGGCACACGTACTCTGAGAACACCATCGTACATGATGTTCCACAGCAGGGGTCCAAGGACCGATCCTTGGGGTACTCCTCCTGTTATATTGTACTTCTTAGGACCTGTTTCGGTATCATAGACCAGAGTTCTTCCCGTGAAGTAGCTGGCTATTATACGTAGCAGGTAGTCAGGTACATGCAGTTCGTCTAGGGCTCTCACGATTTGGTTCCAGTTGGCAGAGTTAAAGGCGTTTTTAACATCCAGAGTGACAACAGCACAATACTGTTTATCACCTTCTAGCCATCTTTTACCACTCAAAGCTTTATGCGCTATCTCACATACTGCAGATATTGCATCAACGGTAGAGCGCTTCTTTCTGAAACCAAACTGCCGGTCAGAAAGGCCCCACTCGCCTTCAGTATGTTGCTCAAGTCGAGTACCAATAATTCTCTCAAAGATCTTTCCAGTTGTGTCCAGCATGCACAGTGGGCGGTAGGACGAGGGTTCTTCTGGTGGCTTGTCACCTTTCGGTATAAGCACAAGGCGTTGGCGCTTCCATTCCTCAGGAAATATCCCTTCTTTTAGGCACGCAGTGTAGATATTTTCGAATACATTCGGCTTCTTCTTTATCGCTGTTTTTAAGACGATATTTGGGATGCCGTCTAGACCGGGCGTGCTATTAACGGATAATCTGAGCAACGCGTTTAGGACTTCTTCGGTGGAGACAGCCGAAATTGTATTTTCGTCAATTTGCAGCTCACGAGGTAAGGAGAAGTCAACGTGGTGTGGAAAAAGGCCGGACACAATTTCAGCCATTATATCTGGGCACACTGGTGCAGCTGATTGAACACCCCTGAGTTTAGTAAGCACAATTTTGTACGCACTTCCCCAGGGGTTATTCTGAACTTCATCTATATGACACTGGAATGATCTGCTCTTACTATTAGCAATTGCTTTCCGCAATTCTTTCCGCTTTTCGCGAAAATCATTTTGGAACTGCTCATAGTGCTCATGATTTCTCCTTCGTGTACATTTCCTCCGGAGTTTGAGGCACTCTTTTCTCAGACGGGCAATGTTTTCGGGCCAACCAGAAGACTGGGGACCGTCCATTACCGTTGCTTTTACGCGGCATAGATGCATCACAGGTGCTTTTAAGATATCTCGCAATAAATTCTGCTCCTATCTTGGCACCACTCTCCGGTATTGGCATGCATTCAACCATGTAGTCCAACATCTCCGTGTCCAACTCTTTGATTTTCCACCCATTTTGCTGCGCCTTCCGCTTGGGTTGGCGCCTTTCAAACCGCTGTGGGGGTTGGGTTTCAAATATAATAGCACGATGATCACTATGCGTATACAAATCAGATACCCTCCATTGTGCTCCTCTCGAGAGTGTCCCACTTGCAAAAGTGATATCGATAATTGAACTTGCTTCTCCTTTATTATATGTCTCTGTGGTACCATGGTTGAGCAGTACCAGATCAAGTCTGGCAAATGCCTCAAGTAATGCCCTACCTCTAGGGTTAGTACGTTTACTTCCCCATTCAACGGCCCAAGCGTTAAAATCACCCGCAATTACGATGGGTGACTTACCTCTGACGTCTGTTACTAGTCGGTCAAGTGTTTCTTCGAATTCGTCCAGTGGGGTGCTAGGAGGAATGTAGCAGCTGTAGAAGTGGACACCTTTGATTTTGGCATAGACAAAACTCTCATGCTGACGACTAGATCTGCGTTCAAAAGGAAGAGCATTGCAGGTCCAGATAGCAGCTTTGCTCGTCCTGTCTTCAACCCAGTTCGCATCGCCAACAGGGGCCTTATGCTGTTCGCAAATCAATGCCACGTCCACTTTCTGGTCTCTAACGGTTTGTGTCAGTAGGTCCTGTGCCGCCTCGCAGTGGTTAAGATTTATCTGGATACACTTAACCATGACGGGCAGAAGTCGGCTTTAGCGCTCTTTTGTAGGCTGGACATCTCCTGCCTCCTGTAGAATGCCCATTAGTCCCTGTGGTTCCCGGCAGGCAAAGAGCACATTTTGGGGGCTCTTTGCATCCTTTTGATTTATGTCCTGTTCCTCCACATCTAAAACATATCCCCGTTCGATCCACATCACTTTTACATTGCCTTGCTACATAACCGTAATCAAGGCATCTGAAACAGCGTGTTGGAGTGATTCGCTCGCGCAGTCTGCATCTTACCCATCCAATTCGGATGTGTCCAGACGCAACGAGCGCATGCGCTGATCGTTCAGGGAGACTAATTAGTGCCGTCTGAGTCCCGTCTCGTAATGTCCGCAAAGATTTGATTGCATTTGTTTGAATAGACCCAATTGTAGGAAATTGTGTCCGAATTGCAACGCAAATATCTTCTCTCGTTGTGATCACGTCTAAGTCGCGACACTCAATAAGAGTTTATTGGCATACCGACCTAACACTCGCCGAGTCTCTGAGTGCTAGCTCTGCGTGCTCTTTAAGCTTTTGATTGTGTTCGCCTTTTTTAAGTTCAAGAAGCAGCTCGCCTTTAGCTGTCTTCCTAATCTTGGTGACACAATCCCCGAGCTCTTTTAGTTCCGGGTTCTCTTTCATTTCTTTGAGCATTTGCGCATAACTTTTTTCACCGGACCTAGATATTATTAAAGCATCCGACCGTGGTGCTCTTTTCGTAGGTTTGCGTGGTTCGTTTCGCGTAGGCTCAACAGGACGCGTTTTTTTTCTCCTCTTTTTCCGTTTTCTCACGTGTTGCCACTCCGTTTCGGATGATTCCACAGTGAGCGCGTTTTGATTCGAGGGCTCGACCTGCTGTTCATTTGACCTGATCACGCTCTGCTCGGATCTTGATCTTTGTTCTTTCAAGATCCTTCTTCCGGTTTTAGTTTTTTTCGGTGAGGGCAGCTGTCCTTTCATGTCCTCACCATTTCCACTTCGTCGTCTTTTTGATTTTTCATCGACGCTTGGTTTTAAGGTCGGTGAAGTTTGACACACTTTGTTCACTGGTGGCCTGACGCTTTGGACAACAGTGAGGTCATTCACAGCCGATTTGTGCAACTGTTGGATGTCGTTCACAAGGTTCCTAAACGTTAGATTTATGGACCGTGTGCTCGACATCATTTTTTGCAGCTGCTCAATTTTACAGCTGACTACCAATAAGGTTTCTATGCCATTGCTATAGACACCCTGTGTACCTCCTACTGGTATCACCTGGTTTGTCGCTGGTTGTTTTGGTGTAACTGCCTTCATCGTGACGTTTGATGGTGATCCACTGACGTTTATTGTTTTCGCGTTACCTAGATCCGGGCGCTCGGTAGCATTTTGTGGTGCATTTCTCGCAGCAGATGGTACAGGAGGCACTTTTGGCACCATTTTATTGTTATTGGCTTGCAATCCAGCGGAAGTGCATGGACTGTCGCTCAAACTATTGCTTCGTTTTAATGGTGACCTAGCCATCTTACTGCTCCTGGCAAACACCTGCTCTGGCTTTTTCTTGTCACTTGTAGTACTAGCTGATACAGCGGCCAAGTTTGCCACCACTGTATCATTGCAGTCGCTGGATATCGACGACTGGGAGCCTGCTTGCTCACTCACTGCAGTCGCCGGCACTGGGGTACCTAATCCCTTCACCGTAAGTCTTGATCCTAAATGACCTTCCATGTTGTTTTATTTTCGGAGTTTTTCTTCTCTTAGCATTTTATACCTACTGCCAGGTGGAAATAACCAGCCGCTTCTAACATGAAGACAGACGCTGACCAGTGAGCCGCCCACTGTGGGACAGACGCTCGTGGATTTATGTTGCGCTCTTGGTCGGGGACTGCTTATTCGCAGCTCACCTACATACATCATGTCAGTATGTAGGCTGTTCACTATCCGCCACCTGTGACCCCCACAGTAGCCTGAAGCTCAGCCCTGTGTGTGTGTGTGTGTGTGTGTGTGTGTGTGTGTGTGTGTGTGTGTGTGTGTGTGTGTGTGTGTGTGTGTGTGTGTGTGTGTGTGTGTGTGTGTGTGTGTGTGTGTGTGTGTGTGTGTGTGTGTGTGTGTGTGTGTGTGTGTGTGTGTGTGTGTGTGTGTGTGTGTGTGTGTGTGTGTGTGTGTGTATGTGTGTGTGTGTGTGTGTGTGTGTGTGTGTGTGTGTGTGTGTGTGTGTGTGTGTGTGTGTGTGTGTGTGTGTGTGTGTGTGTGTGTGTGTGTGTGTGTGTGTGTGTGTGTGTGTGTGTGTGTGTGTGTTTTTTTTTTTTTTTGTTTTACGTAGGAAGATTTAAAGTAACCCGACTTTCCCAACATTACACGTGGATTTTTACCGGGTAAAACCATCTCCCTTGCTCTTGTTGTCCTGTTGTATCGCTGCGGTACCACCAATTAAGGCATTCCATCGCAGGGCAGGGGTTGAGTGTAGTACTCTCTCGATTAAGTGTTGTCGTGGTTTCGCTGTGTAGTGTTGAGCATGGCTGCTCTTCGTTCGTCTTGTCTCAGTCGTTTCATCATACTTGTGATGATCTCATTCGCTATGTCCCAGTTGTCTTTTGAGCTCAGCATAAATTGCATGAGGCTATGCGGAGTGATTGACTCTCCCATATGCTGCTCAATAAGTCTTCTCGAATGTGCAAACCTTCCGCATTCGATTAGCACGTGCTCAGAGTTCTCGGCCTTACCCTCACAGTAGAGACAGTATGGATCCGTTACGTGCTTATACTTGTATAAGTACTCACGGAAGGATCCATGGCCTGAGATCATTTGCGTCAAATGATGGTTGACATCACCGTGTTTTCTTGATGTCCATGTTTTTATGTCAGGGATCATCACATAGGTCCATCGTCCGTTGGTGGAAGCTTCCCATTTCGCTTGCCATTCTATATGACTGTCCATGTTGAAGTCTTCACGTGTTCGTCGGTCCCTATCATTTCGTGTTGCTATACGCAGAGCCGATACCTCTTTTGCTGCAATATCAATTGGCATCCTACTCGCAATAACATTTACAGCCTCGTCAGACACCGTGCGAAAAGCACAGCAAATGCGCAACGATGTCAGTCTGTAGGCCGTTTTGATAGGTCTAACATAAGATGCCCCTCGCCTTCAGTATGTTGCTCAAGTCGAGTACCATCTTTCCAGTTGTGTCCAGCATGCACAGTGGGCGGTAGGACGAGGGTTCTTCTGGTGGCTTGTCACCTTTCGGTATAAGCACAAGGCGTTGGTGCTTCCATTCCTCAGGAAATATCCCTTCTTTTAGGCACGCAGTGTAGATATTTTCGACTGTGTGTGTGTGTGTGTGTGTGTGTGTGTGTGTTTTTTTTTTTTTTTTTTTTTGTTTTACGTAGGAAGATGGAAAGTTTCAAAAAGGTCAGGAACCCGACTTTCCCAACATTACACGCGGATTTTTACCGGGTAAAACCATCTCCCTTGCTCTTGTTGTCCTGTTGTATCCCTGCGGTACCACCAATTAAGGCATTCCTTCGCAGGGCAGGGGTTGAGTGTAGTACTCTCTCGTTTATGTGTTGTCGTGGTTTCGCTGTGTAGTGTTGAGCATGGCTGCTCTTCGTTCGTCTTGTCTCAGTCGTTTCATCATACTTGTGATGATCTCATTCGCTATGTCCCAGTTGTCATTTGAGCTCAGCATAAATTGCATGAGGCTATGCGGAGTGATTGACTCTCCCATATGCTGCTCAATAAGTCTTCTCGAATGTGCAAACCTTCCGCATTCGATTAGCACGTGCTCAGCGGTCTCGGCCTTACCCTCACAGTAGAGACAGTATGGATCCGTTACGTGCTTATACTTGTATAAGTACTCACGGAAGCATCCATGGCCTGAGATCATTTGCGTCAAATGATGGTTGACATCACCGTGTTTTCTTAATGTCCATGTTTTTATGTCAGGGATCATCACATAGGTCCATCGTCCGTTGGTGGAAGCTTCCCATTTCACTTGCCATTCTATATGACTGTCCATGTTGAAGTCTTCACGTGTTCGTCGGTCCCTATCATTTCGTGTTGCTATACGCAGAGCCGATACCTCTTTTGCTGCAATATCAATCGGCATCCTACTCGCAATAACATTTACAGCCTCGTCAGACACCGTGCGAAAAGCACAGCAAATGCGCAACGTCAGTCTGTAGGCCGTTTGTAGCAAATCTGTAGCAAATGTCAGTCTGTAGGCCGTTTTGATAGGTCTAACATAAGATGGCGTTTCCACCGCTGAGGCCCATATGGGTGCCGCATACATCAATATTGATGTGGTAACGCTACCGAGAAGCTGTCTGATCGGTTGTCTAGGGCCGCCAATGTTTGGCATTAGCCTTGCAAGAGCAGCCCCCACTCGTTTGGCTTTGTCACCAGCGTACATCAAGTGGTCTCTAAAGTTGAGTCTGTGGTCTAGAACGACTCCAAGATACTTCAGGTGCTGGCCAGATTTTATGATCTGTCCACCAACCTGGATATCGATACTTTCCACCACTTTTCTGCTACTCATTAGTACGGCTTCCGTTTTGTGATCGGCCAACTCTAGTCCTTTGCTGTTCAGCCATGCTCTAACGCTGGTTATGGTCTGGTTACAGTTGCTCGTAATGTCCGTAAGGTTTTTGGCTACGACAACTATGGCAATGTCGTCTGCATAGCCGTTATCGTTGTTTGTGCCGGCACACGTACTCTGAGAACACCATCGTACATGATGTTCCACAGCAGGGGTCCAAGGACCGATCCTTGGGGTACTCCTCCTGTTATATTGTACTTCTTAGGACATGTTTCGGTATCATAGACCAGAGTTCTTCCCGTGAAGTAGCTGGCTATTATACGTAGCAGGTAGTCAGGTACATGCAGTTCGTCTAGGGCTCTCATGATTTGGTTCCAGTTGGCAGAGTTAAAGGCGTTTTTAACATCCAGAGTGACAACAGCACAATACTGTTTATCACCTTCTAGCCATCTTTTACCACTCAAAGCTTTATGCGCTATCTCACATACTGCAGATATTGCATCAACGGTAGAGCGCTTCTTTCTGAAACCAAACTGCCGGTCAGAAAGGCCCCACTCGCCTTCAGTATGTTGCTCAAGTCGAGTACCAATAATTCTCTCAAAGATCTTTCCAGTTGTGTCCAGCATGCACAGTGGGCGGTAGGACGAGGGTTCTTCTGGTGGCTTGTCACCTTTCGGTATAAGCACAAGGCGTTGGCGCTTCCATTCCTCAGGAAATATCCCTTCTTTTAGGCACGCAGTGTAGATATTTTCGAATACATTTGGCTTCTTCTTTATCGCTGTTTTTAAGACGATATTTGGGATGCCGTCTAGACCGGGCGTGCTATTAACGGATAATCTGAGCAACGCGTTTAGGACTTCTTCGGTGGAGACAGCCGAGATTGTATTTTCGTCAATTTGCAACTCACGAGGTAGGGAGAAGTCAACGTGGTGTGGAAAAAGGCCGGACACAATTTCAGCCATTATATCTGGGCACACTGGTGCAGCTGATTGAACACCCTTGAGTTAGCACAATTTTGTACGCACTTCCCCAGGGGTTATTCTGAGCTTCATCTATAAGACACTGGAATGATCTGCTCTTACTATTAGCAATTGCTTTCCGCAATTCTTTCCGCTTTTCGCGAAAATCATTTTGGAGCTGCTCATAGTGCTCATGATTTCTCCTTCGTGTACATTTCCTCCGGAGTTTGAGGCACTCTTTTCTCAGACGGGCAATGTTTTCGGTCCACCAGAAGACTGGGGACCGTCCATTACCGTTGCTTTTACGCGGCATAGATGCATCACAGGTGCTTTTAAGATATCTCGCAATAAATTCTGCTCCTATCTTGGCACCACTCTCCGGTATTGGCATGCATTCAACCATGTAGTCCAACATCTCCGTGTCCAACTCTTTGATTTTCCACCCATTTTGCTGCGCCTTCCGCTTGGGTTGGCGCCTTTCAAACCGCTGTGGGGGGGGGGGGGGGGGGGTTGGGTTTCAAATATAATAGCACGATGATCACTATGCGTATACAAATCAGATACCCTCCATTGTGCTCCTCTCGAGAGTGTCCCACTTGCAAAAGTGATATCGATAATTGAACTTGCTTCTCCTTTATTATATGTCTCTGTGGTACCATGGTTGAGCAGTACCAGATCAAGTCTGGCAAATGCCTCAAGTAATGCCCTACCTCTAGGGTTAGTACGTTTACTTCCCCATTCAACGGCCCAAGCGTTAAAATCACCCGCAATTACGATGGGTGACTTACCTCTGACGTCTGTTACTAGTCGGTCAAGTGTTTCTTCGAATTCGTCCAGTGGGGTGCTAGGAGGAATGTAGCAGCTGTAGAAGTGGACACCTTTGATTTTGGCATAGACAAAACTCTCATGCTGACGACTAGATCTGCGTTCAAAAGGAAGACCATTGCAGGTCCAGATAGCAACTTTGCTCGTCCTGTCTTCAACCCAGTTCGCATCGCCAACAGGGGCCTTATGCTGTTCGCAAATCAATGCCACGTCCACTTTCTGGTCTCTAACGGTCTGTGTCAGTAGGTCCTGTGCCGCCTCGCAGTGGTTAAGATTTATCTGGATACACTTGTGTGTGTGTGTGTGTGTGTGTGTGTGTGTGTGTGTGTGTGTGTGTGTGTGTGTGTGTGTGTGTGTGTGTGTGTGTGTGTGTGTGTGTGTGTGTGTGTGTGTGTGTGTGTGTGTGTGTGTGTGTGTGTGTGTGTGTGTGTGTGTGTGTGTGTGTGTGTGTGTGTGTGTGTGTGTGTGTGTGTGTGTGTGTGTGTGTGTGTGTGTGTGTGTGTGTGTGTGTGTGTGTGTGTGTGTGTGTGTGTGTGTGTGTGTGTGTGTGTGTGTGTGTGTGTGTGTTTTTTTTTTTTTTTTTTGTTTTTCGTAGGAAGATGAAACGTTTCAAAAATCCACCTGGAACCCGACTTTCCAGGCGACCGCGGGTTCTTACCGGGTAAAAACATCTCCCTTGCTCTTGTAGTCCTGTTGTATCCCTGCGGTACCACCAATTAAGGCATTCCTTCGCAGGGCAGGGGTTGAGTGTAGTACTCTCTCGATTATTATGTGTTGTCGTGGTTTCGCTGTGTAGTGTGGAGCATGGCTGCTCTTCGTTCGTCTTGTCTCAGTCGTTTCATCATACTTGTGATGATCTCATTCGCTATGTCCCAGTTGTCTTTTGAGCTCAGCATAAATTGCATGAGGCTATGCGGAGTGATTGACTCTCCCATATGCTGCTCAATAAGTCTTCTCGAATGTGCAAACCTTCCGCATTCGATTAGCACGTGCTCAGCGTTCTCGGCCTTACCCTCACAGTAGAGACAGTATGGATCCGTTACGTGCTTATACTTGTATAAGTACTCACGGAAACATCCATGGCCTGAGATCATTTGCGTCAAATGATGGTTGACATCACCGTGTTTTCTTGATGTCCATGTTTTTATGTCAGGGATCATCACAAAGGTCCATCGTCCGTTGGTGGAAGCTTCCCATTTCGCTTGCCATTCTATATGACTGTCCATGTTGAAATCTTCACGTGTTCGTCGGTCCCTATCATTTCGTGTTGCTATACGCAGAGCCGATACCTCTTTTGCTGCAATATCAATCGGCATCCTACTCGCAATAACATTTACAGCCTCGTCAGACACCGTGCGAAAAGCACAGCAAATGCGCAACGATGTCAGTCTGTAGGCCGTTTTGATAGGTCTAACATAAGATGGCGTTTCCACCGCTGAGGCCCATATGGGTGCCGCATACATCAATATTGATGTGGTAACGCTACCGAGAAGCTGTCTGATCGGTTGTCTAGGGCCGCCAATGTTTGGCATTAGCCTTGCAAGAGCAGCCCCCACTCGTTTGGCTTTGTCACCAGCGTACATCAAGTGGTCTCTAAAGTTGAGTCTGTGGTCTAGAACGACTCCAAGATACTTCAGGTGCTGGCCAGATTTTATGATCTGTCCACCAACCTGGATATCGATACTTTCCACCACTTTTCTGCTACTCATTAGTACGGCTTCCGTTTTGTGATCGGCCAACTCTAGTCCTTTGCTGTTCAGCCATGCTCTAACGCTGGTTATGGTCTGGTTACAGTTGCTCGTAATGTCCGTAAGGTTTTTGGCTACGACAACTATGGCAATGTCGTCTGCATAGCCGATAATCGTTGTTTGTGCCGGCACACGTACTCTGAGAACACCATCGTACATGATGTTCCACAGCAGGGGTCCAAGGACCGATCCTTGGGGTACTCCTCCTGTTATATTGTACTTCTTAGGACCTGTTTCGGTATCATAGACCAGAGTTCTTCCCGTGAAGTAGCTGGCTATTATACGTAGCAGGTAGTCAGGTACATGCAGTTCGTCTAGGGCTCTCATGATTTGGTTCCAGTTGGCAGAGTTAAAGGCGTTTTTAACATCCAGAGTGACAACAGCACAGTACTGTTTATCACCTTCTAGCCATCTTTTACCACTCAAAGCTTTATGCGCTATCTCACATACTGCAGATATTGCATCAACGGTAGAGCGCTTCTTTCTAAAACCAAACTGCCGGTCAGAAAGGCCCCACTCGCCTTCAGTATGTTGCTCAAGTCGAGTACCAATAATTCTCTCAAAGATCTTTCCAGTTGTGTCCAGCATGCACAGTGGGCGGTAGGACGAGGGTTCTTCTGGTGACTTGTCACCTTTCGGTATAAGCACAAGGCGTTGGCGCTTCCATTCCTCAGGAAATATCCCTTCTTTTAGGCACGCAGTGTAGATATTTTCGAATACATTCGGCTTCTTCTTTATCGCTGTTTTTAAGACGATATTTGGGATGCCGTCTAGACCGGGCGTGCTATTAACGGATAATCTGAGCAACGCGTTTAGGACCTCTTCGGTGGTGACAGCCGAAATTGAATTTTCGTCAATTTGCAGCTCACGAGGTAGGGAGAAGTCAACGTGGTGTGGAAAAAGGCCGGACACAATTTCAGCCATTATATCTGGGCACACTGGTGCAGCTGATTGAACACCCTTGAGTTTAGTAAGCACAATTTTGTACGCACTTCCCCAGGGGTTATTCTGAACTTCATCTATAAGACACTGGAATGATCTGCTCTTACTATTAGCAATTGCTTTCCGCAATTCTTTCCGCTTTTCGCGAAAATCATTTTGGAACTGCTCATAGTGCTCATGATTTCTCCTTCGTGTACATTTCCTCCGGAGTTTGAGGCACTCTTTTCTCAGACGGGCAATGTTTTCGGTCCACCAGAAGACTGGGGACCGTCCATTACCGTTGCTTTTACGCGGCATAGATGCATCACAGGTGCTTTTAAGATATCTCGCAATAAATTCTGCTCCTATCTTGGCACCACTCTCCGGTATTGGCATGCATTCAACCATGTAGTCCAACATCTCCGTGTCCAACTCTTTGATTTTCCACCCATTTTGCTGCGCCTTCCGCTTGACTTGGCGCCTTTCAAACCGCTGTGGGGGTTGGGTTTCAAATATAATAGCACGATGATCACTATGCGTATACAAATCAGACACCCTCCATTGTGCTCCTCTCGAGAGTGTCCCACTTGCAAAAGTGATATCGATAATTGAACTTGCTTCTCCTTTATTATATGTCTCTGTGGTACCATGGTTGAGCAGTACCAGATCAAGTCTGGCAAATGCCTCAAGTAATGCCCTACCTCTAGGGTTAGTACGTTTACTTCCCCATTCAACGGCCCAAGCGTTAAAATCACCCGCAATTACGATGGGTGATTTACCTCTGACGTCTGTTACTAGTCGGTCAAGTGTCTCTTCGAATTCGTCCAGTGGGGTGCTAGGAGGAATGTAGCAGCTGTAGAAGTGGACACCTTTGATTTTGGCATAGACAAAACTCTCATGCTGACGACTAGATCTGCGTTCAAAAGGGAGAGCATTGCAGGTCCAGATAGCAGCTTTGCTCGTCCTGTCTTCAACCCAGTTCGCATCGCCAACAGGGGTTCGATATTGTTCGCAAATCAATGCCACGTCCACTTTCTGATCTCTAACGGTTTGTGTCAGTAGGTCCTGTGCCGCCTCGCAGTGGTTAAGATTTATCTGGATACACTTAACCATGACGGGCAGAAGTCGGCTTTAGCGCTCTTTTGTAGGCTGGACATCTACTGCCTCCTGTAGAATGCCCATTAGTCCCTGTGGTTCCCGGCAGGCAAAGAGCACATTTTGGGGGCTCTTTGCATCCTTTTGATTTATGTCCTGTTCCTCCGCATCTAAAACATATCCCCGTTCGATCCACATCACTTTTACATTGCCTTGCTACATGACCGTAATCAAGGCATCTGAAACAGCGTGTTGGAGTGATTCGCTCGCGCAGTCTGCATCTTACCCATCCTATTCGGATGTGTCCAGACGCAACGAGCGCATGCGCTGATCGTTCAGGGAGGCTGATTAGTGCCGTCTGAGTCCCGTCTCGTAATGTCCTTAATGATTTGATTGCATTTGTTTGGACAGACCCAATTGTAGGAAATTGTGCCTGGATTGCAATGCAAATATCTTCTCTCGTTGTTATCTCGTCTAAGTCGCGACACTCTATAAGAGTTTCTTGGCATACCGACCTAACACTCGCCGAGTCTCTGAGTGCTAGCTCTGCGTGCTCTTTAAGCTTTTGATTGTGTTCGCCTTTTTTAAGTTCAAGAAGCAGCTCGCCTTTAGCTGTCTTCCTAATCTTGGTGACACAATCCCCGAGCTCTTTTAGTTCCGGGTTCTCTTTCATTTCTTTGAGCATTTGCGCATAACTTTTTTCACCGGACCTAGATATTATTAAAGCATCCGACCGTGGTGCTCTTTTCGTAGGTTTGCGTGATTCGTTTCGCGTAGGCTCAACAGGACGCGTTTTTTTTCTCCTCTTTTTTGTGTGTGTGTGTGTGTGTGTGTGTGTGTGTGTGTGTGTGTGTGTGTGTGTGTGTGTGTGTGTGTGTGTGTGTGTGTGTGTGTGTGTGTGTGTGTGTGTGTGTGTGTGTGTGTGTGTGTGTGTGTGTGTGTGTGTGTGTGTGTGTGTGTGTGTGTGTGTGTGTGTGTGTGTGTGTGTGTGTGTGTGTGTGTGTGTGTGTGTGTGTGTGTGTGTGTGTGTGTGTGTGTGTGTGTGTGTGTGTGTGTGTGTGTGTGTGTGTGTGTGTGTGTGTGTGTGTGTGTGTGTGTGTGTGTGTGTGTGTGTGTGTGTGTGTGTGTGTGTGTGTGTGTGTGTGTGTGTGTGTGTGTGTGTGTGTGTGTGTGTGTGTGTGTGTGTGTGTGTGTGTGTGTGTGTGTGTGTGTGTGTGTGTGTGTGTGTGTGTGTGTGAATGTATGAGGTGTGTGAGCATGTGAATGTGTGTTAGAATTAACGGGGTTGGACGTGGTGATCGCGGTTTCTTTCACGTATGGGGGTCGCCAGAGTCTCATTTTTTCACTTGCTTCTCTTTTTATCCGTTCCTATCATGTGACACGCGTACAATACTGGTATTTGTGCTGGAGCAGCAGGTATTTTTTCGTTCGACCCCACTTACTGAAGCTATTTTGGGGCTTTAAAAATCTCGCTAGATGCGTGGCCTGCTATGTCACTTCATTGCTTTACCAGTGAAGCCGCTCTTCAATACAAATTGGCGCCCAACGTGGGGCTCCAATTTGTAATGGAGCAGCAGGTATATATTGTTCGCTTACTGATGCTAGTTTTGGGGCTTGAAAATCTTGCTAGGTGCGTGGCCTGCTATGCCACTTCGTCGGTTCACCGATGACTAGCGCTCCATTACAGGTTGAAAGATAAATTTTCACATTTTAATACAATTATTTAAAAATAAATTTTCAAAATTTTAACTTTTGTTAAAAATTTATTTCATATTCAAACTTACAAGGTGAGTTTAAGTTAATAGCTTGTCATAAGTTTGTATTATACAGGAGAAAAATAGATCAAAACAGGCGGAGCTACGTATTTATGGATAGGCTAATTTACAAAACACTTTTTAGAAAATTCCAATCTAAAAGATTTTTAACTTTACGCAAACACCAGGATAAGAAACTACATAAGCTAGATGATTGTATTTCCCTTATCCTTTAACCGCTATCACTGAAACAAAATCTAATTTAAATGAACTCAATGATTCTAAATTTTTTCTTTGTTTTCGGCATTATCTGATCAACATGCAAAAGCATTTTTATATAACTTTTTCCTTAAAAACTTTTCTAATTTCCTTTTAAACATAAAAAAAACAAAATCTTTCTATAATGAGTATGATCATAAAAGATAATGATGTAAATGATAACTGTTGATGATTATGTTTCTAGTGCAAATAAACGTAAAAAAGAATGTTAAGCGAGAGAAAAAATAACTAAAAAGTTTTAACATTTAAATCGTTTTTCTTCTTTCATTTTCCCGAAATTCTTTTTTCTATAAAAAAAAAGTTTTCTTTTAAAGTCAGATAACATCCTATGAGAAACTTTTTCAATACGTATTCTTCGTTTTAAATATTTGTTGCAACTAAGAATATGTAGGAGTAAAGGTTTGACTGTTTTTTCATATTCGTATTCTAAAAATGGGCTATTATGTTTTTGTCATTTGAAAAATTAAATTAAAGTTTTCCCGATTATGGTTGAAAATATATATGTGATACTATCATAATTTGTTGGTAGGATTGTACCCAACTGAAAAAGAATTAGAAGAAGGTAAATTTTTTCAAAATATTTTCTAATATTCGTAAGGAAAGGGTCCATTTAATTTGAAGATTAATTTAAAATTAGTATGTTTATTGCTCACAAAAATCCCGAATAGTATTGGTGTGGTTTAACTGTGAAGGATGCATTCATGAATTATGGACTGCAGCAGATATTATGGATCTAGTTTGTTATCTTGATCAGATTATTTTCGATAAAGTGACTCTTCAGATTTATGATATGGGTAATTCTTTTGCAAATCGAACAGATTGGGACAAAACCTGAACGTTAACATTTTTGATTTGGCTGAAATTTTTTAGGGTTTTATATTAAAACAAGGAAGTTTATACATGTTTGAAGATTTTTTTTTTTGAAAATAGAGCGGTTCTAAATTTCGAGAATTTTATGATTTTTAGCTTCGGTTTTATGAGAGATAGAAACTTCTGTTTTGTTTTATTTTAAAGCTAAAAGATGCAAAAAGACCTTTAAAAGACTTTAAAAAAAATAAGGTAAATAAAAATTAGTAACAAATTCCTATTGTTATAAACAAATAAAATGTTAAAATATGTCTTTAGTATGCTGCCGTGCTAAGCACAAAAGTGGTAACTTGTATTTTTGTCATTTCGAAATATTAACAATTTTTAATTTTCAATTTTCACAGTCAAACTAATCAAAACTATATTTATAGTCAAAAAAAATTTCAAATTTGGTTTGAATCAGAGAGGTAGAAGGTTATATTATTTGTTAATGTTAATAAAATATTATTTATTGCATAATTTAACAGTAAATTTGATACTTTTAAAGAAGATACGGCATATTTAATAGAGTAATTTTTGAATGAAAATAGCTATTTATGAAACAAGTTGCTTAAAACAACTAATTTTGCAACGTGTTTCATACAAGATTTTTTGTAACGAAGCTGCAAAATTAATCTTTTATAAAAAAACACAATTAAACAAATTGCATTTGTATCTAGTACGTTTTGAGAAAACCAATTTGATCCTAAAAGGAGTTAGTAGCCTTAGTTTTCTCTTAGTTTTCATACTGCCAATTGTGAAAAATATCAAGATGAGTTCAAATGGTGATGATTTTGTATCGTCAAATATAGAAAAAGCAGCCAATGAAGCTTTTTCTACAATCACACTGGAAAAATCGAAATTGGCGTACGAAACTTCATATAAAAATTTTGATGAGTGGTTCAAAGAATCAAAAACTACAACAATCAATGAAACGGTCATGCTTTCCTATTTTGTAAGAAAACTAGGATCCATGAAACCTTGGTATGGTGAAATGCATCCAAACAAACGAAAATAAAACCAACTGCAACTTTTAGTGGGTGCATATGGTTGATGGAAACATGGAAACCAAACGCGTTTTCTTTTATCGATGAAATCGAGTTCTATGTTTCCATCAACTATAAATACATGAATCCTGCTAGAAGCGCTCTCATTTTGTTATTGGATTCTTTTGACATTGATTATTGAGTTATCACCGGGCTAGTTAATTGGATTAGAGTCATACGCCAGATGTTCAAAGAAATTGTTTTTTTTTTTCGTTTTATTTTTAATGATAACGAGTGTTAAAGAAAGGGTAGTGAAATTCGAAATCCTACGTCCACGCCGTGCTACGTGGGTAACGCTAACAGAATTAGGTTGGTGTAGTTGAGAGGGGCTGAGTAAATACTGCTTATACTCAATGATTCTGCACCATGGCGAGTCATTGGTGCCACAAAACCAATGCAACTCAAGGGTCTGTTCTCCATGTTAGGGGCGGCTCGGAGCGGGTGTCTTTCTTGGATCAAGCGGCTCGCTATATAAAAATGTAAAAAGGTTGTTTTTGGTAACCTTAAGATGCAGAACGAACCCATTGTCAAAAATTTGGGTTGGGCGAAGGGCTAACACCCCATTTCCGTAAAAAATTATCTCAGATTATCTCGGATTCATTATTAGAACGACCTTGGAAACTGTACCCGGACTAAGATCTAAAAATGGGAACCTGGAATGTGCTAAGCCTCAGAAGACCAGAAGATCTACTAAAACTTACAAACCAAATCGATAGCTATACACTAGATATAGTGGCGTTACAAGAACTAAGATGGCCAGGGAGTGGAATCCACGAAACAGCCAATGGATACACTCTCTACTATTGCGGTCATGGAGTAGTAGGAGAATTTGGAGTTGGCTTTCTCATACATCGTCGCGTGAAATAAACATGTTATCGACGTTTGCCCAATTAATATGCGGATATGCACAATGAGAATCCGTACGCAAAAATTTAATGTAACGATCATCAATGTTCATGCACCTACTGAAGACAAAGCAGATGACATTAAAGACCTGTTCTTTCTAGAACTCGAAGAAGTCATCAATAACATCCCGCGGCACGACATAAAAATCGTGGTAGGTGACTTCGATTCGCAAATTTGTAGAAGTGCAGAACTTAAAACACATGTCGGCCCTAACAACTTGCATCATACTAGTAACGATAACGGCTTTCGGGCAGCCGAAATGGCTATGATCTAGTAATTTCTAGCACTTTCTTTCCTCATAAGAGAACCCACAAAGCAACGTGGAAATCAAACGATGGAAGAACTGAAAATCAAATCGATCACGTCATGATCTCTAAGATACACTCTACAAGTAAAACTGACGTTCGATCATACAGAGGTGCTGATATGGACACCGATCATATGCTTGTCATCTTTAAGTACAAGTGCAAATTATCATCTACATTTAATAGGCAAGCAAAAAAGACCGTGCGCTGGAATGTCGAAGCATTTAAACATCCGGAAAAGCTGAATAGATATCAGGAAATTGTAACGCAAAGCATATAAGAGCATGACATTCCATCTGAGAGGCCATTAAACATACAAGAAGAATGGCAAACGCTTCAATCAACCATCATATCCGCAGCACAAACTAAAATCGGAAAACAACCACCAAAATCACGTAACGAATGGTTTGACGACGAGTACCGCGAAAGCATTGAGCACAAACAAAAACTGCGAGAAAAAAGGTTAACAAGAAACACCCGAAGCACCCAAACTGATTATCTATGCGCCAGAAAAGCCTCAGCAAAACTCCTACGTAAAAAGAAACGCGAACACATGAAGAGCTGTATCGAAAACATCAACCAACATGCGGTTAATGGAAATTTGAAAGAGTGTTTTGACAAATGCAAGGAATCTGACAAAAGATCTACAGCCATCAAAAATGGAAACAACGAGCTCACAACAATTGAACGTGATGTGCTGGAAATATGGCGATCCCACTTTCAAGACCTACTGAATAGGACGAATGAAGTTCATCCTATTAGAACAATTGCTCCATCAAGTGAGGAGATTTTTGTCCCTTACCCAACAATAGAAGAAGTGGAAGCTGCCATCAAAAAACTAAAAAATGGCAAACACCAGGTATCGATGGAATCCCTGCAGAACTATTTAAGAATAGAGGAGCAGCTCTGGTCTCACGTATATATGATCTGATTCTAGCAATCTGAGACAAATAACAACTACTTGCTGAATGGAAAACAGCTCTCATTGTTCTGCTACATAAAAAAGGTGACTGCCTAAAGTGTGCGAATTATCGTGGAATCGCACTGTTGAACACTGCATATAAAATACTAGCTAATGTCGTATTCGCTCGACTCATCCCGTTCGCCGAATCTTTCATCGGCGACTATCAGTGTGGTTTTCGTCCCAACCGTTCAACCACAGATCAATGTTTTACCTTAAGGATGATTCTAGAAAAATGTTGGGAGTAGAACATCAGCATTCACCAGCTCTACGTTGATTTCAAGCAAGCATATGATAGCATCATCCGCGACAACCTCTGGTCTGCACTCATATACCTTGGTATCCCAGCGAAACTTGTTTCTCTGTGCAAACTCACAACATCGGGATCAAACTGTAGAATAGTAATCGAAGGGTCAGTTTCTGATCCTTTCGATATAACATCAAGTGTTCGACAAGGTGATGCACTCGCGCCCGTATTATTTAATTTGACGCTTAAGTACGCGATAAGAAAAAGCCGCAACGAAACACAAAACTGTATATTTAACAAATTTAGTCAGTTTCTTGGCTATGCAGATGATACTGCGCTTCTCGCACGTTTGCCAAGCGATATTAAGTATAGTCTCTCTCAGCTTGAAAGATATGCTAAACGACTTGGATTATGCATTAACACCGGCAAGACTAACCTTTTAACAACAATCAGGAATATACCTCCCGGCAATCTGAATACTGGCGACTATGAAGTAAAACGCGTAGAAAACTTCAAATACCTCGGGTCTGTAATAACATCGTCAAATGACATGCAGGAAGATATCAAAGCCTGTGTTTTTGCCGCATACAGAGTTTTCTACGCATACTCAAAACTTTTGCGATCCAAACATCTTTCGCAGTCGTGCAAACTAACACTTTACAAAGTATTAATCTGACCTGTGCTTACCTTTGAAAGTTAAAACTGGACACTGACTTCCTCCGATTGTAGAATTTTATCAACATTCGAGAGGAAGGTCATACGAACAATTTATGGTCAATGTAAAGTTGCTGAACATCAGTATAGAATCCGAATGAATCATGAAATCAGACAGCTTCTTGGAGGCTGCAATGTAATCGGATTCATTAAATCTAACCGGATTAGATGGTTTGGTCATGTAGAAATGGCACCATTAGATAGAATGATTAAAAAAGCGTCCCAACAACAACCAGCTGGTGTTCGTCGAAGAGGAAGACCAAGGTCTTCCAAGACCTTAGTGATATAGGATGTCGAAACTGGGGTCAGCTGGTCATGGAACGAGATGATTGAAAGCTGATTGCACAGACGGCAAAATCCCTCCATGGGATGTAAACGCCAGAGAGAGAGGGAGTGTTAAAGAAAATCCAATGGTGATATTCAGATTAATACAAAAAAAAAGGAAAGAAAAAAAAAAATCTCAGTCAATTTTGTTGTGTTGTAATGGTTGTTGGCCATTTTTTTTTTGTTTTATTTTAAGTTAACAAAAGATAATAACTGATTCCTAAGTTAATGTGATTGTGTTGAACAAATTTAATTGTTTTTATTTTAAATTAAAAGTTAGCAATTTAACCTTAGTTTAACGTGCTAGTGTTGTATAAATTTAATTGTTTAAAAGAAATAATTACGGACTGGAACTGTGAAAAATTAAAACAAAGGTAGTCTTAACTTATTTAATTTTTTTAATTACTGTGTTATTAATAATCGCAAACGCAACATAAATAAGCATTTTCCACTCCGTGGTTTTAAGATTATAATTACATGTTATATAGAATAAATAGAATTTGATATTGATACTATCGCTAAAACATAAAGCTTTAAACAATTTTTTTCGTTTAAATGGAGGAATTATGTTCATTGTAATGAAGCGCTTTCTTCGTTCCTAGACAACGAAGAGGCATAGCAGGCCGCGTATCTAGCGAGTTTGTTTTAATAGCCCCAAGCTAGCTTTTAGTCCGTGTGGACGAGAGGGAAATCCTGCTACTCCAGCACAAATAACGGAATTGTACGCGAAATACATGATAACACGGAAATGAAAACAAAGCAAGTGAAATAATGAGACTCTGACGACCCCTTTGGCGACAGAACCGCGATCAGCACGTCCAACCCCACATTTACTCACATACTCTCACACTCACACACCTCATACACGCTTGCACCCTCCCACACATGCACACTATCACCCATATCCTCATTCATGCCCACATTCAACCACACTCGATACACGCCACTGTTTAAAATTTCTATAGTTCTGTTATTATAATGAATAGGTTATTATTTACAGTGAAATATTTTATTGGCACCACGAAATTCCATTTATAAAAAAAAAATTGCAAATATAAATATATTTTGTTATTATTTGCAATGGAGATACCCTAAGAAGAATATATTGTTTTGCTATATGTGTTATTATGGTTTTCCATATTATTCACTGTTTTTGTGCTTTTGTCACTTTTGAATTAAAATGCAATATTTAAAAATATACGTTTTACTGTTTATTTTTAATTTTATTTTATTAATAATAATATAAACTTCCTTATAGTAACAATTTGATTTTATTTTTTTATTTTACAGAATATCGATTTCGACTTACGTCACCCTTAGTTCTTAAATTATTATTACAAGTTTTGCTTAAACTATTACTTATATACTATTTCAACTGCTGATTTTTTATTATTATGTCAAATATTTTGTTAGTTTTAGTGTTGATTTTATCATTTAAAATGTTGTTATTGTTTTTATGTTTATATATTTCTATTTCTTCCAATCTATCTAGATGTTGTCCTTTTCTTTTTTTATGTAATATGGTTAAATTTGTGTTGATTTTGGTGTATTTGTGTTTTTCTATTTTCAAATGTTGGGCATATCTGGATTTTGGATCGCTTCTGTTAATTTCATTGGTGTGCTCGATAAATATTTTTTTGAAGGACCTCCCCGTCTGGCCTATATAAAATTTACTGCAGTCGTCACAGGTAAGCTTATAAACACCTGTGTCTAAGATTTGGGTTTTTTTAGTTTTTAATTAGTTTTCTATTTTATTTTTGTTTTTGTAAGCCGCAATATATCCATATTTTTTTTAAGTTTTTTGCATTATTTTGAATGTTGTTTTATTGTATGTTACGCCTACGTATTTTTTACCTGCAAAGTTTCTTCATCCTTCAACGTTGTTAGGGTTCGCAAATTTTCCTTGTTTTTATATCTTCTATTTAATGTGTCAATCATTTCATTTTTATATCCTTTTTTACTGGCTATGTATTTTATGTTGTTTAGCTCGTCTTGATAATTTTCAGCATTCATTGGTATAGTGTTCAATCTATTGATCATGTGGCTGTAGGCAGTTAGTTTATGTTGGTATGGATGATGTGATTTGATATTTATTGTTTGATCCGTTTGGGTTGGTTTTCGGAATATTTTGAATGTGTGTTTTGAATCTACATTTTTGATTGATAAATCCAAAAAGTTTATTGTGTTATTTTTTTCAATTTCTAACGTGAATTTAATGGAAGGTTCTATGCTGTTTATGTATTGGTGTAATAAATTAAGCTGTCTATTCGTTCCTATGAATAATAAAATAATATCATCAACGTAGCGATACCAATAAATGATCTTTTCTTTGTGAGGATTTGAGTTATTATGTATATATTTTAATTCAAAATCGTTGAGATATATTTCGGCTAATATTCCAGATAGTGGGCTTCCTATAGGTAATCCTTCTGTTTGTTGATAATACTCATTGTTATGTATGAAATAGTTTTGTTTTGTTATTGCAGTTATTATGTTTATTATTTCTTGTGTATCTGTTGGGTTTAAACCATTTTTTATTAACATATTTTTTGTTATATTTATTGTATCTTTTATTGGTATGTTAGAATACATGTTGGTTATGTCAAACGATGCTAATTTTGCGTTGTGAGGTATTATTATTGGTTCTATTCTATTGATTAATTCTGTGTTATTTTTGACTGACTAACTGTTATCAAATTTTATGTGGTATTTCAATAGTTTGTTTATGTACTTCGCTATTCTGTATGTTGGTGCTGTGGTGAAATAAATTAATGGTCTTATTGGTGTATCTGGTTTGTGTATTTTCGGTAATCCTCTTATACTTAGTGCTGTTGGTTTTATCATTTTGTTATACCTTATATTCTTATCACTTAATATGTTGATAGATTTGTTGATGATAGTTTTTATTTGTGCATTGAATTCATTCGTTGGATCTTTACTTAATTTTTCGATGTTGTTATTAGTGATGTATTCATCTATCTTATTGTTGAAGTCTGTAGTTTTTAAGATGACTAATGTATTCCTTTTATCTGCTTTGTTTATTGTGGCATTGTTTTGTTTGATCTTGTTTTGTATACTGCATATTGTTTTTATTTCTTTTTTGTTGTTGGTTTTTGAATTGTTTAAGTTGTTATTTTTTACTGATATTTCATTAACTATTATTTATCTGATTTCATTTTGGTGGTGAATGTTGGTTTTCAATTTTGAATTTTCTATTTCTAACAGATTTTCATTTATTTCTTTTGTTGTGTTGTTTGGTTGTATGTCGTATTTCAATCCTTTTTCCAATAGTTGAGTTTCATGATTATTAAATTGTATTTCAGTGTAATTTTCTATTCTATTGTTATATTGTGGCGGTCTATACTGATTTATTATGTTATTCTGATGGGTTCCCATTTCTATTAGTTTTGATTCTTCTAATTTTTTTAATTTCAATTTTATGTTTTCACTTTTCTTTTTTATCGTGCTTTCCATATCATTCTTTACCGATTCCATTATTATTTCATATTCTATTTGATGACATTGTTTGGATATTAATAATTGTAGGTTGTATACTTCTAATGTTATGTAATTTATTTTTGTGTAGAGTTCTTGAATTTGTTTTGTTAACCATGTGGCTTCGCTGTTGGTTTAGCTACTTGTGCGGCTTTGATTCTATTGTTGACTTTGATGTTAATATATGTAGGCATTATTTTATATCTCTTGCAGCATCGGTTGAAATGTAAATTTAATTTGTTTTGTTGTAATTTTACTAATTTGTAATAATAAATTTTCACTATTTCACTTGGTGGTGTATCACTATATGTGTTATTATGGTTTTCCATATTATTCACTGTTTGTGTGCTTTTGTCACTTTTGAATTAAAATGCAATATTTGAAAATATACTTTTTACTGTTTATTTTTATTTTATTAATAATAATATAAACTTCCTTATAGTAACAATTTGATTTTATTTTTTTATTTTACAGAATATCGATTTCGACTTACGTCATCCTCAGTTCTTAAATTATTATTACAATTTTTGCTTAAACTATTACTTATATACTATTTCAACTGCTGTTTTTTATTATTATGTCATATATTTTGTTAGTTTTAGTGTTGATTTTATCATATAAAATGTTGTTATTGTTTTTATGTTTATATATTTCTATTTCTTCCAATCTATCTAGATGTTGTCCTTTTCTTTTTTTATGTAATATGGTTAAATTTGTGTTGATTTTGGTGTATTTGTGTTTTTCTATTTTCAAATGTTGGGCATATCTGGATTTTGGATCGCTTCTGTTAATTTCATTGGTGTGCTCGATAAATATTTTTTTGAAGGACCTCCCCGTCTGGCCTATATAAAATTTGCTGCAGAGTTTGGTTGGCAAATGTTTGGTAAGAAAACCAATATTCTGGTACAATTGACGATAAACAATTACCTTTCCAAACTTCAAGTTTGTTTATTTGACCATCATCCATATTGCTATATAAATGATATAGAAATTCGTTCCCCAAACCTGATCATAACCCCCTAATTGAATAATATCAAAGGTCTTAGCTATTTTATTATAAAGGAATAGCAGTGTTATGTTATGTCAGTTATAATTGCAACAGAATTAAGGATTCGCTTATAAGCCGATTACACGTTGCAAAACGATTATTAGTAATTAATCAATAAATTAAAAAAAAATATAGAAAATTTAACCAGTGATAATCATCTTAATTTAGATTATGGTATCCCACCCATACACACCCATCTAAATACACACGCACATACACCCACAAACATATCCATTTTCATTCATCCTTGAAAATAAAGTTACGACTCACCTCATGGTTTATCAAAATCCCACCTCTTCTCCTTTTCGATGGTATTAGCCGATCATCCTTCCATAATCGAATCCTTTCGAATCCATCCTTTCATCCATCGAATTGATCTATGATAATAAACACACACAATTAAATAAATAACAAAAAAAAATTTGCCAATGTGTAAACCTATTGGTTTAAATTTAGTTGATCTTCTATTTGATATACAAATAGATATATACAATTGTTTCCTTTTCCTATCAACCTTCCGGTATTTTATTTAGACTAAAATTCCGATTATATTGCGAATAACTAATAAATAACTGAAATACGATACGAGCACTCAATCAAAACGGACAACCATGGTTCGGCAAAATTAGTTTTAGAATTTAATATATCTAACATCACAATATTCTCTTTAGACCGATTATATCTTAATCAAATAATTAATTAATAGGCAAATCACCGGAATAATTATGCTTGGATGACTTTCGTTCAACTCACATACACAGTTCAACCCCCATGGATTAAGTTTGAATTTATGTTCTTTTTTTTCAGTTTAACACCATTGTGACTGATAATACCACTTATAATGATTATAATTTACCCGCTAATTTCGCTGTTCCACAACATACAGGAATAAAATAAGATGCGTGATCATTCGTACACGGACGTGCACAGTTCAATAAAAATTGGATTTCATTTTGTCATAATCGTACTATGATTGATTTTAAATTTGGTTCTTTAAAAGTTCGATTATTTAGAACAACCTATTATAGGTGCACGAATGATTGCCAAGCCTATGGCCAACTAGTTAATTCCATTGTTACCTGGATCACGCATGAGGTCATGACGTGTCCTGTTTTTATCTGCTATCCATTGTATTGTGGCCTCAGAATAGCGGAAAGCTATTCCTCCGTGTAATCTCGACAACTCTCGGTGTTAATTGTTAATCCTACTTTGGGAGGAGACAAATACCAATCCTTCTTTAAAAAAAATGATGTTTTGGTTGATACCAAATGCACTTGAAAAAACTGTATCACCACTCCAATCGCCATTTTTATCTGCACCAAAGAAAATAGTTGACAGCTTATTGCAACCGCACGTCCCAAAAAATGAATCTAATCAGAAAAATATAATAGAACTAATCGTCAGATGGAAAATAGTAGACTAAGAGCCTGCCTTATGAAAATCGGCGCTTTTTATATTAAGAAGATACACACATTTTTTGTCGACATCTCGAATTCACGTTTAACAATCGAATCCAATCACGAATCGACACATCTATCATGGGTAATATTTTGACCAATGTATTTGCCAAAAAATTCGTATAATTTCCGGGTCCTAAAAGTGGAGTATGGTTAGGTATTGAAACCTGAAATATCAACCGAATTATGACGTATTACAACCAATATTAAAATATCAAACTACAATTGATCTACAGCCGAATCTCGCTTGCCAGATTCATATATATATATATATATATATATATATATATATATATATATATATATATATATATATATATATATATATATATATATATATATATATATATATATATATATATATATATATATATATATATATATATATATATATATATATATATATATATATATATATATATTATATATATATATATATATATATATATATATATATATATATATATATATATATATATATATATATATATATATATATATATATACATATGCACACATACATATATATATATATATATATATATATATATATATATATAGATATAATATATATATATATATATATATATATATATATATATATATATATATATATATATATATATATATATATATATATATATATATATATATATATATATATATATATATATATATATATATATATATATATATATATATATATATATATATATATATATATATATATATATATATATATATATATATATATATATATATATATATATATATATATATATATATATATATATATATATATATATATATATATATTTATATATATTTATATATATATATATATATATATATATATATATATATATATATATATACACCTATTTTCAAGCGAAAGTACTGTTGGCTTTTTGTAAATAAAATGGTACTGGGTGATCCGATTTTAAATCGGTTTTCAATTTTTAATAGCTCAATTGGTGAAGTATTTTGATATATAATTTGTTTTTTTATCCTAACTAAATCATTAAAAAAAATTAATTTAAAGTTTGATAAAAGTTTTTCAATAGAAAAAAATCAAAAAAAATCAGAAAATAATAGAATTTTTAATTTTATTTCATAAATAATTGACTAAATTGATTAACAATATTTGATTATTTGATTAATTTATTAAATTTAATTAATATTAATATAATATAAAGTTAATACTTTATGTGACCGCCTTGTGCTGCAATCATTTCGCGCATTCTATTAGACATTGAATTTAACAAATTGATGAAATATTGGTGCCAATCAACGCCTCCTCATTATGTTGTGCGCTCTCACAATGGCATTCCAGACCTCATAATTACTGTGAAACACTTGGTGTTCACTCCTAACTTTGCCTTTGATCTCTGACCCGGCATTCTCAACAGGATTTATATCTGGAGAGAGACTGAAAATACAAATTGATATTTTGTCTCTCCTTTTGCCCGTAATTTAATAAATCTTCTGAATTTGAATTCACGGTCTTTGACATTAAAAGGCATTTTGATTATTCAAACTAATTTAATTCAATTAACTAAACAATTTGACAACAATTTGATAACGATTTGTCAAACCATAAGGCAAGTCCTTACAATAAACTACAGCTAACTTACTTTTTAGCCTTAAAGACTCAATTTTAAATTTAAACATAATTTTTTTATATTGTTCTAGTATAATTAAAATTGCAAATTATGTCTCAATTAGTCTCTCTCCAGAGATAAATCCTGTTGAGAATGTCGGGTCAGAGAACAAAGGCAAAGTAAGGAGTGAACCCAAAGTGTTTTACAGTAATGATGAGGTCTAGGATGCCATTGTGAGAGCGCACAACATGATGTGGAGGCGTTGATTGGCGCCAATATTTCATCAATTTGTTAAATTCAATGTCTAATAGAATGCGCGAAATGGTTTCAGCACAACGTCACATAAGATATTAATTTTATATTATATTAATATTAATTAAATTTAATGAAATAATCAAATAATCAAATATTGTTAAACAATTTAGTCAATTATTTATGAAATAAAATTAAAAATTTTATTATTTTCTGATTTTTTTCTATTGAAAAACTTTTATCAAACTTTAAATTAGTTTTTTTAATGATTTAGTTAAGATGAAAAAACAAATTATATACCAAAATACTCCACCAATATTAAGCTATTTAAAATTGAAAACCAATTCAATCGGATCACACAGTACGATTTTATTTACAAAAAGCCAACAGTACTTTCGCTTGAAAATAGGTGTATATATATATATATATATATATATATATATATATATATATATATATATATATATATATATATATATATATATATATTATATATATATATATATATATATATATATATATATATATATATATATATATATATATATATATATATATATATATATATCAGTGGCGGACTATCGTACAAGTTTTAAGGCAACCGCACCAGGGCCCCCAAGCATAAGCAAAAAAGAAACCAGACAAGTTATAAATATAATTATTTTCAGGCATTTGAATTACATTTATTCTGTACTTAAGTGTTACAAACTGGTCTATAATTTCATCGAATTCAATTTGGTCCAACATTTCATTTTCAATAGAAAGAATGGATAAATCGATCATTACTCATAGTATTATGCAAATAACTTTTGATTAACTTCAGTTTTGAAAATGATCGTTCATCTATAACATTAGTGACAAAAACATGCACAAAAACATTCGTAGTAAAATATCGATATTCGGAAAAGTGGTGGAAAAATTATCATTGAACATTGTTTTGTACATCGATTCATAATTTAAATTATCAAATGTGAAATAATTTTTGGCATATTGACATTCGTCAATCAATTGATTTGCATTGAGATCTTTTGGGTATTTTGCGGTTATTGGTTTGCAAGAATTGGCAATCTCTTCATCACCAATTAAATTTAGATGTATCAAAAACGAGTACTGGCTATCGAGATCTTCATAAACTTTAGCACGCTCTCTCAGATTGAAAAGCAAAGCCTTTATAATTGGCTTGAACAACGATTTTCCAAGGTGGTCTTTTTGTTCCTCTGGACAAAGTTTTTGTGACGTTGAGCGAGTTTGAATATTGTTTACGGTTTGAATATTAGATGGAACAGAATTTAAAAGCTGACAGTCTTCATCAAAAATTTTGTTGTAATCTTTATTTTCCAAATCTGTAACTATTGAATCAAACAGTTTTTTTTGTCACCGAGACAGTTAAATTAGATTTTTGTAATGCTCGATTCACAAAATTAAACTTGATTAGTACACTTTTCCAGAGGACAAGCATCAAAATATTTTTGAATTGACATAGTTTTTTTTTTATCAAACCTGTTACCACTGCTTTGTTATCATCACTGAAGCTTTCCTCATGTAGGAAAGATTTTAAAACATGCAACACTTTTAAATAACAAGAATGTAAAACGTGAACTGATTCGTATCTAGCTGATCATCTCGTTCCAGTTGCGCTCTTTAACATGTCGCTATTTTCGGTTAATTGTTCTTGTAATCGATTCCATCGAAAAGGAAAATAAACGAAAAATCCATAAAGTTTTTCAACCATATTAAAAAACTTTGTTGCAGCAGTATTGCCAGAAACACTATTTTTAGCGACTAAATTTAATGAATGCGCAGAGCAAAGGACAAAAATTGCTGTTTCATTTGTTTGACGAATCAATTGTAGGCCACCATAAATACCTGCCATATTGTAAGCGTTGTCATATGACTGGCCTCTACAATTATCAATGTTTATTTCGTTTTTATTGTGGAATTTCATAATGATGTCAAAAAGATAATTCGATGTATGACCTTCGATTTCAATAAATGAAATAAATCGTTCACAAATGGTATAACTTTTAACATATCGAACACAAAAAGACAACTGGTCTGTATGGCTCACATCCTGAGTGGAATCGCCACTAAACGAATAATATCGAGATTCTATAATTTCCGAAACAATGTGATTTTTAACATGTTTTGCCATTACAGAGATGATATCTTCACAAATTGTGCTAAGATACGATGCTTTCCCTAAAAATATTCCGAATAATAAAAAAAATCATTTGTCAATGTTACATGAAAAGAGTCTTGCCTTTATTGCCAAAACGAGAAATATGATCAAATTAAGCCAATAATTCAAGAGATCCAAGAAAGTTTCCATGGTGTTTTGATCCTAAAATTTCGTCGTGACCACGAAAAGCAAGTCCTCGTGATGCAAGAAATTTCACAACCTCTACAACACGCAATAAAATTTTTTTTCCAATAGCTCATTTCAATTTTAGTTGTATTATTAAAAGATTTCTCGAAAGTAAGCTCATTTTTGATACGCATTTTATATGTAAAATCATTTTTCATGTGATACTTAGACTCTTCATGCTTCGAAATGCCTTGTGATGAATTATTCCAATTTTTGAAACCTTTTAATGAAAATGCTTGCGATTTTCCAAAAGTATTTTTGTAAAATTGTTTGATTGAATTCTACTGGCCAGGTTTGGATCATTTGAATAAAAATTGGAGTCGTCTTCTTGAGTATCCAAAAACTCACAACATTCTCCAATATTACTTTCTGATGCACTTCCAATTTCAAAAACATAGGTTTCTGTTGATGTTGATGGCACCACTAGAGTTTCTAATGCAACTTCAGAAAAATCCGTTTCATTGGAATGTTTATCTTTTTCAATTGTCAAGCCGGTGATTGTCGAAATGTATGAGTTGCTATTGTTCTCGTTTCCTGCATTCTCTGCTTGAAAAATACTGGTTAATTTAGGTATCTTTGATAAGAGCTTTTGTTCGTTTCTGTCTTTTTCTGCTTTCAATTTTCGCTTTTCAGCACCACTTTAATATATGTTCTATTCATATATTTTAAATAAAACTATTATTTATATTTTAAAAGCTTAACCGATTAAACCAACGCTTGTTATTCATAACCATTAAGATTTTATAGGTAAAAAAAAGTAGTTCGTTTCGTTTACGGTTACATTATTTGTATTTTTCTAATTAATTTTGTTTCCTTTTCTTTTGCAACGACATATAATAGTACATTTTGCTACAAGATATGAAAACACTACTTTTTTGTGAGTGAAAATTTGTTCATCAGACTCGTAAGCGTACATTGACAATATTTCACCAACTTAAAATGTTCTAATTTCACGTAGGAAATGCAACTTTTTTACGATAGTAAATATATAAACGATAAATATCGTTAAATTATTAAATTTGAAATCGACTGAACGTTAAAATTCATATTCGAAACAAAAGATCAACTACCGATCTATTAAACTATGTAGCGCATTGTTGGAACAGCATACTTGATAAAGGTGGTGAAACATACGTTATCGCTTTAGACATCTCCAAGGCATTCGATCGAGTCTGGCATGCCAACTTAATCAACAAGCTCGTTGCGTACGGTTTTCATCCCAATGTTGTGAAGCTGATTCAAAATTTTCTATCCGACCGATACATTTCGGTAACCTTAGACGGATATTCTTCTGAGTCTAAACTAATTAACGCTGGTGTACCCCAAGGCTCAGTATTGTCCCCAACCCTATTTTTGATTTATATCAATGAATTGTTGAAAATCACCAGCAACCCAATAAATAGTTTTGCAGATGATAGTACTCTGCACAAGTCGTTCGAGCCCCTTCCTTCAAAAGGTAAAATGCACGAACGAATTAATCCTGCCCGGAGAGACGCTGCCATAAACGTGAACAAAGACCTGAATAAAGTCGCCGACTGGGGTGACCAAAACATTGTCAATTTCAACTCCACCAAAACACAGCTGTTGATTGTTTCCAGATTAAAGACCGAGTTCCCCAAAGATATTTTATTTAGTATGTGTGATGAACCAATAGGTGAATGTAAAAACATTCGTTTATTGGGTGTCACAGTTTCAAATGACCTACTCTGGAACGATCATGTAATGGCGATGGCAAAAAGCGCGTCTAAAAAACTCGGCCTCCTAAATAGATGCAAAAAATTTTTCACTCCATACCAATTGCTCCATGTTTATAAGTCCTATATTCGTGTATGGAGTACTGCTGTCAAGTTTGGGGTGCTGCCTCTGTTTCCATCTTGGCCCTCTTGGACTCTGTTCAAAAGCGAGCTATACGAATTGTAGGTGATCGAACTTTGACATCAAAACTTGATTCCCTACAACATCGTCGCACTGTTGCTGACCTCGTTGTTTTTTACAAATATCGTCATCAGCAGTGCTCAGATGAAATCAGCGGCATCATGCCTCAAACTTATTCTTACCCCCGTTCCACTCGGCAATCGGCTGCCGCAACCAGTGAAACGGTAAAGATCCCGCGCTGTCATACTGGCAGATCGCAGAGAGACTTCTTTGTCCGAACTGCGTACAAATGGAATAGTTTGCTGGAACACTTAGTCTCAGGTGGCTTCAACCCACAGATGTTTAAAAAAAGCGTTAATCTACACCTCAGAACGCCAGTTGTTGTGGGACCCAGGTCTAGACCTAGGTCTTAAAAGGTATTTATGTGTTGTTGTGACACATATTCTAAACCCTATTACACAACACATTTTATTAAAAAAAAAAAAAAAAAAATATTATGTCAAAATTCATGTTCTATTTGTCATGGCTGCTTTATTTTAAAACTTTGTGAATCACATGAAAATATTATGCAACTACAATTGTTATTTAGCGGAAATGATTTCACACTAGTGGAATCCTTTTCACAGAAGATTTAGCCTCCATGAAAATAGAATTTTCATCTGCTATAGTAGAAAAAATAATTGTTTTGTTTTCTGTGTTAATTTTTAGTTAATTTTTTCTTGTTTTGTTTAAAACAAAGGAAAGATATAAAAAAAATGTTCTTTCCTTTATTCGAAACGATTGAAAAAATAGATATTCATCTGTTTATTCGAAAAGGAAGATTGACCTTAGACATTTTGAATATTCTTTTGGAAATAAAAATTAACTATTTAATTATGTTTGTTGCTTCTATTATAAAAGTACGTGGATGTGTTTATAGATTTTATTATATGAACTGTTTTTTTGAAAGTGGTATAAGTCCACTTTTGGAAAAAATTTAATTAATGGTAGTTTTAGAAAGGTAGTGACGGCCTCTTTTTATACATATAATCATACCTTCATTAGAGCCCGATTCGGGGTGGAGCGTGGTTAGAGCAATGGCTAAAGATCTATTTCAACATTTTATTTGTTTATATCAATAAAAATTTGTAAATAACTTTTGTTAATTTTATTTTTTTTAAACTAGCATTCCTTAACTTTAAAATAAAACAAAACAGAAGTTTCTATCTTTAATAGAACCGAAGTTATGAATTTTTGAAAATAACTCTTCACGAAAAATCCTCGAACAAACAAACTTCTTGAACATCAACCAAATTTTCTCAATAAACATATTTAGAAATTAAAAAAAACTTATCAAATTTCACACCTTCCACATCTTCCACAACACTCGATTAGGAGGCAGTTCCGGCCCCAAAATCCTAGTTCGGCATTAACGGTATTATTAACTATAATTAACATTCGCATTTGCTGACATTTGCATTTGCTTTGCACTAACATTTGCTAACGTCAAATTGCGTCACTTTAAATAAAATTCATATTTACAGCTAAATAATTTTAGCCATTTAAATGCTTTACTAAAACTTTAACTTTAGCTGTATAATAGTAATTTATTGTTGAGATGTTTAATAAACTAGTTTATTTTCCATCAAAAGTTTACAATACGAGCGAGCAATGAGCATTGCAAATTTGTGAGAAAATAAAATTCATTGAACACGAAAGCATTACGACGTTTTACTCTTCCAAGTTCCGACAGAGAAGCATGTTTTAATTTAAAAATAAAATTCATTGATAAAATAAATAAAACGAATAAAGAGGACATCTTTACAGTAAATGAGGACGGAGGACCTTCTTGCTCCAAAGGAGGACAGTCCTACTGAAAAGAGGACACGTCGCAACCCTATTGGTTGATAAATTAGATCAAATAATCTATGGGCTGATCACTATACAAAACTAATCGATCAAATTAAGCATGAAGTGAAACTCGACCATAACATTGAGTTAATTGAGAATAAAACAGGTGAAAAATTTGTACTTGCTGACAGCCTATGTTATGAAACATATACAGCTAAAAAAAATCATGTAAAATCCCGCCTTTATTCAAATGCAACTTATCGTCCAAATTTCTTTGGGTGAGTTTTCTGCATAGGATCTTGATGAAACTTTGGCAAATGATACAAGTTCACTTGAAAATGGAAGATCTGGATTCATTTCAAATTTGGACAAAATGGCGGGGGGTCTCCCGAACACCTCTAAGTTTAAATCTTGAATAACTTCTGATCCCGGGTTATGATCTTATTGAAACTTAGTATATAAGGTTTTAGTACTGTTTCCAATATTTCTGCATACCAACTTCCGGTTTGTCACTTCCGGTTAAAAAGTTTTTTTTTCAAGTGTTTATCCCTACTGTAGCCTACAATTACCGATCGATTCTCATGAAACGTTGCGAAAAGCTTTTAAATAATATGATAAAGATTTTATCAGCTTTTGGAGCACATTGGATAAAGGGTTGGGGGGTCCACCATACAACAGGTGGTTTTTTCCACAAAGTTTTCAAGTTTGTTGGGAGCATAAAACATTCATTCGTGAATGAATTTTGATGAAACTTTGGAAAAAGACGCAAACATGTATGGCAAAGAACTGATTAGTTTTTGAGCGATAGTGAACAAAGTGGTGGGGTGTCCCTGGAGCACCTGTTTTTTTGAAAGCTCTATAACTTCTGTACCTGATAAGCGAATTGAATGAAACTTGGTACATGAGTATGTAGTACGGTTTACAATAGTTCTGCATCCCAACTTCCGGTTTTTCACTTCCGCTAAAAAAAAAATTTTTGTACTTTTTTGAAGTTTTTTCAATGTCTTTATGCACACTACAGCCCACAATAATGAAGTGATTATGATGAAACTTATGGAATAGGGCTCCAATTAGTGTGAAAAGATAATTATCATGTTTTGGGACACATTGATCAAAGTGGTGGGGGGTCTACCATACAAATGCTGACTTTTCACACTTTGTTTTTAAAACTTGTTGGGAGCATACAGACTTCATTCATTAATTTATTTTAATGAAACTTTAGAAAAGATGGAGACTTAAGTAACAAAGAACTGATTAGTTTTTGGATAATATTGGAATAAGTGGTGGGGGTCCTCCCGAACACCTGTTTAATGTGTCACACTTTTTCCAATGTTTGTTGGGAGCACACAGCATTCGTTCGTTATCGAATTTTGATGACACTTTGGAAAAAGATGCAAACATGTATGACAAAGAACTGATTAGTTTTTGAGCGATGGTGAACAAAGTGGTGGGGGGTCCCTGGAGCACCTGTTTTTTTGAAAGCTCTATAACTTCTGTACCTGATAAGCGAATTGAATGAAACTTGGTACATGAGTATGTAGTACGGTTTACAATAGTTCTGCATCCCAACTTCCGGTTTTTCACTTCCGGTAAAAAAAATTTTTTTGTACTTTTTTGAAGTTTTTTCAGTGTCTTTATGCACACTACAGCCCACAATAATGAAGTGATTATGATGAAACTTATGGAATAGGGCTTCAATTAGTGTGAAAAGATAATTATCATGTTTTGGGACACATTGATCAAAGTGGTGGGGGGTCTACCATACAAATGCTGACTTTTCACACTTTGTTTTTTAAGTTTGTTGGGAGCATACAGACTTCGTTCATTAATTTATTTTAATGACACTTTGGAAAAAGATGGAAACTTAAGTAACAAAGAACTGATTAGTTTTTGGATAATATTGGAATAAGTGGTGGGGGTCCTCCCGAACACCTGTTTAATGTGTCACACTTTTTCCAATGTTTGTTGGGAGCACACATCATTCGTTCGTTATCGAATTTTGATGACACTTTGGAAAAAGATGCAAACATGTATGACAAAGAACTGATTAGTTTTTGAGCGATATTGAACAAAGTGGTGGGGGGTCCCTGGAGCACCTGTTTTTTTGAAAGCTCTATAACTTCTGTACCTGATAAGCGAATTGAATGAAACTTGGTACATGAGTATGTAGTACGGTTTACAATAGTTCTGCATCCCAACTTCCGGTTTTTCACTTCCGGTAAAAAAAATTTTTTTGTACTTTTTTGAAGTTTTTTCAGTGTCTTTATGCACACTACAGCCCACAATAATGAAGTGATTATGATGAAACTTATGAAATAGGGCTCCAATTAGTGTGAAAAGATAATTATCATGTTTTGGGACACATTGATCAAAGTGGTGGGGGGTCTACCATACAAATGCTGACTTTTCACACTTTGTTTTTAAAACTTGTTGGGAGCATACAGACTTCATTCATTAATTTATTTTAATGAAACTTTGGAAAAAGATGGAAACTTAAGTAACAAAGAACTGATTAGTTTTTGAATAATATTGGAATAAGTGGTGGGGGTCCTCCCGAACACCTGTTTAATGTGTCACACTTTTTTCAATGTTTGTTAGGAGCACACAGCATTCATTCGTTATCGAATTTTGATGACACTTTGGAAAAAGATGCAAACATGTATGGCAAAGAACTGATTAGTTTTTGAGCGATAGTGAACAAAGTGGTGGGGGGTCCCTGGAGCACCTGTTTTTTTGAAAGCTCTATAACTTCTGTACCTGATGAGCGAATTGGATGAAACTTGGTATATGAGTATGTAGTACGGTTTACAATAGTTCTGCATCCCAACTTCCGGTTTTTCACTTCCGGTAAAAAAAATTTTTTTGTACTTTTTTGAAGTTTTTTCAGTGTCTTTATGCACACTACAGCGTACAATAATGAAGTGATTATGATGAAACTTATGGAATAGGGTTCCAATAAGTGTAAAAAGATAATTATCATATTTTGGGACACATTGATCAAAGTGGTGGGGGGTCTACCATACAAATGCTGACTTTTCACGCTTTGTTTTTTAAGTTTGTTGGGAGCATACAGACTTCGTTCATTAATTTATTTTAATGACACTTTGGAAAAAGATGGAAACTTAAGTAACAAAGAACTGATTAGTTTTTGGATAATATTGGAATAAGTGGTGGGGGTCCTCCCGAACACCTGTTTAATGTGTCACACTTTTTCCAATGTTTGTTGGGAGCACACAGCATTCGTTCGTTATCGAATTTTAATGACACTTTGGAAAAAGATGCAAACATGTATGGCAAAGAACTGATTAGTTTTTGAGCGATATTGAACAAAGTGGTGGGGGGTCCCTGGAGCACCTGTTTTTTTGAAAGATCTATAGCTTCTGTACCTGATAAGCGAATTAGATGAAACTCGGTACCTGAGTATGTAGTACGGTTTAAAATAGTTCTGCATCCCAACTTCCGGTTTTTTACTTCCGTTAAAAAAATTTTTTTTGTATTTTTTTTGTCTTTATGCACACTACAGCCTACAATAATGAAGTGATTATGATGAAACTTATGGAATAGGGTTCCAATTAGTGTAAGAAGATAATTATCATCTTTTAGGACACATTGATCAAAGTGGCGGGGGTCTACCATACAACTCCTGACTTTTCACACTTTGTTTTTAAAGTTTGTTGGGAGCATACAGACTTCATTCATTAATCAATTCTAATGACACTTTGGAAAAAGATGGGAACTTAAATGACAAGGAACTGATTAGTTTTTGGACAATATTGGGATAAGTGGTACGGGGTCTCCCGAACACCTGTTTACTGTGTCATCATTTTTTCAATGTTTTTTGGGAGCACACAGCATTCGTTCGTGAACCAATTTTGATGACACTTTGGAAAAAAATGCAAACATGTATGGCAAAGAACTGATTAGTTTTTGAGCGATAGTGAACAAAGTGGTGGGGGGTGTCCCATACACCTGTTTTTTTTTAAACTCAATAACATTTGTACCTGATAAACGAATTGGATGAAACTTTGTGCATAAGCATTTAGTATGATTTACAAAAATTCTGCATCCCAACTTCCGGTTTTTTACTTCCGGTAAAAAAATTTTTTCTTTAATTGTTGGCAGTTTTTTCAGTATCTTTATGCACACTACAGCCTACAATACTGAAGTGATTATGATAAAACTTATGGAAAGGTTTCAATTAGTGTAAGAAGATAATTATCATCTCTTAGGACACATTGATCAAAGTGGCGGGGGATCTATCATACAACTGCTGACTTATCACACTTTGTTTTTAAAGTTTGTTGGGAGCATACAGATTTCATTCATTAATCAATTTTAATGGCACTTTGAAAAAAGATACAGACTTTATTGACAAAGAATTGACTAGTTTTTGGACAATATTGGGATAAGTGGTGGGGTCCTCCCGAACACCTGTTTATTGTTTCAATGTTTGTTGGAAGCATACAACATTCGTTCGTTAAGTAATTTTGATTACACTTTGCAAAAAGATGCAAATATGTATGGCAAGGAACTGATTAGTTTTTTTAGCGATAGTGAACAAAGTGGTAGGGGGTCCTCCAAGCACCTATTATTTTGGAAGCTCAATAACTTCTGTACCTGATAATCGAGTTGGATGAAATTTGGTACATACACATTTAGTACGGTTTACAACAGTTCTGCATCCTTACTTCTGCTTTTTTACTTCCGATAAAAATTTTTTTACTTTTTCTCGTACAACAGAATTTATGTTTGTTGGGATACTACTGCCTGCTTTAATATTTTTATTATTAGAACTACGAAGTCCATAATATTGGTTAACTTTTAATTAAAGTATTTTATGGATATTAGCTCATTATATATCCAGAACACTATGTTTCCAGAGCTGTGGTGAAGTCAGCCTATGCATCAGCGTCGCAATATTTTTTTATTGAAAATAATAATTAAAAGTATACTTTTTACTAATTGAAATAAAATCTGACTAAAGTCTAATTTAAATATTTTGTTTATATTTATTTCAATAACTTTTCTAAAAAAAAGTGTTACAGTTATTCTATTTTCTAGAGTATCGGTATTTCACCGGTAACGTGAGAAACTTTGCCAGTATTGGCAAAACGGAAATTTTGGAAGCGCTACTCTGGATGTAAATATGTTATTGAATACTTTCTTTTTGAAAAGTTTTCGTTCAGCTGGGAATGGTAATGGTAACAATATTGACATCGAGCCTAATTTCATAGAAATAAAAAATAATAATCAACAATATTTACAACAATCCTTACAACAAGCGAATCAACGCTTGAAAACCGCCACTAATTCTGGCGATATTGTTTGCGTTGTCATATGACTGTCTCTGCAATTTTGTATGTCAATTTTGTTTTCTTCGAGGAATTTTGAAACGATGCCAAAAAGATACTCTTATGTTTGACCCTCAATCGGAATAAAAGCAACTAATCGTTCATTGATTTTACCATCTTTTACATATCGATTGCCAAAAGCCAATTAATCCGAATGACTTACATCCGGAGTGGAGTCAACACTAATCGAATAATAAACTGCGTCAATGACGTCGGCTGCAATACGATTTTTGATTTCTTGCCCCATGATGGTAATAAATTCGTCACATATTATGCTTGAGAGGTACGACTCTCTCTCTCTGGCAATTACATCCCATGAAGGGATTTTTCCGTCTGTGCAATAAGCTTCCAATCATCTCGTTCCATGACCAGTTGACCCCAGTTTCGACATCCTATATCACGAAGGTCTTGGATGATGTCATCACGCCAGCGTTGTCTAGGTCTTCCTCTTCGACGAACACCAGCTGGTTGTTGTTGGGACGCTTTTTTTATCGTTCTATCCAATTGAGCCCTTTCTACATGACCAAACCATCTTATCCGGTTGGATTTAATGAATCCGATTACATCGCAGCCTCCAAGAAGCTATCTGATTTCGTGATTCATTCGGATTCTATACTGATTTTCCGCAACTTTACATGGACCATAAATTGTTCGTATGACCTTCCTCTCGAATGTTGATAAAATTCTACAATCGGAGGAAGTCAGTGTCCAGCTTTCACTTCCAAATGTAAGCACAGGTCGAATTAATGCTTTGTAAAGTGTGAGTTTACACGACCGCGAAAGATGTTTTGATCGCAGAAGTTTTGAGTATGCGTAGAAAACTCTGTAGGCAGCAGAGACACGGGCTTTGATATCTGCCTGCATGTCATTTGACGATGTTATTACAGACCCGAGGTATTTGAAGTTTTCCACGCGTTCCACTTCGTAGTCGCCAGTATCCAGATTTCCGGGAGGTATGTTCTTAGATGTTGTTAACACTTTAGTTTTGCCGGTGTTGATGCATAATCCAAGTCGTTTAGCACTTCTTTCAAGCTGAGAGAGACTATCTTTAATATCGCTCGTTCTACGTCCGAGAAGCACAATATCATCTGCGTAGCCAAGAACTTGACTAGATTTATTATATATGCAGTTTTGCGTCTCAATTCGGCTTTTTCTTATCGCGTACTCCAGCGCCAAATTAAACAGTACAGGCGCGAGTGCATCACCTTGTCGAACACCTGATGTTATATCGAAAGGATCAGAAACTGACCCTTCGATTACTATTCTACAGTTTGATCCCGATGTTGTGAGTTTGCACAGAGAAACAAGTTTCTCTGGGATACCAAGGCATATGAGTGCGGACCAGAGGTTGTCGCGGATGATACTATCATATGCTTGCCTGAAATCAACGTAGAGCTGGTGAATGCTGATGTTGTACTCCCAACATTTTTCCAGAATCATCCTTAATGTAAAACATTGATCTGTGGTTGAGCGGTTGGGACGAAAACCACACTGATAGTCACCGATGATAGATTCGGCGATCGGGATGAGTCGAGCAAGCACGACATTAGCTAGTATTTTATATGCTGTGTTCAACAGTGCGATGCCACGATAATTCGCACACTTTAGACGGTCACCTTTCTTATGTAGCGGAACAATGAGAGCTGTTTTCCATTCAGCAGGTAGTTCTTCTTGGTCCCAGATTGCAAGAATCAGATCGTATATACGTGAGACCAGAGCTGCTCCTCCATTTTTCAAAAGTTCTGCGGGAATTCCATCGAAACCTGGTGATTTGCCATTTTTCAGTTTTTTAATTGCAGCTTCCACTTCTTCTATTGCTGGGTAAGGAACAAAAATCTCCTCAGTTGATGGAGCAATTGCTCGAATAGGATGAACTTCATTCGTCCTATTCAATAGGTCTTGAAAGTGGGATCGCCACACTGCCAGCACATCACGTTCACTTGTTGTAAGTTCATTATTTTCATTTTTGATGGCTGTAGATCTTGGGTGGAAATCTTTTGTCAGATTCCGTGCATTGGCAAAGCACTCTTTTGAATTTCCGATGGCCGCATGTTGGTTGATGTCTTCAATGCAGCTCTTCATGTGTTCGCGTTTCTTTTTACGTAGAAGTTTTGCTGAGGCTTTCCTGGCGCATAGATAATCAGCTTGGGAGCTTCGGGTGTTCCTTGTTAACCATTTTTCTCGCAGTTTTTGTTTATGTTCAACGGATTGGCGGCACTCGTCGTCGAACCATTCGTTGTGTGATTTCGGTGGCCGCTTTCCGATTGTAGTTTGTGCTGCGGCTATAATGGTTGAATGAAGCGTTTGCCATTCTTCTTGTATGTTTAATGGCATCTCAGAAGAGATGTCATGCTCTTCTATGTTTTGTGTTATTATTTCCTGATATCTTTTCAGCGTTTCCGGATGTTTAAATGCATCGACGTTCCAGCGCACGGTCTTTTTTGCTTGTCTGTTAAATGTAGATGATAATTTGCACTTGTACTTAAAGATGACAAGCATATGATCAGTGTCCATATCAGCACCTCTGTATGATCGAACGTCAGTTACACTTGTGGAGTGTCTCTTAGAGATCATGACGTGATCGATTTGATTTTCCGTTCTTCCGTCATTTGATTTCAACGTTGCCTTGTGAATTCTCTTGTGAGGGAAGAAAGTGCTGGAAATTACTAGATCATACATCATAGCCAGCTCGGCTGCGCGAAAACCGTTATTGTTGCTGATATGATGCAAGCTGTTAGGGCCGATATGTGTTTTAAGTTCTGCAATCCTACCGATTTGAGCATTAAAGTCACCTACCACGATTTTTATATCGTGCCGCGGGATTGTATTGATGACTTCTTCGAGTTCTAGGAAGAACAGGTCTTTAATATCATCTGCTTTATCTTCAGTAGGTGCATGAACATTGACGATCGTTACATTGAATTTTTGCGTGCGGATTCTCAGTGTGCATAACCGCATATTAATTGGGCAGAAGTCGATAACATGCTGATTCACGCGACGGTGTATAAGAAAGCCAACTCCAAATTCTCCTCCGTTTTGATGACCGCAATAATAAAGAGTGTATCCTTTCGCTGTTTCATGGATTCCACTACCTGGCCATCTTAGTTCTTGTAATGCCACTATATCTAGTGTGTAGCTCTCGATTTGTTGTGTGAGTTTTAGGAGATCTCCTGGTCTTCTAAGGCTTAGCACGTTCCAGGTTCCCATTTTTAAATCGTAGTCCGGGTACAGTTTCCGAGGTCGTTCCAATAATGATTCCGAGATATTCCGAGGCCTGTGTACAGAATTCATGACAATAATTTTTTTACGGAAATGGGGTGTTAGCCCTTCGCCCAACCCAAATTTTCGTGAATGGGTTCGTTCTGCATCTTAAGGTCACCAGAAACAACCTTTTTACATGTTTATATAGAGAGCCGCTTGATCCAAGACAGACGCCCGCTGCAAGCCGCCCCTAACATGGAGAACAGACGCTTCCTACACATTTATATAGCGAGCCGCTTGATCCAAGACAGACGCCCGCTCCAAGCCGCCCCTAACGTGGAGAACAGAAGCTTGAGTTGCATTGGTTTTATGGCGCCAATGACTCGCCATGGTGCAGAATCATTGAGTATAAGCAGTATTTACTCTGCCCCTCTCAACTACACCAACCTAATTCTGTTAGCGTTACCCAGGTAGCACGGCGTGGACGTAGAATTTCGGATTTTTGCTACCCTGAGAGGTACGACGTTCTTCCAAAAATATTCCAATAACAATCATTTTTATCATTTCATTAAGTTTGCTTTAAATGTCGCATACCTTTTCTTTTGTTGCCAAATTTATCACTATGCTGTTTTCAGAAAGGATCAAATTTAACCACAAGTTCAAGAGCTCCAAGAAAGTTGCCATTGTGATTCGAGCCTAGAGTTTCATCACTCTCGGAAGCTCGGAATTAAAATTTTTGTTTTTTATTTATCTTTATTTAAAATATTCGAATAGATTATTGCTTTTATACAGCATTTACAGCGACATAGCAAATTAGTAGATGTAATTTAAATCTGTGCTGTAAACACTTTTTATTTTAAAAGCTTACAACTAATTTGATATCTAGGCTTACTACAATTACAAACGATTCAAATACTTACGATTCAATTTACAATCTACGTTGTAAACTCATATTAAATATGACAAGATGCAGATTATAATATACTATCTACTAATTTGCTATGTCGCTGTAAATGCGGTATTAGATTGCAAAATGGAGAAATCGAAAATTTTATTTGGAATTATTTATTTGAGAATCTGAGAAAACAATGGAATCCATAGTTAAAAACTGATGCAAGAGTATCGTTTGAACTAGAGAATCAATTCATGATACACATTGTATATTCTCTATTCCAGAGATTTTTTGAGGGTGCAATTGCTATCGTTTTTCGAAGTTCTGATTTCAGACATGCAGTTTTGAATCATCAAAAATTCAGTTCTGCTTTTCAGTCATCAAAAATAAATTTTTGAAAATACTTTAATTTACTAGGGTTTTTTTCGAAGCTTAGCAATCAAGGCTTCGTAATCAATTTTGGAAAATAAGGATAAAGGGCCCCCAAAAATGTACCCGCACCAGGACCCCGGAACTCTTAATCCGCCACTGATATATATATATATATATATATATATATATATATATATATATATATATTATATATATATATATATATATATATATATATATATATATATATATATATATATATATATATATATATATATATATATATATATATTAGGGTGCTTTTTTTTTGGGCGACTATTCTTTTTTTCTGGTGCCCCACCGAAATTTTGTTAGAAATACCCAAGAAACGTCCTCCTAAAATATGAGCCTCAAAATTAATGTTTAGCACTCGGCCCTTGCATTTGAATATTTTCCATACAAAATACATGTAAACTTTAGTGTTTTAAAAAAAAAATTACAGCTCAGCGGCATTTTATACTATTTCAAAATAGAAAAAAGCAACTAACTCAGGATTGAATTATCTACAAAAATGCTTATAGAGATGTAACTGTAACTTACACCGGTGACACAATACAGATCACTAAAGTCAGATTTATATGAATTTCTTGTTCTTTTGTTTTTATTTCATAAATGGCTAAAGCTACAGGAAAAATGTCAATAACAAAGTTGTAGTTAATTAAGTTTCCTACAAAAAACTCAAAGACCGAATCTCTATGATTGATATTTCTCGAGATAATAAACATTTATTATTTTGTAACTTGCGTCTGCATAAATTGATGACGAAAATCTCTTAAAACATCCATTTTAATAAAACCTTATTAATTATATAAAAAAACCTTATTATATTCTTATAATAATATTATAAACAATTGATATTTTTTGCATTGAATTATTTATTTTGTGTTAATAATTTTAAAAAATTTAATATTGTTGAATATTTTACATCAGGGTATGAATTATAGTTTTTTGAATTTAGTAACCATTCAACAAACAAATTTTATTATTTTTTGAAATTAAAATTATATTCTTGTAGTGTTTTTGTTTTTGTATATATAATTTTTTCTTCAACGAATGTTGTTGATGTTGTTTGTTAATTTTTTAAAAAATTTTGTAATAATTTTTTTGAAAATGGCAAAGGATGTTTGCCGAAACGTAAAATATACATTTTAATTTAAAATAATTAATTTGTTTTTAAATAGGCTCTATTCCCATATATTTATAATAAAATTAATATAAAAGCCTACAATATACTATTATATATATATATATATATATATATATATATATATATATATATATGTATATATATATATATATTTATATATTTATATATATATATATATATTATATATATATATATATATATATATATATATATATATATATATATATATATATATATATATATATATATATATATATATATATATATATATATATATATATACATATATATATATATATATATATATATATATATATATATATATATATATATATATATATATATATACATATATATATATATATATATATATATATATATATATATATATATATATATATATATATATATATATATATATATATATATATATATATTATGCTAATAAAATTATCTTTGGATGTAGCCAATTTTTCTTTTGAAATAAAATAAATAAAATTATTTGTTCTAGATAAAAAGAATCTTATTTTAATAAAGTGAATAAAAAAATAGAATTTAAGATATTTTTTGCAAACGTTTCGTATATTTAATACATCCTCAGTGCAAACTTTTTTATAAACTAACCATAATTTTTTCTAAAAACAGAAAACATAAATAAATTGAAACATAGAAAATATGGAGGGGCTGAAATCTCACAGCTCTGAGATATCAAGACTTCGGTCTGGGTTAAGGATTTTGATATAGTTTTCGGCAAAAAACTTTTATGAGGACATGGTTTTTAGTTTTGGGCAGCGATGTATATCAAACAAAACTCTTTGTTAAAGTACTAGTATTTTTTATCTGTTTAAAAATTTTATTACAAAACTAACACGACACATCAATACGTTGCCGAAAATTATAATCAAAATTCCAAAAATATTGTTAAATTAAATAAAAACCAAACCCAAACTTTTTCAAAATTCCAAAAATATTCCAAAAATTAGAATAAAATCAAATATTTAAATTTTTTCTAAATTCCAATAATATTTCAAAAATTCTTAAAAATTCAAACTTTTTCCAACATTCTAAATATATTGCAAAAATTATTACAAAATCAAAAATTGAAAATTTTTTCAAAATTCCAAAAATTATCATAATATCAAAAATTAAAAATTTTCCAAAATTCTAAAAATATTCCAAAAATTCTTACAAAATCAAAAATTAAAACTTTTGCCGAAATTCTAAAAATATTGTAAAAATTATTACAAAATCAAAAATACAAACTTTTTCAAAATTCCAAAAATATTTCCAAAACTATAACAAATTCAAAAATTTCCATGTCCAATTTCATTTTAAATTACATTTACGTCATAAAAACAGCTACATTTTCTTCCAAAAAATTGGCTAAAAAATAAATGAAATCATTTTTTGACACACTTGACATTATTTTTTGACAAACTTATAATGCCATAATTCTCTATAATAATAATAAAATATCATGTCACAAATCATTAATTTTATTTTTTTGTAAAAAATTGGGTAAAAAATAAATAAAAACCGTTCTTTTGACACACTTGACAACATGTTTTGACAAACTTATAATGCCATAATTCTCAATAATAATAATAAAATTTCATTTCAAAGAAACAATTTTAATTTTTTCCAAAAAATTGGGTAAAAAACTAATTAAAAATCTTTTGACACACTTGACAACATTTTTCTGATAAACTTATGATGCCATAATGCTCAATAATAATAATAAAATTTCATTTCAAACCAACAATTTTCTTGTTTTCCAAAAAATTGGGTAAAAAAATAAATAAAAATCTTTCTTTTGACACACTTGACAACATTTTTTTGACAAACTTATAATGCCATAATTCTCAATAATAATAATAAAACTTCATTTCAAACAAACAATTAATTTTATTTTTTTTCCAAAAAATTAGGTAAAAAAATAAATAAAAATCTTTCTTTTGACACACTTGACAACATTTTTTTGACAAACTTATAATGCAATAATCTAGATTTTGGTCTCACATACCAATCCCGACCATCAAGATTTCTCCAAATTTAATGTTCCTACTCGTAATCACTTAAAATGAACGTTTTTTAAGCAAAAAATATGCAAATTTCCTTGTTTTGACACCTTTTCGATTTTTTTGACACACTTCTGGTACAGTTATCGAACACATCGTCCTTTCGGCTCTTCCTATTAAGTAAACCTATTTTTAGAAAAAAAAATTTTTCAAATCCGTCCAGCGGTTTTCTAGATTTCGTCGGTTGTGACGGCCGGCCGGCCGACAGACAGACATACATTTTTTTTTTTTTTTGCTTTTTTAGAATCAGGAGGTCCTAAAACGTCGAGAAATGTCAAAAAAAGTTGGGGTAAGAATTTCACTTTGAGCTCATGAATGTAATACTTAGGTCTTTCAGACCGAAGTAATTTTTTGATAATAAAAATAGAGAACACTAGATGAGCTTTTAGAATTAAAAATTGAAATAAAAGTACAATATTAAGTTAAAATGTTATCGTAAATATTTTGTAGATAAGCAGTATCTTTTTGTTTATTCATAGACTTTTTGCTCTTTTTAATTTGTATCATCTCCATAATACTCCTTTTTCTAAAATTACTTTCCTTTTCAAGAATTTGAACGTTTGAGAAAGAAGCGTTATGTCCAGCAACAGCAAGATGTCTCGAAAGTGCACTACTACCATTATCATCATCAGGATTAACAGGCTTTCTTTTAGCATCAAGTAAATGCTGATCAAAACGTTTTTTTAAAAATTGCTTCGTTTGTCCTGTATAAGTAAAATCACAAGAACATTTAATTTGATATATTACTTCGGTCTGTAATTCCTTCGGTACTTTATCTTTTAATTTTGAAAATAAGGTTTCTCCAATAGTTTTAGATGATCTTCCAACAGCATGAATATTATAATGAAAAAGCAATTTTTTTATTTGTTCATAAACACCTTTAACATAAGGTAAAGATACAAACTTAGGTGGAACATTTTGGGGTACAACACTTGTTTCAACATTAATAGGAGGTACTTCTATAATATTACACTGAGAAAAAAAGCTACGTAATATTAACCAAATTGGTTTTGTTAAAATATTTTTGTTAATATAACATAGTTTATGTTACGTTTCAATAAAATTGACTTTGCTAGTTTTTTTCAATTATGTTATTAATACAAAAATCGCTTCGTTATTTTACCTAAGCAAAAACATTTTGTAAACAAACATTGGTTTTGTTAAAATTACATGGCTCCAGTTATTTTAACATAGCGGTAGTTTATTTTTATTAACAATGGTAAAAATATTTAACATATACTCTGTTAAGCATATATTATAATAACAGAGCGCTATGTTAAGAGAAATTGAGTTTACGAGGCTAAGTTGAAGTAACGGAGCACTATGTTAATTAAATTGAAAGAATTGTTTTATGTATGTAGTGCTATTTTAAAATAAGAGAACATTTTGTAAAATGTCAAAATTCATTTATGGATTTCATTTAAAATGAATTCCATTTGAAACGTGTTTTCTTTGTGCTTGGATATGAAAAAAACATCTCTTGCAACTAAAAAACACTTTATAGATTGCTAAAGAAAAGGATAATATACAACATTAAATTATTTAAAAATTTAACAGGTAAGCAATTCAATCTTTTTATAAAGCATTTACTTGTCTTTAATTATATTTATATTATATATTAAATTTAAATTAATAATATATATTATTATTTTTGAAATCCTGATAGCTCGATTTCTATTCGCGGAAAACTTATTATTATTATAACACAAGATGATATAAGTAAAGTTTATAAGGGTAACAAATACTGGGCAAAGATGCAATTCGAGCATTACATATATAAATTTCAGGAGAGAAGAAGAATAAAGAATCGGTGAGTTAAATTTAAATGTTTTCCGCTTGCTAAAAAATTTTACGATTTTGTTAACTGAACTAAATTAATCTGAGTTTATACACTTATATAATCTGAGTTTATAATCTGAGTTTTAACTTTGAAAAATATAGCTTTATATAAAAACTTAAAATAAATTAAAGTTAAAATTTGAACTATTTTCTGAATTAAATATACTAAATTTTGTTTACAGAATTAATTTGCTCAGATTGATTTTAATTTGGCAACGACAACGCAACATATTCGAATACCATAAATAAAAATTTTATGTACCCATTTCAAGAAATATTTTAAAAGAACAACAATCTGTAGTAACACCATCTACATTATCCATAACCGACAGTTTCATTAAATAGTTTAAGGAATCTTAGTTATCTTGAATCTGTTTTATCCAACGTATATGATATGTTTTCTTTTATTAAATTTTAGATTTAAAATAATCAACTTCTATAATCTATTCGAATTTTAAACATTATTTAATTTTTTTGATTTGTATTAGCTGAAGTTATTATAGTCGAAATGCAAATTTTAATAAAACAAATGCATTTATTAAAACTATCTACCTCCATTTTAAATGTTAATTACAATTCTTCTCGGGATAATATTTTTATATTAAACTACCATTTTATAAGCATTTGTAATAAACAAAATAAATTATAACGAATAATTAATAAATAAATACATAAATAAATTATAATGATAAATAAATTTTAATAAATAAATAAATTATAATACATTATAAATAACACTTATATACATAATAAAAATGTTCATTTAACATAAATATATACATTAAGGTGACTTAACTAATAATACAATAATTTAATTTACATAATTAAGTTGTGTAATTAAAATACAATTTTCTATTATATATATAAGTATTAATAAAATCATTGTTAATAAATAAATTTATTTTGAGTACATTGAAAAAGTGTTTTTATTTCCAATTTTAGAAGGAGTCCAAAGGTCCAAAACTGTTAATTTTAACCAAGGTTCTATAACATATATAGTTATTTTAACTATGGCAGTCAATTCATTAGTATGTATAAATAACAAATAATTCTATTGTTTTCACTTAGCAAAGAAAGTTACATAGTGAAATAAAAGTTTTACAAAAATTATGTTAAAAGTACATATACCTTTGTTAGGCTAATTAAATCTTTATAATTGACTATGTTGGTATAACAAAATATAATTTTTTTTTTACTAAAAACTATGTCGTTTTATAAAAACGCTATGTTAAAAGTACATATATGTTTGTTAAACTAGCTTATCTTTAAAAATCGGCTATGTTGTTATAACAAAATATTATATTTTGTTTACAAAAAACTATGTCATTTTGTACAGAAATGAGTTTGTAAATTTATGTATATTTAACATAGCAAAAAATGTTCTAATAACAAAGTGCTAAGGTGGCTGAAAACTCACATAAATTTCTGTTAAATTAATACGTGTTTTCTGTTGAAAATACTTACTTTTTTCTTTCAGTGTATATATATATATTAGGGTGTCCCTTAAATTTCAAATTTATAAAGGTTCAAGGGCCGTTATTTTAATTGGTGCCTTATACTCTTAAATAAGTCGTATCAAAAATTCAGCTCGATATGTCAATTTCTGACTGTGCCACAAGTCAATTAATGTTTTTATATTCGTAATTTATTTTCTAAATAAATACTTTAGTGAATTATACACATAAAAATGTTAATTGTCTGATTAGTTCTGTCTTATGGCTCTTAATTTTAATTATTATAAAACTCAAAAACTTTTAATGTTTCCTAAGAATGATAGACTGGTACAATAGAAAAATCTAGCCGTTCATCACTCTTTTAATCTTGACCGTTATGTTTGTTATTATTCGTGGCAGCGACAAGTTATTAAATACTTGATAAAAAAAAATAACTATTTTTGTATCTTTACGTATTTTATGGGATCTGATAATAATAAATAATAAAAATATAACAACATAGTTATGTCTACTAATAATATATGTCCACACCAAAGTGATGTACTGCATAAACATTTTACGCGTTTAAACATGCACAAAATTGCAGTAGATCAATACAACGTGCAACGTTTAAGTTAATATCTAGTGTAAAAAGTATTTTACGAATGATTTTAGTGGCGTTTTAAGTTATTTTTATAGTAAAAGTGTTTAATATGGACTGTAATAAAAGGATTCTACAAAATATAGAAAAAAATGTCTACGACAAAATATTTCAGAAGAAACAATGTCGTGATGATTACAAAGAGTTATTGGAGCTCACATTTGTCTTTCTTGGAGGAATTCCCCCCAGTGTAATCAAATTTTACAAACCCGGAGCTATTAGCGAAGCTCGTTTCATGTCACGAGCCATCTACAGTCTAAAGATACTCATATTTAGAAATCAAGTGGCATTATCAAAAAGAGAGGAAGCTGGTATAAATGTTTGTGTCTTCATTGTTCTTTTATATGTAAAGTATTGGTTTAATTCAACCAATGCAATCAACGCTCCTAAGAACGATTTTCAACTTATGAATGATTAAATCTTATACAAAAATATCAATAAAAACATTTTTCCGATGCGGCAATTAAAAAATTTAAAGGTCATCTATGGTATTTGACAGAAGAACTGGCTGGTTTGGCAATTTTAGATAATGATGTGACAACTTCAGAAAAGAAAAAAAATTGGTTGAAAAAATTATTTCAAAAGAAAAATCAAGCAACTCAGTTTTTTCGTTTAAAGGTCGCCAAGGTTCTGGTCTTCAACGATTCTCTCTAACAGCAAATGATATCAATAATTGACTTCAACAAATATTAGGTAGCTTTGTATCACGTAATACAATTAAACTTTTCGATAGGTTTAGACTGAAACATAATTTTCTAAATGTTGATCCGACACTTTGGAATGAACAGGAAGACTATCAAAAAGCACAACAATTATTTTCTTGATCATAAGTTAAAAATGATGTTGCTGAGAGAGGTGTGGCTTTAACCTAGGAGTACTTAGGAAGAGTAAAATCAGATGAAAACTTACAAAACTTGTTACTTGTAGCACAAAGCATACGCAAACAGTATGGAAAAGGAACTAAAGAGAACTTAACCGAGTAGTTTTGTAAAAAGTCGATTTTCACTTTTAATTCTTTTAATTAACAAACAAATATGGTTAACAAGTTTAGTAAAAACTATTTCCTTGAAACAGAAACGTTTTTGTAAGATTTATATTTTCCTTTGCATTTTAAATTTACTTATTAAACTGTTTTATTAAGATTAAATTTTTTTTTAAGATAAATAGTTATTTAACAAAAAAAGTTTTCACAATTTTTTTATTTAATTTTTGCAAGTCTTGTGGCACAGTGAAATATGGTCCGATTGAGCTCAAATTTTAAATAATAACTTCTTTTTATTAAAAGCACTAATTAAAATAACGGCCCGAAAGATCAAACAAAAATTTGAAATTACTCAAATATAAGGGACACCCTAATATATATGTATATATATATGTGTATATATATAAATTTATATATATTATTGTGGCCCTTAAAAACCGATTATTTTTATTTTGTTTACGGTATACCTTAAATCAGTCCTAATGTTCCTAAAAATAAGTTGTGTAAGATTTGAGACCATTCCGTAAATGTTAACCCGTGCCCTTGGGCCTCTAAAGTTGAGTTAGAGCCATTTTTCAAAAAAAAGCGATAAGTCGTACTACAACTTTTCTGTTGGTGTATCTACAACTTTGAAAAAGTTGGGGATTGATAGTACTCCATTAGAAAATTATTTAACAATTTTTTTAGATTTTTTGGCTAACTCCTTTGCCGTCACGGTCACAAATTTGAAATTTTTTCTTGAACGAAAAACGTCCCTTTTGTAGCCAGCTTAATGCGTATAATTTTTTTTAAAAAAATATTAGTTCGTTAGCATTTTTTCCGTAGAATACGATAAAAATATTAAAAAAAATTTTTGAGGGTAGTTTTCTCCCTTATCTTGAGGTTTTAAGGATTAAAATAATTTTTTCGAAATTTATAACACGTTTTTTTTAAATTTTTTTTTTAATTTAGTTTAAAATATGCACTTTCAAATAATTTTTATCGCTTGATGGAAGTTTTGTCATTGTCAGCGCTGAAAGTTTTAGGGGTGGTTTAAGTTTCAGCACCCTCTAGCGCTCACATCGATATAACTTGTAAATGAATAGTTAGATTCCTATGATTTGAATTCAATTTTTATTACCGTTTGTGACGTCCAATCTAAAATTTGTAATATGTTTTAATAATTGTTATATTGATTCATTTATTTTAAACAATATAAACCTTGATGATTCTTTTTCAAAACTATACATGCTTATTTTCCATATCTTAGATGATTTTGTATCAGTTATGAAGTTAAAACCATTAATAGTAGATTCTTGTATGAGTTGAGAATGATGGCAATTCTTCAATCATCCGAGTGAAGAACTGCCATCTTCCTATGTGAATAAAGATGCTATTTTATCCACGACTTCAAAATATTTCGATTAATTTCCAGTTTGTCTGCTAAAGTTTTTATCACCATATTGAAAAACATGCATCATAGATAGCATAGACAAACTTTTTTATTTTATATTTTATATATGTATTGTTCTCGTTTTAACCTTTTGACATTATTATAGCAAGAAATGAAGTTTTTAATATGTTGGGGGAATATTTATTAAATTATAGAACTGTCAAAGAATTTAATTATAAGCACTAGTTGTGGAATGAATACAATTACAATGGGAGACATACGCATGGAAAGCATATATTCTTTAGCAGTCGTAGATAAAACATTTTCCTGTGTGGTTCTCTAAAGAAACTATTTCAATATATAATACCAAAATAAAGTTGCACAAAAAATATAAAAGGTTTGGTTGTGCTGTTGATCTATCTAACTTCTCGAAAGCCAGACACGAATTGAAGCACCGAATCAAAACTGATTATGAAACATATATAATTAAAACTCAAAATAGTATTTGTTCTAGTTCTAAGTACCTCTGGAAACATGTCAACAATAAAAGAAAAGCTACTTCACAATACCCATCATTGATGGTGTATAATAAAACAAAATTAGAAAATAAACTCGATATTGTCGATAGATTTGCTGAATTTTTAAAACAAATTTTTTCAATAGTATTTCGTGTAAGATCCTTACTGCAAAAGCTTTAAATGCTCATTTGTTAGACATTCGTATTACAACCAACGAAGTTTTCCGTGAATTGATTAATTTAGATATCTAAAAATCCCGGTTCCGATAACATCCCCATTACTTTCTTAAGACATTGTGCATTGAACTTAACGATTCCATTGACAATCTTATTCAATGCCTCACTTCATCAAGGGATTTGTAATGAAGCGCTGATTCATTGGCGAACCAATGAAATCGGCATAGCAGGACTGAACTGTACGCGAAAGAATAATACATACGGAAATGGGAGAAAACAAATGATAAAATGAGACTCTGGTGACCCCCTTGGCGAAAGAACCACGATCACCACGTCCAACACCAGGTTCACTCACATTCACACACTTTCACACCTCATACACTTACACATACCCACACACTCACACACACATGCACACAAACACCCATACCTACATCTATGCCCAAACAGCTAAAAATAATAAAGTTCCACAAGTGGCTATAATGAAGATTGCCAAAAAAAATCAAAATTAAACCTTAACACAATATAAATTGATGTCTATTTATTTTGTTCTTTATTATTTAATCACACTGCTACTATTGATTTATACTAGCAATTGTACTGTATCAATTTTAAATTCGCTAATTAATATTCATTTCATTTAAACTCACTATAAATCAAATTGTACCAATTTAGAGAACAAACTAGATTATCCAAAAATATTAGTATTTAATCATATAATAAATAACAGCTTCCATTTAAGTATCATCAAGGCACAAACATATAAAAATTTTCTAAATTGCACTAATAAATTGATCTAGAAACGACACAGACATATAAAAATTTTCTAAATTGAACTAATACGGCACAAACAGATAAAAATTTTCAAAATTACACTAATAAATTGATCTAGAAACGACACAGACATATAAAATTGTTCTATTTTTATAAAAAAATAATATCTGTAATTCAAAATTGCGGCAAATACTGAATTAATAGTTAAAATAATAAAACTTCTACAATGCAACTACCATATTGTAAAATTTAATTCTCAAACTAATAGACAAAAAATATTTATCTTACTGCATCACATTTTTAACAATAATTGTATTTTTTTATTCTATAATCAAACAAATATATTCTATAATCAATTGTATTTTTTTATTCTAATTGCAAAAAGTTTCATAATTTGCACCATAATTTTTTAGATTCAGTTCTTATATTATTCTTGATGGGAGATTTTCCATCGGGGTGATGTTATATCACAAATAATTTACTGAATTAATTGTTGATCATGTGTCAATAGACACAAGTGAAGACTAGTCATCTTCTTCTCACAGATACAATTTTGTTATTCAATACTAGAAAATCTAGAATATAACAAAACAGTGATCACCAGAGAAATTAATTGACTAAACCTGAATTTATTAAATGTATGTTTATGTAAATTTTTTGTTTTTACACTTCGCTAGAGTTGTAGCCCAATTTTTGGTTTATAATCATTAGCGTTAACATTTTTTGGTAGAGTTTATCTAGTCGGCTAGCCCTGATGAGAATGATAAACTTTTTTTAAAGTTTAAAAATTTTCTCATTGGTTCGAAACTAGATCGCTCTAAAATTGTATGGATTGCAAAAAGTTTCATAATTTGCACCATAATTTTTTAGATTCAGTTCTTATATTATTCTTGATGGGAGATTTTCCATCGGGGTGATGTTATATCACAAATAATTTACTGAATTAATTTACGTCTTTAAATCAATGAAGCTCAATGCTGTATAGTATCACTTACATTTTCTAGATGAATCACCAATTAGGCACTATCCACTAGTCTTTTAAAAATTTAGTTTTTTTTGTTATTGTTGGAATATTTTAACTTAGGTTAAGCAATTTGACTTGGTTTAGGTAATTTAACTGGTCACTTGCGCAATTAAAAAAGAACACTTTGAAAGTATTTCAAACTTAGTTAGTGTTACACCAGCAACCTCATCTACAACCTCGTATTTACATATGCATAAAATGCGTTTTTATGTAGTTTTCTTTTAGTTGATTAAAGCGCTGATTTTTAATGTCGAAGCTTTTGTAGATCAAAATAATAAAAAAATCACAAAATAGTTTGTTATATAGAAAGGAAAATCTTCATATAACTGATATAACGAATTTTAACTGAAAAGTTATATCAGTTGAAACAACAAAAAAGTCCGTGTATCACAAACTTTTTACGCAGTTTTTAACTTTGATTTTTACAATATTACAATAATCTCTACATACGTTTAATTAAATATAGAGACTAAAAAAAAACTTTATAAAAATATTTAAAACTTAGCTTTTTATTCTTGGATACTGCTCAATATAGGATCTGCAATAATATCCTTGTATATGTGGAACAATTTCTAACACAAAATCACAAATTTATTTCTCGAAATAGACGCACTGAGTTTAATGTTATGCTGTTGCATTATTAATTAATCATTACTGACTGGTCACTTTCACAATTAACAAAAAACTGTCCATCCATAACCAAATCTACCTACCAAAATTATTTTTAACGAAACTAAGAGAAAAAAATAAATCCAATCCAGTTTATTTCAAATCCTATAGTAGATCACTCGTATAACTATACAGCTTTGATGTTTGTAAATATGCCATTTGGCGCGTTCCATTGAAAATCAAACTTACTCAAATTTGCTTTGATCTACTCTACCTCGAACAAGTTGTGTAGTTGAAAGCAGTTTTTTATTCTATTTTATTTAAATCAGATATAAACTTGGTTTGGTATTTTTAATAATAAAATGGACCAGTCAGATCTAAATATCATGCCAAAATAAAAAATTTTGATAATAATAAAATTGTGTGGTTTCTTTTGAAAATTTTTCAAATTTTTGGCGTTCCATTGGTGATCTACTCAAATGCTGCTTGGAGCAGCTATTTTGTTCCAAAGGAACGCATGGAATATGACAACCATCACAGATAACAAAATCAAAAGTATAAGTACAATACCACGAAGAAACCAATAAACACGTCCAAATGCTAACAAATCTAACGTAATTAGTCAAAATTGTAATTATTTCCACCTCAAAATCAACAATGCCATCCAACCACGAATACTTGCCTTACTTTAATTTACAATTAAAAATATATTTGCGTCTATATGAAGAGTTTTAAACCATCTTCTTACAGTTCCTCACGAACAGAAATTTGATCTGTTATTGCATTATTGTGACCATATTCATCTGTTTCCACGTTACATGCAAAAGACGAAAACATCGGCCAAAGTATTCCCAAGTCAAATGTTTACATCCAACGACAGGGTGGTTGTTAAATCGCAAACACACTCGATGGGCCATCTAATAGTTTCGATTTCATTTCAGGATTTGAACACTTAGGCTCAGCTTACAGGTTCACCCTGAGTCAAAGTGGTCAAAAGAAGAGAAATCGTCTGTTTAAAACTATTTCCCTTTGAGAGAAAAAAAAACTCAAATGGGTCGATTCGCGACTAGCGTTGTGTTTCCTAAAGATTGAGAATATAGTTTAAGAATTCCTGGTCAGAGAAGAAAATATGACGATCATTCAGTTGGAACAAATTTACTCCAATATAACAAATAATTTTCCTAGGGAAGATAAGGCAAGTACTCTTTCATGCTCTTTAAACTTGCATTTGTATTCGAATGAAAGGATAATCTGTTTAAACACTTTGGTATAAAAATAACCTCCGTTGATTACCAAACATTTCTACCTTTCCATGTTTTAACAAAATTTCAAACCATTAATGCATCCTGCAAAAATAGGCAATTTTTCATACTGGCGACAGAAGACCTGTGTCCAGAAACAAATTTTTTCCTATTTCATTTCTTTACAAAAAAAAATTTTTCATTAATTAAAAAATATATAACAAACATTCCGCTGAAGGAGCTAAATCATGAAATTCATATTCATTCCCCAAATGTACTTTGGAGCTGATGGTAATAATCAGGGTTGTAACGTATAATACGGTAACGTATAAAACACGTATTATACGTACGTATAAAACGTATAAAACGTACAGTATAAAACACACAATTATATACGTTTTATACCGTATAAAACTAAAATCCTTAATAAATAAAAATACATTGATATAATATTTTCGCGGGCAAATTATTCATCGTACTCGTGATATTTAATATTTATAAAGCCTAGTTTTCTGGACAAATAGGAACAGTTGCTTTAGAAAATATATCTTCATCATGATAATTTCTTGCCCAACTATCCCTATTAGTTCAGAAAACTTCCATATTCAACGTAAATTCTTCTTTCCAAAATATACTTATTTGTTGTAAACAAAAATTTGGTCTTCCACAATTTGACATTTCCAATCGTACCTATTATTCATCAATGACCAGAACTGAATTCACTCAATAAACTTCTCACTATACTTTCCGCTTGACGTAAATACATATTTTAACCCATTACAACTTCTCTATAAAAACAATATTTGATCTGCAAGAACCTGATATTTTCAAACTGTGCCTATCAATTAGAAGTGGTGCAACCCAGATTCACACAACAAAATTTCTTAAAGACATCTCTCTAATAATCCCTTATAATTTCCCTAACTGCTATGAAAAAAACGATATTTAATCTGCAACAACATAATATTTTCCAGCTGTTATTAGATGGGAGTAGCTGAAGCTGTATTGAACCATATTTCATATATTCAATAACATTTCATGATACCAAATAATTCATTTTATGGGCCAAATGTTTCTAATCCAAAATGTTGCCAATGTAAATGTTTCTCAAAAAAATTTGTAATCGAAATGAATGAAAATTATTCTTTTGACACACTTATAATAATCAAGCTCCTGGTCTTACATACAAATGCCAACCATCAAGATTTCTCACATTCAATCTTACTGCTCATTATCATTTAAACGTTTTTAAGCAAAACAAATATCCCATTTTTTTACACTTTTCCGATACATCGAATCGTCCCTGCAGTTCTTATCATTGATGAAACCTATTTTCTGAAACAAAATTTTTTAAAATCGCTCCAGTAGTTTTCATTGGTTGGTTGGCCGGTCAGTAGACAGATTTACATTTTTGTTTGAATTTTTTGAATTTTTATTTATGACCTAGCGCCAAGTAATGCAAAAAAGTGGGCATACGATTTTGACATTTGGCTCGAGATTGTAATACTTGAAAAATTAGAATTATAAATTCATGTTCGTGTAAAATTTATGCAGAAAACAAAAGACATGTGCATATCAAATTAGAAAATAAGGGACATTATAATAAGAAGTATTTTTAATTTTTTATGAACGAATTTCAAAAATAAAAACATTTTATACGTTTTATACGTTATATACGTTTTATACGTTACGTTTTATACGTGTAACGTATAAACCGTTTTATACGTGTATATTAACAACCCTGGTAATAATGCATCATTTGATTAATTAATGTATTTGTTTACTCCAGTTGTGACAAATTTCGCTGTCTCTGTCGAATCAGTTATTGAAGATCAAAAATGTTGACTTGATTGAAAACATCTACATACAGCTACGGTGGCGACAGCTTTCTTTTTAATAGTAGTAGTTGTTGTAATTTATTTTATTCCATGTGTGTGGTTGGTTCCGACGTTTATCATTTTTATTAACATTTCCTTCGTTAGTACTTATTACACGCTCATGTGCAGCATCTTCCTTTTACTAATGTTTACATATACTGCAGAAGTATTTGTTAAAGTGTTGGTTATTATGAAAGAAATGGACACATTTGGATAAGTATTTTGGACTAAGATTACCGACATTATGAGCATGATTAGAATACGCTCAATTGTTCTTAACAACAGTACTGCTTAAAGCACTGGTACTATTATTGTAGATTATTTGTTTTGACCACAGCCGTTACAGCAGGTAGCTCAACATTCATGTTCGTGATCAACATCCATTATCCAAACTCCTTATGCCGATCGTTACAAATTGTAAAAAAATATGACTTCAACTTAAACGAAGCTGATGGTATCTATCCAATAAACGAAATGTAAATATTCTGGCTTTCGAATTGCAATAGTTTTTTCGCGAAGAGTAACTGTTGCTGTCACAACTACCAACTACCCGATGTGAAGCAGCACTAATTCTAATATTAAAACTAATATTTATTACTGTTTTTATGGTTTCTTGTTTTTTTTTTTCTTTAATTTAATTTATAATTACATTAGTTCTCTTTTATCTTATAACACACTTTTGGAATGTATTCTTTTTTTTTTCTTTTTTACCCATATTTTTTTTTTCTTTTTTTTTTAATTTTCTTTGTTCTATTATTTCTTTTTTTTCTTCTATATTTCTTTCATATTTTAACTATTCTTATTCTTCTATACATTTATTTTCTTTTCTTAGGACTATCAACTAAAAATATGCATTTAACAGTTATAACGGTAATTAAGTTATCAAAAACAAACATTTATAAGAAACGGTTGCAAAAAAATGAAAGAATAAAAATCAAGAAATAATCATACAATAAAATAAGGTTCACACTTAGTGATTAAAACTTTATAAACTTAGTTACGAATTTGTGTGCAAATATAAAAGCACAAAATCCAACAATTAAAGTTTAGTTTAGTAAATAATTAATATGTGTTTACAACATACAGTCCATTTCTCTCATCCACCAGATTATATGAGATAAACGGATTGATAACGGAGAATGAATAGGAATTAAAAGACCTCGCTCCCGTCTTAAGTAGTTTTATTTAGTAAATACGGTTCCGCAGGTACTACTTCATCTGAAACTTCCGGGCATAAGGTTTTGGATTAAGACTGAGACATTAGGTCGACATTAATTTTAATTTGGAGACACAAACAGCAGATCCAATCCACCACCACCATAATTCGACAAAGAAAAATGAAAGAATATACCGACATAGGAATATACCGGCTAGGACATTGGCATATACCGAATATACCGGCATACCGACTTTGCATGATAATTCAACTTGGCGCACGCAATCAATCGAGAACAAATAACAAATCAGAACTTGAACAGTTCTGGCTCGAACCCACACCTTAGATTAAGAGTCTCAAACTATACCGATCGAGCTAGCCGGGCATTACATAAACCCCTGTGCCACATAATTTGAACTTTAAAGTCTAAGAATCTTGAATTTAAACCCAATGTTTCCGAAAAACCGTCTGCAATTAGAAACATGTCCTCAGAATTTGTAAAGTTACAGTGAAAATACTATTGAGCAGAATCCGTGATGATTCTATTTTCTATAGTATTCAATGCCAGACAAAAAAAATCTTCCAAAATACAATTCATTACTTAGAAACAGAATATAAAGATGAAATACAGGCTCGTGAAAAGCAGTCAGTGGAAGTCCAAGAACGCTCTCGTAAAATATTTAATGTTTAACCCATTGATGGTCAAGTTGCTGAGGAATATCAAGATGAGAATATTCGCTTGAAAGATTTGTATTTTCAATATAAAGGAGAGATGGCGAATGAAAAAATAAGCATATACCATTCAGACCTTAAGCTCGAATGTCTTTCGAATGGTAGACACCTCTTCGTTTGGAAACCAGATCTTCCAGCTTATAGGCGGTACCTCTTACTAACCTTCAAACTTTGGCTTCGCAAACTTTTTTGTAAGCGTTGCAGATAATTATCGGCCATTAATCTGCATCGCTCAAAACAATATTACGAAAGAATACAATATTTGTTGCTAGACCCCCATGAGATGAAGTGGAAGATTACGGGCCCTTGCAATACACTCGTCAGTGTATTCCTCGGGTAACCATAATTTCCAAACCTCACTCTCTGGAGGAATCTCAATATCTAAACAAGCCAGTATTTACCCGACTTGAAATTAGGTTATCTGCGAATACAAGGGTAGACGATTTCGGAGTTTAAGGTTTGCAATAGAATTATTTACCTCCCTAAATTGAATCAACGATGATTGCAGCGCACTATTATTCTTGCATCAAATAGTTCATCAAATAAGAATCTGTATATAAATAATAAACAGTCTGAATTGAATTCGATAGGTTTCAAAATATATTTTGGCTATCAAAACCACAAGTTGTTTAGCAAAATAATAATGTAAATCAATAAATTTCAGTTACCTAGTTTAACATCTCACAAATATGTGAAAAATCCAATCAATACCTCTGACGAGCACATTAAACTGAATCAATAAATATATGTGTTCAGGTTTTGAATCTTGAATCTCTTCGTACGAAATTAATTTCTTTTCAATCGTCTTCCCATACATATCGAAAACAAAAACTACCCACAAGTGGAGACCACAAAATCGTTCTAAATTTAAAGAATGAATCTTAATTGTACTTGAAAAATATTATAATTTTTTCCTTTCCAAATTTTTGACTATCCATCGTTTTAAATACATTAAACATTAATTAACAAATTAAAAATTAAGGTTAATATTAAAATATTTTGAATTTGTAAAAACAAAATTATTAATCAAAAATATGTGTATAATTGTGTATATGAGCAATTTCACGCAAGTTCAGCAAATTTTTGGGAAATTTTGACTTGACCCCTTTTAATTTTGGTTATTTTTTGTTTATAGATAGTCTTTGATAAATAAAAAATACAAGTTCTCTTAGAAATTTTTTTTTCGACCAGGGGTCTTCACAGGGTGCCCCTCAATTTTTTGTTATTTTGTGATGTGACTGCATTTTGACGAGCGATTGTAGAAAAACTACTGAATCGATTTTCATAAATGATACGTCGTTGAATAGGTATTAGAACAAAGTTTTTAAAAATGTACACTGTTAATTTTTTGAAATAATTTTTAACGGTGTAACATAAGAAAAAAACGGTGTAATTGAAAAAAAGATGGCATAGCCTCTTTTTTTTTTTTTTTTTTTTTAAACTAAATTGAAGCTTATTTTATATCTAACCACTTGTGAAAGTTGAGGACACGCGTTATTTTTTGTTTTAAAGATAAAATTCGTTGTGCATATGACTGTCGGGAATCAGTTTTTTTTGTTCTGAAGGAAAATTATAAAAATGGCGTTATAAACTAAAATATTTTTTTTATGTTAAATATCAAATATTTTATTATTAGATGAACTTTTTAAAATATTATAAAAATTATATATGTAGTACAATAAATAAAATAAATACAATTGCTAAAAATGATTTACTTATTTTACAAACAGAAGTTTCTTTTGAATAGGAAAGCACTTCTGCAATTATTTTCTTTGTATTAGATGGCATAAAAAATGAAATGTTTATTTATCACTTTTAGTAATCACTTGTCACTCTTATAAAAAATAATTTGACAGTCTTGACTGCAAACAAAAAAGCCGTATAAACAACTAAATCTATTTAGGAACTTTTGACTGGAGAAGTATTATGTTCGTATTATGTTATTATGAAATCATAAAGTAAAAGATTGTTTTTCAACATTAAATTACAAATATTTTATTATTGAATAAACTTTTTAAAATATCATACAAATTATATATGTGAAAATAAATATAGCTATTAAAAATTATTTACTTATTTTACATTCAAAAGTTTCTTTTGAGTTGGAAAACATTTTTGCATTTATTGTCTTAGTATCTACTGGTACAAAAGAATGAAATTTTTGAGTTCCACTTATAGTAATCGCATTTTTATATCGATTTTGTAATTTTTCTTTTGTTAATTGATATTCATTTTTATCGGCGTATCCAAAGTTCATGGTAGATTCCCATTTTAAAGCCCATTCGAAAAGTTTTTTTGGTGTATCAATAATATTATCTTCGCTCGCCATACTATAACGGTGTGCAGCACGCTTCAGTGTACCACCAATTCCATCACAAGGTCCCTTTTCATGGCTGGTAGCATGAAAATGCCATTCAGCGTCAACCTTAAATTAACTAATTAACTTATGCCACCATAAAGAAGACTTTAAGGTTGACGCTGAAAATCGATATAAAAATGCGATTACTATAAGTGGAACTCAAAAATTTCATTCTTTTGTACCAGTAGATACTAAGACAATAAATGCAAAAATGTTTTCCAACTCAAAAGAAACTTTTGAATGTAAAATAAGTAAATAATTTTTAATAACTATATTTATTTTCACATATATAATTTGTATGATATTTTAAAAAGTTTATTCAATAATAAAATATTTGTAATTTAATGTTGAAAAACAATCTTTTACTTTATGATTCCATAATAACATAATACGAACATAATACTTCTCCAGTCAAAAGTTCCTAAATAGATTTAGTTGTTCATACGGCTTTTTTGTTTGCAGTCAAGACTGTCAAATTATTTTTTATAAGAGTGACAAGTGATTACTAAAAGTGATAAATAAACATTTCATTTTTTATGCCATCTAATACAAAGAAAATAATTGCAGAAGTGCTTTCCTATTCAAAAGAAACTTCTGTTTGTAAAATAAGTAAATCATTTTTAACAATTGTATTTATTTTATTTATTGTACTACATATATAATTTTTATAATATTTTTAAAAGTTCATCTAATAATAAAATATTTGATATTTAACATAAAAAAAATATCTCTTAGTTTATAACGCCATTTTTATAATTTTCCTTCAGAACAAAAAAAACTGATTCCCGACAGTCATATGCACAACGAATTTTATCTTTAAAACAAAAAATAACGCGTGTCCTCAACTTTCACAAGTGGTTAGATATAAAATAAGCTTCAATTTAGTTTAAAAAAAAAAAAAAAAAAAAGAGGCTATTCCATCTTTTTTTCAATTACACCGTTTTTTTCTTATGTTACACCGTTAAAAATTATTTCAAAAAATTAACAGTGTACATTTTTAAAAACTTTGTTCTAATACCTATTCAACGACATATCATTTATGAAAATCGATTCAGTAGTTTTTCTACAATCGCTCGTCAAAATGCAGTCACATCACAAAATAACAAAAAATTGAGGGGCACCCTGTGAAGACCCCTGGTCAAAAAAAAAAATTCTAAGAGAACTTGTATTTTTTATTTATCAAAGACTATCTATAAACAAAAAATAATCAAAATTAAAAGGGGTCAACTCAAAACGTTGTTGAATCTTCGTGAAATTGCTCATATATATTAAAATAAGATTCAGGGAATTAATGGGTAAGTAATATTAAATCACATTTTCTTTTACCAATTACTAATTACATAACTACTAAATCTGGGTTAAATTTTCAAAACTACAATTTACTTTACATTAAGCATTGTTCAATATTGAATGTATTGTACAACTGCTTAAGCTTGGGTCAGATTAGTGTTTTTAAGTCAACATAAAATTTAATTCGTTTATGGTTTTGTTAATTATAAATTTATGATCAACCACTTTCTAACAAGGAAAATCCTTAAATTCAAGCTATTTAAGCTGTATTCAAAAAAAATGTTTATAAAATTATTACCTTGAATAACAAAAAAAAACAATCCCTTTAGGGTGGATATGTATCTATTTATATATTTATATTTATCTCTTATTTCTGTACTAAATTTAGTTGTGGTTTAAAGTCGTAGATCTGCCGATGAATCCCGGATACCTACGAATAAACTAACCATTGCGTGCGTGTTTGGTGCCTATTAGAATTGGTCTGGAGACGGAACAAACGGATCACTAAGAGGGAGTACACTTTTCCTGGGATTGAAGGGTGGTGATCGCCGTTTGAAATTGTGGTTTAAACTTTTTTATATTTTTGGGATCAAAAAAGAAAGTAAAATAACCTCCGTTAAAGGATGGGAAATGGAAAAGGAAAAGTGAGGTGATAGGATAGATAAGGATGAGGAAAGGTAGGGTGAGAAAGGAATAAGATGGGGTATGTGTTGGTGGCATATCACCCGGATGATCAGTGTTGCTGGGATGGTCAGAAGGTAAACCCTCCGAACCATCATTCAATCAAACGACACCTCTCATCTGCCATCCAGACCAACGACACCTACGGGAAAGTTGCTGTGGCAAAGATGAACCACTTACCCATCAGCATGAAGGCCAAGCGAAATCTTCCCTCGACAGCTGATTAGACTGTCTTAGAAGAACTTCGTCGGTATCATCCAATGAGAACCAACTCATTTAAGCCACAGGGAGCTAACATTGCAGGGAGGGGACTCTAACGTTATGCAATGGTTAGCCCGGATGAATAACCCGCTGCCACAGCGAACCCAGAGCATAACAAGATGACCACGCTGGATGTAGCAGGTGTATACACCAGTCTACAAAAATCTAAGCCTGGCATCTGGTCACCTCTGGCACTCCCCGTGCCAGCCAGAAACCCATCCGTTACTAGGGTACGTGGAATTGTAACCCCCATTGATAATAATTCCGAAGAATTATTCTCACCCTTGCGTTTACATAGAAAAACAAAAAAGGAGAACTGTTGCTGGAGACGTGGGGACGCAACACTCCATCCATGATGATCTGAGACACCTCAGGTTATCACCGCTCCTGCGTATTTGAAGCTTTACGTCGCTTCCACGTCGCCAGAGTCTATAGCTATTGTTGTGGTGAAAAGAAAGTCAATTTCTGAAGAAAAATTTTTAAAAAAATGTTTCAAAGTTTTTGAAAATTTGGAGGGACTCCTCCAGAGTCCTACATTGCTGTAGTAACCTTTAGAGGAGCCCCACGTTGGGCGATAATTTGTAATGAAGCGCTGATTTATTGGCGAACCAATGAAATCGGCATAGCAGACCGCGTACCTAGATGAGGTTTATAAAGCCTTTTCGACTAGCTTTCAGCATTGGAATCGAGTTAGGATTCCTGCTACTCCAGCACAAATAACTGAACTGTACGCAAAAGACATGATATATACGGAAATGGGAGAAATCAAGTGGAAAAATCAGACTCTGGCGACCCCCTTGGCGAAAGAACCACGATCACGTCGTCCAACCCAAGGTTCATTCACATTCACACACACCCACACACTCACACACACATGCACACAAATACCCATACCTACATCCATGCCCAAACAGCTAAAAACAATAAAGTTCCCACAAGTGGCACAGAAGGTAAACAGAAGGTAAACGAAGATGCATAAAATACAATAAGAAGACAACTTTCATCAGGAAAATTTAACGTAGGCGTTCTTTTTCATTTTACTTTGTATAATTGAGTTTTAATTTTGTTTTCGATTAAAATTCTTTTCATGTTAGTGAATAGTTAATTGTTTCTGTAGTTCAAAGATAAAGAGATTTCCAAGTTATTATTTGTTTGTCGTGTAAATTCCGTGTTTTCAGGTTTCATATAGCTTTGGTTTTTTAGCTATCTGGCATGAGTTATAAATAAAATTTTCTTAAATGTTCAAATTTCGTAACATGGCGCTTGAAACAAAGACCTGGGGCTTTGTAGTTTTGTTATTAGCTAATTTTTTTTGGCGCAATATTTTGGCGCAAAATATTTGATAAAACCAGTTTGGTTTTTGTGTTTAATTTTTGAGATAAACCAGTTTTGGGCTTGTGTTATTATAATATTTTGAGTAAAACCAGTTTTGGTTTTGATTTTTGGAATTTTTTCTATTGAAATGTACACTGTTATGATTGTCCAGTTTGATGATTTTTTTTTGTGTTTTTGGTTAATGTGATATAAATAATGTACATTTTGTGGTACAATTTAGTAAGTTTTTTGGATATATGTATAATATCTTTTCTGAAATGGTAGGCCTAAAAAGCAATCCATGGTGCTTCTCCCCTTAACGTTGATGACGTTCTTAGGTCGCTTATGGCCATATTGGTTATGCGATCGACGGACATTGGTTTCTTCTCTTCATTCAGCGAGGAAGTTCTCAGGGACGAGGAGTGGTGCTGCTGTGTTTATACTCCGGTGCAAACCAGTAGTACCATTCTTTGCTCAGAGGCTTCTTCGGTGTAATGAAGGGAAGAACCAATTAATTTTTTTTCCAGGATCAGAGGCTTAACCTCGCACAATTTCAAAGCTTTAACCATTTTTATATTTAAATTTGCAATAGAACAATGTCTATGGAGTTTAAGACGACTTGAACTCTAGCGCTCGGGAGCGTTCTCCAAGAAATCGTCATTAGTTCTAGTAATTTATTTTTAGTTTATTTTTAGAGTAAGGAATCACAACTGGGTCATTAGAAATTTGCTTAAGGTCTTATCGTGACAGTTGTGATTGCCTTTGTTAGTTTAAGTTAGGGAGAAACCGTTCTGTAGAATCTGGTCGTTAGGGGCTTATCTAGTCGGTTCTCACATGCATTCTTGGGGAGTGCTCGCGAGCGTAAGAATTCAAGTATAGAATTAGATAACATTGGACATTTGTTTCATATTTCGGTTGTTTATTTGTCAGCAAACAAGTATTGACTTGGAAACCTCTTATCATTTTGAAAAATAAGTAAATAAACAATTTTTCGTAAATAAAATAAATAATTTTTGAAAATATAAATAAATAAAATTTATTAAATAGAATATATTTTTTTGGAAATAATAATTTTAGGCATATAAATTAAACAAAAATTTCTTTGTTAAATTTTCAAAAATAAAAATTTTTTTCTAAATAGAATAACTAGCTAAATGATTAAATAAATATATTTTATGTTTAAAATAATTAAATAAAACAATAATTTTTGAAAATTAAATAAATAAATTTTATTAAGTAAAATAATTTTCTTTTTAAAATAATAATATAAATAATTTTAAGTAAATAAAATTTTTACTAATTAATCAAAAAACATCAAGATATAAATAAACAATTTGTTGAATATTTTTATTTTTATATTAAAATAAAAAATTATTTTTTCAAAAATAAGACTTAACACCTAATAAATAATTAAACATTTTTATTTTTTCAATCTTAAATAAATGAATTAAATAAAAATAACTATTAGATAATTTTTTTTTTTTTTTATTAAAATAAAAGAACAACTGAGCTACGCTCATCTAGTAATTTACATTTCATATTTATAGCACATTTTTTGGGGTGTAACCCATTGGTTAGTCGCATTTACATTATTTTATTAAGTATGCTTTTGATTATAAAATCAAATCTAGTGGCTTCGTTCTTTTAAGCCTTCTGTCAGCAACGGGCACAGCCATTAGCTGGCGTATTTCAATATTTTCATGTACGCGTATACGCGTGGTGTGTTTAATTGCATATTTTTTTATTTCATCCTTCACGAACTCTATCTTTAGGTCCCTATGGATGTCTTCGTTTCTGATGTACCACGGGGCATTAACAATGCAACGCAGCACTTTGTTTTGGAACAACTGGATGATTTTCGCGTTCGATTTCTCAGTACAGCCCTATAGCTGGAGGCCATACGTCCACACTGGTTTCAGTATTTGACGATACAGCAGCAGTTTGTTTTGAATAGATAGTACTGAGTTTCTACCAAGTAACCAGTACATCTTTCTAAATTTCAAATTCAGTTCTTCTTTTTTCTTTTTAACATGTTCCTTCCATCTCAGTTTAGCATCCAGAGTCATACCTAGATATTTTGCTGTGTTTGCGTAAGCAACTTGTGTTGAGTTGATTTTCAGAGGTATTTAGCTTACTTTTTGGGTAGTGAAGTTAACATGAGATGATTTTGTTTCATGCAGCTTAAATCGCCATCTTTTTGTCCAGTTGTGGATTTTATTAGTAGCGTATTGCAGTTTGCTAGTTGCTTCTTCTACGGTTTTTCCGGTGGTCAAAATTGCGGTATCATCTGCAAAGGTTGCAATGGTTGTTTTGCTTAGGCCAGGCAAATCTCTTGTATAGCAGGTATAGTACCGGTCCTAGGACGCTACCCTGCGGAACTCCAGCATCAATCTTTTTCAATGTTGAATAACTATCATCATATTTGACTCCAAAGTGGCGGTCATCCAGATAAGAGTTTAAAATTTCATAAAACTGTTTGGTCAGATCTCTATGCAATTTATACTTTAAGCCATGATGCCAAACTTTATCAAAAGCTTGAGCGACATCAAGAAAGACTGCGGAGCATAGCCTTTTGGCTTCAATCGTTTCTTCAATACTATTCGTGATCCTGTGCACTTGTTCAACGGTAGAGTGGTTTTCTCTGAAACCAAACTGATGCGAAGGTATGAGGTTTCTATTTTCTATTATTGGCTTAAGCCTTTTAAGAAAAAGTTTTTCAAAAAGCTTCGATATCGTTGGGAGTAATGATATCGGTCTATACGAGTTTTTGTCATTTGGTGATTTATTCGGTTTTAGGATCATAATCACTTCTGCTACTTTCCATTGCATAGGTACATACCTTAATCGGAATGCAGCATTAATGATATGAAGTATTTTGCGCATACATTTATCAGGTAGCATTTTAACAACTTCACTGGTGATTAAATCGTAGCCTGGGGCCTTTTTTGGAACCAAACTGGTACGTATTTCTTCTTTAAGTTCATGTAATGTTATATATGAAATTTCCTGTGAATCGGTTTTGCTCGCTTTCGTTATGTTTTCGTCTTCTGTTAGTCGACCAAATGGCTTGAAGGTGTTCTCTAGTAATTCTGTAAATAGATCAGCTTTTTCTTGAGCACTTCTGGCCCATGTTTCATCATCTTTTTTAATCGGAGGGATCTGCACTATTGGTCTTTTGAATCCCATTGTTGCTTTCCAGAATGAATACTCATGTTTTTTATCACCAGAAAGACTTGAGAGATATATGTTAATAGATTCATTTTTTGCTTCTTTAATGGCTGTCCTTACTTGTATGCACAGATTATTTAATATAGTTTTGTGTTCTGGAGATCGAGTTGTCTGCCAGATTTTACGTGCCTCACGCTTTGATTTTATCAATTCTCTTAATTCCATGGGAAAGTTTGCGGTAAGAATACGATTAGAATATGGTGCTGTACTACTTGTCGTTGCTGCAAAGTGTACAGCTTCAATCAGCCTTTCTAGCTCTGTTTCTAGCTGTTCTGGGTTTCTAATTGGTACTTGTAGATCTATTTTCTCTTCTATACACTCACGAAAAACATTCTAATTAGTGTTTTTACCTGTTAGTTTAGGTGCATATGTCCGCTTGATTACGTTTTCACTAACTGTCATTATAACAGGAGAGTGATGTGATGATAACCCTTCGTTATTTTCGATATCTATGGAGTTTTTTGACATATTCCTTGTAATAAAGAAGTCTATTAAATCAGGTACCTTACCAAGGTCGGTTGGCCAGTAAGTCGGAGAACCACCGGAATGAAAATCACACTTTTTTATCTGTCCTGCTTCGTACAGTTCTTTACCTTTTGTTGTGGTGATTCTTGATCCCCAATATGTGTTTTTTGAGTTAAAATCTCCACCAATGATAAATTTACTGCCTAGTTCGTTGAAGAGTTTGGAGTAATCATTTTTTTTTGTTTTGGTGGACAGTATATAGCGGCTACAACAAGGTTTTTATTTTTAGTAATAACTGTTATCGACGTGACCTGCATTACTTCTTCTTCTATTTTAATACCTTCATGGTGTTTTATGTTATCCCTGACTAGTATTGCTGATCCTCCCCTCGCTTTTTCTGCTGGATGAATTGCATGATAAAGATTATACCCAGGTATTTTTATATATGATGATTTAACAAAGTAAGTCTCTGATACTAGCAAAATATCTATTTTTTCTAACTTCAAGAACATTTCAACTTCTGGGGTGTGGTTGTTTAACCCGTTTGCATTCCAGGTTGCTATTCTGAGTGTTGTATTCATATTTAATTTTTCTTGGCGATTGGTTTTAAGCTTTCTTTCTGCTTAAATTTTTGAAATATCAATTCGTTTAGGCTGCTTTGTTCATCTAACCGCCTTAGAATTACTTTCATGCAGTTCTTTATACTTTCTAATACTTCCGAGTCTTTGATTGACTCTGAGCCTTTTAGTACCTGTGCGTATGATTTTCCATTTTTCGCGCTGTTAGATTGCTCACACAGTTTCTCTTGGTATCGTTCATTGGATCTACCAGCGTTATTTTGCTTGTTTTGTGATGGCTTGCGCGTTTTATCTCTTATTTTTTGGAGTTGGATAGCAACCTCGCATCCACGATAGTTTGCTGGATGTTGCCCCTTGCAATTTATGCACTTGGCTATGGTGTCCCTGTTAACTGGGCATACTTGCGTTAAGTGTTTATCGGCAAATTTAACACATACTGGTTCACGTGCACAGTAGTTTTGTGTATGGTTAAAACCTTGACACTTCTTGCATTGTGGCATTCTCATCGAGTTTTTCTTTAAAGGTTCAATTTTCACTCTCATTTTGAGTATCCCTTTTATATTATAAATTTCTTTTATATTTTCGTTTTGCTCAAAAGTTAACATAAAAAGAAGAAGTCCTCTTTTATAGATTGTTTTGGATCCATTTTCGTTGGTTTTTCTTTCTTTTCTGATAATGTTAACAGCATCTAAAATTTTAAGACCTTTACGTGTCAGATCTTCAATTATATCGTCGACCAAACAAGTGGGATGTAGTCTTCTTGCCATTACCTTGATTGGGCGTTTGTTTTTGTTTTCATATGTAACCCATTGATATTTGTCAATGTTTAGTTTCATTGTTAAATTTTTGTATGCATCAGAGTTTGATGTGTTAATCTTCCAGACATCATTGTTAAGAGCAGTAATTTTGTAGTCTTTATCCGTTACCATTTTCATTATGGTTTGAATTTCCGCATGACTTGAAACACCCGTTACAGTTACTAGTGGTGGCTTTTTCTCTTTCGTTTCTTTTGTTGGAATAACTTTGTCTTCATCAATTGTATGTGCATCTTGCGGTTGACTAGCGCTTGATGGCACATACTCAGGGGAAACTTCAGCTTTCCTCTTTTTACTTTTTTTACTTGGCCTACTCTTTTTCAGTATCCAATCTGTTTCTCTTTCTAATTCCTCTTCAACTGTTAGATACTTAAATGCGTTTGTTCGTCTTCAAATATCTTTGACGATATTTAATTATTAAATAATAAAAATAATTTTAGGAATAAAAACAATTTTAAATAATATTTAAATAAATAAATTAAAAATTATTATATTACATAAAAATATAAATTTAGGTAAATAAATTAAAAATTTTTTATACACCAGATTTTCTGTTTCCCTTTGACGTAAATTTTCATATCGTCATTAAATATTTTATATATTCGGAGCAATTGGTATAGCAAGTCGCGATTGGCGATTTTCATGATCCTTTCTTTCTTCTAGGATAAACAACAGATAATAATGTAGCCTCCATCATTATCCTAGTTTCCCCTAGTTTTGTAACGACGGACATTTCAATTTTTACTCTAAAAATGATAATTTTCGAATTCAATTATAATGTCATTATTTTTCTTAAAAGTCGCTACATTTTTGTACGCTACTGTTGAGGTTGACACGGTTGGTACGGTACTGTTGCCCTATTGAATTTCAACAATAAACATGTTTATTATTTTATGCAAAGGGAAACAGAAGAACTGAAATATGATATAAAAATACGAATTTTGCGAAGACAATTGATTAATATAATTTTTTAAATCAGATTATGAAGTACATAATTTTTAAAAGCTATCGATTGATTATTAAATTAAATAAAATGATTCAGTTAAAAAAATTGAAACCCAAAAGATTAATTTTGATAATTAAAAAAATTTGTTATAAAAGAAAAAAGAAATTACAAAAAAATAATATTCCATTTAAGTAATGTGAAAAAATATATTCTATTTTGTTTAATTTTAAATGTTTGATCATTTTATTATAATTGTACAAAGGAAAAACTTAAAAGAAAATAGTATCATTGTTTTATCAGAAAAATATAAATAGTTTGTTGTTATTTTGTGTTTTTTTTTTAGTTGAATTGTGAAAGTTAACTATGGCTGAAGAAAGAATTACTTATTGTTGAGAAGGAATTAATAGTTGTGATTGGAAAAGGAATTGGTCTGGGTAAAATGAGTGAATATAGTCGTTATAGCGTCATCAAAAGAATAATTAATAAAGGAAGTTATCACAGAAGGTAAACGAAGATGCATAAAATACAATAAGAAGACAACATTCATCAGGAAAATTTAACGTAAGCGTTCTTTTTCATTTTACTTTGTATAATTGAGTTTTGATTTTGTTTTCGATTAAAATTATTTTCATGTTAGTGAATAGTTAATTGTTTCTGTAGTTCAAAGATAAAGAGATTTCCAAGTTATTATTTGTTTGTCGTGTAAATTCCGTGTTTTCAGGTATCATATAGCTTTGTTTTTTTCTTAGCTATCTGGCATGAATTATAAATAAAATTTTCTTAAAAGTTCAAATTTCGTAACAAATTTACCAAATAGAATAAAATTAAATAAACTCAACAAGGTAAAAAAGATAAAAAACAAACAATAATAATAGTAACAATATAATATTAAAAACTAACAAATATATAACAAAAAATTAAATTATACATATTGCATAAATTGGATTGTAATCCGTCTTGTAATCGTCTTAAAATAAAAAAAAAATAAAAAATAACTTCTATCACGCGATAAAAATCATTTGAAAGTGCATATTTTAAACTAAATTAAAAAAAAAAATTAAAAAAAAACGTGTCATACATTCCGAAAAATGATTTTAAACTAAGGGAGAAAACTACCATCAATAGTAGTTTAATCAATGAGTGAATAATGAAGTAGTTTATTCTCAAGGAAAAGTTTAAAATTCGAGCGAGGCACGAGCGAGAATTTTAATTTGCGAGAGAATAAAATTCATTATTCACGAATCGATTACAATACTTTATTCTCTGACAAAGAATTGTGTATAAATATAAAAACATTTTCTTCAATTAAAACAATAAAAAAAACCCTGATGATAAAAAACGCCCTTCTCATACAATCAACCAAGTTCAACTAAACGAAATAAGAGAATTTAAATTAAAATTGAACAAAACTTATCAAAGCAAGTTATACCAGATACCAGATACCAGATACAAGATTCCAGATACCATATACCAGATACTAGATACCTGATTCCAGAAACCAGATACCAGATATCAGATACCAGATACCAGATACTAGATACCAGATACCAGATACCAGATACAAGATTCCAGATGCTAGATACCAGATACCAGATACAAGATTCCAGATACCAGATACTAGATACCAATAACAAGATACCAGGAACCAGATACCAGATACCAAATACTTGATACCAGGTACCAGACACTAGATACCAATAACAAGATACTATAAACCAGATACCAGATACCAGTTACCAGATTCCAGATACTAAATACCTGATACCTGGTGCCAGATACCAGATGCAAGATACCAGATACCAGATAACAGATACCAAATAACAGATACCAGATACCAGATATCTGCTACCAGATACCAGATACCAGAAACCAGAAATCAGATACCAGATATCAGATACCAGATACCAGATACCAGACACAAAATACCAGATACCAGATATCAGATACCAGATACCAGATACCAGATACCAGATACCAGATACCAGATACCAGATGCCAGACACCAGATACCAGATACCAGCTATCAGATATTAGATACCAGATACCAGATACCTGATACCTATAACAAGATACCAGATGCCAGATACAAGATACCAGATACCAGACACCAGATATCAGATACCAGATACCAGATACCAGATACAAGATACCAGATACCAGATACCAAATACCAGATACCAGATACCAGATAACAGATACCAGATACCAGATACCAGATACCAGATACCAGATACCAGATACCAGATACCAGATACCAGATACCAGATACCAGATACCAGATACCAGATACCAAATACAAGATTCCAGATACCAGATACCAGATACTAGATACCAGATACCAGATACCAGATACCTGATTCCAGATACCAGATAGCAGATACCAGATACCTATAACAAGATACCAGAAACCAGATACCAGATAGCAGATGCCAAATACCAGATACCAGGTACCAGATACCATATACCATATACCATATACCATATACCATATACCATATACCAGATACAAGATTCATACTAGATACCAGATACCAGATACCAGCTATCAGATATTAGATACCAGATACTAGATACCAGATACCTATAACAAGATACCAGATGCCAGATACAAGATACCAGATACCAGATAACAGATACCATATACCAGATACCAGATGCCAGATACCAGATACCAGATACCAGATACCAGATACCAGATACCAGATACCAGATACCAGATACCAGATACCAGAAACCAGATACAAGATACCAGATACTAGATACCAGATACCAGGTACCAGATACCAGATACCAGATACCAGATACCAGATACCAGATACCAGATACCAGATACCAGATACCAGATACCAGATACCAGATACCAGATACCAGATACCAGATACCAGATACCAGATACCAGATACCAGATACCAGACACCAGATACCAGATACAAGATTCCAGATACCATATACCAGATACTAGATACCTGATTCCAAAAACCAGATACCAGATACCGGGTACCAGATACCAGATACCAGATACTAGATACCAGATACCAGATACCAGATACAAGATTCCAGATGCTAGATACCAGATACCAGATACAAGATTCCAGATACCAGATACCAGATACCAGATACTAGATACCAGATACCAGATACAAGATACCAGATACCAGAGACATATAAAACATATTCATATAAAACCCTAGGAAAAAATATATCTACCCGGGTAGATATGGTTTTCTTACGTAAAAAAAACATAAAAATCAAAAATAAGTGTCAATTTAAAAATTAGTCACATAGCTGAACAGGCATGATGATTGGTTAAAAACTCATAAAGTTATTGAATTACAAAGACCATGATATCTACCGTAGATACTGTTCACGCGAAGCTTAAACATGTGTACTATAATTTATGAATTGGAACACAGTCATAGAAATATAATTTAATACAATTTTACGATGAAGATGGCGTGTATTAGCTTAAAATTACATTTATTCGTATAAATATGTTGAATGTAACATTTAGTTTTTTGAGTGCAATAAAAATTTTTGCAGGTTTTTGTAAGAATAAGGGTTATTTTTAAGGTGTATGTATTTTCGGTGTAACTTATAGAAATGAGTGAATTATTACATCAAAGCATAGATTTAGAGATAGATTATAGAGTTGCTCAAAAAAATTTACAAATTACAAAAAATCAGAATTTATAAAATAAAATTGATATAGTAACACGCGCGCCTCATTGCAACAGAAATGTTATTTAAACGATTTTGGAAATGAGTTTGCATTAAAACCGATAGATCGCAATAACATTATAAACTATATTTACAGAACTGTTAGGAAATCCACAAGGAAACTATGAAGTTCACGACCTATTATTTATTTTTTTAAGCTTTGTTATATGTAATATATTAACAAATAAGTCATAAAATTATTAATTTCACCGATTTAGCTAGAACACACGAATGACAAAAGCACACCAAATAAAGTTATATTGCTATAAAAATTTTCTTGTTGTTGGTGGTGGTTGAAGTTTCGTATGCTTTAAATTTCTGATTATACATAAAATTTCGACTTTTTTATTGTGTTTCAATTTACTTTATTTTTTGAAAAATATAAACATGCAGACAAAACATATACGTAATCTATTATACTTAATGTTATACTTAATGTTATTTCCCCAACAAAAAAAAAATTAAAAACAACCAAGTTTTTTACTTTAGAACATTATTATAGTTCTGTTATTATTTTCTTATTCTTTTCTTTCAAATAATAAAACAAAATAAAAGAATACAAACAATGCTGAATGAATTCCATACTCGTAAAAGAAAAAAATTGAATTGAAAGCAGACAGACATCATTATCGTAAAATTAAAATAACAGAAAATGGAAAAATAGAAGAAAATCAGTTTTTCCGATTTAACAAATTCACACGATAAATTTTTCTTTTTTCATAGGATTTCTTGTTAATATAGTTTAGTTAAATCTGTTATATTAAAGATTATTAGTTTTGGTTATTTTTAGGATAGCTTTAAATTTGTTTTGTCGTTTAATTATAATGGGCAGTCAAATTGTTATATAAAATGCAGTTTGAGGTCTTAAAGCGGAATTTTGTTAAACACCAGCATTAGTTGATTGGACGTCTGATGAGACACCATCAACATCAAACTTGCGTTCAGATATAAAGCGATTTTTCACATAAAAACTTGCTCCGGAATTCCATAACATCTTAATTTACATTATATGGGATTTTTTGCATTAAATTTCTAGATAATACTTTGTGTGAATTCATAGAATGGGGAACATTTTTATTCTAATTAACATCCTAAGTCACGGTTGAATAGTCATTATTGATTGTTTCCAATCAATGTGAAATCAATGGCTGACACTTGGTCAATTTGTAGTTCTATATGTATTAACATTAGACTACATTAAGGGAATTTAAATTTATTTTGGATTTTTGAGATCAATTAAACTCAAGTAAGTAAAGAAGTAATTGGAATATTTTCAATTCAAAGGTATGGTTTGAAGTTTCTCAGAAAAAAACTACAATGCACATTTTACGTGTTTCGGATCGGATTCGAACCTACCCTCGTCAGTGCCCGGCTCGAATCCTTGGGCAGACACGCTATCGATTACGCCGTTGAGGCGATGACAATTTCATCTTAATTTACATTTATTGTTATACCATACTTTGCAAATGCTTTATGTAAATGATACTTAATCATACTTCAAGAGCAATACCAAAATCTCACCATGATTCTCATGTGAATTTCTCCAGATTCTCCAGAAACGCGTAAAAAGGAGAGTAGCCAGTCAATGGTGTCCGATAAATTTCGAAAATTAACTGCATTTGCTTTCTCTATGGAAGAGTGCTCCACCATCAACTCAATAAATGAAGTAACGAAAGGCTGCTTACGATCACACCTTTTACAAAGCATTTGATAAGCTTCGATATAATTGGCTTCTGTAATAGGTAAATGTCTTACTATTTTAGCTGCATCGCACCCTTCAGTAGATTTTTTAGATACTGGAACTCCTGTAATGGCGTCATTGTGACAGATTCATACACCCCTGAATGGAATAAATCAAAAAATTATTGCCATTCACAAATGTTACAATCAATTGCAACGTGGCAATTTAAAATCCGAGCAAACATTTTCATTGATGTATTTGCATCTCTCAATGAAACTCCCTTTCACATTTTAAGTATTTACCGTAGCATGCCGCAACCAAGTGTTAAACTGAGAAACCACCTTATAATAGTCCTTTTCAATACACACGAGTTCAGATTCTTCTTCGCAATTTAAACCGAACATTTTATCCTCTACTTCATTAAATTCCTTAAGATAAACATATTCGAATACTCTCAACAGACAAATCTTCATAGATATTATCCGCAAAAGTCACTAACCTTGTTATTTGACCTTTAATTATAGATCGCCTTTTCTTAAGCACATTCATTTTTATTTACTTTAAACAAAATCACTTTAACTTGAATATAAATTTAAATAAATTGTCTCTGTTGAACTAAACTCATAATTTCTAATATACGAAACTCAAACTTAACAAAAAATGTTTACCAATATGTCATATATTTATAATAAATTCACAAATTATATTTAAATAGTTCTTTATAATTCTATATATAATAATTATTTAATAAAATCGCTTTATTAAAATATTAAAATTGATACTTATCGAATGGCATGGCATGTTTCACTTTCACACATTCGCACTTTCACATTTTAACTGATACTCCTCCACTTTTCCAATTCTTATACTACTTAATCACTTAAATCGAACAAATCATTGAAAACAGGATTACTTATATTACCTATTGTCAAGATGAAAGATAACTTTTGTGATTTTCAAAACTGTCGCGCTTTTTTGGATTCGGGTTCACAGCATACATTTATTTCTGAAGCATGTATACAAAGATTCAAGATACGCAGGGTGTCTGCCAGGGTGTTCATTGATGGAGTGGCATCCGTTGCAGCAGCAGTTACTAGAGGACTGACTAAGTTAGAAATATTGTCAACCTATGATGCATCAAAGAGTATTACCTCAAAAGCTTTGATATTATCTAAAGTAACATCCCAACTGCCTTGTTATGCCGCAACATTTGGCATTTGCAAAAACATCTAATGTATAAAAATAAAACAATTATAAATGCAATGAATGCACTAATTAAATTCTTCTCTGCATTCTTTATTCCATCAAATCCAAGTTCATATGATGACATCATTGTACTAATTTCCGTAATATTTTATATATTTGCATTTGTTTTTAATTGAAAACAAATCCATTCAAAGTTTTCAAAATAAACGCTGCTCGGTTTTAAATATTAAATATTCTTGTACATAAACAACAACAATAATTATTTCACTTTCACCAGCACACAAGTTGAGAAGTAGTAGCACAGCTACACCCCTCCATATTGTGTTTGATAAAGAAGATGTTGTTCAAGCCTAGTCGCTTATATTTAACACTCAGGAAACGCCTAAAATTACGCTGTCAACGATTTATAATGAGGTGATGGTTTTGAAAGAGTCATCGAGAGTGTTTCGATTGAATCTGGAGGCTAATTTGAACACTATCAAGAAAGAAAATGGCAAAATTAAGGACATGGTGGTTGAACTGCATGTTGCACTTGAAAACCTTAGAGCTAATTGTAAGCCGTTCTCGGATGTGGCAAGTTCAAATGATTTAAGAACATCTTTGGAGGTTGAATTACCTGTTGTGTCGCATAAGGTGAAGGAGGTGGTAAATAAAAACATTAAATCTTCTAAAGATATACCTGCTTCTAAATCTTCAAAAGATATACTTGTTTCTAGCAACATTTCATCTGGATTCAAAATTGTATGCAAAACAAAAGGATCTAGTATTAATGTCTCCCAGAACCATTATCTACTGGATCGGAAGAAACTGGTAGAAAAAACTCTTCTAAAGTGATTATCGGCTGTGATATCTTAAATACGTTGCTACGGACATTTCAACCTCTCAAATGGTTGTTTGTGTCTAGGTTGCATAAGGAAGTTAATTATGAATATGTTAGGAAGTACATTAAAAGTAAATTTGATATTGGAGATATGCTGCTAACTTAATTGAAGCCTAGAGGTGACGATGGTAAACGTGGTTATGTATCTTTTAAAACTGGTATTCCTGGTAGCCTATTTTATTTAATGGTTGCTCCTGAAGTTTGGCCTGATGGTGCTCTGGTAAAAGAATTTACAAACCCTGCCAAATATGGTAGCCGTTTTTTAGGCCCACGCTTGGTTCAAGAGGGCTTAAAGTAAATCACAACATAATAGATAGTCATCACAATGTAGGGAATCAAGTAATTCTGTTTCAACTCCACTCAAAATTTACTATCAGAATGTTAGAGGTTTGATTTTGTATCGCCGTCGGACGGTGAGGCTGTGTGGGTTAAAGTTAAAACTTCTTTAAGGAAGTGTGTAATTGGAGCTCAGTACATTCCCCCCAGTTCTAATTTAATCTTTTATTCTGAGCACTGTAACATCATAACGTCTTTTGTTGAATCTATTGACGATGGTACAATCCCGACAAACAATTGCCAATTCTGTAAACGAAAAAAACTGAATTGTGTTCCAAGACCACATCGATAATTAGAAGACAAGTAACTGGAAAAATTGCATTGTGGTCAAAGAACGCCTTGTCACATGATGACGAACGAAAACCTTTCGATAGCTTTTCAGTAATATGTTATTGAACGAGGACTGTCATATTTCTATGCACATGAGTACTCTTTTCCAGTTTATTATTGAACACAACTAAGTTATTAACTGGTAACATTATTCAGTTTATTGTTGGACATAATTAGGCCATTAACTGTTACCATTATCCAGTTTATTGTTGGACACAATTAGGCCATTAACTGGTACCATAATCCAGTTTATTGTTGGACACAATTAAGTCATTACTGGTACAATTATCCAGTTTATTGTTGGACACGATTCAGCTAATAACTGGTATCATTATCCAATTTATTGTTGGATACAATACAATCATTAAATGGTACCATTACCCAGTTTATTATCAGCCCCAATTCAGTCATTAGTTGGTTCTAAGTTTAAATAAATTTAGAACAAAACGAAGAAAAACACGAAAATTTGATTCATATTTCATAATATAATTCATATTTATATAACTGTAATTGTATAAAAATAATTCATAGTTCATATTTATATTGTTTCATTTTATGTTCTCTAATTTTTTAAATTGTTTTCAGTCAATTTTACTTTTCAATATATTAACTCTAATAGACGACCTCTTAAGAAACTCTTGAATTCCCTTCTTTACCGGTTTACCTGTTCCCCAGTAATTGGTTGGTCTTTATTCAAATAATTGATAATATACACGTCTTCTATCTTTTTTGTGCCTTTTAAATTTTTTGTTATTATAGCATATTGATTATAAGCGAAAGCTTGAATATGTTAAATTGAAATTGGATAAATAAATAAATAAATAATATGATTTCTAACGAAAGAAATATTTGTAGATGAAAATTTAAATGTCCAAGGTACAGTAGAAATATGTTTACCAAACAAAAACTTTTCTCATCTCCTATGTTCGATCTAATAAAATAATTATATTTTTAAAAGTTATTTTGTTTTATTTTCTGTATAGTTTTTACCAATTTATGTTCCAAACAATACCAATTTATGTTCCATCTACAGATTATTGATATAAACCATTGTTGATATTATTTAAAATGTTTGCCTTATTTTTAAATACTTCTTCAAGCTTTCGATATGTTGGTTCTTAACTATTGTTCCAGCATATTCTTTAGCACAAATTTATTGTATAGTTCAGATTTATCAACCAATTTTAGTTTAGTGGTTCTAACTTGATCTATAAATTAAACAGTTAATAAACATTTCTGTCAATTTATTATAAAAATAAAAAAAACAGAGTGACTACAAAAATTATCTAAAAATACAAAAACACAAATTTACTGTTTCCTAAAAAAAATGTTAAAAAATTTACCCACCTTTATTACATAATGCTTTTTAATAATAAAATTATAATGTATACACTTTTTAAACAATTTACAAATTATAATTATAAAACCACTAAACAAATAAAATAATATATATTCACTACACAATCAAAACTTTAAACTTGGTTTTAATTAAATTTAAAAGCTTAATTTTCTTATTTTAAAAAACTTTTCTGTTTATTTTAATTAGAAACCCTTGCTAGTAGCATTCACTCTTCAAATTAAAACGAAAATTTTAAATTGAATTGAATTGAAACCAAAAAATTATTAAAGCTTTCGCATCAAAATCGTATCGGAGGTCTATCATATTATAGTCAACTTGACTAAATTACGGTTACATGTTCTCAATGTTTTTACCATAATTCTGTTTCAATAGCTAAATTATATTCAACCTTTCATTTAATATGACATAAAATTATGGTTTTCGGAACCATATTCAACAAAGTTATGGTAATTGATTTAAATATGGCAAGCAAAACTATAATATGGGGGTTTCAGACATATTTTTGGTTTTGAGAACCATCAATATTTATTTTTGGTTGATTCAACCACAATATAGCTTTCGTATCAAACCGATAAACATATTATTTCTTTCAGTGCAGCAAAGCCATCAACATCAAATCCAAGTTTCATTTCACCTAATCTCCAGATTACAAAATCGTCACAATCATGCGAATCATCAACTGGAAGTAGTGGAGAGACAGTTATTAAGAAGGAAAGGATGGTTGAAGTGATCATCACAATATCTATTAACCTAGTTTATTTAAGTCGTTTAGATCGAAAATCAGAACAAAAAAATTGATTTGGCAGCGCAAATAACTAGTAAAACGCTTACACAATATGATATCGTACCGCCACCTCCATCATGTAATGAAGAAAGTAAATATTACAATAAAATGATGAAACACCTCAAGTCCAAGTTTCAAGGACTTGAAATCAGAGACAAAAAAAGCTAGAACAGTTTTAACAAAGAACATCAAAAGCATCTTCTTCTTTCCACAGTTAAAGAGACTTAAGTAGCATTACCCAAAAGCTACAAAATGGAAATTTAATGTTAAGGCCTAAATATTGTATAAAACTTGGAAGCTGCGGAACACATTCTGTGTGTGTATGCACTATTCACCAAAATATAAAAAAATGATCAACGACGTAAACTTTACGGAGATTACGAAAGGAAAGATTAAAACATATCAAGAATACATCACCTTTGTTTTATGTGAAACACCAACATCCGATTGCCATTTATTGGATTGTAAAAAATGTCCTGGAATCGATAGGCTTATCGTTGAATTGGAAGAATGTTTTAAAACAGAAGAATTTGATAATGATGAAATCGAATTCAATCAATGGTTTCAACCGACCGATGTGATTTGGTCAAATATTCAAAATCAGTTGAAGAATTTTTACAATTCTTCAAGAAGAACCTAGCCTTACTTTTTACACATGATTTTATTGCAAAACAACAACATAGTTTTGTAAAGGAACAAAAAGAAAAATTAGGATTGTTTATTTATTCTATATTTAACTTCCAAATTATTTACATATTTATTTTTTTAATTTTCGAAATTTACGTCCTGGCGAATTTTTTGTGAGTTGCGATTTTGCAGAAAATTACTCGTTCGCAATACAAAACAAAGTGCAAGGTGACAACCGGAACAACCAACAAGCAACAAATTATCCTATCGTAATATTTTACACAGATGCAAATGAAAAATTTCATTATAATATCGGATTGCCTTACTCGTGACAGCTTTGCTTTGAATCTCATTATATATAATTTATAGTTGACTAGCAGGACCCGGCGTGCTTTGCTACGCTTATATATAAAGTTTGTGCGCAGACATTTTGTTGACGTAGTAGCAATTGGTGCGTTTATTGTACGACAAAAAGTCTCAAAACGTAACTTTTTTTGACAATTGGTTGTTCACTGTATTAGTTGTTATCGACACCATTTAACGTTTTATGCGTTCACGGCATATATTGTTAAAGACGCATAATCACAATTATTAATAGTAGTCGTAAGTATAGCTAGCTAGTGTTAAAACCAAATTTAAAAAAGTAAAAATAAAATGCAGGAGTATTTAGAATTCGCTGTTGACCAAAACAATTGTTTTCTTGAAGAAGAAAATTCTGTATCGGTATTTAATAAAGATAATTTTAAAAAAATTATTTGATATAATAGTTTTATTAAAAGAAATATTTAAAATAATTGTTTTAGATGGTAAATTAGAAATTATTAAAATAAACGATAATATTTTGTCACAAATTAGATAAACTGGCTGCAAAATAAATGAAGAGTTACTGCCTCTGGTAATTATTTTAATTTATGTACAATAAATATTAATACTTTATTACAATTATAATCGTATTTTTCAGAGAAAAGAAATTGGTATCATAATGCCATTTTAGCATTGATCGCCTCATATAAGGCTTGTTATGATGCGTCTATACAAGGAGGGCTGAGAAGTGGTCAAATATTTCAAAAAATTTCCGATTCAGGAATGGATGAAATTTTTGAAAAAAAGCCACAACAGTGGGCTACTGGTGAAATCTTCATCATCGAGATATGTCCCGATACCTACACCAACTGAAATACTTGAACCCGTTTTTCCCCGCACAAGCAATCCCTGCAACAAAAAAAACTAGGCGTGTTACCGTTGCTGAAACAATTGGAGATTTTAGGAAGGAGGCTGAGGAATGGCACCGAGAAAAAGTGGATAAGATGGACACTGCGAATACACTCACAGAGTGTCAATTGGCACCACAAGAACAAGCGTTGTAGGAACATACAAATTTAATTTTGCAATTAATAAATAACATGTGATTTATTTCTTATGAAAAAACTTTTTTTACACATATAATAAAATAATACATTTTTAACTATGATTTATGTTTTCCATCATTAAATTTCTCACTGAATTTCCACTTCTTGTACTGGTCTGGGGTACTGCATTGTCATCCGGGCTATTAATTTTCGCTTGTTCTAAACCTTGATAATCTGCCAGATTATTATCTGGGAAGTCTATACGAGCAATTTCACGCAAGTTCAGTAAATTTTTGGGAAATTTTGACTTGACCCCTTTTAATTTTGATTATTTTTTGTTTATAGATAGTCTTTCATAAATAAAAAAAACAAGTTCTCTTAGAATTTTTTTTTTCGACCAGGGGTCTTCACAGGGTGCCCCTCAAATTTTTGTTATTTTGTGATGTGAGTGCATTTTGACGAGCGATTGTAGAAAAACTACTGAATCGATTTCCATAAATGATATGTCGTTGAATAGGTATTAGAACAACAAACATTTTTAAAAATGTACACTGTTAATTTTTTGAAATAATTTTTAACGGTGTAACATAAGAAAAAAACGGTGTAATTGAAAAAAAGATGGTATAGCCTTTTTTTTTTTTAATTTAAATTGAAGCTTATTTTATATCTAACCACTTGTGAAAGTTTGGGACACGCGTTATTTTTTGTTTTAAAGATAAAATTCGTTGTGTATATAACTGTCGGGAATAAGTTTTTTTTGTTCTGAAGGAAAATTATAAAAATGGCGATTTTTAGAGTTCAGATTTTTTTTTTATGTTAAATATCAAGTATTTTATTATTAAATGAACTTTTTAAAAAGCAATTTCAGCCAAGTTCAGCAAAATTTTGCGACATTTTGACTCGACGCTTTTTAATTTGGTTTATTTTTAGTTTATAGATAGCCTTTGATATATGAAAAATACGACTTCTCGTAGAATTTTTTTTAAATATAATAATATAAATTATTATATTTTTAAATATAATAATATAATTATAATAACAATATAACAATATAATTATAATAACAAACAACAGTAATGCTACGCGTCATTTGGTTGAAAAAAGTAAAACTCTACATGAAAATAATTTTCAGCATTCATCTGCGATGGATAAAAGAGGTGTATCCACAACAGATATAAATGTTGTGGAGCAGTTCTATAAAAGTGATGAAATCAGTAGATTATTACCAGGCAAACGAGATGCTTTCTTATAAAAAAGGAGTCTTTTAAAAAAGGAGATGAGCGCAAAAAAACACAAAAGCGCTTATTGCTATGTACATTAAATGAAGCTTATGTGGAGTTTAAAAATAAGTTTCCTGATGTGAAAATAGGATTTACTAAATTCACGTCCCTTCAACCACAAGAATGTATAAAATTATCCCAAGAAGTTCATAATGTGTGTGTATGTACCATACATCAAAATATGAAACTGGTGATTCAACACTCTAAGATGTCTTGGATTACTGATGCTGCTATCCAGAATTATAAAACATTAATTGACTTTGTTTCATGTGGTGAATTAACAGAAGATTGTCATACTTTGAAGTGCAATGAATGTTCAAAAGAACTTCAACAACAGGAAGAAAAATTACTAAATGATTTTGACGTTAAATGAATCCTTCAAGTCAAATTTCAACAATGGATTACCACTGATCGATGCAATTTGGATACTTTAATAGAAACTGTAGAAGAATTTATGAAAAAATTTATTTGCCGTTTACAAATTTTGATACCACACAACTTTATAGCAAAACAGCAATCTACATTCATTGAGGAAAAAAAAATTAGAAGAAGGAAGTGCTTCGTTCAAGAGGATTTTTCTGAAAACTACGGCTTCATAATTCAGGATGCGGTTCAAGGCTATTAATCTAATAATTCACAAGCTACTATTCATCCATTTGTTATTTATTTAAAAGTGGCGCAAGTGAATATACAGATAATACAGCACCGAAGTTTTCTACTCATTTTGGATATAAACGATCACAACAGTATTACAGTTCATCTTTTCATTAAAAAGCTTATTGAATTCATCAAAACGCATAATTTATATTACGAAAATAATTCATAACACTGACGGTGCACCTTCTCAATACAAAAATAAACATAACCTAATTAACTTATGCCACCATAAAAAAGACTTTAAGGTTGATGCAAAATGGCATTTTCATGCTACCAGCCATGGAAAGGAACCTTGTGATGGAATTGTTGGTACACTGAAGCGTGTTGCACACCGTTATAGTATAGGGAGCAAAGATATTATTGATACACCAAAAAAACTTTTCGAATGGGCTTTAAAATGGGAATCTACCATGAACTTTGGATACGCCGATAAAAATGAACATCAATTAACAAAAAAAAAATTACAAAATCGATATAAAAATGCGATTACTATAAGTGGAACTCAAAAATTTCATTCTTTTGTACCATTAAATACTAAGACAATAAATGCAAAAATGTTTTCCAACTCAAAAGAAACTTTTAAATGTAAAATAAGTAAATAATTTTTAATAACTATATTTATTTTCTTTAATCTACATATTTAATTTGTATGATACTTTAAAAAGTTTATTCAATAATAAAATATTTGTTATTTAATGTTAAAATACAATCTTTTACTTTATGACCATAATAACATAATACGAACATAATACTTCTCCAGTCAAAAGTTCCTAAATAGATTTAGTTATTTATATGGTTTTTTTATTTGCAATCGAGACTGTCGAGTGACAAGTGATTACTAAAAGTGACAAATAAACATTTCATTTTTTATGCCATCTAATACAAAGAAAATAATTGCAGAAGTGTTTTCTTATTCAAAAGAAACTTCTGTTTGTAAAATAAGTAAATCATTTTTAACAATTGTATTTATTTTATTTATTGTACTACATATATAATTTTTATAATATTTTAAAAAGTTCATTTAATAATAAAATATTTGATATTTAACATAAAAAAAAATCTCTTAGTTTATAACGCCATTTTTATAATTTTTCTTCAGAACAAAAAAAACTGATTCCCGACAGTCATATGCACAAATAATTTTATCTTTAAAACAAAAAATAACGCGTGTCCCAAACTTTCACAAGTGGTTAGATATAAAATAAGCTTCAATTTAAATTAAAAAAAAAAAAGGCTATGCCATCTTTTTTTCAATTACACCGTTTTTTTCTTATGGTACACCGTTAAAAATTATTTCAAAAAAATAACAGTGTACATTTTTAAAAACTTTGTTCTAATACCTATTCAACGACATATCATTTATGGAAATTGACTCAGTAGTTTTTCTACAATCGCTCGTCAAAATGCACTCACATCACAATATAACAAAAAATTGAGGGGCACCCTGTGAAGACCCCTGGTCGAAAAAAAAAATTCTAAGAGAACTGTATTTTTTATTTATGAAAGACTATCTATAAACAAAAAATAATCAAAATTAAAAGGGGTCAAGTCAAAACGTTGTTGAATCTTCGTGAAATTTTTGTTTTTAGCACATGATCAAATTGTTTTATCTACACCAAATTTGTTATGCAATTGTGTGTGATACATATTTCTAAAACTAAGTGAAAATGGTAGATAACATCGATTATATCGATTTAAAGCTCAAAATTACGAAATGGAATTCGCACAAATACTATACAAAGAAGCATAGCTTATGTATAATCATAATTAATCAATTTTTCTTTTACGAACGAATGCTATGTTCTCCCAACAAACATTGAAAAAATTGTGACACTATGAACAGGTGTTCGGGAGACCTGCCACCATTTTGTCCAATATTGTCCAAAAACTAATCAGTTTTTTGTTATTTAAGTCTCCATATTTGTTCTAATTGTCATTAAAATAAATTAATGAATGAAGTCTGTATGCTCCCAACAAACTTTAAAAACAAAGTGTGAAAAGTCAGCATTTGTATGGTAGACCCCCCGTCACTTTGATCAATGTGTCCCAAAAGATGACAATTATCTTTGACAAACTTTGACAGATGACAAACCTTTTCCATAAGTTTCATCATGATCACTTTATTATTGTAGGCAAGACAAAGACACTGAAAAAACTTCAAAAAAGTACAAATAAAATTTTTTTACCGTAGGTTGCTATGCAGAACTGTTGTGAACCATACTAAATGCTGATGAATCAAGTTTCATTCAATTCGATTATCAGGGACAGATGTTATTGAGCTTTCGAAAAAACAGGTGCTCCGGGGACCCCACACCACTTTGGTCACTATCGCTCAAAAACTGATCGGTTCTTTGTCATACATATTTGCAACTTTTTCCAAATAGTCATCAAAATTCATTCACGAACGAATGTTTTATGCTCCCACCAACATAAAAAACATTGGGTAAAAACCACCTGATGTGTGGTGGACCCCCCAACCCAATGTATTCCAAAAGCTGATAAATTTTTCTCATGATACTTGAAAGCTTTTACTAACGTTTCATGAAAATCCATCGGTAATTGTAGGCTACAGTAGGGATAAACACTTGAAAAAAAAACTTTTTAGCCGGAAGTGACAAACCGGAAGTTGGTATGCAGAAATATTGGAAACAGTACTAAAACCTTATATACTAAGTTTCAATAAGATAATACGCCGGGATTAGAAGTTATTCAAGATTTAAACTTAGAGGTGTTCGGGAGACCCCCGCCATGTTGTTCAAATTTAAAATGAATCCAGATATTCCATTTTCAAGTGAACCTGTATCATTTGCCAAATTTTTATCAAGATCCTATGAAGAAATATCACCCACACACCCACCCACGCACATACAGACGTACACCAAAATTTTTATTGGCCATTTAAATAGAGGATGGTCCAAAACAAAAGAAAAAACAAAATTTGGGGTATGTAAGATTTTTTTTCACGATAGATTTTGCAACATTTTAAAATTGTGGTGAAGTAAAAAAACAAATATTACCAAAATGTTAATAAAATTTTTACTGTTCAATAGTTGTTTACTTTGTTGAAATTAGATAAAAAAAATTGTTGAAGACAATTTCAAAATAAATATAAAAGAAAAAAAATTTTGTAAAAAAAAAGGAAATTTAAAGAAATTAAAAGTTATAAAAAAAAATACCTAGCTGTTTGTGGTGTTATATTCTTTTCATTGAGTTGTGAAGGTTGGTGGAAGTAACATATTCCACAGTGGTCTCACATTGTGAGCATTTACAAGCCGCTATTGTAGGATGAGTCATTAAATTGCAAATATTGAATTTTGGCCGGAGGGAAAACATTTGCCGGGTGAATAAGGCGAGTCTGATCATAATTGGAATCGCCCTTGTCGTAGGGTTGAATCATTAACAAATGCAAACCATAATACCAGTGCGCAAATTATTAAACAAACATCGAGTTTCGGATGGTTATTGAAATGGGTCATTCTATAAATCTAGATATACGACAGTTATGTCGCGAATATTGTATATGTTATGAGAAGGGATTATAAGAAAATCAGCAACCGATGAACCTGAGAATCGATCAGAAGAAGACGACTCCATTCAACAAATTTACCTCGTTTAATGTTAGTTCATTTCTATTTGGAATTGTTTGTCTATAGTATTATGACTCCGTAAATAGTTTTTATTAGAGATTTGCCCTGTGGCAGAGGCCCCATATATTCCGTGTATTCATTTCTTTCCTTTTGTTTCCCTCCTACCGGCTTAAAACTAAATAGTTTTATTCTAAACTATTCCAGTTTTAAAACAACTTTAGTGAATTTTAACAGAATGATAATTCAGCTAGGGATCAAATCTGAAAAACCAAATCAGGACCAGATATATTCAAATAAGGTTAACCCTAAAAGGGTATTGTAAATCACACCCGGAACAGGCCCAAATCAGATTGCCCTAATAAGGCTTGCCCATTCTAGACTGACCAGAACCCGATCACGCCCGGACTGTATTCAGGCTTTCCCTAAACACTATCTGCTCGGGTAGTTTTACTTTACTATGTTCGCTATTTAACCCGGAAATAAAAATGTCGCGAATCATTTGTTGCTTAATTTCTCCAAATCGATATGCAGTAGTTACTAAAGCTGTGAGATATTCCTCCACAGTTTCTCCTTCTTTTTGTTTTATATTAAAAAATATTTGATGTTTCAAATGTAATTGCTTTTTTGGCTCAAAATAAGCATTAAACCTACTAATAAGTTTTCCAAATGTTTTTCTTCTTCTTTGATATTAAAAGTATTGTACGTTTCAGTATACTTATCCCCAATAAATTGCATAAGCAATGCGGCTTTCCGTTTTTCACCTAATTTGTTTAAATTATTGGCTCTGATATAAAATATAAACTTTTGGAGCCAAATTTGTAATGAAGCGCTTTCTCATTGGCGAACCAATGAGAATGACATAGCAGGAAGCGTACCTAGCGAGATTGATTTTCTTGCCCCAAGCTAGCTGCAGTCCATGGGAACGATAAAAAAACCCTGCTACTTCAGCACAAATACAGAAGTGTACGCTATTTACGAAAATTTTCAGAAATGGAAAGAAATACAAGTGGAAAATGGAGACTCTGGCGACCCCGTTTGCGAAAGACCCACGATCGACACGTCCAACCCCCACGTTCACTCACATACGCCCACACACACACACACACACACACATTCACACCCGTTTATCATTACGACAAAAGTAATAAAATAAATTTACTCACCCCATGATCAAACCCCGTCCTCCTATTCTGATTCCATCAGCCCTCCATCAGCACGTTGTTCATGTTTGAAATATCTCAAAATTACTTGGTATAAAAAATGTTGAATGACGTTGCACGTACGAACGTTGTACCAAACTGTTAGGTAGAAACGTTCAATAAACTTGCAATCGTTGGATACTTTGGTTGAATCAAAATGGTAAGTAGAAACGTTATATAAACTTGTATGATTTTGTTGAATCAAAAATGATACGTAGACACGTTATATAAACTTGCAATTGATGTATAATTTTGTTGAATCAAAAATGATAAGTAGAAACGTTATATAAACTTGTATAATTTTGTTGAATCAAATGATAAGTAGAAACATTACATAAACTTGCAATCGATGGACAGCTTTGCCGAACCAAAATGACAAGTAGAAACGTTATATAAACTTGTATAATTTTGTTGAATCAAATGATAAGTAGAAACATTACATAAACTTGCAATTGATGTATAATTTTGTTGAATCAAAAATGATACGAAGAATCGTTATATAAACTTGCAATTGATGTATAATTTTGTTGAATCAAATGATAAGTAGAAACATTACATAAACTTGCAATTGATGTATAATTTTGTTGAATCAAAAATGATACGTAGAATCGTTATATAAACTTGCAATTGATGTATAATTTTGTTGAATCAAAATGATAAGTAGAAACGGTATATAAACTTGTATAATTTTGTTGAATCAAAAATGATACGTAGACACGTTATATAAACTTGCAATTGATGTATAATTTTGTTGAATCAAAAATGATAAGTAGAAACGTTATATAAACTTGTACAATTTTGTTGAATCAAATGATAAGTAGAAACATTACATAAACTTGCAATCGATGGACAGCTTTGCCGAACCAAAATGACAAGTAGAAACGTTATATAAACTTGTATAATTTTGTTGAATCAAATGATAAGTAGAAACATTACATAAACTTGCAATTGATGTATAATTTTGTTGAATCAAATGATAAGTAGAAACATTACATAAACTTGCAATTGATGTATAATTTTGTTGAATCAAAAATGATACGTAGAATCGTTATATAAACTTGCAATTGATGTATAATTTTGTTGAATCAAAATGATAAGTAGAAACGGTATATAAACTTGTATAATTTTGTTGAATCAAAAATGATACGTAGACACGTTATATAAACTTGCAATTGATGTATAATTTTGTTGATTCAAAAATGATACGTAGAATCGTTATATAAACTTGCAATTGATGTATAATTTTGTTGAACCAAATGATAAGTAGAAACGTTACATAAAACTTATAATCGCTGGATAATTTTGTTGAATCAAACGGTAGGTAGAAAAGTTAAATAAACGTCCAAATACGTTGAAAAAACTGGTAAATACCGTCACATATGCTGAAGATGCAATATAACAGTTTGTATACATAAACGATGAATGGATGGTAAATACGGTGGACTATGCGGAAAACACCATGCAATGAAAAAACTTGTATATATATATAAATGGTGAACCAATTGCAGCTACGGGCGCATGCGTTGAAACTACGAGGCGCCAATTTGTAGATACCAAAAAAAAATTTTGCTGTCCCAATTGAAACGGATGATAGCCACACTGCACAAAACTACGTTGCAAGAAATGAAACTGATGAGCGTAGTATATTTGTTGCGATTTATTAACGTAATTTCCGTTTTTTTTTTTTTTTTTTTTTATTAATTAGTTAGACATGTTTAGCACACTAAATATGAAATATTCATTATTTAGACTCTTTGAATATCCGTAATACCATGTCAACTATAAAGAAAGGAGATGAGCAAAATGGAAGGAATGGGGATATAGGTATAACTATACTAATTTTTTTAAATGATGATGGACATTTTCTTTAAATGCCTGAGGGAAAAATTCATCGGGAAATACAGAGGAAGGCAATGAGTTCCATAATTTGGCCACTCTATTAAAATAGTCGTTTTGGAAGGACACAGTTCTACAACGAGGTATTTGTACAACAAATGGATGGGATAACTCGGCAGCTCTTGTTTGTCGATTATACTGCGCACACGATGGAAGGATATTTTAAATTTCCTTAGAGGAGAATTCGCTAAAGTTATATTTATAGTAGATTGACAATTCAGCCACATTTCTTCTGTGCTGGAGCGAATCAAGCTGGTCCGTTAGTTCGGTATTACCAATCAACCGTATTGCTTTTCTCTGTACAGAGTCTAGACAATTTATTGTTGACTGACAAGCACCTCCCCAAACATGACAGCAGTACTCCATACATGGACGAATAAAGGACTTGAAGATTAACAAAATTTGCTCGGGATTGAAATACTTTTTACATCGACTCAAGAATCCTAATTTTTGCATTGCAGATTTAGCGAGGTTGAACACATGTTTATTCCATTTCAGGTTATTTTGAATATCCACTCCAAGAAGTCTAACTGATTCAACCTCACGCAATTCCTCATTGTTTATTTTAATAGGAAAATTTTTATGTCGCTCTATTCGTGAAAGACGGCATAATTTGGTTTTGGTTGGATTAAATGAAACAAGATTACGATCACCCCATTCCATTATACGCTCCAGATCTTTGTTGATGGAATCAATTAGCAGCTCTCTATCCGTGGTAACTGCAGAATGAGATCGAAATTTAGGAGATGCATGTGATGCATGTAATGTGCTGTCATCAGCAAAACTATGGATTGGGTGCACTGTGGAAATAAGTAAGTCATTAATGTATAGAAGAAACAAGGTTGGTGAGAGTGCCGAACCTTGGGGAACCCCAGCATTGGTTGTGAAAATATTGGATGTGATACCATCTAAATTAACATGAAATTGGCGACCTGTAAGAAAACTATGAATCCATGAGACAGTAAGATGGTCTATGCCATAAGATTTTAATTTAGCTATAAGATTTTTATGCCACACTTTATCAAATGCTTTAGAAATGTCAAGTGAAATACTGAATGTTTCACCGTGGTTTTCCAGCGATTTGTTCCAGAGATGGGATACGTAGGCTAACAGATCACCTGTTGCATGACTTCTACGAAAACCATACTGCTTATCATCAATAATTCGCGACATTTCCAAATAATCTATCAAATTGTAGTTAACATATTTTTCAAATATTTTAGCTAAAACCGACAGAATTGCAATTGGTCTATAATTGTTAGGGTCTATCTTACTGCCTTTCTTTGATATGGGTTGAACGCTGGCCAGCTTCCAAGAATCGGGAAATATTCCAGTTTTATAAGATAAATAGAAAATGTTTGTTAAAATTGGAGCTAGTTGCCTAGCAAAGTGTGAGGGGTGGAATACCGTCGGGGCCAGCAGATTTGTTGATATTGATAGAAAGAAGCATTTTCCGTACAATATTGCAACGAAAAATAATTGGTTTCATTTTCGTTACAACTGGGGGAATGAGTGTAGGAGAATGGGGAGGCTCAACTATGTTTGAGTTTTCTGCGAATATACGACCCAAAAGATCCGCTTTCTCTTTCGAGTCGCTCACGGGAATGTCATTCAGAACTAAGGTTGGAATAGAGGATCGAGTAAAATTGCTCTGGACTGATTTAACTGCCTGAAAGAAACTACGTGAGCCAGATGGATGCTCGGCGAATTTCTTTGCTTTCTTCTGGATAAACGCGTCTTTGTCCAAGTCTATTTTGAATTTACTAATATTTCTGGCTTTCTTATAGGCGCTATGGGTTTCAGGTGTTTTATTAGCGTTATATGTCTTGAATGCTTTGCGTTTATTCCTCACTGCCTCATCAACATCCCGTGTGAACCAAGGCTCAGTTTTAGGAGTGATTAATCGATTTGGAATAAACCGCCGCATTCCTTCTTTTATGATTTCAGAAATTCTTATTACCGATGTGCTAGGATCTTGATCAACACAACAAATAGTTTTCCAAGGTGTTTCATCATAAAAGTTTCTCAGTCCCTCCCAGTCAGCGCGTTTATAGTTCCAAACCCGACGAGGATTTGCTTTAATTTGTGTCGGTGATGTAAATTGCACTATTGCTGATATTAGTAAATGGTCCGATGTTCCGAGGGGTTGTTCAACTTTTGTCTTCGTAGTATCTGGTTCGTTTGTCAAAAACAGATCCAGCAAATTATTGTTATGATGTGAATTGTCTGCGATTCTAGTGGGACACTCTATCATTTGCGTCAAACCGTGATAATCTGCGAGTATCAGTTCGGCTTGTCTTCCTACGTCGTCAGTGCGCGATGAATACTTAAGCCATTCTTTATTATGAATATTAAAGTCTCCAAGAATTACCAGTCTTGCTTTGAGGTAGTCCGTGGTAATCTTGTCTAGATTAGCCGATATTTTATCGAAAAAGGGACATCCTGAGGGAGAATTTGGGGATCTGTATAATCCTATTACAAACATAGTTTCATCAACACCTGAGATCTTCAGTGCTATAGAATTATGGTGCTTAGAGTTCAACTCGTAGGCCTTAATTCTCATACATGAAAGTGAATCTCGAACAAATACACAGACACCATGCTTGTTATAAAAGGAATGTTCCAATTCGTAACTAGGTATCCGGTATTTATCGAGATCCAATTTCGATGCTTTGCCACTAACAATTGTTTCGGTAAGAAACAATATGTCAGGTTTATTTTTTTGAATGTAGTGATGAACCTCGTTTAGATTCGAATTGAGACCTCTTATGTTGGTGAAGTCAATGCTAAGCTGTTGGTTCACTCTGCTGCATTTTTGTTGAGACAAAGACTTACCCTTTGACATTGCAGGTATAGATACTGAAATTCGGCCAGGCCTAAATTTCAACACTACACAATACAAACGAAACTGAGTATCTCTATCACAAAAACACGATAGCAGATTTCATGCAGCAGTAGCTCGATAAGAGAAAAGCAAAAACTAACACTAACAAAATTAAAGAGTACAAATAAAGGGTTAAATTTGAAATTCCCATTAACAATTGGAACCAACTTTTACCTTCCCTGTTACCAAAGACAAGCAATAAGCAATAATTATTTGAAAAAAAGAACTGTGTAAAAACAACGATATTCCAATTTAGGTGATTTTATTATAACAGACAAACTATATAATCAGCTTAAGGGCTACTGTTCGTACACATTTATTATATTTTTTTTTTTTTGTTTGTTATTTTCCAACAAGGAATGATTGACATAAAGTAATATTTTAACGGACAAACACAGTAAGAATCTCGTACAAATTTTCCTAATTAGTCTAATTATTACTGAATTATTATAAAATAGTTCTATAAATTTATCTACGATAACAATATAACAGGCACGGATATTTGTATTACTCAATTAACTTATACCGACACACAGCTTATTTGTCTAATTGAAATTTTCAGATTTTTTCTATTTGTAACATAATGCTAGTATCACAATGGATCTTGGTTAATTCCAGTTTGAGATTTCTTTTTTTTTCTATTTATAACTTAGTAATAATATCACAGTTTATTGGGTTAATTTAAGTTTGAGATTTTTGTTCTATTTGTTTTTTTTTTTTCACTTAAGATTAGTATCACAGGTTGAACGAAGCGAGATCTTTTGAGATCGATAATTTTGGATCACACCGTCAGTCACCAACATATAAATCACTCGAGAAATTAATACCAGTTACACTTGATTAGCTTAGCATGCACCGGAATTTTATTTAGCGTTATTATTTATATTCCATAAAAAAAATTATTTTACGGGAAAGTTGTATCATGTCCAATGATTAACACCACGACCGAAAGCAAAATAAAACCAATTCATTTAGTTCGCCATTTTTCTTTTACGTATCGCGGGTTCTGCTAACCAAAAAAAAATTAATTTCACTTCAATAATTCTTTCGTTCAACAATTGCCGGATTAATATGTAATTTGTTTTGCTTTTGCATTATAATTATATTTGTAATATGGTTTGCACAATATAATTATCCGGTCTATATACGGCCGAATCGTATTAATTATTGATCGCCATTTTTACGACCATAACATTTATTTGTTTGATGGTGTTACAAAGTGAAATAAAATAATTCATACCCTTTTACGATGGTGATGCGATAATTGATCTGACCTGACTCTGTCCTCGGCTTATTGGCTGGTACAAACTTCCGGGTCCTCTCACACAATCAATCCCAGAAAATAAATTAACCAGTAACAGCAAATGGTTAATAACAAGCATCCATCTAACAAAATTCAGTTCGAACACCAAACTTGTTGTAGACGTCAAAAAAAAAAAACAACAAGATTCAATGAACTAATAGCGTCGAATGGAATGACGATATACTAAGAGAAAAAGGTTCGGTTACACCCAGTATTTATAACAAAATTCGATGCCGACAATGGTAATAAAACTTTTCGGAATTTAGGAAAAAGGATGGATTACACCCAGTAAGGAAATAAGTATTGATAATAACGTTTCTAAGATCACGTCAATGTTGATGGCGAGATGCAATGTTAGGATAGTAAGGTGGACTGGACAAATACGCACAGCTGTTGTGAGGTTTGAAAACTTCATTGGTTAATTACGGTTGGTGTTTAGCAAATTCAAATTCAGGTAGTATATTGAAAATACTCGAATGGAAACGCAACGCGCGTCAATTTTAAGGTGTTGTAAGATTAAATTTTAATGTTTATATGGATGGTATTTAAAGAAAATTATTAATTAATTCAAATTAACCAATATTATATTATATCAATTAATAAATAAAATCAGTGTAATTAGTGCAATTTTCTTTCTCCCATACGCTTGACCAGCCATTGAAGATTTAGTTAGATTTTAAGAAAAATAAGGAAACTAAGGGTTAAGGGAACTATATGGAATACGGCTATTGATGATGAATGGATGAGAAACTATTACGAGCGGTACAGATTAATATAAGAAATACCAACTAAGGAAGCTGCGACTATAATACACTATATTCAGACATTAGTCCAGACTATCCATTACAGAACAAGTGCTTTTTGGAAGAACACTCACGACCAAAAAGAAGTTGAAAAAGGCATAGGCTGGACGCAAACAGACCTTGTACATCCATATTAGTAGGGTGAGGCACCTGGATGTACCACAGATTAGCAATCAATTCGATCGGTATTCCAAACCCAGTCTTAGCAGAAACAAAGTAACAAAGTATCTATGAATATACAAAAAAAACTTTTGGGAGGGGTATCGATAAAAACAGTATTCTACTCTATTGCAAACGATGGATAACTAACATCTTCCAGACCCAATTTCGGGCAGATCTGGGGGATCCCGAGACTCTAAAGTCACAAAAAAAAATTAGGCATTCTGCTACAAGATCGAAAAAAAATAAAATCTCATTGGACCGACTCCTACAATGAAATCTCCGACACAATTCCACTTTTACGTTATGCAGGCTCGCAACCCACACCTGAACTACCACGAGTCTCATGCGTCTCCGACTACGCTAGCCGGGCTACACTGTTGTACGCTTCCGTCCAAGTGACTCTGAAGGCTGAAAAGAACTGTTCACATAGTTTCAAAGTAACTAATTGAACCAAATTCAATACATTCGATCTCGGAATTTTCGCTGGCAAATAGTCAACACAGAAAAAAATTTTTGAAACAAGACCCGAACACCAAAGTTGATACACACTCACTGAACTGTGAATTCAAGACGAAACTACCCTCATACTTTATGCTCGTCGATAATCTTGGCTTACAATGGGTTTCACCGCCAAGCGAAAGTTACTATCATACTGACAAAGAAAAAATTATTGCCGATGTTAGGCACGAATGTCCTTGGAGTGATAAACACCTCTACGTTTAGAAACCAGGTCCTCCAGTTCGTAGGCGGCTCCACCTACCAACCTGATTACTCTGGTCTCAATAAACTTCTGTGCAAGTTTAGCAGATAATTTCTTACCGGCATCACTCAAAATAAAGTTCCTTCGGAACACCGTATCACCTGGTTTAAACAAAGTTACTCGAGCTCGTAAATTGTATCTTTCAGCACTTTTGACAAATGCTTCGGCAGTTAAATCAAGAATTCGAATTCGAATCTTATTAAGATAATCAGGTCGCAGAATCGTTTCACCTGGATCATGAAGACTATTCAATCGTCTCAGCAGTTCATATGACGAACCATGAGTCACCATAGGTATTCCAAACATTGCGAAATAAGGGGAACATTTAAGAGTTTGGTGAAGAGAACAACGTAGTGCACAAGCGATCTCGCTCAAGTGCAGATCCCATTTAGAATGCTCCTCCTTTAAATAGGCTCGAATACCAGATAAAACACTTCTATTTACCCGTTCAGAAGCATTAGCTTGAGGTGAATATAAGGCCAATAAGGTGTGTTTCACTCCGTGCCTCGCCAAGAAATCTTCAAACAGTTTAGATTTGAATTGGGTCCCATTGTCGGATACTATTACCTCTGGACATCCAAATACGTGAAAGACATTGGTGGCCAATAGATGACAAATTGGTTCAGCGGTTAGTTTCCGTAAAGGAAATAAAAATGGATATTTAGTAACATGATCTAATACTACAAGAATAGCGATATTCCCGGCCTTTGAACGAGGATAAGGGCCAAGAATATCGATATACAATCGCTGACCAATTCGTTCTGTTTTCATCTGAGAAACCATGGGAGCACGAAGTGGAACATTAGTCGCTTTGATTTCTTTGCAGGTCTTACAATTTCCGATGTACGATTTAACCTGGGTATACATACGAGGCCAATAGTAAAATTTACGAATATTATACAGGGTTTTTGCTAGACCTCCATGAGATGAGGTAGGTGGATTGTGGGCCCTTGCAATACACTCGTCAGTGCATTCCTCAGGTAACCACATTTTCCAAACCTCACCCTCTGAAGGAATATCAAGATCTAGACAAGCCAATCGTTTATAAACCCGACCAGAAATTACTTTCAGATCAGGCAATGTACCGTCTGCTTCGGTAACTAGATTTACCAACTCCAAATATCGAGAAGTGTTGAAGAAAGGGGAATTAAGATCTAATTCAGGCACTGGACACAGTTCAGAAATGATATCGACAGAGTCACGTCTTGATAGAGTGTCAGGAACAGTATTTAATTTTCCTTTTCGGTACTCAATATCAAAGACGTAACCCTGCAATTTCAAGCTCCAACGAGCCAATCGACCAGAAAGGTCTTTTTGTTGCATTAACCATTTTAATGAAGCATGATCAGTTATGATCTTAAAGGCCTGACCCTCGACATACGCTCTAAATTTCTTTACTCCCAGTACGGCGGCTAGACACTCTTTCTCACTAGTTGAGTAATTGCGTTGCGCAGAATTTAGTTTCTTGGACATGTACGCTATGGGATGTTCCATACCGTCCATGTCACACTGAAGTAATACACAGCCTATACCGTCATTACTAGCGTCGCACTGGTGAGTAAAAGGTTTAGTATAGTCGGGGTTTATGAGGACTGGTGCTGATATGAGAGCATTTTTGAGATTTGTAAATGCTATTTCAGCTTCTGGAGTCCATACGAATTTATTAGAATTTTTCTTCAACAAATCTGATATTGGAGAGGACATAGCAGAGAAATCAGATACAAAACGGCGATAATAACCCGCCATACCCAGGAATCGTCGAATCTGTTTGGACGTACGCGGTGTAGGAAATTCAGAAATAGCCTGAGTTTTATCAGGATCGATTTTTAACGTACCACCTCCCACAACATATCCCAAATATTTTACCTCCGGCAAGAGAAACTTACTTTTTTCCACGTTTATCGTCAAGTTCGCACGTCTAAGACACTGGGAGATATCTTCTAACAGTTTCAGATGGGCCTCAAAGGTATCTGTAACTATTAGAAGATCATCCAAGTATACGAAGACGCACGACTTGAGATGTGGAGGAATTACTTGGTCCATCAATTTAGTCATTGTTTGCGGCGCATTGCACAGTCCGAAAGGCATTTTTACGAACTGATACAAAGGCCGCCCAGGGACCGTAAAAGCAGTTTTCTCTCGGGAGTGTTTTTCTAGAGGTATCTGCCAGAAAGCGTCTTTCAGATCCAAACTGGAAATGAAATTACTCTGTGGCAGACGACTCAAGATTCCATCTATCTGTGGAAGGGGGTAAGCATCCTTTTTAGTAACTGTATTGTACCTTTCTACTATCCAAACAAAGACGATTCTTCCCAGGTTTGCGAATTAAAACCACAGGACTTGACCATGGACTGTTTGAAACCTCTATAATACCCAGAGATAACATCCTATCCAGTTCTTTTCCCATCAGTTTCTCAATGGCGGGCGAAATTGGGTAGTGACGTTGTTTGATGGGAGCGGCCGTCCCCACATCAATCACATGTTCTATCAAATGTGTTCGACCCAGACCCATTTTCGAAAATGATGGTAGAAGTTGAATAGTGTTTTGAAGACGTTCCTGATTATCTAAAGACAACTCCGATATTACCGACTCCGTAGTTGAAAAGGTAGGTAATTCAAATCTCGGGTTAAACAAACCAAAAGCGTTAAAGAAATCTATACCTAGGTATAGATCTTGAGTTAACGACGGGATAACGAAGACGTCCAGGGTTCTGACTTGGTTCATAAATGAAATCTTTGTTTTTACAAACCCCAGGATCTTCTGTCTTTGGCCATCGGCAGTACGAACTACTGCAGACGAATAAGTCAGAAGGTCTGGAGTCTGTACGATTTCTTTGGCAAAATCACCACCAATTACAGTCAAAGACGCTCCACTATCCAACAGTCCAGTATGTTGTTTACCCAATATTGACACTGTGGCATAAGATCTCACATCGTTGGCCAATTTCACAATAGAGGAAATGGTTTTGGATTTAAACATACGTCGTTGTTGCCAATAAATGCGAGAACGGAGTGCAGAACGTGTTGTAGGTTTCAAATAGGATAATGAATCGACAAATACGTTGGAGCGTATTTTCAAGTACTCATTCAATCGTTGTTGGAACGATTTAATTTTGGTCCATAATGGAGGTGGTTCAGTATGAGCGGGTGTTCGTTTCAATAATGTTACATTAATATCATGGGTGGATACCAGTGTATCAGAAGCAGTATTCAACGGGTGTTCTATAAAAGTGGATGTTGAAGCTCGGCTCAACAGTGTATCGTGTACCAGTAAGTTATTGGGATTGGTAGATGAAATATCCGAAGGATCAGGAGACAAATTAAATTTGGTCTTAGATGAATCTAAGACAGGTCTTGGGAGCGAGAAAAGGTGTTGGAATTCTGGCCCCCCTTCGGTTTCCCTGACAATTTTCACAATTAGGACACAACACATCGTCCTTCCCACATCCCCAATAAAACAAACGCTGTGATTCACGACAATCGTGCCGCCGATGACCAGGTCGTTTGTAGTTCCAACAAATAGTTGAACTGGTTATTCGTCTCATATTAGGGGCAGGCTGTATTGCCGCGAGTTCGTTGGATGCAATTGGTAGCGATTCAGTTGGCATTTCGCTAATTTGAATTTGTGAGAATTCACTAACCAAGTCTACTTCTGACACCGGTCTAGATGGTCTACTGTTATAATCGCGCGGTCTGATTATTGATTCGGCCCATAATTTTTCACGATCACGGCAGAGCTGGCGCAGATGTTCCAGTCCATAAACGGTGACATATAGCAGCTCCCTTCTAATTTCCAATCGTAAGTTGTTGCGAATCAGGGATAATAACTCTGCGTCCGACATCGGTACCCGTAGTTTATCGGCCAGTCGATAAATTGATTGTAAGAATTCGTCAAACAATTCAGTGGGCCGTTGTTTCCTGGCCCTCATCCGCTCCTTTACCTCTTCGTTCGTCTGCCTGTCCTGAAATTCTATTCGCAGAGCATGACACAAGTCAGTCCAAATAAGCTGTCGGTTCTGGCGAAAATATCTCCAGAACCAATCAGCAGCTCGATCGGTGAATAACAGGTACAGACAGCGGGTGACAATAGTGAAATCGCTATTTAAACACATCTCTGTCAGCCGCTCTATTCTGAAGATAAACGCTTCAACATCTAGACCATCGGGTCGGCCTGAGAACGTTACGTTCCAATTTCTAACTGTGGTGGAGTGCTGATCGAGATGTGTTCGCATTCTGGCAGTAGTAGGAGCGGGATGAGGATCAACAAACATTGGTGGCACTGGTACATTATTTTGCACAAACGCATTTACTGGCGTATAATTTCCGGAATGAACCGATTGATGTCGCGGGGTGGTGGGCGAGGCTACATTATGCGCTAGGGGTAGTAACACTTCAGGTGCCGGAGCACGTGATTGCATCATTGAGTGATTAATTCTTGAAATTTCCTGATCGATGTGAGCATTTACTGCTTCCTGAAAACCTTGATCTTCCGCTGCAGCGGCACCATATATGGGAGATCGTTGAGCTACATTCACTCGCACTTCATCGGCGAGTCGGGATCGTGGGAGTTGGACTGCCATGGGAGTAGAAGAGTGTTGATTTCCAATACTAGGACGACGTTGCCAACCTGCGGTAATAGAGCGTGTCACCGGTCGCGGTGGTGGTGGTACCACTGTATCATTAGTTTACTCCCTCCCTCGGGGTAACCTCTGTAAGTCTGCACGCTCACAAGCGGCTCGACAAATTGGGCAGGTGCTATTCTGCAACAACCAGTCGTTGAGGCAGATGTCATGAAAGATGTGGTTACACCGAGTGAGAAGTTTTACGTCGGCCGGCACTATTTCGTGTTGACAAACAGCACAAGAGCTGGACCTATCCAGAACGTTGATCTTATCAGTAGCAGACATAATGAATCTTCAACAACCCAAACAGCCGCACACCACTTAATCAAAACCAAACAAGAATATGGAAGAGAAATTGTTACACTATAAATGCGAGCGTTGAAGCCAGAATAAACAATTTAATTATTAACAAAGGAAAATTATTTTATTCCAATATTTACTTCAAATTTATTGGAGCAGAATTCAAAGTGTTGTATGGAAATTCCGTTATTCAAACCTTAAACAGCTGCGCGATATTTTGCAATTCGACAATTATATTAAATCAGATTTATTATTATCTTGATATTATTTTATTACTATTTACACTTGTTTTCCAGGGTGCTGATATATGAACAGATCAAAAATAAACGGTGAGATTTGAGAGAAAATAAGTATACTACAAATATGGCAGAAGATGGCAATTACGAAAATGTTCAGACCCAATTCCGGGCAGATCTGGAGATTCCCGGGCTCGAATCTAAATGGAAAAAAAACCCAACAAAAAACAATAGAATGCTTCGTCTGGCTTTTTCACTTATGACAGAGCGAACAAAACAATGGACCTTGGAGATTAAATCGGTATTCTAAGGCTATGGAGACAAAAAGGTGGATTGACAAATACAAATTCCGGACTCAATTGGGGCTGGGCAAATCCGGCGATCCCAGGACAGACGATGTCAAGCAAAAAAAAGTTTACTGGTTTTAACTGACAGTAGTTTAATCTGGGGATCAAACAAACGCGAAAGTGAAGTGCGAGAAAAAGCAAGCAAGCTATACTATTATTGACGCTGTAAGTGGGGAACAAAAATTATGAAACTAAATGCGAGAAAATTAATATACTATACTATTGTAGGCGGTGGATTAGACAAAAATTTCCGAATCGATTTCGGGCGATTCTGGAGTTCCCAGAACTCGAAAATCAAAAAAAAAAGAAGTGCGGCAAGCCTACCGGTTCGACAAGGAGAATTATATAAATTTTCAAAATTAAGCTATCAAATCAAATTATGTGAATTTTCAAAATTAAAATATTAAATCAATCATGCAAAAGACTTACAACTATCATGCAATTAGTTACTAACAAAAAAAAATTTTACGGTGATTGTTGTCATCAATCCAGAGTGTTGGAAAATTGTAATCCTTTCGTCTATAATTTAATTGTCTTGATCCTTGGTATTTCAAGACTTCTTGACCTTTGTTATTTGTTTTTTTTTTCTTTATAATTAAATTCTTGAATGTTATAATTTGTTTAATTTAGTTCTTGATTTCCTTTTGTTTTTAATTTGCTATAGGCCGACTCCTAAAATTGTTAGAGAAGACAAACAATTAGATAACTGAAAATATCAGCAGTTTTGAGTAAAATTTTTTTTTAGTTTTATATTTATTTATTTTATCTATAAATTATTTATGTGTTTCTTATATTTATTCTTTATTCTTTTATTTATTTATTATTAATAATTGTATTGACGGATGAAGGACGGAAAAACTAATCATGAGGGAGTTCACCACACCTGGGTTGGAAATGGTGATCGCCGGTCTTTCATTATTAATCTTATTGCTGTTTTTACGGTGTTTTTGTTTGGGACCAAAGAAAAGTTAAATTATGCTACGTTAAAGGATGGGAAATCAGAAAGGAACAGGGGAGAAGAGGGGATGTAAAAGGATGGGAAAAGGGAGGGTGGGAAAGGAATAAGATGGGGTATGTGCTGATGGGATTTCACCCAGCTGACAAGTGTTGACGGGATGGCCAGAAGATAAATCCTCTGGACCACCATTCGATCATCAACACCCGCCAACTGCGATCCACACCACCAACACATACGGGCGAGGTGCTATGACCTGAGTGGATCCAGTCAACCACGGCATAAAAGCTGAGCGGACATCTTCCCTCAGTAGCTGATCGGGCTACTTTGGAAAATGTCCCTCAGTATTATCCATGGGGGACCGAAACACTCAGGCCATAGGAAACCAATATTGTCGGGAGGGGGCTCTAACGTTTAGACAATATCAGTTCGGACTGGACTCTGAGGATACCACGAACCCGAAGCCTGACCAGGTGACCAGACTCGGACGAGAATTGGCGTATACACCAATACACGTCAGTCTAGGTCTGGCACCTGAATCACCTTCGGCCCTCGTGCCATCGCCAGAAACCCAGCCCGTAGCTAGGGTCCGTGGGGTTGTAATGCCCGTTGGGAATACTTCCTAAGAAATATTCCCACCCTTGCGTTATCAACAAAAAAAACAAAAGGGAGAAACATTGCTGGAGGCGTAGGGAAGCAACTCCCCATCAAAGAAAAGCCTGAGGGATCTCAGACTTCCTTTGCTCCTGCGCGTTTGAAGCAGGGAATTGCTTCCACGCCGCCAGAGTCTTATAATATTGTTTGGTGGAAACAGAAAATTTATTTTTAGAAGAAAAATTTAAAAAAAAATTTTTCAAAATTTTTTGAAAATATGGAGGGACTCCTCCAGAGTCCTACATTGCTGTAGGGACCCTTAGGGGAGCCCCACGTTGGGCGCCAATTTGTAATGAAGCGCTTTCTCATTGGCGAACCAATGAGAATGACATAGCAGGAAGCGTACCTAGCGAGATTGATTTTCTTGCCCCAAGCTAGCTGCAGTCCATGGGAACGATAAAGAAACCCTGCTACTTCAGCACAAATACAGAAGTGTACGCTATTTACGAAAATTTTCAGAAATGGAAAGAAATACAAGTGGAAAATGGAGACTCTGGCGACCCCGTTTGCGAAAGACCCACGATCGACACGTCCAACCCCCACGTTCACTCACATACGCCCACACACACACACACACACATTCACACCCCTTTATCATTACGACAAAAGTAATAAAATAAATTTACTCACCCCATGATCAAACCCCGTCCTCCTATTCTGATTCCATCAGCCCTCCATCAGCACGTTGTTCATGTTTGAAATATCTCAAAATTACTTGGTATAAAAAATGTTGAATGACGTTGCACGTACGAACGTTGTACCAAACTGTTAGGTAGAAACGTTCAATAAACTTGCAATCGTTGGATACTTTGGTTGAATCAAAATGGTAAGTAGAAACGTTATATAAACTTGTATAATTTTGTTGAATCAAAAATGATACGTAGACACGTTATATAAACTTGCAATTAATGTATAATTTTGTTGAATCAAAAATGATAAGTAGAAACGTTATATAAACTTGTATAATTTTGTTGAATCAAATGATAAGTAGAAACATTACATAAACTTGCAATCGATGGACAGCTTTGCCGAACCAAAATGACAAGTAGAAACGTTATATAAACTTGTATAATTTTGTTGAATCAAATGATAAGTAGAAACATTACATAAACTTGCAATTGATGTATAATTTTGTTGAATCAAAAATGATACGTAGAATCGTTATATAAACTTGCAATTGATGTTTAATTTTGTTGAATCAAATGATAAGTAGAAACATTACATAAACTTGCAATTGATGTATAATTTTGTTGAATCAAAAATGATACGTAGAATCGTTATATAAACTTGCAATTGATGTATAATTTTGTTGAATCAAAATGATAAGTAGAAACGGTATATAAACTTGTATAATTTTGTTGAATCAAAAATGATACGTAGACACGTTATATAAACTTGCAATTGATGTATAATTTTGTTGAATCAAAAATGATAAGTAGAAACGTTATATAAACTTGTATAATTTTGTTGAATCAAATGATAAGTAGAAACATTACATAAACTTGCAATCGATGGACAGCTTTGCCGAACCAAAATGACAAGTAGAAACGTTATATAAACTTGTATAATTTTGTTGAATCAAATGATAAGTAGAAACATTACATAAACTTGCAATTGATGTATAATTTTGTTGAATCAAAAATGATACGTAGAATCGTTATATAAACTTGCAATTGATGTATAATTTTGTTGAATCAAATGATAAGTAGAAACATTACATAAACTTGCAATTGATGTATAATTTTGTTGAATCAAAAATGATACGTAGAATCGTTATATAAACTTGCAATTGATGTATAATTTTGTTGAATCAAAATGATAAGTAGAAACGGTATATAAACTTGTATAATTTTGTTGAATCAAAAATGATACGTAGACACGTTATATAAACTTGCAATTGATGTATAATTTTGTTGATTCAAAAATGATACGTAGAATCGTTATATAAACTTGCAATTGATGTATAATTTTGTTGAACCAAATGATAAGTAGAAACGTTACATAAAACTTATAATCGCTGGATAATTTTGTTGAATCAAACGGTAGGTAGAAAAGTTAAATAAACGTCCAAATACGTTGAAGAAACTGGTAAATACCGTCACATATGCTGAAGATGCAATATAACAGTTTGTATACATAAACGATGAATGGATGGTAAATACGGTGGACTATGCGGAAAACACCATGCAATGAAAAAACTTGTATATATATATAAATGGTGAACCAATTGCAGCTACGGGCGCATGCGTTGAAACTACGAGGCGCCAATTTGTAGATACCAAAAAAAAATTTTGCTGTCCCAATTGAAACGGATGATAGCCACACTGCACAAAACTACGTTGCAAGAAATGAAACTGATGAGCGTAGTATATTTGTTGCGATTTATTAACGTAATTTCCGTTTGATTTTATTTGAAAAAAAGAACTGTGTAAAAACAACGATATTCCAATTTAGGTGATTTTATTATAACAGACAAACTATATAATCAGCTTAAGGGCTACTGTTCGTACACATTTATTATATTTTTTTTTTTTGTTTGTTATTTTCCAACAAGGAATGATTGACATAAAGTAATATTTTAACGGACAAACACAGTAAGAATCTCGTACAAATTTTCCTAATTAGTCTAATTATTACTGAATTATTATAAAATAGTTCTATAAATTTATCTACGATAACAATATAACAGGCACGGATATTTGTATTACTCAATTAATTTATACCGACACACAGCTTATTTGTCTAATTGAAATTTTCAGATTTTTTCTATTTGTAACATAATGCTAGTATCACAATGGATCTTGGTTAATTCCAGTTTGAGATTTCTTTTTTTTTTTTCTATTTATAACTTAGTAATAATATCACAGTTTATTGGGTTAATTTAAGTTTGAGATTTTTGTTCTATTTGTTTTTTTTTTTCACTTAAGATTAGTATCACAGGTTGAACGAAGCGAGATCTTTTGAGATCGATAATTTTGGATCACACCGTCAGTCACCAACATATAAATCACTCGAGAAATTAATACCAGTTACACTTGATTAGCTTAGCATGCACCGGAATTTTATTTAGCGTTATTATTTATATTCCATAAAAAAAATTATTTTACGGGAAAGTTGTATCATGTCCAATGATTAACACCACGACCGAAAGCAAAATAAAACCAATTCATTTAGTTCGCCATTTTTCTTTTACGTATCGCGGGTTCTGCTAACCAAAAAAAAATTAATTTCACTTCAATAATTCTTCCGTTCAACAATTGCCGGATTAATATGTAATTTGTTTTGCTTTTGCATTATAATTATATTTGTAATATGGTTTGCACAATATAATTATCCGGTCTATATACGGCCGAATCGTATTAATTATCGATCGCCATTTTTACGACCATAACATTTATTTGTTTGATGGTGTTACAAAGTGAAATAAAATAATTCATACCCTTTTACGATGGTGATGCGATAATTGATTTGACCTGACTCTGTCCTCGGTTTATTGGCTGGTACAAACTTCCGGGTCCTCTCACACAATTAATCCCAGAAAATAAATTAACCAGTAACAGCAAATGGTTAATAACAAGCATCCGTCTAACAAAATTCAGTTCGAACACCAAACTTGTTGTAGACGTCAAAAAAAATAAACAACAAGATCCAATGAACTAATAGCGTCGAATGGAATGACGATATACTAAGAGAAAAAGGTTCGGTTACACCCAGTATTTATAACAAAATTCGATGCCGACAATGGTAATAAAACTTTTCGGAATTTAGGAAAAAGGATGGATTACACCCAGTAAGGAAATAAGTATTGATAATAACGTTTCTAAGATCACGTCAATGTTGATGGCGAGATGCAATGTTAGGATAAGGTAAGGTGGACTGGACAGGTTAGGATTAGGTAAGGTGGACTGGACAAATACGCACAGCTGTTTTGAGGTTTGAAAACTTCATTGGTTAATTACGGTTGGTGTTTAGCAAATTCAAATTCAGGTAGTATATTGAAAATACTCGAATGGAAACGCAACGCGCGTCAATTTTAAGGTGTTGTAAGATTAAATTTTAATGTTTGTATGGATGGTATTTAAAGAAAATTATTAATTAATTCAAATTAACCAATATTATATTATATCAATTAATAAATAAAATCAGTGTAATTAGTGCAATTTTCTTTCTCCCATACGTCTGACCAGCCATTGAAGATTTAGTTAGATTTTAAGAAAAATAAGGAAACTAAGGGTTAAGGGAACTATATGGAATACGGCTATTGATGATGAATGGATGAGAAACTATTACGAGCGGTACAGATTAATATAAGAAATACCAACTAAGGAAGCTGCGACTATAATACACTATATTCAGACATTAGTCCAGACTATCCATTACAAATTTTCTATTCTTTATCACTTTTTAATGGCATTATAACTGCTTGAGACGATATTTTGTTTTTATTTCTTTTTCTTCTGACACCATGTATCATTCTTGAATTCACATTTATTATTGTCTAGTACTTTCTATTACAATGCTATACAAAATATTTAATATATAAAATATGAGTTGCCATATTAAATGTGCGACCTCTATTATTCAACTTATAGATTATATTATGTAACAATTATCACTATGAGTACTATTATGTAACACTATAAACAGTATAAACAGTATAACAGTATAAACTATTATGTAACACTAACTTCTAACTTGTTACTTCTTACTTCTAACTTCTATTTTCTCCCTTCTCACTTTAACTTCTAACTTCTTACTTTTAACTTCTTACTTCTTACTTCTAACTTTAACTTCTAACTTTTTACTTCTATCTTCTTACTTCTAACTTCCAACTTCTTACTTCTAACTTCTAACTTCTTGCTACTATGTTCTAAATTTTAACTTCAAATTTCGAATATCTTACTTCTAACTTCCAACAACTATCTTCTTAGTTCTAAACTCCATTTTCAAATTTTTAATATCTTATATCTAATTTATAACAACTTTCTTCGTAATTCTAACTTCTAATCTTTTTTTTACTTGTAACTTCTAACTTTTAGTTTTTTTTCTAATTTCTAACATAAATCTTCTAATTTTTAACTTCCAAGTTCTAGCTGCTAACTTATAACTTCCAATTTTTCACTTCTTTATTCCAACTTCTAATATCTTATTTCTATTTGCTAACTTTTAACTTCTAACTTTTAATTTCTAACTTCTAACTTCTTTATTTTTACTTAAGGCTTCTTTTTTCGAACTTTCGAATTGTAAATTTGAAGCTCTGTATTTGATTCTTGACTTTTGAAGTTTTTACTTTCACCTATCACTTATCTTTCAGCTTTGCCATTTTTCTTACAACTTAGGGTACCGGTCTATTTTGTTCAGCTTCTTCTTAACTTTTAGAAACACATTGAGTTATCATTAGTGTGTATGCTTAACAACAAATAAACTTTAATTTTCTTGATCATAATAAAGAGTTAGAAACTCATAGGGATTTGTTTAAAATATTCTTAACCAACCTAGAAAAAATAAACTGCAAACTTTCCTTGAAATAAAAGTTCTTCTCCATTATTTTGAAACCTTTACAAACTATAAAACAAAATTATAATGCAAACAAAACCTAAGCCAACTTCAAATCTATAATCTTATACAATGATGACGAGCCAAGATTTTTTCGGTTTCTTCAATTTATATATACTATAAAAAATTTTGTCTTCTAATTTTATATCTAGAAAATAAAAAAAAAAAGTACTGTTAAATTCTTATCACGAAGTCGAACCTAACATAAAACGGAATTTCTTTAAAATGTTTAACTCGTAAAATAAGTTATATGGAAAACTCATTCAAAAAAGCTTTAGCTTTCTTTGTTTTTTTAAGAAATTCGTATTGGACAGCAAAAAAATTCACACAATTCATGCAAAGCCGATCTTAGTTTCTTTTTTAGTCTGGAACATTTTTATTTTTTTAAGAAACAGAAGTTTTTGGTTTTTTGTATAAAAAAAAGCTTATTTTAAAGTGTTGTCCTGGAATTTGATTGTCAGTTGCAAATAGTCAAAGTAAAGGGTGTTGAAATGTTTTTAATTTATGTTGTTAAGAGACAATTTTAAATAAATTTTTATTTATTGTAAAAAGCTAAATAAATAAAAAGGTATTTTTGTTGTTAATGTTTTTTTTTATGTTGTTAATGTTACGGCTCTGGATGGTATTTAGTACCCGCCATTTTTAGAGTACGTGCTTTGCAGAATCTTAAAAAAAACGTCTTGTGGGCAAAACAGGTACAATAAAGCACACTTTTTCGAAAATGGATTGCAATAAACAAAATTTTCGGATAATTAACGGATAAGCTAGAATTCCTTCTTCAAATAGTGTTCTTCAAGCATCGTATTTGCATGACTCTATAGATTTTTGAAACTTTTTATGACATATATTTTTTATTTCATAAGCAACCTGTATTTTACTTTTAATATTTTTCTCTTTTTTGTTTGCTTGTATTATGTATGGGCTTGAGAATTATATGGAAATGCTAATTCAAGAATCTCGTTAAACATTAAAACTTATACGAAAAATTGACTAATGAATGATGATTAAAATTTTGAAGTTAAAATAATTAAAGATTTTAGTCAAAATAACGATTGTGTTTGCACACACTGTATCACTTTACAACCGAAAACATAAAATTTTCACGTTCAAAAAGTTTTTCACGTTGAATTTAAAAAAAAGAGATAAAAGGTTTTTGTTGATTTTATTATAAAATACAATCTAAATGTTTGTAAAATATAATAAAGAGCAATTATTTCAGAATTCAATACATTCTAATTAATTACTTTAATCTTCCGACTTTCAATTATAAATATAGGTTTACTTTTGTTTTTTACAACCATAATTGTGTGCGTAATCAGTCTTATCAGAATAAAATAAGCAGCTGTAAATTTAGTTTGTTCCGCAAATCAGTGGAATACAGTAAAACTACTTATTTAATTGTATTGAACTCTGAAATAAATTTAGTTTATTGATTTTAACAAATGTTTATTGTATTTTAAAAAACTCAAAAAACCATTTCCGCTCCTATTAACAATTATATAAAAAACAATAAATTCAAGTTAATGCACATGTTCCTTTCATGAATAATAAAAAGCAAATTCTACTATGATTTCATTTGAATTAAATTTCCAATGTATAAAATTTGACGTTTTTCATTGTAGCTCATTTAATTTTGAGAATAACAAACAATCAAATAGGTATTGATACTGAATAAAATTTATTTAACTGTTTGAAATTAATGGTACCAAAACTAAAAAATATTCTTTTTAAATTCATTATTTTTATCAATGGATTTTAAAATAATTCAATTTAAAATGATACATGTTTCTAAAATATATCATTAAACACTTACACAACAAATTACTATTATTGTGAAAAACTTTTGCGCAAGAGAATAAAAAAACAGTTGCTAAACTTTTGTTAAGACTAATAAAACACACCATTGATCGAAAAAAAACAAAAATAAACCAATTTTTATAAATGTAAGAAAGATAATAGTATATTTTTCTACAAGAGATGAAAACATAGTTTTTTTCGTGGGTAAACATTTGTTCACGAGATGCGCTAGCGTCTTGCTAGGAAATGCAATTTTTTCTATGATACTAATATATAATCGATATTTACTATAAATTTTAAAGTTATAAATCGACAACAAAACATTCAAAATTCATATTCTATTTTTTCATGGTTACGTTGTTTAAAATACTTTGTAAAATTATATGAAAAACCATAGCAACTATAATTTGTTATTTTTTCTACTTCAAGCTACGAAAATGTCATTTTAATATATAGTAAAACTTATGTGAAACGGAAACTTTTTCTAAGTAGTGACTGAAAATATTTTGCAAGTAAATGACTGCAAGTAAATAAGTTTCGGTGGTCGCCTACAGGGGGTGGTTATTTAAAGGATTGAATAAATAATTGAATAATTGAAATTGAATTTGATTTACTGTTTCAGTTGCTGTGTTTATTTCTGTCAATATCGCAGTATTTTGAAGGGATTGAATATTTTGATCGAATCGAATCGAAACTAATCATTATATTAATTGTGTGTAATTAATTAATTAAACTAATAATAAGTTTGTTTTTTTTCTATATCGCAGAAATCGGAGCGATAAAATATAATTTGTATCATATATATCGTATAATTTTTTCCTCCGATAATTAACTGTCAGATATAAAAAATATTCTCAGAGTTCTTTCCGCCAAAAAAAAATTAAAAAAAATTTATTAAATAAATAAAGAAATTTTATTAAAAACTTTATTTTTATTTGTTTTTTATTGAGACTTTACCTACAGTTTTTTAAATTTATACTTTAAACGATGACTTCCAGTCAGTAAAAAAAATATCTGTAATATCTGTAAAAGTTTTTAGAGAAAATATATGAACTATTTTCATTATTCATATTGTCAAATTCATCTACTAAAAACTTACAAAACGACATATCTAAATTTGACTGTGTAAAAAATAAACAAGATTGTATTTATATATAGCATTTTTACCAGTGTAAAATAATGTTATTATTGTGTTCACCTGTTATTATTCCATCTGTAGGCGAACCCAATAATAACATAGATATGTCGTTTTGTAAGTTTTTAGTAGATGAAATTGTAAATATTATCATTTATATTTGCAAACGTAGAAAAAATAGCGTTTTCTACGCGTGGTAAAAATGTTTTTGCGTTCCTGAACTTATTCCAATCGACGCTATCACGTTTCGTGGACATACCGTTCAGTCACGTAAAAAGAAACGTTTTCACCACTTGTATAAAAATCTACTATTTTTGCACTAGTGATGTTTACTTTTCGCATAGAAAAAACATTTTATTATTGATGAATGTAGTGATCTGTAGTAACCAAAAAGTCGATATTTGAACCGGGTCATTTTTGATCGACTTATTATTTGGCATACAAGAAGTATAGATGAAGTAAAAGAAACAAGATTTTAGAAAAATTCTAAGGTTTAGTTTGAGAACAGAGTGGTCCGAAGGATTTCTGGAAATTCAAGTACAAGTTCAAATCCAAGGTAACAGTGAAATCAAATTGCAAGAGAACAGCTCTACAGTATCAGTGCGTTGCAAAGATAAAAGACTGGCCTATAGAAAAAAATGTAATAAACCTTTTGCTTACACTGCTGAAAATATTAATATATAAAGTTTTTAAGGATGAGCGTCATCTACCAATAATAGATCAAGCCATTTTTGAATTTTTTTCTCACACAAAAGGTTCAACGTTTTCTTTAAACATGCTAACATTTAAAGATGGTTTAATATTGTTCTGAAGAAATTAATTTTTTAAGATATGCATCTCAGATCACAAATTTTAGTTGTAAATCTAAAATATATATGACCTGAGATGACCTATGGCGTTAGTGTCATCTTTGAAAACTTCATTTCTCAACAAGTTCGAAGTATTGGCGTTATTGTTTCAAACATAAAATCAAACTAAAAATAGATATGGTCCTTAACAGCCCGTTTTTTTTAAAATTTAAAACTTTATTATTAAAAAAAATGTTTAAGAACGAATCTCACAATTCAACGAAGCTCTCATTCACTTCTTAAAACTAATGGCACGACTATACACTTATTGTGACATCGCCTAAACTTATTTTATTAAGCTCGATAAAACAAGAGAAAAATGTTCTACCAAAAATTTGTGACCCATTTGCTTCACGAGATATAGGCATATTTTAAAAAACATATTTTTTTATGATAGCAGATGCAATAGTACATTATTTAATTAGGAGCTAAAGTGCTACTTTTTGTGTTGAGTCTACAGTTTGACTATTATAGATGCACAAAAGTCACTTTAGCTCCGAATTAAATACACTGTTTTTTCGGCAAACGTTTAAACTTTTTATAAATATGAAATTATAATACATCAAAAATTTATAAATATGATTTATTACCGTCATAATTACGTCCAAAAAGAAAAAAACATTTAAATTTATATAAATAAAATTTTTTATCAAAGCAAGCTCCAATTCAAAATTTCATTATCCAATCAAACTATTTGTTATGGTTTGATGTCATAGTACATACAATAAATCAAAATTTCATTTCCAATCAGAATTAATTCCTTATTTTTTGTTGTCATAGTTATACAATTTGTTTGAAAAAATAACAAAATAACAAAATAACAAATAACAATTGCTTAATTTTTCAGCTGCTTTGATTATAGATTACAAAAGGTTGGACAGGTTGCACGAGACATAACTTGTCCTGGCACGTAAACTCTACGGTCCATAGCCACGTGTCCGAGTTTGGTCTCATAACAACTATTTCATAAACCTTTCTGTAAGTTTAATGAAATCTAAAACCAACTGTATTGGCAACGTTTGATTATGCCAGCCTCTAGAGTTTCAGAGCCAAAAGTCCTAGCTCTGACACTAGAAATGGCTGAACATACACACAAAAAGTGCTCCGAGTCCTCCTCCTCTTTAAGACAACACCCACATGATTTGGAACCCCCACCGCAAAGTGATATTATTGAGTTGCGCTATCCTACAAAGATTTTTCCTACACTCATTGAAGAGTTTGGAAGTAGTCTCCGGGTCTACCGGGTTTATTGCAAGATCATCCGATTTTATGATGCGCGGAATGCCACTATGACTTGGAACCCACCGCAAAGTGATATTATTGTGTTGCGCTAACCTATAAAGATTTCTCCTACACTCATTGAAGAGTTTGGAAATAGTCTCCGGGCTTACCAGTGTAAACCGCTGTTAGCTGTTTGGCTATCCGAGCAGATGCAGATTTTGTCCCTTGCAGACGCAGACGAGTTATTACATGCGTGCATTCATTGACAGCATAAACCTCCGCTTGAAGTAAAGTACCAAGCTGTCTAAGTGAAAATTTCTTGCTGCTTATGACATTATCTGCTTCCAGGTACACGCCAGCTCCTTCATTTCCATTCAACAGTGAGCATTATGTATAGAAAACATAAATCTCACTGGAGGACCATTCGAAGCAAGTTCCCTCACATTCCTCTCTAGAACAGATGACCAGTTCAGCGGGCTTCTCAAAGTTATATACTTTGGTCATGACGTCACTATGCATATCTATTTTGGGACAATCTGTCCGTAGTCTATCAAGTATGTAACCATGACCGCATGTTTTCTTTCTGTTTACCCTTGCCATATGCAGTCTGTAGACAGCTTTTTTAGCCATGTACTCTACATGTAGATGTCAAGGAGCCAGACCCAACATCGCTTTCAACGATCGTGTTGGTGTGGTACGCATTGAGCCACTAATACCTACACATGCCATTCTCTGTATTTTATTTAATCTAGCTTGGATGCATTTTTTCTCCGTCTTTGTACACTAGACAACACATTCAAAAACAAGTATATCCATTAGATAATTTTTTGGACTAAGGCCCCAATAACAACCGAAAGACCGACGACATTGGCAAAAACAAATGACAGTCTTAACAATCTTGTTTTTTAAATAAGATTTCCAATTTAACCTTTTGTCGAGAATAATGCCTAGAAACTTAACCTCATCTGAGTAGCTTAACTGCATACTGAAAAGATTCAGACCTGGTGTTGCAGGCACTTTTCTCTTGTTGATAAATAAGACTGCCTGTGATTTGGAAGGGTGAACTGAAAGTGCTTGCTCCCCACACCGCACTCATTTGCACAAAATGTAGCTTGTGTAACGTTTTTCGGAACAGTGGAGGCCATTTTTACAGTGCTTATTAAACACAGCAAAACAACGGTTAAAAGACTCTCAACAACGCGTTGAGTGCTTATTATGCTGCAGTAAAAGTATTGGCTGAAAATTTTGATAGGATTGTAGCTGCAATTGAGAAGTTAAGTGATCGACAAGAAAATGTAAACGCTAGACGCGCTGCACACAGCCTTATGCATGCAGTGTGTGATTTTACGTTTCTTTGCTATCTTTTGTTTTGGAATGATGTTCTAAGGGAAATAATTGATTGGATTGCAAAGCAAAGGCTTGAATATTGATCAATTAATTACAAAAATAGAGTCACCTCGTCTTTATACTGAAGAAAAACGAAATGACATTGTAGAACAGGCAATAGATCTTGCTGCGGAGGACTATGACATACCAATGGAAAGACAAATTCGTCGTAAAAAACGAATGGCTGGTGAGTTGGCTCCAGATGTTGGATTGACACTGAGAGCTGAACTTAAAAAGGACGTGTTGGAATGTCTTGACCGATTCAGTGTTGAACTCCGAACAAGACTGAAGTCAGTTCAAGATGTAGCTTCATTGTTCCAGGTTGTGCGGACAAAAATTTTGCTTTTGGCGAACAGTGAAGAGTTGAAATTATCTGTATCAAAATTTACCAGTTTTTATAATGAGGTATCGGAAACGGAACTCCTCATAGAGATACAAAGGTTAAGAAGGCATTTAAAAGCAAACAATGTTACAGTTTCTAACTGGGTGTGCCTAGACTTTCAAATTATTTGCCAATTCAAATTATTTGCCAATATTATTTCTAGTCAGTTTATTTATTAAAATTATACGCATAATTATTTAATTATTCATTAAAATTATAAGCAAACTGTTAGTTTAGTTATTTATTTATTTAAACTGTAAGTAAACTGTATAATTATTATTACTATTTATTTATTTTATTTATTTATAAAATATATGTGTGAGTGTTGTGTGTGTGTCCGAGTCATGCTGCCTAGCACTCTTCCAAAAATGATGCTAAAATAAATTTAGAAAAAACTAAGAACAAAAATTTAAACTATCAAAAGTATACTACTCTACGGTTGGGAAGTTAGTAGGTGTTCAGGTTTTATGACGAATCCGGAAAAATCACAACAACTAGCCAGAGCAAGTTGGTAGATGACCAGCTTGCACTCTGTATTTTCTAAGCTGATGTAACTTCAGCTTCTCCATCACAACCTGGAACCTGCATTGAGAGCTAAGAGAGGAAATGATCGTTTGTAAGAGTTAATCAGTCTCAGAGCCACAAGAACTCACTAGACCTTCAAAGATGCAAATTAAACCTTTGCCCTCTTATGATCAGTCAGTACCATACCTTGAGTCGTTCACTCCCACCAAACACATTAAACGAATACGTTCTAAAACAATAAATTAATCAGAAAACGGGGCTCAAATTATAAACGTATATGATTGTAATTGATCTAAGTGTTGAATTGTACACTATTCAGCTTTAACTAGTAGGCTAACACTATGATCTGCTCGACCATTGTGTCATATTTTCTCAGCTAGTCATTGCTGACGGTGTCAAACCATCCCTTAGTCAATTCCATCACCTAACTGGAGTGCGCGAGCTCGTAAGACTCGTTGAATGGTCAGTCGAAGGTCAACTCATCCACTCCTGCGCGTGTTACACAGTTGATTTAATCGAAAAAAATTCACTACATAATTACTAAACTATATTAAAAGATCCTCCAAGGGTCCATTCTGTTTTATTTTTATAAATAAAAATAAGGTTTTGTTTCGCGCCAATTTGTAATTGCTGGGATAGCGGGAGCTATTACTTTGAAACTTATAAGAAAAGGTGCCGGTAGAGGGTTGAAGACCCTAGTCATCTTTGGAACTGCCCGGCCCTCGCTAACTCAATTCACACACACACACACACTCACTATTAGTAGTTTATTACGACATGATCTTAATGTTATTATTCATTTTATAAATTTAGTTTTATATATTGAGAAAAAATTTGACTATAAGAAGTACTAAACATTATTACTTACTCTTAGCCTAATGCAGCTGTTGGTCCTATCGGCGTTGTCTACTCACTATCCCACCACCTTCCAAATGTATCCCATACGTTAAAAGAAATATTTGCGTTTCTATTTTTATTTTTATTTATAACCCCAAATTATAACTAGGTTATTACAATCATTCTCTAATCAGTCCAAAGGAATTAACTATCTAAATGTTCCCTTAAACTATTGAGCTTGGTACCAGATTTTCTGATTTCGATTATACTAAAATATTTATTTTTCCTTTAAACACCTTAATTAATTTGGTTCCTTTTACAGTAGTTATAGTCCAGTAAATAAAGGTTAAAAGGTCGCAAAAATCCTGTCGCGGACGGGATCTGGCGGAAATTGTTGGTCTTACCGAGTACTTTGACATGAGCAAAATTACCTTGGGGTTCCGACCCTGTGAGCCTGGAAAATGGCCCTCAAAGTGTCAGAAGTAGTTTCCGGGCCATATCTCCGGAAATATGGCAGTTAGGGTATTCCTGTTTAGCCAGAAATGAAGGTGAGCTAATTATCTACAGAAATTGTCCTAATCATTTTTATCGTGAACCCGATAGTTTCCGAGATAACGGACTCGAACCTTGTCCTGCATTTTTCTCTTCATCATGGAGCCAGAACGCCGCTTTACACCTATTTACTAAGGAGCGGCGGACAAATTAGCGGATAACTCGGTCAAAATTCAATATTTTTCGATGATTCAAAATTCATGTGAAAGAGAAAACCCGTTCCTGTCACATCCTGTGATAAAATTCCTGTTATCACGTTTGTAAGCGAACGGCGGTCAAAGTTTCTTTTTATCCGGTTTTCTGACGCTGTTTTAAATTTATTCATATTTTTTTTAAAAATTGTGTTTTTATATGCTTCTTTCTTGATTATTGTACCTGGGGGGGTCTTAAAACATCTCAGAAAGTTTGCCACAGTGGCTTTCTCGCACTTTTAAACAAAAGGAAATTTATTAATTTCCATTTTGACAACTTTCATGGAGTTTCGGAAAGTCCGCGGAAAATCAGTAATAAAAGATTTATTGTCTATTGAAGTGCCTCATAAGTTACACCAATTTGTAGCTTAGAATATCTAGTTTCCGATCGTATTTTCCAAATTGTTTAGAAATTTCCAGGACTCTTTAAAAGTTGATTTTACGCCCACACGGGAAAAAACTGGCCAAATTTTTCAGACACTTTTTTTTCTTTCCGAGGAATGTTTTGGGTATTGTTACTTATATAAAAGTAAAGCTGAGGTTCTCAGCTTTCCATTGATATAAATAATGTCATTGTTTTTAATCCACAAAAAAAAAAAATAGAAAAAGTTTCTCTGAAATTATTTATGATAATTTCCTCTTTTTTTCTGCTTCACGTGGCGGCGCATATATTACGTGTATAATATCGGTCCGCGCAGGCGCGCACACATGGCACACACACACACTGGCTTTACGCGTCCCTCGTGGACTTATATTGTTATTAGTTATCGTCAACAATAGTACATTATGATGTTAGGACGTAAAGCTAAAGATTTTGGACGGATGTGGAGTTTGCAAATCGAGGCGCTAGTCGAGATTTGCACCCACATTAAGTCCAAAATAGCTTACGTCCGTGCATCATATACTATTTTTTATTCGCCGCAAGCAAAATATTTTAAGAAAATTTGTTTATTCTAAATTAAAATTATAAATTTTCATAAATTTTAAAATAAAAATATGTGGAACAAGTAACCTTTGACATAATATTTATTATTTTTTTCAAATTATTGTGTAGCTATGACAACAAATGATAACAACTATTTTAATTGGATAATGAAGTTTTGAATTTAAGGGTTGCTTTGATAAAAATTTTTTTTTTTCATAGAATTTAAACAAATGCAAATGCTTTTGACATTTTTTGGATGTAGCTATGACAACAAAATAAATAGTTGAAAAGTGATACTTTAAAGCCGCAAATCACAGTAATAAAGTAACACTTTAATATGTAGGCGAATAAAAAAACATTTTGTAGACCATTTGATTGCTGAAAATTTTCTGTTTTGTTGGAAATCAATATTTATAAAAAAAAAATCTGGACAACAAGTGGACTTTTGGTGCTATTTGGAAATTATTTGGTGCTGTTTAAAAGTTAGTGTTGCTGTTTCAATTTTTGGAGCAAGGGTAAGGAACAGTTAATCTCTTTGATTGTCCCAGAGGTAAATTTGTTGAGCATTATAATGCTGGAACAACTTTATCATAAATGAGTGCAAGTTGAAGTTTGAAAAATTATAAAAGTGCATGAACATGAAGATGAGCTGAACGAATCTTGGTGGACGCCGGCGTCCAGCAAAATTTTCCAACTCGTTTTGATTCCAATGTTTATTTTCAAGGGCCCGAATGAACGGAGTGCAAATTGAAAATTTTTGATAGATTGAAAATTTTTGATAGATTGAAATTTTTGAGTTATTTTTTAGAATTTCCACAAAATACCCCATCTGAATTGTTTGGCCCTAAAGTTCGCGAAAAAAAGTTTGCGAAAAACATCTTGCGAAAAAGTTTGTCAAAATCACCTAGAATAAGCACAAGAGGTCGATGACCATATCGAGAAAATATTGAGCACCCTTTAGAGGTTTCAACTTATGTAAGACAGCACAGCCAGGAGTTCAAGAAGCCGTAAGGTGGAAAAATTGTTTTTGCACAATTTCTATGAATTTGCGAGTGGCCTTCCGGCACTCGTAAGCTTTATGATGAAATAAAAAGTAGTTGGATCCTTATTTTCAGAAAGAAAATTAAATTTTCCTTCTCAATATTTGCACGGTGACTGATCCTTCCTATGCTCCTATATGGCCGCGATAATTTCGCAAATACAACGAGGAAGCCATTGTCATTTGCAGGTCAAATTTTTCAGGCCAAAACATGGAGCTGAGGGTATTTCCAAGCCCTCAGTTCTCAAATTTGATGAGAATCTGGCGTTTTTTCATGGTCTCAAATTCGACAATTTTTCACTACCCTTTTTTGCAAAAAGTATCAATGTTGCGAAAAAAATGATTAGGACCATTTCTGTAGATAATTAGCTCATCTGGCTAAACAGGAATGCCCTAACTGCCATATTTCCGGAGATATGGCCCGGAAACTACTTCTGACACTTTGAGGGCCATTTCCAGGCTCACAGGGTCGGAACCCCAAGGTAATTTTTCTCACGTCAAAGTAATCGGTAAGACCAACAATTTCCGCCAGGTCCCGTCCGTGACAGGATTTTTGCGAGCTTTTGATCTTTTTCGACCTTTATTTACTGGACTATTATAGTTTTGTGTAATTAAGTATCTAAATATTCACTTAAACTATTGAACTTAGTACCAGATTTTCTGATTTCGATTGTACTAAAATATTTATTTTTCCTTTAAACACCTTAATTAATTTGGTTCCTTTTACAGTACTTATAGTTTTGTGTAATTAAGTATCTAAATATTCACTTAAACTATTGAACTTTGTATCTGATTTTCTAAATATTCACTTAAACTATTGAACTTAGTATCTGATTTTCTAAATATTCACTTAAACTATTGAACTTAGTATCAGATTTTCTGATTTCGATTATAATAAAATATTTATTCTTTTCTTTAAACACATTAATTAATTTGGTTCCTTTTACAGTGCTTATAGCTTTGTGTAAATAACTTTTTTTTTAGAAACCCAAAACAAGACATAATATTGCTATCACTAGAATAATCATATATAATATAACGAGTCGTCAAATAATAGTCGATTATTTTTCATAATCATTATTACGAATGTCATTTGAGGACCCGAGTGCGCGTAGCGCACGAGGGAAATTTTTGACCTCAAATGGCATGAGTGGTAATGTTGAAAAATAATCGACTAATAATTTGATGACGAGTTGTATTTAGCAGACAATTTAACGAACAGAAATAGTAACATTATTTCATACAACATATTCCTTTGTTGTCAAACAAAATTAAATATTATTTCATCTTAGTAGGCGCATAAATGTTATAAATTTGTAATTTATTTTTAACAAATAAACATAAACATTCAATCATTTATGAATGAAAACGGACATTTTTACTATTTGCAAATTGCATTTTCACATAATTTTGTATGTTTTAAATTAATATATTAAGTAGGCGGAAAATATTCGAAAATATTCGCTGTTCCTTCCTACCAGAAAAAAATAATCGAAACAAATCGTTTTGATTTGCTAAAAAATAGTAAATGAAGCGTTTTGATTGGACCTTATTGAAACTTTTTTTAGAGAGTTGAATTGTCACTTAAATTCTCGAAAATTAGAACTTTGGATGTTCGCTTAACTAGAGAAATTTTTAATTATCTTCTTTTTAACAATTTTTCTTAACCCATAAAAATAACTTGACCACTTTCGTTCGTAGTTTACTACCATCTACCTTCTCTAATTTTTTCGATTTTCTGAGTTTGAGGAAATAATAAAAAAAATGGCAATACTTGCAATTTTTGATGGGAAAAAAATTTATACAAATTTTATAATTTTATATAGAAATAGAAAACCATTTCCGTCACTTGCAGACTGGAATAGGAACAACGAAGGTTATTTTATTCAAATATCACCGTTGAGGTAATTGTCCATGAAAACTTCATATATCATGAGAAAAATTTTGAAATAATAAAAGAAATAAGACCACGAAGGTGTTGGACTGGATTTAAGAAATGCAAGTGACAATGGTGTGAGAAAGGTTGTTACCATAGGGTAACACGGAATAGGGATAAAGGGGATTTTCATTTCCTAACAATATATATATATATATATATATATATATATATATATATATATATATATATATATATATATATATATATATATATATATATATATATATATATATATATATATATATATATATATATATATATATATATATATATATATATATATATATATATATATTGTTAGGAAATGAAAATCCCCTTTATCCCTATTCCGTGTTACCCTATGGTAACAACCTTTCTCACACCATTGTCACTTGCATTTCTTAAATCCAGTCCAACACCTTCGTGGTCTTATTTCTTTTATTATTTCAAAATTTTTTAAATTGATAAATAGTTTGGAAAATGAAATTTCTGTGTTATTTCAAAAAATTAATAATTTTGATTTGGAGGATAACGTTGTTGATAATTTTTTCAAAAGAAGTGAATTTACATTTACAAAAATATTCAATGATTGCAAAGATTGTCATATCAAGAAAATAATGAATCTTATGAATTTGTCTATATCTAATATGCCTATTCCTACTACTAATCAACTTGATTTTGAAACTATAGAAGATTTAAATTCTAATACGAATTCTGGTCAAATACTAATCAATTCAATTGGAAATAATGGTAATGTTGATAGTAATATTAATAATGTTGTTTATAGTAAAGATAATTGGCTGCTAAATTTCACCGATATAGATATACCTAATAATATTAGTTGTATTTTAAGTTATGGAGAAAAATTTTCGCCTCCAATCGACGTTAAAAATATTCCTTATATTCGCATTATAGCTGCAGTTGAAAGCTTGCTATACAAAATGAATGAAAATGAAATTGAAGCTCAAACTGTAATTCGTAACCGTTTGGTGAATATCCTTACAAATTTTAAATATAATAATAATCATACTAAATTACTTAATGAAGAAGAGAGTTTAATGCTCAATGATATTAGACTTACAAAAATTTTTTTAAAAGAACATCCTGATGTTTTGGTTTCAAGAGCAGATAAGGGTAATGTCACTGTTCTTATTAAACGTAATGAATATTTTGAAAAAATGAGTCATCTATTAAATGATGCTAATACTTATATTGAAATTAAAAATATTGCTAAATCTAAATTAGAAAAAGAAATGAATGAAATGATTATGTGTTGGGAAAATGAAGGTCGGATAACTAGTTTTGATGGAAAAAAGCTACGTTGCCATAATAGTATTAATGCTCGGATGTATGGACTTGTAAAAGTGCATAAGCCTAACCGACCTCTACGACCTATTGTTAATTGTATAGGTACTGTGACTTATTGTTTATCAAAATTTTTATCTGATGCCTTAAATAAGGTTGTTGGTAAAACTACAACATATATTAAAAATGCTGAGGATTTTAAAGAAAAAATTAAAAACATCTATTTGCCTCCAGGATACTCTCTTATTTCTTTAGACGTTGTTTCACTTTTTACTAATGTTAGTCGTGAAGCTGTTATTAATACAGTTAGTAAAAAGTGGATGTCTATTAAGAAGGAAAATAAGTTGAAGTTAAAAAAGATAAATTTTATTGAAGCTTTGATGTTGGTTTTGAATAATTGCGAATTTACATTCGATGGGAAATGTTATCGTCAAATTTTTGGATGTCCTATGGGTTCTCCAATTAGTCCAGCAGCAGCCAATCTTGTTATGGAACTTTAAGAAGAGGATATTTTAAATCATCGTGATATTAAACCACCTTTCTTCTATAGATATGTCGATGATATTGTTACAGCTGTTCCGACTGATAAAATTGATGTTTTTCTTAAAGAGTTTAATAATTATGATAAAAATATTAAATTTACTTTGGAAATTGAAGCTGATAATCAATTGCCTTTTTTGGATCTTATTATTATCCATAATAGTGATGGCTCTTTAAGTACTGATTGGTATCATAAGCAAACGTGGTCTGGCAGATATCTAAATTTTGCGTCGTGGCTTCCTTTGAACTATAAGAAAAATACTGTGTTTCTTTTAGCTGAAAAAGTTATACGTCTTTCAGATTTGAAATTTCATCATAAAAATTTTAAAATGTTAACTGATATTCTTCTTTTAAATGGCTACCCTTTGTTTTTAATAAAACGCGGTATTAAAGATGCTATTTTTAAAAATGCTGTTCAAGAAGCTACAACACATGATAATACTTTTGTTCCAGTTTTTGAAAATAATTCTGAAGAAAGAAAAAAGAAATTTGTTTCGATTCCATATGTCAAAAATTTATTTGAAAAAATTTGCTGCTTGTTAAAACAATACGATATTAATACTGTTGGTTTATCGTGCTCAAATTTTCAAAATCAATTTTTTTCCAGTCTACAAGATAAAATTCAAAAACAGTTTTTAAGTAATGTTGTTTACCAAACTTTTTGTGATTGTCCTGCAACTTATACTGGCCGTACTACTCAACTTTTAAGCAAACGGATTTATCAACATAATAAAGATGCCTCATTAAATAACGATAGTGATGTTAGCGCTTTGTCTATGCATTTAAGATCAGCTAAACATATTATAACTATGGACAATGTTAGAATTTTAGAGAGGGAGAATAATTTTAACAAATTACAAATGTTGGAAATGCTTCACATTAAAAAAAGTCCTAACTCCTTAAATAAACAAACAGATTCAAACTACATTCATAATTTTTATAACTCAATTATAAATTAAATCATATGACAGCAAAAATCAAAGTAGCGTTTAGTTTTTCGGTAAAGTTTTATTTTTCAATTTTTTCTTTGTTTTAAAATTTTTTCTATTAAAATTCTGTGTTTCATATTCAACTTTTTGAAAATGATGCGATAAGCGTCGAAACCGGTCAAAGTTTTTTATGTAAAATATTTTTGTTAAAATATTTGTTAATTAAATAGGCTATACACCAAAAAACAATTTTTTTAATATAAAAATAAAATAATATTAAAGCCTAATAACCTTATATATATATATATATATATATATATATATATATATATATATATATATATATATATATATATATATATATATATATATATATATATATATATATATATATATATATATATATATATATATATATATATATATATATATATATATATACATATATATATATATATATATATATATATATATATATATATATATATATATATATATATATATATATATATATATATATATATATATACACCTAATTCTGTTTTTACACGACAGATTGGTTCCAGAGAAAGACGTGTAAAAAAAATTCGTGTAAAAATATACAGCGTATATATGAAAAAATGGAGGATTGGTTCCACTCTCAAGAAATTAGTACAAAAAATATGGAACACGCTGTTGCATTGACTGACATTACGATCAGTTCTGAAAATACAGTACGCTTATATATATTTTTCAATTGATGGCTAGCTGTTGCCATAAATTAGTTATAACTTTAGAAAAATTTGTTAAATAAAAGTAGAACTTCAATAATTTTATCGAAAGTCGGAAGCCAAAAATTAGGATGCAGAATTATTGTGAGTTTTTAACACTTCACCGCTTCACAATTACATAATTTGGCTGCTGATCCCATTTCAGTATTCAGGCGCAAAACGAAAATAAAATTCAAAAAAGTCGGTCAAGTGCGAATAAAATTCGCTCACCGAGGGTTCCGTAAACGTAAAAGAACATAGTATCAAAAATAACTAACAAAGTTGTGTTGTATGTAGTCTTTCTATTGGCAAATTATAAAAACATACAAAATGTATATTTCCTCTTAAACGTTAAACGATTTTACCGTCTGTGCAATCAGCTTCCATTTATTTCGTTCCATGACTAGTTAACCCCAGTTTGGACATCCTGTATCACGAAGGTCTTGTATGATGTCATCACGTCAACGTTGTCTGGCTCTACCTCTCCAACAAACACCAGCTGGTTGTTGTTGAGATGCTTGTTTTATCATTCTATCTAGTGGAGCTCTTTCTACATGACCAAATCATCTAATCAGGTTGGATTTAATGAATCTAATTACGTCGCAGCTACAAAGGAGCTGTCTTTCGTGATTCATATTCGGATTCTTTACTAATTTTCAGCTACTTTGCATGGACCATAAAATTTTTCACATGACCTTCCTCTCGAATGTTGAAAGGATTCTACAGTCGGTGCAGTTCAGTGTCCAGCTTTCACTTCTGAAGGTAGGCACAGGTCGAATTAATGCTTTGTAAAGTGCGAACGCGAAAGACATTTTAATCGCAGAAGTTTTAAGTATGCGTAGAAAACTCTCTATGCGGCAGTGACAAGGGCTTTGATACATGCCATGCATGTCATTTGACGATGTTTGTATAGACCCAAGATATTTGAATCCAGATTTCCGGCCGGGAGTTATGTTCCTAGATTAGAAGTTGTTAGAAGTTTAGTTTTGCCAGTGTTGATGCATGATCTAAAACGTTTATCATTTCTTTTAAGCGGCGAGCTGATCCTTAATATCCATTGTTCTACGTCCGAGAAGCGCAATATCATCTGCGTAGCCCAGAATTTGCTTCTGCTTTTTCTTATCGCGTTCCCAAGCGCAAGTGCATCACCTTGTCGAACACCTGATGTCATATCGAAAGGACCAAAAACTGTTGTTGTCGTGGATGATACTCTCGTATGCTTGCTTGAAATCAACGTAGAGCTGGTGGATGCTGATTTTGTACTACCAACATTTTTTCCAGAATCATCCTTCCTTAAAGTAAAACATTGATCTACGGTTGAACAGTTGGAATGAAAACCACACCGATAGTCACCGATAATCGATTTGGCGAACGGGATGGGTCTAACAGTGAGCAGTGTTGCAGTGAGCAGCAATGTGATGTCACGATAATTCGCACATTTTAGACGGTTACCTATCTTAAGTAGCGGAACAATGAGAGCTGTTTTCCATTCAGCAGGTAGTTCTTCTTTATCCCAGATCACAAAAACTAGATCGTATATATTTTAGTATACTATCGTTTACTTTGTAATCGTATACTTTAAATGGTTCTGTGCAGATCCATCGATACCTGGTGATATGCCTTTTTTTATTTTTAATGGCAGCTTCCACTGCTTCTATTGCTGATTAAGGGACAAAAATCTCGTCTCTTGACGGAGCAATCGCTCGAACAGGGTCAATTTCATACGTCCTATTCAGTAGGCTTGGAAAGTGGGAGCGATATACTGCAAGCACATCACGTTCATTTGTTGTAAGTTCGTTGTTTCCATTTTTTATGACTCTGGTGGAATCTTTTGTCAGATTTTGCGCATTGAAAACACTTTTACGAATTTCCATTACCTGCCTGTTGGTTGTTGTTTTCGATACAACTCTTCATATGTTCGCGTTTCTTTTCCGTAGAAGTTTTGCTGAGGATTTCTTGGCGCATAGATAATGATCGGTGTCCATATCAGCACCTCTGTATAATAAAACGGCAGTAGTTACACTTGTAAAGTGTCTCTTTGAGAACACTTAATCGATTTGATTTTCCGTTCTTCCGTCATATGATTATCACGTTGCCTTGTAGATTTTCGTGTGAGGGAAGAAAGTGTTTGAAATAACTAGATCATACATCATAGCCAGTTCAGATGTTAGGGCCGATATGTGTTTTAAGTTCTGCACTTCTACCAATTTGAGTATTGAACCTACCACGATTTTTATAACGTGCTGCTGAATGTTATTGATGACTTCTTCGAGTTCAAGGAATAACAGGTCTTTTAGGTCATCTGCTTTGTCTTCAGTAGGTACATGAACATTGACGATCGTTACATTAAATTCTTGCGTGAGGATTCTTAGTGTGCATATCTGCATATTAATTGGGCAGAAGCCGATGAGATGTTGATACACGCGATCAAGTATGAGAAAACCAACTCCAAAATTCCCTTCATTTGATGACTGCAATAGTTAAAAGTGTATCCTTTGGCTGTTTCATAGATTTTACTGCCTAGTCATCTTAGTTCTTGTGATGCCACTATATCCAGTGTGTAGCTATCGATTTGGTTTGTGAATTTCAGGAGATCACCTGGTCCTAAGGCTTATTACTTTTCAGGGTCCGATTGTTAAATCGTAGTTCATTAAAGTAGTTCGATTAGTTCGATTCGAATATGGTTCGTAGTTCGATTAAAATATAATAAATGACAATAACTCAAAACTGTGCACTTCACAATTATGTAAAAGTTGCTATATTTTTTAAAGCAAGTGCAAGTCGTTCAAATGACAGCCAGTTTAAGTCACACAAGATTTTTTCACCCTTCCCCATTCCCATCCCCTCAAAACACAGAAATATAATTAGTGGAAACCGTGCTATTTTTAGATAACAATTTATAAAACTTTCTTCCTTTTCTGATTCTGATTCGTATCATGGATCGTACAATAATGAATAGAGAGTAAAAATGTAAATATGTACTTACTGTATTTCTACTCCACATTTTAATTTTATTTTTTTGTGCAAATGTATTGTAATATGAGCCGGCTTTTAAAAATAT
>OY856187.1:278051436-278257839 GCA_963693315.1 Diogma glabrata | reverse complement strand
TTGCCATCGTTTTCATCGATCTGTGACACGGTGCATTATCTTGGTGAAACAACACTTTTTTCTTTTGCAAATGTGGCCGTTTCTTTGCGATTTCAGCCTTCAATCGATCCAAAAGTTCACAGTAATACTCGCTGTTGATGGTGGTTCCTTTTTGGAAATAGTCGATGAATATTATTCCGTTCGTATCCCAAAATACAGACGCCATCACCTTACCGGCCGACTGTTGCGTCTTTGCTCGCTTTGGATTCGGTTCGTCGACTGCTGTCCACTCAGCTGACTGTCTTTTGGATTCTGGTGTGTAATTGTGAAGCCATGTCTCATCCATTGTCACATATCTACGATAGAATTCCCTTTTATTGCGGTTTAACAGTGCCAAAGACTCCTCCGAAGCATCGATTCGTTGTTGTTTTTGGTCGACTGTGAGCTCAGGCGGCACCCAATTTGCACAGAGCTTTCGCATACCCAAATGTTCATGTAAAATGGTAAAAATACTACCATCTGCTACCTCTACAATGTCAGCTATTTCGTGCACTTTCAATTTTCATAACCAGTTCATAACCAATTTGTGGATTTTTTTTATGTTTTCTGGAATAACAGCCTCATTTGGACGTCCACTGCGCTCTGCATCTTTTGTGCTGGTACGACCACAGTTAAATTCAGCCATCCACTTCTCTACCATTTGTCTCGATGGAGCAGAGTTTGGATAATGTTTATCAAGCCATTGTTTGGTTTCCACTGTATTTTTTTTCATCAAAAAGCAATGCTTTATTAAAATTCGAAATTCACTTTTTCCCATTTTTTTTCAAAAACAAAAGTTGCTTCACACAAAATGCTTCACATAAAAATATTATTTGCAAAATCTGATATCAATCAGTCAAATCTAAGACGTGCCTCCGGCCACTTAAAGTTGAGAAATTTTGTTCTGGACCTTAAAAAAAAAAATTTTATTTTTTGTGCAACACCCTCTCATTTTGTGTCAATACCTATAAAAAAATTATGTGTAAAAATTCAAATCAATCGTTCAACTCTAAGGGGTGCCTCCGGCCACTTAAAGTTGAGAGGTTTGGGTTGTGGCCATTACAAAGAAAAATTTAAATTTTTTGTACGTCACCCTCCCATTTGGTGTCAATACCAATAAAAATATTATGTGTAAAATTTGAAATCAATCGGTCAACTCTAAGGGGTGCCCCCGGCCACTTAGAGTTGAGAGGTTTTGTTGTGGCCATTTTAAAGAAAAATTTAAATTTTTTGTACGACACCCTCCCATTTCATGTGAATACCCGTAAAAATATTATTTGCAAAATTTGAAATCAATCGGTCAATCCTAAGACGTGCCTCCGGCCACTTAAAGTTGAGAAATTTTGTTCTGGACCTTAAAAAAAATTTTTTAATCTTTTGTGCGACACCCTCCCATTTCGTGTCGATACCCATAAAAAAATTATGTGTAAAATTTGAAATAAATCGTTCAACTCTAAGACGTGCAGGGGGCCACTTAAACTTGAAAGGTTTTGTTCTGGCCATTACAAAGAAAAATTTAAATTTTTTGTACGACACCCTCCCATTTCGTGTGAATACCTTTAAAAATGTTATTTGCAAAATTTGAAATCAATCGGTCAACTTTAAGGCGCTCCCTCCGCCACTTAAACTGAAAGGTTTTGTTCTGGCCATTACAAAGAAAAATTTAAATTTTTTGTGCGACACCCTCCCATTTCATGTCAATACCCGTAAAAATATTATTTGTAAAATTTGAAATCAATCGGTCAATCCTAAGACACGCCTCCGGCCACTTAAAGTTGAGAAATTTTGTTCTGGACCTTAAAAAAAAACTTTTATTTTTGTGCGACATCCTCCCATTTCGTGTCAATACCCATAAAAAAGTTATGTGTAAAATTTGAAATCAACCGTTCAACTCTAAGACGTGCCCCCGGCCACTTAAACTTGAAACGTTTTGTTGTGGCCATTACAAAGAAAAAATTTAAATTTTTTGTATGACACCCTTATATTTCACTTCAATACCCGTTCACTTCAAGACATGCCTCCGGCCACTTAAAGTTGAGAAATTTTGTTTTGGACCTTAAAAAAAAATTTTTATTTTTTCTGTGACACCATGGGAGGGTGTCAATACCCATAAAAAAATTATGTGTAAAATTTGAAATCAATCGTTCAACTCTAAGACGTGTCCCCGGCCACTTAAACTTGGAAGGTTTTGTTCTGGCCATTACAAAGAAAAATTTAAATTTTTTGTACGACACCTTCCCATTTCGTGTGAATACCTTTAAAAATGTTATTTACAAAATTTGAAATCAATCGGTCAACTTTAAGGCGTGTTCCCGGCCACTTAAAGTAGAGGGGTTTTGTTCTGGCCATTACAAAGAAAGATTTAATTTTTTTGTGCGACACTCTCCCATTTCATGTCAATACCCGTAAAAATATTATTTGCAAAATTTGAAATCAATCGGTCAATTCTAAGACGTGCCTCCGGCCACTTAAAGTTGAGAAATTTTGTTCTGGACCTTAAAAAAAATTTATTTTTTGTGCGACACCCTCGTTTCAGTCGGGGGCACGCCTTAGAGTTGACCGATCGATTTCAAATTTTGCAAATAATATTTTTATGGGTATTGACACCAAACAGGAGGGTGTCGTACAAAAAATTTAAATTTTTCTTTATAAAGGCCACAACAAAACCTCTCAAATTTAAGTGGCCGAGGAAACCCCTTAGAGTTGACCGATTGATTTCAAATTTTACACATAATTTTTTGATGGGTATTGACACCAAATGGGAGGGTGTCGTACAAAAAATTTAAATTTTTCTTTGTAATGGCCACAACAAACCCTCTCAACTTTAAGTGGCCGGGGGCACCCCTTAGAGTTGACCGATGAGTTCAAATTTTACACATAATATTTTAATGGGTATTGACACCAAACGGCCACAACCAAACCTCTCAACTTTAAGTGGCCGGAGGCACCCCTTAGAGTTGAACGATTGATTTCAATTTTTACACATAATTTTTTTATGGGTTTTGACATGGAATAAGAGGGTGTCGCACAAAAATAAAAAAAATTTTTTTAAGGTTCAGAACAAAATTTCTCAACTTTAAGTGGCCAGAGGCACGTCTTAGAATTGACCGATTGATATCAGATTTTGCAAATAATATTTTTATGGGTATTCACACGAAATAGGAGGGTGCCGCAAACTGTTCAATGAAAAAAAAATTCAAGTGCAATCTAAGGCCACCCTAAATTGTATATGCATATATATTTATATATATTTATTTATTTATATATTTTATTATATATTTATTTATTAATTTATTTATATATATTTATTTATATATATATATATATATATATATATATATATATATATATATATATATATATATATATATATATATATATATATATATATATATATATATATATATATATATATATATATATATATATATATATATATATATATATATATATATATATATATATATATATATATATATATATATATATATATATATATATATATATATATATATATATATATATATATATATATATATATATATATATATATATATATATATATATATATATATATATATATATATATATATATATATATATATATATATATATATATATATATATATATATATATATATATATATATATATATATATATATATATATATATATATCTATATATTTTTTTAATTTTTTTTTTAAAGGCGTTCATGCTCCATGTAGGAGCGTTGCCAGGTTAATCAGCTTTGAATATTCACCACGGTCATTCGCAACAGCGACATAATTACCATGGCAGCCGATTTTTTTAAGGTCGTTTATTACGTCAGTCTCCCACTGTAGTCGTGGTCTACCTCGCGGTCTACCACTCCCTGGGGTACTAACGTACATTTTTCTAATCATTCCAGACTGTGAATCGGCTCGTAGAACATGCCCAAACCAAGCAATCCTATTAGAACGGATACAACTTATTATATCAGGACCCTCAAGAAGGTCTCTGATCTCAAAGTTATACCGGGTTCTATACTCTCCATCGTCTGTCTTAAGTGGACCAAAAATGTAGCGTAGGATCTTACGCTCAAATACAGATAAATGCGATTCGTCATTTTGTGTAAGGGTCCACGTTTGTGACCCATGCATCACAACAGGTCTAATCAATGTCTTGTATAACTTGAGCTTGGTGTTAGTTGATACATACGGTGATCCAAGGAGAGGTTTAATTGAGTAGAAAGCTCGATTACCTGCAGCGATTCGAGCTATAATATCTGTAAGTATGCTGTTGTTTGAGTCAAGCATTGATCCCAAATATTTAAAAGATTCAACTCCCTCAATTCGTTCATCGCCGCACATCAAATCTTTCTTCTCAGCCTCTCTTGAAACATTCATACGTTTGGTTTTATTGTAGTTAATTTGCAGACCAATTTTCCTAGCACCACTCTCAAGCGACTTGAAAGTCTCACTCATAACAGCTTCACTTCGGCCGAGGATGACAACATCATCAGCGTAAGCAATCATCTGTACTGAGTTTATTGACAAGATATTGTTATTAGTCGGTAGTTTCTTTTGACGGCACACATATTCCAAGGCTAGATTAAAAAGTATAGAAGAGATAGCATCACCTTGTCTTAAACCGGAGTCGACTTTAAAAAACTTTGATATTTCGTTCTCTACTCGTACACAGCATTGAGAGTTCTGTACTGTCATTTTGCATAGTGATACCAGTTTACCAGGAATTCCCATTGACACCAGAGCAGACCATAGAGTCTCTCGTTCGAGAGAGTCGTAGGCCTGTCTGAAATCAATGAAAAGTTGGTGCACAGGTATGTTGAACTCTCGACACTTTTCCAAAATCATCCTTATTGAGAAAAGTGCATCGGTGGTACCTCGGCCCCGCCGGAAACCACACTGATATTCTCCAAACAGTTGCTGTGCAGAGGAGGGCGATTCCTCTGTAATTTGCACATTGTAGGCGATTACCTTTTTTATGGATTGGTATCAGCATAGCTGTGTTCCAGTCCTGTGGCATGGTTTCAGTCCTCCAGATCATTTGAACAAGTTCAAACAATCTTAAGGATAGAGTTTCGCCACCATATACAATCATTTCGGATGATATATCGTCGATACCAGGTGCTTTATTGCATTTTAATTTTGACAGCACCGCATCGAATTCCTCTCTGGTGGGTTCTTCTACATGTACCTTTGACGCACGAATAAGCTTTGCTCGTCGCCCGACTTGTTGCTGGTCACTTAAGTTGAGAAGATTCTCAAAATAAGCGGCCCAAGTATCTAAAATATTTTTAAGGTCTACTTGTAGCTCCCCATCTTCGTTTTGAATAGCAGTCGATCTAGTTTGAGGGCCCTTCTTTAAGGTTTTAACCTGTTGAAAGAAGTTACGCGATTGATGTTCCTTATTGAAGCTTTCAATCTCCTCACACTGTCTCTTCCACCATTCTCTCTTCGTGCGTCTACATAGCTTTGTAACGGCTTGTCTTGCCAGTTTATAATTTTCCTTCGTGGACCTGGTGTTGCGTCCTTGTAGACACTTCAGATAGCAATCTCTTTTGTATTGAATAGCATCAAGGCATGCTTGATCCATCCATGGCTTCTGGGAGTGGTTCTGTTGTCGTCCAAGTATTCCCTCAGCAGCGCTTAAAACAGCATCTTTGAGCAAATACCATGACTTATCGACGTCTCCATTAATGGTTTCTGATTTCTCCAATGTTTTGGCAATATAGATTTGATATCTCTCTTTTGTTTCAGCATTCTTTAATGATGAGATGTTAAAACGTTTCCGTTGATTGAATTTTGGAATGCCTGGATTTGGGAAGTGGAACCTTATCGTTGCATATACAAGGAAGTGGTCACTTCCAATGTATGCACCTCTAAAGGATCGCACATCCAGAACGCTCGAAAAGAAACGTGTTGTTACTAGAACGTGATCAATTTGATTTCGAGTATTTCCATTCGGTGAGACCCAAGCCTGCTTATGAATCGATCGATGCGGAAAGAACGTACTGGCAATTCTCAAATTATTTGATAATGCAAACTCAGTCATTCTCTCACCATTATCATTCGAATTCAAATGCAGGCTGTTGGGAACCACCGCATTTCCATAAGAGATATGTCACTTGGATCGCTACCTTATCGTTATTCTATTCATTCTGTTTTTTTCAGAATTAATAAACGAAAGCACGAGTAAACGTATAGAACAATACTTTTTTACTATGACAATTGGCAGATAGCTATAGTGCAAAACCTACGACCTACGATAGTGCAAAACTTACGACATTTGCCTGCATATGATAATTTTTGACATTGATCTTAGCTAGTTTGAAAAGATAAGAATTTTGCTGGAGTAATATTACAATTATTCAATATTATTTTAAATTTCTACTCCTAGAAGTCTTACATATTCTTTCTCCACAATATCTTTGAAATCAAACTACAGTGTTGATAATCTAAAAACATGAATAACTTTTGTTTTGCTTGCATTGAATCGAAGTTATTGATTTTGGAATTGATTGATTGAAAAAAATTGAAAAATTATCAAAAAAATTGTAAAACAAAAATTTTGAAGGATAAATTTATTGAAATATTAATTTGAAGGATTTAATTTTGAACATAATGAACTTAGTTATGCCCCAAGATTTTAGGTAGATTTTATATAAAAATTTATTTATTGTAATGTCCTTCATCTCGGAATTTCGGAAAATCAAAAAATTTTCGAAAAAATTTCAATGACGCGTGGTATTACAACCGACGATTTTTAAAATTGTTGGAAGTTGTGTTTGGTATACACTGAAAAAAACATGTCCTATTTCCAATCGAAATGCAATTGTCTCAACCTCACCGTGCGGTCACATATGGCGAATCAAACTACGAAATTGCTTCAACAACTCTACAATTATAAATCGATGAAGTTGAGACAATCACACGAAATATTTATGTGAAAATAAAATATAGTTCAATTAATCTCAAATACTTAAACTTTAAAATGAAAAATTCGTGATTAAAGGCCAAAGAAAATTTTTTAAAGGGAAATAGTTATTATCTTTATTCAACTACTGTTATATTGGATATAACACTTTATATTTTAAATAAACCTCATTCTGTTGTTAGGAAAATGTTATCGTGTAGTTGTCGCAATCACATTGAAATTGTTTGCACATAATTTTTCTTTGCATGAATAATCGACTACCAACTTCGAGATGAAGTTGTCATGAACTTCAATTTTTTTCAGTGTACAATCCCTTGAAAATTTTGTGATTTTTTTTCTCATGTAGCGCTTTTGCGGTGAACACTGGAAGAGAAAGATTGCCCAATACTCATTGTTTAACATCTTACTGATCTACAGTTAAATTTTATAATTTAACTATACTAATCAGTAGAAATTTCGCTAATATAATTGTTTTGAATACCAATTTATCCCAAAATAAATAATACATCTCTGTTTTACTTTTTGTCTCATCTTTTATCTCTTGCTGCGTTCTTTCTGTCAAACATTCGCTGGCAAAAAAATTCTACTATACTTTCATCGATTTGTTTACTTTGTTGTTTTTAATAAACTTATTATAAAAACCATTTACTAACTTTACTGTTTAATGTATAAATTATTCCTTTCAAAAATGCTCCATGAAACTTTCGAAATTCTAGCTATTTTTCATAATACATATTACATATCTTGTGACTAATTGAAAATAAAAAAGATTCCATTAACACTATAAATAACTTAAAAAAAAACCCTGAATGCATTCTACATTTTATTAAAACTACAAATAACCAAATAAAATCTTCGTAATGACGTCACACGATCTTTTATGATGAAGCTGTTTATCTGTTATTGTAAGAAATATATTCAAATAGTAATTTTTGTTGTTCTTTATGTTATTTCACAGGAAAGAAATTATAGAAAATAATGATCGAAAAACCACTATTATATGATTTTTAGCACTGCCTGTCAAAAAAATAATTAATTTTCGTTTTAATATCGAAATGATATTAATTTAAACGAAATAGGAAAAGGCAGTAGCAATTACTTTAAAAAACTACATTCAATCAATTTAACATTCGTATAACGAAATATTTATGAGTTTTATGTATTTATGAAAAAAAAACAACAATTTTTTATATTATAAAAAAAAAATGGAAAAGAAATAATTAAAAAAATGTACTACGCCAGGATTCGAACTCGCAACCTTTAGCTCATCAGTTGAACATCGCGTTCGTATTGCACCCATATTGCAATATATGAACGTTACGATCGTAGTAGAGGGATAGCTATTATATTATGAATAAAGAAACCTTCCAATCTTCTATAAAAATTCAAAATAATTTTATAATAATCAAAACTTATAAGCTTCACACCAAAGATTTTTTACTATTTTTTAAAATACTAAAACACAGCCTACAATTAATTTTTTAAAATAATATAACATATCTGCTATTCATCTATTATTTTGATTGAGTTAATATTTACTGATAAAATTTCATATAAAAAATAAAAGAATAGCAGTAATTTTCTAAAGACGATATAACTGAACATACTTCATTATTAAATGGGGTCTATTCAGTAAAAATAGACCCCCTTTATAATTGAGGATGATGGTTAAACTACACTGCAATAAAAAAAAAGTCAGGCAAGTGCGAATATAATTCACTCGCTGAGGGTTCCGTGTATATAATATTTGAGAGAAAAACAGTTTTTGTTAGTATAGTTTCACGTTTATTTGAAATTATAATTAGTAAAAAAAAATTTAGTATCGATTTAGCAAAATCCCTGCACCCATGAATTTTTTAAATTTTTTCTTTTGTAATGTTCGTAGATAAGGGGGTGACAAAAAAAATTTTACATTTTTGAAAATAAGACGAAAACTGTGCTCTCAAAAATTACAAAAACAACTCTTTTGTACTACCAAAGAAAAATCAACTTTCATATGACACCCCATAAGTTATGATCAAAAATAATTTTTTTTCAAAATTTCTACTTTAAACCCCCTCCAATGAACATTTGAAATTATAACAACCAAAAAAAAGCTTTAGTTTCGACTTAACAAAATCCTTACTTACACCAATGAATTTTTTAAAATTTTTTCTTTTGTAATGTTCGAAGTTAAGGGGGGTACCAAAATTATTTTTACATTGTTGAAAATAAATCGAAAACTGTGCTTTCGAAAATTGCAAAAAAACTTTTTTGCACTGCAAAAAAATCACCTTTCATATGACCCCCATATGCCATGATCAAATAGTTATTTGTTTAACTAGGCAGCAAAGTAGTAGATTGACTGCCGCGGCTGATAGTTCATAGCCGAGCGAGCGAGGCTAGGAATTCAGCCAAGGCAGTCAATCTACCTTGCTGCCGAGTTGAACATATAACTTTTTCTCCGATTAATTACAATGATATGTTATTTAATAATTATTACTTTAAAAATAAAGCAAAATTTTAAAAATGAAAAAAAAAATCGATTAAAATAATTTTTTTTTAATCGCAATATCTGTTTATTTCTATAAAGTCTAATTATTTTGCTGCCTAAGCAGCAAAGTACTTGCTTTGCTGCCTAGGCAGGAAAAGTGCCACTTTGCTGACTGAAATAAGTCTGCAAAATTTATATTTGCTGTCTATCGGAGAAAAAATAATTTTTTTTCAAAATTTCTACTTTAAAACCCCCTCTAATGAACATCTGAAATTATAACAACCAAAAAAAAGTTTTAGTCTCGATTTAGCAAAATCTCTACACCCATGAATTTTTTCTTTTGTAATTTTCGAAGGGGAGGGGGGGGGGGGGGTTACAAAAAAACCACTCGTTTTTGATAATAACTCAAAAACTAAGCAGTCGAAAATTCCATAAAAATTTTTTTTGAAGTACTTCCATTTTTTTTCGATTTTTAGACCAAACTCGATTCCTTAAACAAAACTTTTGTTTTACTATCTCCTTATCTATGTCCATAAAATATAGATAAAACCAAATATTTCAAATTTCAATTTGATAGCACTTATAGTTTGTGAGTAAATTGATTATGTAGAAATTCGGACGGACACCGAAGTCTCACTTTTTCAAAGTACAGAACTCTAAAGATTAAAATTCACAATTTTTTATGCAGCACGCAAATTTTTTGTATAAATTCAATTAAATTATTGCAAATTAAAAAAATATTATCTGACAAACCACGGAATGATGAACCACGGACCCAAATCATTCGGTTACAAATTATTTTTATATTGTATGAAAAAAATTGTAGTTTATTAAATAAAATTTGAGTGTTGCATATTTATAAACAAACAAGTGCAACAATTTACTAACCTTAGAAACATCTACATTTAACACACTTTCACCTTCTATTTTCCACTAACTAAATTCAATTAAATTTTCAATCACGACTACATATATGAAGAATTTTTTCTTTGATTATTTGACACTTTTTGTTCTGATTGAAAAAAAAAAAATACACTTTGTACACCCTTGCTATGCACAAAACACTTTTTTATTCTTATTAAATATTTTTTTTAAATAAAAAATTACGGGTAAATGCACTGTAATTTTTTCTCAACGTTATTTATTATTACTTTATTAAATATGTATAAGCAAATTTTACTTTATGAATACATATATTGAATAAAATAAATTTTACAACAATTAATAACCAAAAACGAAATGATTTGATTAAACGAAACTTGTTACAATCAACATATGTTTTATATTTTTCTGTTTACATATGGCAAAAAATGTTCGAAGGTAGACATAGAAAGATAAAGGTGTGAAAATACTTTGTACGAATAAGACAAAACATAATTTCTTTTTAAGGATGAAATGCATTGTTGCATCTTTTAAGAAAAAAATTTCTTAAGACAGTTATTGTAAAAAATTCAAAAACAAAATTTAAAATTAGGAATGAAATAAAAGTGGCAATTGAGAAATTTTACGAATAAACATTTTTGGGGAAAACCTAAATATTGACTGGATTACAATAAAAAAGTGATTAAACAATAAAACAAAATATTAAAAGGGATATATGTAGGTAAGAATTAAGATATATAAAACAATTTACAAACTGTAGAATATTGTACATTTACATTTTTGTATTTAAATGACTTACATTCCGCGATTTTTGCTATTTTAATAGTATTGAAATAATGTGGACCTCTGAAATCATATTTTGGTTGTTTTGGGCAATGTGAAATGATTTGAAGGCATCTAGTTTTCATATCTGTCTAATATTTTTTGCAAGTTTAGACTTGTAGGTATTAATTTGATGATAGTGTTCTATCATTTTTAGGATTAAGTAACTCCAATGTGTCATGTTCAAGTATATGTACTGTAAATTCATTTTACATTCACTTTAAATTCACTTTGAATTAACTTTAAATTCATTTTAAATTAACTTTGAAATAACTTTAAATTTACTTTAAATTCATATTAAATTCAATTTAAATTCACTTAAAACTCACTTTTAGTTCACTTTAAATTCAATTATTTAAAGTGAATTTAAAGTGAATTTAAAGTGAATTTAAAGTGAATTTAAAGTAGATTTAAAATGAATAAAGTGAATTTAAATATATAAGTTTAAATAAATTTATAATGTTTTTATGTTTTTAATAAAAGCGTTTTATAGATAACCGTTTTAGGTAGATTTCATATAAAAATCTACCTATTGCAATGGGCTTCATCTCGGAATTTCGGAAAAATTTTTGTGCCAAACGACTATATATGATAAGCGGAGACAAAAAAACAAAAAAAAAAAAAATTTATATATATATATATATATATATATATATATATATATATATATATATATATATATATATATATATATATATATATATATATATATATATATATATATATATATATATAAACGATATGAGATATAACGAAAACGACCGGCACTCTCACGGTCGCATTTGTTGAGGTAGATCAAAAAAATTTTCTGTACTTGTGTGTTTTAATAATATCTTGGACAAGTTCGTGAATCAGCAAAATCCGACACGTGGTTAAGAAACTAGAGGCTTTTTTCTGAAAAAAATTTATTTTTTAAAACCGTTATAACGGCCGTTTGGAGACTAATATTTCAAAAAATTTAACAAATTTATAATCTTTGGAATCTTTTTTATCAATTTGTTTTAAAAAAAGACCTCTGCAGTTAGAGGTTCCTGAGTGAGCGGCTCCAACAAAAAAGTTTGCAAAAAAAAATTTTTTTTGAAACAACCGGCACTCTCACGGTCGCATTTATAAGGCCAGATCAAAAAACCTTTTCTAAACATGTGCGTTTTATTAATATCTTGGACAAGTTCGTAAATCAGCTCAATCCAACACATGGTTAAGAAACTAGAAGCTTTATACTAGAAAAAAACTCTGTTTTTTAGATCCGTTATAACGGCCGTTTGGATTCTAATATTTTTAAAAACTTCATAAATTTAGAATTTTTGAAACCCTTTTAATCAGTTTCTTTCAAAAAAAAGACCTCTGCGGTTGGAGCTTTCTGAGTGAGCGGCTCCAACAAAAAAGCTTGTAAAACACAAAATGCGTTTGAATCAACCGGCGCTCTCACGGTTGCATTTGTAGAGCCAGACCAAAAAACCTTTCTGAAAAATGTGTGTTTTATTAATATCTTGTACGAGTTCGTAAATCAAAAAAATCTGACACATGGTTAAGGAACTATAGGCTTTATACTAGAAAAAAAAGTGTTTTTTTTAATCCGTTATAACGGCCGTTTGGATACTAATATTTTTAAAATCTTCATAAATTTAGAATCTGTGAAAACATTTTAATCCATTTCTTATATATATAAACCTCTGCAGTTGAAGGTTTTTGACTTGTTGGCTTCAACAAAAAAGTTTGCAGCAATCCCCAACTACAATTTCCAAAAACCTTATAACAGTCAATGTCAACCTTATAACAGTCAAAAAAATAAAAGATTTGAATAGAAAAAATTATTTTTTTTCTTAGAAATAAATTATTTTGATATTTTGCAGTAATTGCACGACATATGATATAGAGTAGGTTAATGTCATAAATTGTCACACACATGTTTTGTGGTAGATTTGATATTTGTTTGTTGCAAAATTGGATAGATATAATTTTGCTTGTAGGTAGCTAATTTTCGTTTTAAAATTTGTTCGATTTCTGTTTGAAATTAGTTTGTTTTGTTTAAACTAATCTGATACATAAGATTCTACTGGCACACAAAACTGTCTGATCTCGAAATCTACCTATTTCTAGCGGATATACGTGCCGCTTGGACTTTTTTTTATTAAAATGTTTTAATTCCTTATAAGTGAATTGTTTTAAAACATTTAACCGATATTTAAACGCTTTGCAGATGGTAAAACGTTTTATTATAAAGTAGTTTAAATAATTGTTTTGCTAAAACAGATGAATTGTTTTAAAACGAAACATTTAGATGTTTAAAATAATTGTGTTAAACGCTTGAAATGTTTAACGTAGAGGCACTAAACACTTCAAATGTTTTAAATTAAAACACATAGATTCAAAAAAACACTTCAACGTTTTATTTTAAAACGTTTGATAAAACACTTGAGTTTGTAGTGTACTTAGAATAATTTGTTACAAAATTTTGGTTACATATTTCTTCACATACCATTTATTAAATTCTAGTTACAATTTTACAAACTATGTGTTAGGATAGATGTTTTTGTACTATACTGTAGCTCCTTTTCTTTTTAGTTTGTGTTGCATTCATACTTTCCAAACTCAATAGGTGTTAGGTAAATTAATTCTTTGTTTTTTTGTTGTTAGGATAATTATGTTAAGCTATCTACGGTTAAGGGTTTTTAATCATAAAATTAGCTTAGTTGTTTTGGTGAGAGTGATCCTTGAACGAATTAGCTTGATTCGTTCAAGAAACAGTATATTGTTATATCTGCGTTACTTCAGTTTTTCCAATATACGATCACTTTCTCACTGTTTTGTTAGAATTGTAGTTTCAGGTATATGAACTGTTTTGTTCATGCATATTGATTTTGTTTTTGTTTTGTATAAGAATGATCCTTAATTCGGCGTCCCATGTCAGATTAAGAGACAGCATTCTGTTGTGTCTGTTTCATCACAGTTTTCTCAAAATGCGATAATCTTCTTATCAGTTGTGTTTTGTTAGGTTTAGTTTCAGGTACATGAATTATGTTGTTCATGCACGCTGATTTTGTTTTCGTAAGGATGATCCTTAGTTTGGCGTTACAGTCAGATTAAGAGACAGCATTCTGTTGTGTCTGTTTCATCACAGTTTCTCAGAATGCGATAATCTTCTTATTAGTTGTGTTTTTGTTAGGTTTAGTTCCAGGTGCATGGACTGTTTTGTTCATGCATGTTGATTTTGTTTTCTGTAAGAACGATCCTTAATCCGGTGTCACTCGTCAGATTAAGAGACAGTATTCTGTTGTGTCTGTTTTATCACAGTTTCTCAGAATGCGATAATCTTCTTATTAGTTGTTAATTTTGGTTTTTGGTTAGCTTAAGTTTTGGGTGTTTGTTCCTACCTTAAAATAATTCATGTTATTAAATTTTGTCGAGAAAAATATAATGGCTAGATTTAGTCGCGGTCATGCAATGTGGATATAAATAACGTAAGTTTTTTTGAGTACGATTCTGTGGTGTTGTTTTACATAGTTGTTTCGAGTTCATAGTGGTTTTGGTGATACGGTAGACATACATTGCATGTGGACTTCTGAGAACATTTTTGATACTGTGTTTGTTAGTTTTGGTTTTGGTTCTGTTTGACATCGAAAATGTTCTCAAAAATTCTACAAAAGGTGTGATGTAACGCCGTAATAAATAATCTGATCGACGGATTATTTTATAAAAATTCATTAACTGATAATTAAAAAATATCCACACATTTTCTGTTGCGATTGTTTAACGTAATTTATTCGCCTAAATGTTTGCTTAAATTTGCTTTTGTTGTATTTTAAATTCATTAATATAAATATTAATCAATAAAATTCAAACCAATTATTTAAATCGATTAACGTTTGTTGTGTTTTTTTTTGTAAGAGAACTTATTTTAATTTGATTTATATAAATTTTCTGATTTCTTTTGAATAAATATTAAAATTTCTTTATAGGTAAATAATATTGTAAAACCAATTGTAAAACCTAGATTTAGAAAAAAAACAAAGAAAAATGAAAATTGAACAACAAACCATTTAAAATTAAAACAAAAAGAGAAAAACTATAATCAAATGATTCATCGGTTCATCAATTAATGCTATTTTTTTTGGGATATTTTATATTTGTTTGCGAGTAAATGTTTCAAGAAAATAAACAAAAACAACCAACAGATGGTGTAACTAGGTGGTGCTCTGTTTAAGCGAGATGTTATCAGAAGTTGAAAGATCGAACTAAGAAATAATAGTTGGCCGTAATTATGTTTATAAACTCTACTTTGGAAAGTTTGAAAATCGTTGAGGTAATCTATCACATTGAATGGGAAATAGAAGAAATAGTTGAAGTTTAAACCGACATATGCCTGTACAACGAAAATAGCTCAAGTCGTCAAAGTGGCCAACTAACAAAATATAAACAATCGAGGGGAAATTTATTACAAAAAAATATTATGTTGATGGATGGAGAAATATGGGTATATATAGCTGATAAAAGTTACCGATCAGTCTATTCGTTTTTGGCGTTCACCAGCAACAGTCTATTCGTTTTTGGCGTTCACCAGCAACAGTCTATTCATTTTGGGACGTTCACAGCAACACATCAAACTTGGCTGCAATATAATTGTAAAGATATTGCGAAGAAGAGAATTAGAAGACGAACAACGCATGCCGCATCACATTTGGGTATTTGCTTATGTTTTTTTATATATATATTGTGTTAATTTAGCAAAATAATTTATTTATTTATTTGTGAAGCTGATTAATAGATTTTGTTTTGTCTGTTTAAATTATTAAATAATTTTAAATTAATTTGTGAATCTTAAGAAATTATAGTTGATTAAATTGGAAAAATAATTGTTGAAATTTAATTTATTTTCTTTTTCTTTTTTAATTGTGTTTGTGTGTTTTTTAGATAGTGCTGTTTTGTGTATGTTTAAAAGAAAAAAATTAAAGAAACCGCTTCATCAGAGAATATTTGACAAAGGCCCGTCCTACCTAAAAACATAAATATAGCGCTGCGTGGAAGGAGACGTTACAGTATTAGAACAAAGTTTTTAAAAATGTACACTGTTAATTTTTTGAAATAATTTTTAACGGTGTAATATAAGAAAAAAAAAAGTGTAATTGAAAAACAGATGGTCTTTTTTTTTTTTTAACTAAATTGAAGCTTATTTTATATCTAACCACTTGTGAAAGTTAAGGACACGCGTTATTTTTTGTTTTAAAGACAAAATTCGTTGTGCATATGACTGCCGGGAATCCGTTTTTTTTTTGTTCTGAAGGAAAATTATAAAAATGGCGATTTTTAGATTCAGATTTTTTTTTATGTTAAATATCAAATATTTTTTTATTAAATGAACTTTTTAAAAAGCAATTTCAGTCAAGCTCAGCAAAATTTTGCGACATTTTGACTCGACCCTTTTTAATTTGCTTCATTTTTGGTTTATAGATAGTCTTTGATAAATGACAAATACGACTTCAGGTAGAAATTTTTTAAATATAATAATATAAATTATTATATTTTTAAATAAAATAATATAATTATGATATTAATATAAATGATATGTCGTAGAATAGGTGTTAAAAAGAAATTTTTGAAATTGTGCATTGTTAGCGCATAAAGACACAAAAGCGCTTATTGCTATGTACATTAAATGAAGCTTATGTGGAGTTTAAAAATAAGTTTCCTGATGTGAAACTAGGATTTACTAAATTCACGTCCCTTCGACCACAAGAATGTATAAAATTATCCCAAGGAGTTCATAATGTGTGCGTGTGTACCATACATCAAAATATGAAACTAATGATTCAACACTCTAATATGTCTTGGATTACTGATGCTGCTTTCCAGAATTATAAAACATTAATTGACTTTGTTTCATGTGGTGAATTAACAGAAGATTGTCATACTTTGAAGTGCAATGAATGTTCAAAAAAAACTTCAACAACTGGAAGAAAGATTACTAAATGATTTTGACGTTAAAGGAATCCTTCAAGTCAAATATCAACAATGGAATACCACTGATCGATGCAATTTGGATACTTTAATAGAAACTGTAGAAGAATTTATGAAAAAATTTATTTACCGTTTACAAATTTTGATACCACACAACTTTATGGCAAAATAGCAATCTACATTTATTGAGGAAAAAAAAACTAGTAGCAGGAGAGTGCTTCGTTCAAGGGGATTTTTCTGAAAACTACGGCTTCATAATTCAGGATGCGGTTCAAGGCTATTATTATAATAATTCACAAGCTACTATTCATCCATTTGTCATTTATTTTAAAAGTGCCTCAAGTGAATATATACCGCACCGAAGATTTATACGTCCATCTTTTCATTACAAAACTTATTGAATTCATCAAAACGCATATAAATTCTAATATTACGAAAATAATTTATAACACTGACGGTGCACCTTCTCAATACAAAAATAAACATAACCTAATTAACTTATGCCACCATAAAAAAGACTTTAAGGTTGATGCAGAATGGCATTTTCATGCTACCAGCCATGGAAAGGGACCTTGTGATGGAATTGGTTGTACACTGAAGCGTGCTGCTCACCGTTATAGTATAGGGAGCAGAGATATTATTGATACACCAAAAAAAATTTTCGAATGGGCTTTAAAATGGGAATCTACCATGAACTTTGGATACGCCGATAAAAATGAATATCAATTAACAAAAGAAAAATTACAAAATCGATATAAACTGCGATTACTATAAGTGGAACTCAAAAATTTCATTCTTTTGTACCATTAGATACTAAGACAATAAATGCAAAAATGTTTTCCAACTCAAAAAAAACTTTTAAATGTAAAATAAGTAAATAATTTTTAATAACTATATTTATTTTCTTTAACCTACATATATTTTGTATGATACTTTGAAAAGTTTATTCAATAATAAAATATTTGTAATTTAATGTTAAAATACAATCTTTTACTTTATGATTCCATAATAACATAATACGAACATAATACTTCTCCAGTCAAAAGTTCCTAAATAGATTTAGTTATTTATACGGTTTTTTTGGGGTGCAGTCGAGACTGTCAAATTATTTTTTATAAGAGTGACAAGTGATTAGTAAAAGTGACAAATAAACATTTCATTTTTTATGCCATCTAATACAAAGAAAATAATTGCAGAAATGTTTTCCTATTCAAAAGAAACTTCTGTTTGTAAAATAAGTAAATCATTTTTAACAATTGTATTTATTTTATTTATTGTACTACATATATAATTTTTATAATATTTTAAAAAGTTCATCTAATAATAAAATATTTGATATTTAACATAAAAAAAAATCTCTTGTTTTATAACGCCATTTTTATAATTGTCCTTCAGAACAAAAAAGAACGAATTCCCGGCAGTCATATGCACAACGAATTTTGTCTTTAAAACAAAAAATAACGCGTGTCCTTAACTTTCACAAGTGGTTAGATATAAAATAAGCTTCAATTTAATTTAAAAAAAAAAAAAGACTTTGCCATCTTTTTTTCAATTACACCGTTTTTTTCTTATGTTACACCGTTAAAAATTATTTCAAAAAATTAACAGTGTACATTTTTAAAAACTTTGTTTTCATACCTATTCAACGACATATCATTTATGAAAATCGATTTAGTAGTTTTTCTACAATCTCTCGTCAAAATGCACTCACATCACAAAAAAACAAAAAATTGAGGGGCACCCTGTGAAGACCCCTGGTCGAAAAAAAAAATTCTAATTGAACTTGTATTTTTTATTTATGAAAGACTATCTATAAACAAAAAACAATCAAAATTAAAAGGGGTTAAGTCAAAACGTTTGTAACGTCCGTTATATTCGCCTAAACAATAATAAAACCAATTCATCTTCTTTTTCTAATTCAATAAAAGTTTATTTCCATAGTTTCGGTTCATTTTTACATTAATAATAATTTCAAATTTTCCAACGGTCAGTTCAACTTCGAATAACAATTATAAAAACAAACGAACGTACCCAATTTTATTTCAATTCTAACGAACAGATGTCGTTACTCAATTTTGTTTAATCTTTAGTATTACACGATGACATTAGAAGATGTCAAAGAAAAATCACATTTTTTTGTTGATTCATTAATTTTTTGGATGTCATAAAAAAAATCTGAAAGAAAAACAAGTCAATTCGATTTTTGGTTTTGAAGAAGAAAGGTTTTCATGTTGTAACTTTAAAAATAAAATCACCTTTTTGTTAATTCCATGTTTAAAATAAAAAAACAAATTAAGTGATTTAGTATTTTTCTTAACCTTTACATTTAATTTCAATATACATTTGAAAGATTGAAATAAATGGTTATAACAAATATAATAAATCGAACTTTTAGAGGATATATTTATTCGCCCACTGTAATAACATGTTCGAAAAACAATGTCAACAAAAATTTATCAAAACACTTGTGTTCTGCAACATCATTTAAATTAAAAATTTTGAAAATAAAGTTGCCAAAAGTTTTTTTGGAATTTGGAGTTGAGGTAGATGTTGTTAATCGGACATCAATTAGTAAAGCTAAAGTTAAATGGAATACCTGTTGTTGGATTTAATTCTGAACCATCCTCATGTTGTGTTGGCGGCTGCACATTGTGTCAATTTCGTATAATAAAATCACCTGCTGCTGAATTTTTGGAAATTAAACTTTGGAAATAGGACATCATACTGGAAGTGTCCACCAATCAACAGTTAATTTAAGGTATTTTCATTAACTTTATTAATTTTTGCTTAATTATTTGTTTTTCCTTTGGAATGATAGGCTAAATTTGTAAAACGTAAGAGATTTCCCAAATTTGAATTCGTCGGGGGGGTGCCAGAGTTATTCCGGCTTAATAATGTAATTTTGGTGTGCGTAGAAAGGTCCAGATAGCATTACGTGGCTTCGAATCAGGGCCAATAACAAACCAAAATACATGGGCCGAAACTAAAGACCTTGGGGCTTTGTAGTAATTTTTGGTCGACAGGAGCTATTTTAGGCGCAAATTATCAATTCGGGTTAATAAAACCAGTTTCTTGTTAAGTATAATTGTTATATACAAAATGTTTGGCGCAAAATAATATTAAATCGGGAAAACCAGTTTAAGGTTTTTCTTTTTGATTATTTTGCTTATGTGTAAAACCAGATTTAGATTTTTTTTGCATTTTTAATATTGTTGAATATTTTTTTTGATAAAGCCAGTTTTGGTTTTTAAGTGTAAAACTGTTTTCGCTTTTGCATTTGTTTTTGTGTTGATTGAATTTTTGGAATTTGTTTCAATTTTTTTTTTAAAAATGCACACAATTAGGAATTATGGCTCGTTTAGGAGCAAGCGTCGGCCGGGGCCAGGAGAGTTGGGTCAGGCAGCGGTCAAGCCGGGTGTGAACGAGGTGGATGACGTTATGAAAGAAATTATAAGACAAGTGATGAATGTGGTGAATGAGAGGGAACAGGAAGAAATGAATGCAGAATTGAAATATATTTCAAAGGAATCAAATATATTTAGAATTGATGGATGACATAGCAAATATGAGCAGTATGATGAGATGTTGGATGTAATAATAAGTGAGATTGTGAATGAGGAGTTGGTAGGAGAAGTGGTAGCTGAGGAAGTGAATGACTTGGTGGATGGAGTGGAGGGAGTGAATGAGATGAATGAGAAGAGAAAGGCAACGTTTGTGGAATGGATGAATGATATAATGAATGAGCAGTGTGAAGAGATGATTGATGAATTGATAAAGGAGATAGCGAATGAAGTGATGGATGCGCGAGAGAGATATCGGCTAAGGAGGCTGGAGAGGGACAGGAGAAGGTGGAGAGAGAAAAGGAGCAGGAGGAAGGAACAGAAGGCGGTGTGGTTGGTCGAGGAGGTGGAGTTCTCTTCAGTCATGCACGCTTATGCGGAGACATTGGCTGAGGAGAACGCTATCTTCGAGTCCAACCACAGGGAAGAGAACCCTCGACGGTGGTTGGGACCGCAAGAGGCCCCTAGGAATTGTGTGCATCTTTGAAAATTTTTATTTTTAGTATTTGGAAAAAAAAAACCGATTTGGGTCCACATTTTTTTTAATGAACTTTTTTTGGTGGTACTATTGTAGTTTTAATTGTAAATAGTTGTATATAGTAGGTTAATTGTTGTATAATTGTACATATTTTTGTATATAGGTAGCGGTTGTAGTGGTCTGAGTAGGATATTATGTTACAATATCGAAGTATTTTATCTCTTGGTGAGATGAAATTGAGAAACCAAACCGATGAAACGATTTAGCCATTTGAACTTTTTGTGTGTAGCAAATAATTAGATCTCGAATCTGATGCTCGTTTTAACGATGCATATTGGCCTGCGTGTAATACATACATGATTTTAATTTCTTTACCACTAAAGGTTATAATTGGTGAAAATTTTGTGTTGGTTGTGGTAGATTCGAACTACTTTTTAATTCGCAATGAAAACATTGTACATTCCACTGCAGTTGAGCGTTTGTAGATGTAAAAGGGGGGGAGTTAGAATTAATTGAATGTTTTTTGGTTGTTAATTTTTTTTTGTTGTTGTATAATGATTACAAGTGTGTAATAATTAAATCTTTTTCTCAGCGGTAGGCCTAACAAGCCATCCATGGGGCTTATCCCCTTAACATAATTATGTTCTTAGATCGCCTCTGTCCATTATGGGTATGCGATCGAAGTTCATTGGTTTCTTCTCTTCGTTTCAGAAGGAGTTTTCTGGTGATAAGGGGGTGACTACTGCTGGTCTGTACTTAGGTGCAAACCAGTAGTACCATTCCCTGCACAGAAGCTTCTTTAACGAATTGAAGAGGAGAACCAATTTATTTTTTTTATCAAGATCGAGGCTTCACCTCACACAACTTCAAAATTTTTCCACTTTTACATTTAGCTTGCAATAGACAGTTTTCATGGAGTTGAGGATTTGAAGTCTGGTGTTCGGGAGCGTTCTTCGACTTTGGCATTAGTTTAATAATAATTTATTTTTAGGTAGAACAACCGCAGCTGGGTCAGTAGAAATGGGCCTAGGGTCTAATCGTGACAGTTGCGATTGTTTTTGTTAGGTTGGGGAGAAACTGTTCTGTAGAATCTGGTCGTTAGGGGCTTTTCTAGTCGGTTCTCACATGCATTGTTGGAGTGGGCTCGCCAACGCGGGAATTCAATTACTAAATAAAATGGTCATTGTAACCATACTTACTTTTATGTTGTCTCCAGACGAATCTGAATTCGGGAATCTCTTATCTATATATTAAATAAAAAAATAAATTAAATCAAAACAATAAATTTTTGAGAATAAATAAATAAAAATTTTTTATTAAATAAATTAAATTTAGGAATCAATAATTTTTAAGTAAATACATAATTTTTTTAAATAAGCGAGTACTTCAAGATTTAAATAAATATTTTTTATTTTTTTTAAAAAAATAAATAAATATTTTGAAGGTAAGACGGTGCATCCAATAAATAAGCATTTTTTTTTAAATATTTTTATTTTTTAAATTTAAATAGATAAATATTTTCCCCTAGGGGTGCTATCGTCAATAAATAGTTTTAGGTACTTATCATTCTGAATTTCAGTATATCTGAAATTTAATAAATAAATTATATTTTACATATACAATATTTTAGGAATTTTTGTGAAAGGTGAAGCAACATTGAGAACAACCATAAGTTCGTTCGTTCTTTTAGTAAATTTGGTTTTTACAATATTTTTTGTGGTTTTTTTCTGAATTGGGCGTTCGTTGTTTTTTTGCCGTTTTTGCGTTTTTCATTTTTCCATCGTACTAACTACATTTTTTTGGGGAATTGGTTTTAGTATTGTTGTCGTTTGCGAGTTAATAGTTTTACGGGTTTTACCATCGAAATGTCAAGCCAGTTAGACGTTGACCATCCGTTCTATGGTTTGGAACCCACCGAGCTGCAGGTCGAATGTTTGGTTCGGGGTGTGGACTTCAGGGGGGCCGATTGGGCAGAGGAACTGCGAAACCATGCGGATCATGGGTCAGTTCCAATAACAGTGTCTCATGCGAGAGATTTGATAGAGGAATCTCAAATGGTGGTGCAGGCAGCACAACTTATTTTAAATCAAGTACGACGACTTCAGTCACCGATTGATCAGACCTTCTTAGATGGTTTGGCGAATCGAGTGTTACATTACACGGGTAGGATGAATAGGTTGGGTCCTCGCAATGACTTGCAAGAAGCCCGCACCTACGCTATCTCGCAATTGTCACGCGCTTGGAATATAATAGGATCGTTGTCAACACGTCCAATTATGCAGAATAAATCAGGAGTATCATCTGCTCCATCTGCTTCTCCTGCTTTTCAACCAGATGAAAGATCCACACCGATCCCAGTACGGCCAATATCGGAAACAATACATAGTCTGAATCGTCCAAACCAGCAACAACAGAGACGGTCAGATCAGTTACCACCGGCTTATTTCCAGCAATCGGGTCTGAGAGCAGAGGACTTTGCAATACCACAATTGGGTCCATCACTCCAATCTGAACACACACATAACAATCCAGCATTGGTACAACCACAACCACAATTAAATTATCCATCGGTACCACAGGTACAACTACCACCAATATATCCACCAGCTCCACTAACAGCACCACCACCATACAACCAACCTCCTCAGGTATGGCGTGACGCGGCTTCAGCGTTAGCACCAGTGGAGTACCGAGGGGTTCGTGGGAACAATTTGAGTCGTTATGACTCAAATTGGGTTCCAACCTTCACAGGGGATGGTCACTCTCCTGATGTTCATGAGTTTATTCATAGAGTGGAGGCAGCTGCCAGAAGAGACCGTGTGTCATGGGACGACCTTAGGTCTATCATACCACGGTATCTGAAAGCAGCGGCCGACAGATACTATTTGAATTTAACTCATGAATATGAGGTGGTGACTTACCCAGTGCTCAGGGAGGGACTCCTACAAACCTTCGGTACGCTCATTGATGATAAGGCGATCTTGCGAGTTCTTCTGAACCGCAAACAAAAGTCAAAGGAGAGCGTGTACGAGTATCTGGTGGAGATTGGTTCGTTAAACCGTCGCTTAGCACGTCCATTTGCTGACCGTGAAATGCTAGAGATTGCTCGGGAGGGACTGAGTGTGGAGCTCAAGAATGCTACACTAGTAGCAACAATACATTCTACTGATGAACTTCGGACTTTATGTCAGAAGTTTGAACGTTTGTGGTCCACACCAGTTCCGACCAGAACATCAAATCTGAGAATTAGCGAGCTACAGCGGATGGATGATTATGAGGTGGATGTTACACTAGATCGAGATGGAAATATTGAAACGATGGATTCAAAACAGCCCGAACAACAGCACGAAGAAATCGACGAGAGATGTAGGAACGCAGGACGATCTTCCACCACTCAAGAAACCCGAATAAAATCATCTAATACATTTAATTTCCCATCATTACATCGCACGTATTTCAGACGTCTGGAACGTAACATTAGATATTGGAGGATGAGGAAATTATTTCGTAAAGTTTGTATTTCATCTATCCTTTCAGAAACAAAGGATCCTCGGCCGCGACTAACAATAAGGATTTTGGACAAACATATTTCAGGACTATTGGATAGTGGAGCGTCGATCACAATACTTGGAAGAAATTCCTTGGAATTATTGGAATCATCAGGTACGACCTACCGTAAATACACTTCGTGTATTCGTACGGCGGATGGTACTGCAAATAAAATTTTGGGTTACATTGAGATTCCAATAACTGTGAATGGCTCCACTAAACCAATGCGGTTCCATATAGTCCCTGGATTACGAGAAGAGCTCTACATGGGCATAGATTTCTGGGAGAAATTTGGTATTGTTCCTTCATTTGTTAGTGAACGGACTCGCACAGAGCCAATAACTTTAAATACACACAACCTCACCACTGATCAGCAACATGAACTGGATATGATCAAGGATTCTTTCCCGTCATTTGAAGTGTCTGGGCTCGGAAAGACTTCTTTGGTTGAACATGTCATCGATGTTGGTGATAATGCACCTGCTAAACAGAGGCATTATCCCACATCGCAAGCTGTTCAACTAAAGGTTTATGCCGAACTTGACCGAATGCTTCAAATGGGCGTGATCGAAGAGTCGAACAGTTCATGGTGCTCGCCAGTGGTCCTGGTACAAAAAGAATCTGGTAAAAACAGATTATGTATTGATAGCCGTCGTGTCAATTCACTAACGAAAAAGGACGCTTACCCACTTCCCTTGATTGATGGCTTACTAGGTCGTCTAAATAGCACAAAGTACATTTCCAGTATTGATCTCAAAGATGCTTTCTGGCAGATTCCTCTGGCAGAAGCATCTAGAGACAAGACAGCCTTCACAGTGCCTGGTCGTCCATTGTATCAATTCCGGGTTATGCCCTTTGGATTGTGCAATGCTCCCCAGACAATGTGTCGGCTAATGCACAAAGTGATACCACATCAATATCACGAAAATGTCTTTGTTTATTTAGATGATCTATTGGTAGTCTCTTCCACGTTCCAGGAACATATGGAATTGCTGTCCAAAGTCTCTTCATTGTTAAGAGCGGCTGGGTTAACAATAAACCTCAAGAAAAGTAAATTTGTTCTGAGAGAGGTGAAATACTTGGGATTTTTGGTTGGTGAAGATGGTTTTCGAACAGACCCTGACAAAGTATCCAGCTCCGTCAACAGTGAAACAAATACGTAGACTATTGGGAATGGCTGGTTGGTACCAACGTTTCATACCAAGTTATGCAAGCGTGGTATCACCAATTACAGATTTATTAAAGAAGAGTTCGGGAAAATTGAAATGGACATTGGAAGCGCAAGCTGCTTTCGAAAATTTAAAACGATTGCTGACTACAGCACCGGTATTAGTAAACCCTGACTATAATAAAGAGTTCTTTATTAGATGCGATGCAAGTCTGACAGGGGTAGGTAGTGTGTTGTATCAGGTTGATACTGACGGACAAGAGTGTCCGATAGCCTTCATGTCGAAGAAATTAAATAAAGCTCAGAGAAATTATTCGGTTTCTGAGCTTGAATGTCTTGCGGCAATTCTGAGTGGAAGAAATTCAGGGGCTATGTTGAAGGTCACCGATTCACAATTGTGACTGATCACTCAAGTCTGAAGTGGCTTATGTCACAGAAAGACTTGAGTGGTCGTCTGGCTAGGTGGAGCCTAAAACTCCAACATATGGATTTTACCATTGTCCACCAGAAAGGTACCCAAAATATAGTCCCTGATGCTCTATCTCGTCTTTATGACGATACACACGAGGAATTGACGGAAGCATTAACACATCACATTAACGACATCAAAATCGACAATGAAGGTTATCGGCACAACGAATATACGGATATGATAGCCAAAGTTCAGTCATCTCCTAAGGACTTTCCATCTGTTAAAGTCGTGGATGATAAGCTATACATACGTATTGAGCCAAGACCTGATGCAATTCCCAACGATGTTCCTGTGTGAAAACTCTGGGTACCAAAACCGATGACTTCCAACATGATTCAGAAACATCATGATGATAGTACTGCTGCTCATGGAGGTGTTAAAAAGACTTAAGAATTACTTCGACGTCTTTATTATTGGCCGGGCATGGCGTCACAGGTACACAACTATGTTGTGTCCTGCGACACATGTAAACAAACAAAAGCCACGAATCAGATATTGCGTCCTCCGATGCAATATCAATTCGAAACAGCACGTCCATGGCAGAGAGTTCTACACTTGTTCTTCCTCGTTCTACACTTGGGAATACGGTGTTATTGATAGTTCTGGATCATGCTACGAAGTTTGTACTACTGAAACCACTTAGAAACGCAACTTCACCGAAGGTGAATGCTTTTCTGAGGAATGAAGTGTTTCTTACATATGGGGTACCAGAGTTTCTACACAGTGACAATGGTAAACAGTTCACTAGTAGGAACTTTCAAAGTCTTTTGTCAGATTTCGGCATTAAACACATTAGGACCGGTGTCTATAGTCCTCAAAGCAACGCGTCAGGGCGTGTCAATAGGTCAGTTCTAGCAGCAATTCGAGCGTTCACAAAAGGTCAACATACCAAGTGGGACTCACAAATTGGTGAAATCGCATATGCACTGCGGGCTGCAGTACCATTCAGCTACCAAGTACTCACCGTACTATTTATTATTTGGTCAACATCCAATATCGGATGGAAATACTTACCAATTGTTGAGATCACTACACAAGCTTGGTGAAGATGCTGGTGAGGAAATAGAACGCTCTGATCATTTGACTCTGCTCAGGAACCGGGTTCAGGAAAATTTAAAAGCAGCTTTCAAGAAATCGCAACATCAGTACAACCTGCGATCTAAACTACGGACTTTTCAACCACAACAACGTGTGTTTGTACGGCAACATCATTTGAGTGACGCTACCAAAAAATTCTCGGCAAAATTGGCTCCAAAGTTCTTACCTGCAATGATTAAGACTAAGATTGGAAATGTACTTTATGAGTGCATAGATATGAGCGGTAAAAATCTTGGAGTACATCACGCGAAAGACATCAGGGAATGATGTCTTTTCGTTAGGTAGGGTAGTTTCTTTGCCTGGTTGTCGTCTCTGGGGTTCACATCTTCAGTGTCATATTTTACTGTTTGTATCGAGGGTTCACTGGTGCTGACGTTAGATGGATGGATGGTCTGTTTCAGCGCTCACTGATAGTTCCTAGGACCTTCATGAGTGTTGAGATTGATCATCGACCCTGACGTTGGTTACCATTGATAACTCAATCCAAGATATAGATTAGTTGTGGGAAGTAGTTCGATGGTTTCTGACGTAGAGCGGGTGACGACGTTTTTGTGAATTCAAGGGTAAATATCTTGGGTTTTACCTTGAATTCATGGTGTAACGTCCGTTATATTCGCCTAAACAATAATAAAACCAATTCATCTTCTTTTTCTAATTCAATAAAAGTTTATTTCCATAGTTTCGGTTCATTTTTACATTAATAATAATTTCAAATTTTCCAACGGTCAGTTCAACTTCGAATAACAATTATAAAAACAAACGAACGTACCCAATTTTATTTCAATTCTAACGAACAGATGTCGTTACTCAATTTTGTTTAATCTTTAGTATTACACGATGACATTAGAAGATGTCAAAGAAAAATCACATTTTTTTGTTGATTCATTAATTTTTTGGATGTCATAAAAAAAATCTGAAAGAAAAACAAGTCAATTCGATTTTTGGTTTTGAAGAAGAAAGGTTTTCATGTTGTAACTTTAAAAATAAAATCACCTTTTTGTTAATTCCATGTTTAAAATAAAAAAACATATTAAGTGATTTAGTATTTTTCTTAACCTTTACATTTAATTTCAATATACATTTGAAAGATTGAAATAAATGGTTATAACAAATATAATAAATCGAACTTTTAGAGGATATATTTATTCGCCCACTGTAATAACATGTTCGAAAAACAATGTCAACAAAAATTTATCAAAACACTTGTGTTCTGCAACATCATTTAAATTAAAAATTTTGAAAATAAAGTTGCCAAAAGTTTTTTTGGAATTTGGAGTTGAGGTAGATGTTGTTAATCGGACATCAATTAGTAGAGCTAAAGTTAAATGGGATACCTGTTGTTGGATTTAATTCTGAACCATCCTCATGTTGTGTTGACGGCTGCACATTGTGTCAATTTCGTATAATAAAATCACATGCTGCTGAATTTTTGGAAATTAAACTTTGGAAATAGGACATCATACTGGAAGTGTCCACCAATCAACAGTTAATTTAAGGTATTTTCATTAACTTTATTAATTTTTGCTTAATTATTTGTTTTTCCTTTGGAATGATAGGCTAAATTTGTAAAACGTAAGAGATTTCCCAAATTTGAATTCGTCGGGGGGGTGCCAGAGTTATTCCGGCTTAATAATGTAATTTTGGTGTGCGTAGAAAGGTCCAGATAGCATTACGTGGCTTCGAATCAGGGCCAATAACAAACCACAATACGTTGTTAAACCTTCGTGAAATTGCTTATATATATATATATATATATATATATATATATATATATATATATATATATATATATATATATATATATATATATATATATATATATATATATATATATATATATATATATATATATATATATATATATATATATATATATATATATATATATATATATATATATATATATATATATATATATATATATATTATATATAGATTTTATACGTCTTAAACCCGACAAGGTAGGAATTTTTATTGAAAGAGATAATTAATTTCCTTAACCTCACTATTTGTGATTTTCGAAAGTTAGTAGGTATATTCCATACTATCCTAAGTCACGTGTGAAGTTATTTTTGAATGTTGCCAATCAATATGAAATCAATTTTACGACATAAATGTCAAGTAAAAATTAGTGAATCGTATGAACTTTTCAATTCGAAATCAGTTTTTGGGTTTATCTGAATAAACCTTATAGTTATTTGTTAATAAAAACAACTTTTATCTCTGAACGTGTTACGGTTGGGATTCGAACTTAGAACCTCATCAGTACCAACTAAGTTTGAATCTTTTGGTAGACACGCTGTCAACTGCCCCTCGGCGTCGACATTAGAAACGTTTTTAATTACGATGTTGTAATTTCTTTTTTCTTAGTGAAAAACTTTTTTGTCATACTTCACTGGCTACAGAGTTAGTATTTTTATTATATAGATTTTATACGTCTTAAACCCGACAAGGTAGGAATTTTTATTGAAAGAGATAATTAATTTCCTTAACCTCACTATTTGTGATTTTCGAAAGTTAGTAGGTATATTCCATACTATCCTAAGTCACGTGTGAAGTTATTATTGAATGTTGCCAATCAATATGAAATCAATTTAACGACATAAATGTCAAGTAAAAATTAGTGAATCGTATGAATTTTTCAATTCGAAATCAGTTTTTGGGTTTATCTGAATAAACCTTATAGTTACTTGTTAATAAAAACAACTTTTATCTCTGAACGTGTTTCGGCTGGGATTCGAACTTAGAACCTCATCAGTACCAACTAAGTTTGAATCTTTTGGTAGACACGCTATCAACTGCCCCTCGGCGTCGACATTAGAAACATTTTTAATTACGATGTTGTAATTTCTTTTTTCTTAGTGAAAAACTTTTTTGTCATACTTCACTGGCTACAGAGTTAGTATTTTTATTATATAGATTTTATACGTCTTAAACCCAAGGTAGGAATTTTTATTGAAAGAGATAATTAATTTCCTTAACCTCACTATTTGTGATTTTCGAAAGTTAGTAGGTATATTCCATACTATCCTAAGTCACGTGTGAAGTTATTATTGAATGTTGCCAATCAATATGAAATCAATTTTACGACATAAATGTCAAGTAAAAATTAGTGAATCGTATGAATTTTTCAATTCGAAATCAGTTTTTGGGTTTATCTGAATAAACCTTATAGTTATTTGTTAATAAAAACAACTTTTATCTCTGAACGTGTTTCGGTTGGGATTCGAACTTAGAACCTCATCAGTACCAACTAAGTTTGAATCTTTTGGTAGACACGCTGTCAACTGCCCCTCGGCGTCGACATTAGAAACATTTTTAATTACGATGTTGTAATTTCTTTTTTCTTAGTGAAAAACTTTTTGGTCATACTTCACTGGCTAAAGAGTTAGTATTTTTTATATAGATTTTATACGTCTTAAACCCGACAAGGTAGGAATTTTTATTGAAAGAGATAATTAATTTCCTTGAAAATCACAAATAGTGAGGTTAAGGAAATTAATTATCTCTTTCAATAAAAATTCCTACCTTGTCGGGTTTAAGACGTATAAAATCTATATAATAAAAATACTAACTCTGTAGCCAGTGAAGTATGACAAAAAAGTTTTTCACTAAGAAAAAAAAAAAAAAAAAAAAAAAAAAGATATTACAACATCGTAATTAAAAATGTTTCTAATGTCGACGCCGAGGGGCAGTTGACAGCGTGTCTACCAAAAGATTCAAACTTAGTTGGTACTGATGAGGTTCTAAGTTCGAATCCCAACCGAAACACATTCAGAGATAAAAGTTGTTTTTATTAACAAATAACTATAAGGTTTATTCAGATAAACCCAAAAACTGATTTCGAATTGAAAAATTCATACGATTCACTAATTTTTACTTGACATTTATGTCGTAAAATTGATTTCATATTGATTGGCAACATTCAATAATAACTTCACACGTGACTTAGGATAGTATGGAATATACCTACTAACTTTCGAAAATCACAAATAGTGAGGTTAAGGAAATTAATTATCTCTTTCAATAAAAATTCCTACCTTGTAGGGTTTAAGACGTATAAAATCTATATAATAAAAATACTAACTCTGTAGCCAGTGAAGTATGACAAAAAAGTTTTTCACTAAGAAAAAAAAAAAAAAAAAAAAAAAAAAAGATATTACAACATCGTAATTAAAAATGTTTCTAATGTCGACGCCGAGGGGCAGTTGACAGCGTGTCTACCAAAAGATTCAAACTTAGTTGGTACTGATGAGGTTCTAAGTTCGAATCCCAACCGAAACACATTCAGAGATAAAAGTTGTTTTTATTAACAAATAACTATAAGGTTTATTCAGATAAACCCAAAAACTGATTTCGAATTGAAAAATTCATACGATTCACTAATTTTTACTTGACATTTATGTCGTAAAATTGATTTCATATTGATTGGCAACATTCAATAATAACTTCACACGTGACTTAGGATAGTATGGAATATACCTACTAACTTTCGAAAATCACAAATAGTGAGGTTAAGGAAATTAATTATCTCTTTCAATAAAAATTCCTACCTTGTAGGGTTTAAGACGTATAAAATCTATATAATAAAAATACTAACTCTGTAGCCAGTGAAGTATGACAAAAAAGTTTTTCACTAAGAAAAAAGAAATTACAACATCGTAATTAAAAATGTTTCTAATGTCGACGCCGAGGGGCAGTTGACAGCGTGTCTACCAAAAGATTCAAACTTAGTTGGTACTGATGAGGTTCTAAGTTCGAATCCCAACCGAAACACGTTCAGAGATAAAAGTTGTTTTTATTAACAAATAACTATAAGGTTTATTCAGATAAACCCAAAAACTGATTTCGAATTGAAAAGTTCATACGATTCACTAATTTTTACTTGACATTTATGTCGTAAAATTGATTTCATATTGATTGGCAACATTCAATAATAACTTCACACGTGACTTAGGATAGTATGGAATATACCTACTAACTTTCGAAAATCACAAATAGTGAGGTTAAGGAAATTAATTATCTCTTTCTATATATATATATATATATATATATATATATATATATATATATATATATATATATATATATATATATATATATATATATATATATATATATATATATATATATATATATATATATATATATATATATAAATATATATATATATATATATATATATTTATATATATATAATATATATATATATATATATATATATATATATAATTTATATATATATATATAAATATATATATATATATATATATATATATATATATATATATATATATATATATATATATATATATATATATATATATATATATATATATATATATATATATATATATATAAATATATATATATATATATATATATATATATATATATATATATATATATATATATATATATATATATATATATATATATATATATATATATATATATATATATATATTTATATATATATATATATATATATATATATATATATATATATATATATATATATATATATATATATATATATATATATATATATATATATATATATATATATATATATATATATATATATATATATATATATATATATATATATTAGGGTGTCCCAGAAAAATTAAAATTGTTTTTTTTTAACGCATACCCTTTAATTTTTTTTCTTTTATGTCAAAACAACTGTAAAAAAAATTTCATGCAATTTAAATAACAGTAACCCGTGCCGACTTGGACCTAAACATCTCAATACTTAATTGTGTACTTTAGCGCGCGTACCTGTTTTGATGTGCTTATAATTTCTAAATGTCTTGTCGGTTATACGAATTTTTCTTGAAAAATAAATATGTCCGTCGAACTAGGTAGTTCTAAACAAAAAATATACATAAAAGGTAACCCAAAACTTCCTTCAAATGGACAAGCTCTCGTATAGTATTGTTGTATAATATATTGTTTTTTAATATAATACATTTCATACGAAAACAAAGAACAATTTTTGTGCCAAAACTGAATAATTCTATAGACACGCTTGGAATGTTATTTAAGACTGAAAACTCAAGACAAAGTGCAAATTCTTTGCTGTGATACTATAACTGCTTCGAATACACATCGTATGTGTGCGCGTTGAAAAAAATCAATATAGAAAAACTTATTTTCGCTTGCAACCATCACATGTACGAGCTGGTGTTAAAAAGTCTTTTTGAAGTGAAAATAAAACAAGTGCCTATAATAAGCCCGGACATTCCACTTTTTCAAAAAATTAGAGATCATTGGCAAAAAGTTGATCATCATAAAATAGAATGCTATAGAGAAAAGGTGGAATGGTGCCTGTTTCCAAAATTGATAAATTAAAAGTAGATTAAATGATAATAGAAATAATAATTAAAGAGGAGATATCAATGCTTAAAGCATTTCAGGTGTATCGTTCAGATACAGCTGAAAGAGCGGTCTAATTAATGCAGGACTTTCATTGTTTAATTACAATTGAGGCAATATTTGTTATGTTGCGTACAAAAGCACAAGATGTTATATCCGGACTGTGAACAGCAAACATTGAAAAGAAAATATAATTAGTAATAGTTGTTGTAATTAAAAATAATATTAAAATATGGAGGGACTGAAATCTCAAGCTCTGAGATATCAAGACTTCGGTCTGGATTAAAGATTTTGATATAGTTTTCGGCAAAAAACTTTTATGAGGACATTGCTTTTAGTTTTGGGCAGCGATGTATATCAAACATAATACTCTTTGTTAAAGTATAAATATTTTTTTATTTCTGTTTAGAAATTTATTACAAAACTAACACGAAATATTAATAAGTGCCGGAAAATTATAAAAGATCATAAATTAATTTTTTTAATGTTCTAAAAACATTCCAAAAATTATTACAAAATCAAAGATTGAAACTTTTTTCAAAATCAAAAATTTTTAAAATATTCCAAAAATTATAACAAAATCGAAAATTTCCATGTCCAATTTCGTGTTCGATAACATTTCATGTCAAACAAATAATTAATTTTATATTGTTCCAAAAAATTAAGTAAAATGAAAATCATTCTTTTGACACACTTGACAACATTTTTTTGACAAACTTATAATGCAATAATCTAGATTTTGGTTTCACATACCAATACCGACCATCAAAATTTCTCCAAATTCAATGTTCCTATACGCAATCACTTAAAATGAACGTTTTTAAGCAAAAAATAGGCATATTTCCTTGTTTTGACATACTTGACGATTTTTTTTGACTCACTTCCCGTACAGCTATTGAACACATCGTCATTTTGGCTGTTACAATTGAGTAATCCTATTTTAAGAAACAAAAATTTTTGAGATCCCTTCCAGCGGTTTTCTAGATTTCGTCGGTTGTGACGGCAGACAGACATACAGTGTTTTTTGGAAGCAGTAAGTCCTAAAACGTCGATAAATGGGGTAAGAATTTCATTTTTGGCTCGAGAATGTAATACTTAGGACTTTCAGACCGAAGTAATATCTTTTTCTAATTCATTGGCGTTTTATTTAATGAGAGTAAAATAATTTCTCAAATAATTGCACAGTAATCGTAGCAAAAGCTCGTATGTTAAAGTTCAACTTCAAGTCGGCACGGGTTATCGTCATCCAATCGCAGTAAAACTTTTAATTTAAGTTTTTAAGGTTAATTGGAAAAAATTTAGCGGGTATGCGTATAAAATTTTGCAAAAAAATTTTTTTGCTCTATGTCTTGGGACACCCTAATATATATATATATATATATATATATATATATATATATATATATATATATATATATATATATATATATATATATATATATACATATTTTTTTTTTTTTTTTTTTTAATAAAAAGTGTTGTGTAATAGGAATTACAAAATGTGACACAACAACACCTTTTAAGACTCAGGTCGCACAACAACATGCGTCTTGAGGTATAGGTAGACGCTTTTTTTTTAAATCATAATGGATTGAAGGCACTCGAGACTATTGATTCGGGCAAAGCATTCCATTTGTACGATGTACGTACAAAGAAATCCCAAAGAAATCCATATCTTTATATATATAATTCTACTGTACGTGTGTATGACTGTGAACTCCTTCTAAACGGCTGGACCGATTTGAATGAAATTTTTTGTGTGCGTTTGGGTGGCGCCCCGAATGGTTTAGATTCATAAATCAGCCCGGCAGAGGCGCTGCAGTCGGTATTGTCACTGAACTCCTTCTAAACGGCTTGACCGATTTGAATGAATTTTTTTGTGTGCGTTTGGGTGGCGCCCCGAATGGTTTAAACTTATAAATCAGCCCGGCAGAGGCGCTGCAGTTGGTATTGTTACCAAACTCCTCCTAAACGGCTGAACCGATTTGAATGAAATTTTTTGTGTGCGTTTGGGTGGCGCCTCGAATGGTTTAGATTCATAAATCAGCCCGGCAGAAGCGCTGCAGTCAGTACTGTTACTGAACTCCTCCTAAACGGCTGGACCGATTTGAATGAATTTTTTTGTGTGCGTTTGGGTGGCACCCTGAATGGTTTAAATTTATAAATCAGCCCGGCAGAGTTGCTGCAGTCGGTATTGTTACTAAGCTCCTCCTAAACGGTTGGACCGATTTGAATGAAGTTTTTTGTGTGCGTTTGGGTGGCGCCTTAAATGGTTTAGATTCATATATCAGCCCGGCAGAGGCGCTGCAGTCGGTATTGTCACTGAACTCCTCCTAAACGGCTGAACCGATTTGAATGAATTTTTTGTGTGCGTTTGGGTGGCGCCCCGAATGGTTTAAATTTATAAATCAGCCCGGTAGAGGGGCTGCAGTCGGTATTGTTACCAAACGCCTCCTAAACGGCTGGAGCGATTTGAATGAATTTTTTTGTGTGCGTTTGGGTGGCGCCCCGAATGGTTTAAATTTATAAATCAGCCGGCAGAGGCGCTGCAGTCGGTATTGTCACTGAACTCCTCCTAAACGGCTGAACCGATTTGAATGAGTTTTTTTGTATGCGTTTGGGTAGCGCCCTGGATCGTTTAGATTCACAAATCAGTCCGCCAGATGGCGTTGCAGTCGGAATTATTACCAAACTCCTCCTAAACGGCTTGACCGATTTGAATGATTTTTTTCGTATGTATTTGGGTTGCACCCTGAATGGTTTAGATTCACAAATCAGCTCTGCAGATGGCGCTGCAGTTGGTATTGTCACTGAACTCCTCCTAACCGGCTGGACCGATTTGAATGAATTTTTTGTATGTGTTTGGGTGACGCCCAGGATGGTTTAGATTCACAAATCAACCCGGCAGATGGCGCTGCTAATTATATTAATCATGCATGGCTTCGTGAACGAGCTATTTTAGTCGCAAAAATATCGATGTTGACGCTATTAACTTCAAAATACAACAGTCATTACCCGGCAATGTGATATTGTTCAAATCGATCGACATTGTTACCGATCCTGACGAAGCAGTCAACAATCCTGTTGAATTTTTTAATTCGCTGGATTTACCAGGAATGCCACCACATAACTTGCGATTAAAAATTGGCTCACCTATCATTTTTTTTCGGAATTTAAATCCACCTAAGCTATGCAACGGTACAAGATTAATCATAAAAAACTTTGGGCAATGTTCTTGAAGCTACAATTTTGAACGGCTAATTTGAAGGTGGAGTTGTTCTTCTGCCACGAATCCAAATGATCCCTTCAGACTCACCCATTCCGTTCAGACGTCTGCAATTTCCAATTCGCTTAGAGTTTGCCATGACTATTAATAAGTCACAAGGTCAAACAATGTCGATTTGTGGGTTGGATCTAGAAAATCCGGTCTTTTCACATGGCCAATTATATGTGACGTGTTCTCGCGTTGGAAAACCATCAAATTTATTTATTTATACTCCTCAGGAATTGACTAAAAATATTGTTCATCAACTTGCATTAAGATAAAATTAAACAAACAATATTGATTATAACGAATTGTTTTTAGAAATATTGATGTTATTTCAAAATAAAGAATAATGTAATTATTATATTATTTGTCTTTCATTTCATACTTTGTTTAATATCCTAATCGCTTGAAATATCATGCAGGACAACGTCTGTCGCAATGATGTCTCTGATAAGTATAAGTTCCATCCCGACCCGACAATAATTACTTATTGTCGGGAATATTACTTTCAACAATTACTTTAAGCTTAATCACTCACAAAACTCCAAAAAATTAATATTCCCTTAATGTTGTCTATATATGGCAATATATTGACTGTGTGTCAGATGTTAGTTTCGCATTGATTTGTAACAACCAATAATGACTACAATGACTCAGAATGTTGACTAAATAGAAATATTTCTCATCTTATGAATTCACCCGTAGTACTGCCTTGAAGTTTAATACAAAACTCCAAAATAAAATTTTAATTCTTTTTGAATCATTATCTTCTATTTATAAAAATTAATGTGTGTATTTTTAAAATTTGTAAATGTGTTTGTATTCACCTTCATCGAATGTATTGTCACTATTCTAACTGCCCTTGCTGACCATTGAATGACATCACGATTACAATTTTTTTGTAACTTTTTTAATAACCTACCAGTAAAGAAAGCGTATATTAAACGGCATGAACACTGAACATTTTTGAATCTATATTTGTTCCGTATAATGTTCTATATAGAGACACACCTGAAACCTTACACACTGAAAACTTATTTGATCGGGTATTTTTATATATCCTTTGTTTTATATATAATACTAATTTTTTATATTTTGCTGATCAACTAGAGTGCTGATCCTTTACATTCATATTTAAAAAAAAAAATAGAAAATCATTTTTCATTACTACTCTTTGAAATTATTGCTACTACGCCAACAAAATGTATACACACAAACTTTATTTATAGGCGTAGCAAAGCACGCCGGGTCCCGCTAGTATATATATAAAATTTGATATTTGTCTTGTATTGTATATATTATTAAAATAATAAGTGTTTTGGGTAAAGCCAATAAAACAATATTTATAACTGTTTGTCCGACAATTATTTCAGTTTATTCAAAAAACCATCTTCAAGGATTATATATTTTTAAAACACAAATTTCTTATGCAAAAAAAAACAAGTAATATTGTGTCAAAGATATTGACCTAAATATCAAAAACGGAAAAGCTATTTTGAAAGAAAAACTGACATAAAAAAAGGCTAACTATAACGAAAAATAGTAATAGAAAAACAAACAATTATACAATTAAGAAACTGTAACATATAAATATAAAAAAAGTTATTAGTAGCAAAAGAAAAATTTGTTTAACTTCGTAAAACAAAATCATAACTATTATTTAAAAATGCGGTGTCCGTTTGAATGTTCATACAATTAGTGTGTTGTTTAATCATAATGTAACGGATCATTTCCAATATTCTACGTTTATTTAAATTTGTTTCACTCTCCAATATTTTAAAAATTTGAAGGGGCAGATTTACACTACAACTTTTTTTATGGTTAGATAATGCGCTCATATTATCAATATTAAGTTTTTTGGCGTCGTTAAGATGTTGTTTGCCACGTTTAACTAGATACTGTGTTGTTTGTCCGATATATGTTTTACCACATCCACAATCAGCTTGATAAACTAAATTTGATTGAAGATTTATAGATTTATCGGCTAAGAACAATAGCAAGATTTTCTTGACTTTACCATGTGTAAAATGTCTTTTTGAACAACTTAAACATTTGTTGAGAAAATTTAATTTTGAAGTCGTAGGAACAGCAAATAATACATTATATAACACCATTTTTTCAAAATTAAAAGACAAAATACTTCAAATCTTCAATCAAATTATAATAAGTTAATAATAAGTATAACAAAAACAATTCAATAATAAGTACAACAAAATAAAAAATAATTAATTAAAACAATAAATGCATATTAAATAAATTATAGAGAGATATTCTAGAAGGGATCAATTTAATCAATAATTATTTCCCTAATTCAGAAATTAAATAAATATTCACTTAATAAAATAAATAAACAAATAATTACAAAATAAACGGCGTATATAAAACATATTTTCAGCACCAGAGACGGTGGTAATTTTAATAGTTATGAGACGAGAATAAAGTTTTCTCCGCTTTTTCCGAACGAATTCACCCGTCAGACATTTGAAAAAAATGTCCATCAGTATTTAAAAAATATTAAACTTTATAGTTGCATATCCTAATTCCTTCTATTTTCCCAAATTATTTCCTTTTCTAGCTGACATAGTGATATCTAGTTTATAAGAAAAATCGCCCTAAATAATCCCTAACTTTTCTTATGTATTTTGACCTGTTGAACACGAATATTATATTCATTCTTTTAGGTTAGCTCTGGTTTTTGAGATATAAGCGAAAATCCAATTTTTTTCGGTGAAAAATATTTTATATATTGCACAACAAACAAATTATAGTACATTTTGGGGCAATGGAGTGGGGCAATTTCATGAACGTAAAAGGTGAAAAATACGTGAAATCAGCAAGAAACATGCAATTTTGGAAATGAGGTTTTAATTTTATATATTTAGGTATTGGAATTCATTGACATCAATAAAAAAAATTTCTGCGTTTCAGTTTTTTTTTACCCTATCTTAAGATACAGGGTGATAAAAAATCAAAAACTTGCTCGACCCTGGTGTCGAAACTACTGGACTGATTTTAATGTTATATAGCTCAAAATGTAGGTACTGAACAGAGCTAATCAAAATAATAACTCACAATATATGACCTTTCTTTTTGAAAAATAACGGTAAAAAGTTCAAATTCGATTTTCTAGAAATGTCATTTTTTAAATTTTTGATTTTTTATTATGTGAAAGGTACATATGTTACTAACATTTTATAAAAAAATTCAGGAGGGGAAAATTTTTTGTTTTTTTTATTAATTTTAATGCAACACGCCTTAAAATTTTTCATCATAAAAAAAGTGGAGTTAAAAAATTAACAGTTTTTTTTTGGATTTACATTTATTACATTTATGTTTTTATAATAAATTTTTAATTTTAGCTCAAAATAAATATTTTACACATTTTTTATTATTTATTTAATTTTACATTACTCAATTTCGTAGAGTTAGAATACCGTCTAGCTAAGATTGATCCATAACTTGTAGGAATGTATGAGTGATATCCTCGTGTTTCAGGAATTGTTTTTAAATTAACGTATCTATCAGCTAGTTGATTTCGTTGTGCAAACAAAGAAACCCCTCTGCATTCTGTCAGTATATGACAGTGTGAGTGAGCGATCTCAACAGCTTGACTGTTTGCAGGCATAATGGATTTGATTTCTTCCGAACACTGCTGATATATATAAAAAACAACGAGATCAGAAAAAATTAACAATTCGTTTAGCACGCTTTTGAACAGAGTCTAAAAGAGCCATTATAGTAATAGATGCAGAACCCCAAACATGGTAACAATACTCGGCATAATGCGGCCTGTTAACGATTTGCAAAATTATAATTGGCCTTTAATGATAAAAAGGTTCCCCATTCCTGGTTTAAACTCATATTATACTTTTTCCTAGTTTCTAGTTTTTGTTTACTTATGTGTAGTGGAAGTATTGTTTTTGTTTTATGGAGAAAAATTGACTTTCAGTTAATTTTTAATCACAATATATGTTTTGTTGACTATCAAAAAATAAAGCTGAGCAATTTTAGTCCAGACAAATTACTTAATATTCGATATTGTATATTTTATCACAGCAAATTTTATATTATTTTTAACACAAAAATATGTATTATGTGTACTTCAATTACCAGATAAGATTATAGAACAAGAACCCGCGACGGCTAGACCTTCGTTATTTTATAAAAGCTGAAAGTTTTCCTACGCATACCCCCACTCAGGTAGGAACGATTAGCGACATATGAAGTTTGGATCATGGTGGCTTTGGGAGGAAGCAGGTAACAGAGGGGCATCCAAAGTTTCGTGAAAGTATAAAAGGTAGTTTTTTTATATATTCTTTGGGACAGTATTAGAAGTCACGTCACCCATTGCCAGACACTTACTATCGTGATAACCCCCTGCCAGAAACCCTTAAACTTTAACAAATTGATAAAGTTTAAGGGCGTCTGGCAGGGGGTTGTCACGATAGCAAGTGTCTGGCAATGGGTGACGTGACTTCTAATACTATCCCGAAGAATATATAAAAAAATTACCTTTTATAACTCCACGAAACTTTGGAGGCCCCTATGTTACCTGCTCCCTGACAAAGCTACCATGATCCAAACTTTATAATATGTCACTAATCGTTCCTACCTTAGTAGGGAGTATGCGCAGAGAAACTTTCAGCTTTTATAAAATAACGAAGGTCTGGCCGTCGTGGGCTCTTAGTCTAATAGATCAGAATATAGAGTGGCGACAATACTGCGATCAAAAAAATCGTTTGTACGTCTTCAACTAACTACTCCTTGGTGAACTGTACCTCCTCGTTACCTGGTTAGAGCAGTTCTGATGTGATGGAATTGGAGGAAAAGTAAAAAGAAAAGCCACTAGAGCGAGTGTTAAGAAAGAATACGACAAAGTTATATCAACACCTCTGGAGTTATATAACTGGGCAGCAGCTCCAGGCAGTTTTAAAGATAACGTGCATTTTTTCAATGTAACGGAGGCAGGTTACATTGCAAAACGAAACATCTAGCTGATAGATACGCCAATTTAAAAACGATTCCTGGAACACGAGGATATCACTCATACATTCCTACAAATGATGGATCAATCTTGATGGAGTAATGTAAAATTAAATAAATGATAAAAAATGTGCAAAATATTTATTTTGAGTTAAAATTAAAAATTTATTATAAAAACATATATGTAAATCCAAAACAAACTGTTAATTTTTTAACTCCACTTTTTTTATGATGAAAAATTTTAAGGCGTGTTGCAATAAAATTAATACAAAAAAACAAAAATTTTCCCCTCTTGAATTTTTTATAAATTGTTATTAACATATGTATTTTTCACATATTAAAAAATCAAAAATTTAAAAAATGACATTTCTAGAAAATCGAATTTGAACTTTTTACCGTTATTTTTCAAAAAGAAAGTGTTCAAGGTCATATAATGTGAGTTATTATTTTGATTAGCTCTGTTCAATACCTACATTTTGAGCTATATATCATTAGAATCAGTCTAGTAGTTTTGACTGTAAAGCCATTTCAATACACCAGGGCTAGGCAATTTCTTGATTTTTCAATACCCTGTATCTTAAGACAGGGTTAAAAAAAAAACTAAAAACACGGAAAATTTTTTTTTATTAATGTCAACGAATTCCAATACCTAAATATACAAAATTAAAACCTCATTTCCAGACCTTGCTGATATCACGTGTTTTTCACCAAAAATTTTTTTATCTCGCGTAAGAAATACAATTTTTTCTATTATAGTAAATATATAAAGATATTTATTAGAAATTATCAATTTAGATATCGACAAAATAACATTCAAAATTCATATTCTATTTTTATTTATTTATTTAATACCATCAATAGTCTTATATGACAAACGATTTCCTAAAACTAAAATTAGTTAACAAATTCAAAATTTAGAATCAAAAAATCAAAGAAAAATAACAATAGAGTCAATAAAAACTAACCATAAATAATAACGATAAGAAATAACAAATTAAAAAGAAAAACAACAATAGAAATATCGAAAATACACGGCATTATATAAAGCTATAAAGCAAAAATTAAAAATAAAAACCCTTTAAGAGGGAATGGGAGATATTTTGTGATTCGGCTCTTGAATACATTCTTAGATAAATTGAAATCAAACAAATCCCAGAAAATATTAAACCCAAAAGAGATGTTATATAAAGGGTCAGATTTGCCCTAATTAGATCGGTTAAATAGACATATTAGGAAACCAGATCTGGTTCGCAATTGTTGTTCAAGCGCACCAATTTTAACCAGTTGTAGTAATTGAGGGCTATCTAATATCTATGATTCCAGTTATAAAATCTATTGCAGCTGATTTGCTTCTTCTATTTTCAAGACTCTCGATATTCAATAACTGACAACGACTCTTATATGAAGGTAACTTAAAAAATGGTATACTGTTGTCACGCGGTAGCCTACGAAGAGCGTACTTCATAAACTTTTTCTGAAAACTTTCAATTCTGCTTGAGTGTAAGTTGTAATGCGGAAACCATATAATGGTTGCGTATTCAAGTTGTGATCGGACGAGCAAACAAAAAAGTGTACGGAGCGTGTATGAATCATGAAAATTTCTGGAATTCCTGATGATGAACCCCAAATACTGTTAGCCTTAGCGACGATTCTATCTATATAATCAGAAAATGATAAATTGCTGTTAAATAGTATACCCAGATCTAAAATTGTGGCAATTCTTTGTTATTTAGACTGTATTTTAATAACATTGCTGATCTGTATCTGTTATATGTCATAACTTCGCACTTGGAGATGTTAAGAAAAAGTTCGTTGTCATTGCATCAGTTAATTAACCGATTCAGTTCTGCCTGGAAAACAGAAACATCTGCCTTATTTTTAATAATATTGTAAATTTTAATATCGTCGGCATAGATTTAAACTTTACAAATTTGGAAACAGTATATGACATCCTTTATATACAAAATGAAAAGTAAAGGTCCCAGGTGACTATCTTGTGGAACTCCTGAGATAGCCAAAAACTCATCAGATCTGGGGGAGCCAAATTGAACATGTTGTCTACAATTAACTAGATAAGAAATAATGCAGGCTACAGGTATAAATCTGCTATAAGAAGATTCTAGCTTCTTAATTAAGAGTATGTGGTTTATTTTATCAAAAGCTTTGCGAAAATCAGTATAAACAACACCAACCTGTATACCAGCTTCTAAAGCTAGACTAATAGCATTGGTCAGGCTAGCTAGATTAGTTGAAGTCGATCTACTAGGATAAAACCCATGCTGTGAGGAAGTGATTTGGTTACTGCAGTAAAAAAAAGATGGGTTTTCACAATACTTTCAAACAGTTTAGGAATAACTGACACAATAACAATAACAATTCCTCGATAGTTTTCAACATCTTTTTTGCGACTGCATTTTTTTTAAACTGGTGTTATGTGAGACCGTTTCCATTTCTAAGGAAAAACGCCCGAAGTCAAACTTAAGTTCAATAATTTTAGTAATGGTGTAACAAGAAAACGAGAACAGGTTTTCAACAGTAAAGGAGGAATTTTATCCGGTCCAGAAGTTTTATTTGTGTCCAGATCGTTTGAAGCTGTGCGATTACATCTGATTCAGTTATAATAAAGTTAGTAAACTTAGTTTGCAGGCTTTCAATGTTTAACGATAAATTGTTGGAATCATCTGTTGTGTAAACAGAATTAAAAAAAAATCCGAAAAATAGCTAGTAATACAATCAACATCGGAAGAAAATTGCGAATTGTATATCATTGTAGTTGGATAACCATTGGAATTTTTCTTAAGCTTGAGAAAATTGCAGAAACTTTTTGGGTTTGACATAAGGTTTTCTATATTTTCTATATCAAGAATATAGTTAGTGTACAAACATTTATAAAGAGTTTTGAATACGATTCGTAAGCACCTGTATCTATTATAGTTTTCTTTGGTGGACACCAGTATGTATTGCTTTTGCACTTTGGTCATGTCATTTCTTAAGTTTACAAGTTTTTTACTAAACCATGCTATGGGTTAGAAAACAATACAATAATACATACTATTATTATTTAAAAAACATACAAATAAAGTTGATATTAATAGTTGAAAGAGGATAAATAAATTTTTGTAGCCGTCGATATGATATTTGTGCCTCGCAGGGCAAAATCTATAAGATAAGTTGGGTTTCATTCAGGGATACAAAAAAGCTCAAAATTTTTGAACTATTGTGTTCGAAGATTATAAATAATGGGTGTTTCATACTAAGTGTGTTAAGCATGTTCAATGGTCTTGCTTCTTTGTCTTTTGAATTTAGATAGCAGCTTGCACTTGTACGTAAATTGGTTTGTGGATGCTCTTGTGTGGTGAAAAATGTGATAGATATAACTATATTATATATCATAGGAAGCTGCACGAAAGTTACTTTATTTACTGTTTTTTCTAGCTTTAACTTCTGTACGTCCTTCAATTGAGGATTGAAGTCATCTACCGTGACTTTTCAACCCGCGAAATGTTATTGCTTTCTTCGTTTTCTTGGAATAATAGGTTTTGATATCATCTGTATATCTTCAGTATAGGGACATGCACTTATTGGCGATTGTTATATTACATATTTTTGTGCAGCATTCTTGTGTGCATATCCGCATCATAATAAGATAGAAGACAATAACATGTTGTTCATGCGACGATGTATGAGAAAGTCAACTTCAAATTCGCCGTTATTTTGATGATTACTCACTGACCGCAATAATAAAGAGAGTGTCCTTTTGATGGTTTATGCGTTAATAACAAACTGTTTTTACGATAATGTGGGGTTAGGCCAACCCAACTTTTTATGACTGCGTCTATTCTGATCTTAAGGCTTTCAGAAAAACCTTTTAGAGCATTTATATAGCAAGCTGCTTTGATTTTCAAGCGCTAATGAATCACCGTGATATATAGTATCATCGAGTATAAGCAGTCTTTTCCCTGCACCTCTGCACTACATCACACCTGATTCTGTTACCGTTACCTAGGTAGCAAAACCTGGATGCAAAATTATTTTGTATTTAACTACCCGACAAATATACCATGAAAACATTTAAAGGGTGAATTTAAAACGATAACTAACAACAACTTTAAATTTAAATTGATTTTTAGTAAGGCTGGTTTTCAATTGCTATCAACAAAAATTCCTTAAATCGGATGGGTTTAAATTGCTTAATTTTTAAAAAAAATTTTAACATATCAATGTCGCTTAATTCTTTATTATCTCCTTCACATATCTTGAAAAATGTATAAGTTTAAAAAGATCTGGATAACAGAATATACCGAGTAAAAGACTCATCGTTTCGTCTATCTTAGACCAATTGACTTCTCTATCTAGATCTCACATTAAAATTTATTTAATTTAAATTCATACAAAAGATTCGACTTGATAAAAAGATTCAGTAGGAATGAAGTAAGACAGTCGTAATTACACGTTATTATACTATATACAATTTTTAAGCAGATCAAAACAAACCAAGTATAGTAGTTTGTATTGATGATTTCCATTAAACGACATTTTACACTTTGAAAAAACAAATCGTGACTGTTTTACTCAAAATAATATTACCTCACCAGGCAACCAAAAATGTTTAAGCTTTTATAATGATCCATTATTAAAATATCACATCGTTATTTCTTTCATTTAAAAACACACAAAAAGATTGTAATTTAAGATAAATAGACTTCCAATAAACTTGTACCTTTAATCTAAATATAATACATATATCTATTTCTTAAACAGCTGAAACACAATTTCCATACTTTTATTACCTTTTCTATTTGCCAAAAGCGAACTTTATTGCAAATTTTAATAGCTTGAGCAGAAAAACGCTAGAAAAAAGCACTATTGTTATTCAACGGAAGTATAAATGTGTGTTATTTAAGCAATTTAGCTTCTTCTTTATTAACTTCTTGTTTTACTCACTTTGTGCTTTTTTCGTGTTTTATGTAATAAAATAATAATAATAAATTTATTTATATACTGTACTATAGAGAGGGATTGTAGAAAATTACAACTATAAAAACGTAGACGTAAAGAGATAGCTATGTATGTATAAAGGCTGTATATAAACCTAAATGTTAAATATAAAAATTGTTAATGACATCCACAGGCAAATAGGGTGGTTTTTCCTGTGTTAATGTTGTGTGTAGGGAATGCTAATTAACATCAAAATTTTCTGTTTTAATGTTCAACATAAATTTAATTAATTATCACACATGTTGAAGTTTACGTTTGGATTTTTTTTGTATTCAATTATTTTATTGTTTTATTTGGTAGCACTCAAACAAATATAAATTTTTGCATGAAAGTTTAAATATTTAGGTAGACAGGATAAATAAGTTCGAAAAGGTTCAGCTAAGAACCCACCTAAACTACATTCTGATAAGTTTTAGGATTATCTACTAAGCTCTTGATAAATCAAAAATCTTCTAAATAACCAAAAATCTGCGTATGATAAACCTTTACAACTTCCTAATCCATTGTATTCCTCCAAATTACCTTGTTGATCGAAATTTATTATTAATTTATGTTAAGTTTAAACGTCTTTAAAATATAGTTTTTGTTTTCACCCTCTTATAAAATTTGAAATAAAGCAAACGTAGTTGCTTGTCGTTTTTATTTTGGTGAAAATGTTTATATTATGAATTTAGGGTTATTTTCATAAAAGTTTGATAATTTATTGTTGATAGAAATGGGGTTGTGTGAAAAGTACTGATTTTATTTCTAAATTTAAATTTATGATTGTAATTCTTTATTAATTAATATTTTTCGAATATTTTAAAATTATCAGTTATTTGGAAAATTTAACGTTGTTTTTATTTATGAAATATTAATTATAGTTGTTATTTATAAGTTAAAAAAATCCCTACTTTAAAAATTGGTTTGAATTAAAGGTCTAACTAGTAAACTATGACTAAGAGTTAGCATTAACTTTATTTTAATACCATCTCTCTGGAAAGAGGTTTTTCTAGAACGTTTATCATCAATATTACATGAGGTTCTTATATATTGAAAAAAATTCGACCTGTTGCGATGTTATGATATAGAATTAATTAAAGGTGATGCAATAAAGTTACCCATATATTATTTGCTATGTATGAAGTATATATGTGAATGGATGTTGTGTATTCTAAAGCAGTGGTTTTTAGCCTTTTGGCCGTCAAGGCCCTGTATGGTAATATACTATTCATTCGTATTCATTTTAAAACAATAAACCTATCGACATATTATGAAGGCAATAATTGATGGTTAATTTGTAAATATATCAAAAACTGAATCTCAATCATATTTGCAAATCCATTTTACAGTATTAAACAATATAAATCCTTCAAAATTGAACCCTTTTGTAATAAAGATTCACAAAGAGATGTCTGGATCCACTGCTCCGATGACTTTATTCACGGCCCTGTCCACACCACTTATTTGACAACAAAAAATACGAATAAATATCTACTTTTAACGGAGAAATGTATTATACACAGTACGATTAATACTTATTTTAAAATATTTGTTTTATTGCATTCCTTAAACTGCCTATTTGATCAACTGTTTCTTTGTATTTTTTCATCGAATTAGTTGGATGCGTTCAATCATTTCTTAAACTTAAATTAATTTTGTTCTATTTTAAGTGTCATATGGCGAAATAAAATGAATTAATGTTTCATCATCTTTAGGTTTTTAGTTCATTTGTTTTTTGTTACTCCAACTAAAACAGTGTTACAATATAAAATTAATAAATTAAATAAATCTCACAGCTCTGAGATATCAAGACTTCGGTCTAGGTTAAGGATTTTGATATAGTTTTCGGCAAAAAACTTTTATGACGACATGGTTTTTAGTTTTGGGCAGCGATGTATATCAAACATAACTCTTTGTTAAAGTACAAGTATTTTTTTATCTCTGTTGAAAAATTAATTACAAAACTAACACGAAACATCAATATGTTGCCGGAAAATTATAATCAAAATTCCAAAAATATTGTTAAATTAAATAAAATAAAACTTTTTCAAAATTCCAAAAATATTCCAAAAATTCTTATATATTTAAACTTTTCCAAAATTCTAAAAATATTGCAAAAATTATTACAAAATCATAAATTAAAGCATTTGTCAAAATTCCAAAAATTATAATAAAATCAAAAATTTAAAGTTTTTCAAAATTCTAAAAAGTATTCCATAAAATCAAAAAATGAAACTTTTTTCAAAATTCTAAGTATATATATTAGGGTGTCCCAGATAAATTAAAACTGTTTTTTTTAACGCATACGCTTTAATTTTTTTTCTTTTATGTCAAAACAACTGTAAATAAAATTTCATGCAATTTAAATAACAGTAACCCGTGCCGACTAGCACCTAAACATTTCAATACTTGTTTGTGTACTATAGCGCGCATACCTGTTTTAATGTGCTTATAATTTCTAAATATCTTGTCGGTTATACGAATTTTTCTTGAAAAATAAATATGTCTGTCGAACTACGTAGTTCTAAGCAAAAAATATACCTAAAAGGTAACCCAAAACTTCCTTTAAATGGACAAGCTCTCGTATAGTATTGTTGTATTATACCGCATTCACAGCGACATAGCAAATTAGTAGATGTAATTTAAATCTGTGCTGTAAACACTTTTTATTTTAAAATCTTACAACTAATTTGATATCTAGGCTTACTACCATTACAAACGATTCAAATACTTACGATTCAAATTACAATCTACGTTTTAAACTCATGTTAAATATGCCAAAATGCAAATTATAATATACTATCTACTATTTTGCTATGTCGCTGTGAATGCGGTATAATATAAGCCGTGTTCGATTTGACTGAAGCAACTGATACAACTGAAAAATTGAATGCAATTGTTGTTGTTTTTTCAGTTGTTTCAGTCAAATCGAACGCACCTATATTGTTTTTTAATATAATACATTTCATACGAAAACAAAGAACAATTGTTGTGCCAAAACTGAATAATTCTATAGAAACGTTTGGAATGTTATTTTAGATTGAAAACTCAAGACAAAGTGCAAATTCTCTGCTGTGATACTAACTGCTTCGAAAACACATCGTATGTGTGCGCGTTGAAAAAAATCAATATAGAAAAACTTATTTTCGCTTGCAACCATCACATGTACGAGCTGGTGTTAAAAAGTCTTTTTGAAGTGAAAATAAAACAAGTGCCTATAAAAAGCCTGGTCATCCCACTTTTTCGAAAAATTAAAGATCATTGACAAAAAGTTGATCTCCATAAAATAGAATGCTATAGAGAAAAGGTAGAATGGTGCCTGTTTCCAAAATTGATAAATTGAAAGTAGATTAAATAATAATAGAAATAATAATTAAAGAGGAGATAGCAATGCTTAAAGCATTTCAGCTGTATCGTTCAGATACAGCTGAAAGAGCGGTCTAATTAATGCAGGACTTTCATTGTTTAATTACAATTGAGGCAATATTTGTTATGTTGCGTACAAAAGCACAAGATGTTATATCTGGACTGTAAACAGCAAACATTGAAAAGAAAATATACTTAGTAATAGTTGTTGTAATAAAAAATAATATTAAAATACGGAGGGACTGAAATCTCAAGCATTGAGATATCAAGACTTCGGTCTGGGTTAAGGATTTTGATATAGTTTTCGGCAAAAAACTTTTATGAGGACATTGCTTTTTGTTTTGGGCAGCGATGTATATCAAACATAAAACTCTTTGTTAAAGTATAAATATTTTTTTATTTCTGTTTAGAAATTTATTACAAAACTAACACGAACTATTAATAAGTGCCGGAGAATTATAACAGATCATAAACTAATATAACTTACTGAATCTCCATTTAGCGTTTTAAGAAAATATTACAAAACCAAATATTCATGGTTCTTTCAAAATTCAAAAAATATTCTAAAAATTAAAATTAAATAAAAAATTAAACTTTTTTTTAAAGTTCTAAAAACATTCCAAAAATTATTACAAAATCGAAAATTTCCATGTCCAATTTCATGTTCGATAATATTTCATGTCAAACAAATAATTAATTTCCAATTTTTTATTGTTCCAAAAAATTAAGTAAAATTAAAATCATTTTTTGACACACTTGACAACATTTTTTTGACAAACTTACAATACAATACAATAATCTATATTTTGGTTTCACATACCAATACCGACCATCAAAATTTCTCCAAATTCAATGTTCCTATTCGTAATCACTTAAAATGAACGTTTTTAAGCAAAAAATAGGCAAATTTCCTTGTTTTAACACACTTGACGATTTTTTTTGACACACTTCCCGTACAGTTATCGAACACATCGACCTTTTGACTCTTACAATTGAGTAACCCTATTTTTAGAAACAAAAGCTTTTGAGATCCCTTCCAACGGTTTTCTAGATTTCGTCGGTATTGACGGCAGACAGACATACAGTTTTTTTAGAATCAGTAAGTCCTAAAACGTCGAGAAATGCCGATAAATGGGGTACGAATTTCATTTTTGGCTCGAGAATGTAATACTTAAGATTTTCAAACCGAAGTAATATTTTTTTCTAATTCATTGGCGTTTGATTTAATGAGAGTAAAATAATTCCTCAAATAATTACACAGTAATCGCAGTAAAAGCTCGTATGTTAAAGTTCAACTTCAAGTCGGCACGGATTATCGTCATCCAATCGCAGTAAAACTTTTAATTTAAGTTTTTAAGGTCAATTGGAAAAAATTTAGCGGGTATGCGTATAAAATTTTGCAAAAAAATTTTTGTTCTCTATGTCTTGGGACACCCAAGTATTTATATAATATTTATTATAATATTTATAATATTTATTATATTATATATTATATATATATATATAAAATTTAAAAATTCTATTTTTTTCAAAATTCTAAAAATATTGCAAAAATTATAACAAAATCAAAAATTGAAACTTTTTTCAAAATTCCAAAAATATTCCAAAAATTAGAATGAAATCAAATATTTAAACCTTTTCTAAATTCTAATAATAATCCAAAAATTCTTAAAAATTCAAACTTTTTCCAAAATTTTAAAAATATTGCTAAAATTATTACAAAATCGAAAATTAAAAATTTTTTCAACATTCCAAAAATTATAATAAAATCAAAAATTTAAAATTTTTCAAAATTCTAAATATATTCAAAAAATTCTTACAAAATCAAAAATTAAAACTTTTTTCGCAATTCTAAAAATATTGCAAAAATTATTACAAAATCAAAAATACAAACTTTTTTAAAATTCCAAAAATATTTCAAAAACTATAACAAATTCAAAAATTTCCATGTCCAATTTCATTTTCAATTACATTTACATCATAAAAAAAGCAATTTTTTTTCCAAAAAATTGGCTAAAAAAATAAATGAAATCATTTTTTGACACACTTGACATTTTTTTTTTTGACAAACTTATAATGCCATAATTCTCTATAATAATAATATAATTTCATGTCATACAAACTATTAATTTTATTTTTTTCTAAAAAAATTGGGTAAAAAATAAATAAAAACCTTTCTTTTGACACACTTGACATCATTTTTTTGACAAACTTATAATGCCAAACTTAAAATTTTTAAAATCCCTCCAGCGGCTTTCCCTGCAGCGTAGGTAATGACGGCCGGCCGACAGATAGACATACATTTTTTTTTGCTTTTTTAGAATCAGTAGGTCCTAAAATGTCGAGAAATGGCAAAAAAAGTGGGGGTAAGAATTTCACTTTGTGCTCATGAATGTAATACTTAGGTTTTTCAGACCGAAGTAAAACTCAATTTCTTACAATAGATAGTACCAACCACTCCACAATTCCTGGCTCCTCAATTTTACATTTTTTTCTGGGAGTTTATGCTTAAACAAGATAAACATGTTCAAGCATTACCCCAAAAATCTCCTCTTGCTTCAAGATACAGCCCTTCGAAAACTGACATTTTCAAACAATATTACGATATATTTACTTCACCACAATTTTAAATTGTGTGAAGTAATGCAATCTATTGTGAAAAAAAAATCTTACATACCCCAAATTTTATTTTTTCTTTTGTTTTGGACCATCCTCTATCTAAATAGCCAAAAAAAAATTTGGTGTACGTCTGTGTGTGGGTGGGTGGGTGGGTGAGTTTTCTGCATAGGATCTTGATGAAACTTTGGCAAATGATACAGGTTCACTTGAAAATAGAAGATCTGGATTCATTTTAAATTTGGACAAAATGGCGGGGGGTCTCCCGAACACCTCTAAGTTTAAATCTTGAATAACTTCTAAACCCGAGCTATGATCTTATTGAAACTTAGTATATAAGGTTTTATTACTGTTTCCAAAATTTCTGCATACCAACTTCCGGTTTGTCACTTCCGGTTAAAAAGTTTTTTTTTCAGGTGTTTATCCCTACTGTAGCCTACAATTACCGAACGATTTTCATGAAACTTTGGTAAAAGCTTTTAAATAACATGAGAAATATTTTATCAGCTTTTGGAGCACATTGGATAAAGGGTTGGGGGGTCCACCATACAACAGGTGGTTTTTTTCCACAAAGTTTTTATGTTTGTTGGGAGCATAAAACATTCATTCGTGAATGAATTTTGATGGCACTTTGGAAAAAGACGCAAACATGTATGACAAAGAACTGATTAGTTTTTGAGCGATAGTGTAAACAAAGGGGGGGGGGGGTCCCTGGAGCACCTGTTTTTTTGAAAGCACTATAACTTCTGTACCTGATAAGTGAATTGGATGAAACTTGGTACATGAGTATGTAGTACGGTTTAAAATAGTTCTGCATCCCAACTTCCAGTTTTTCACTTCCGGTAAAAAATTTTTTTTTGTACTTTTTTGAAGTTTTTTCAGTGTCTTTATGCACACTACAGCCTACAATAATGAAGTGATTATGATAAAACTTATGGAATAGGGTTTCAATTAGTGTGAAAAGATAATTATCATGTTTTGGGACACATTGACCAAAGTGGTACACTACCATACAACTGCTGACTTTTCACACTTTGTTTTTTAAGTTTGTTGGGGGCATACAGACTTCATTCATTAATTTATTTTAATGACACTTTGGAAAAAGATGGAGACTTAAATAACAAAGAACTGATTAGTTTTTGGATAATATTGGAAAAAGTGGTGGGGGTCCTCCCGAACACCTGTTTAATGTGTCACACATTTTTCAATGTTTGTTGGGAGCACATAGCATTCGTTCGTGAACGAATTTTGATGACACTTTGGAAAAAGATGCAAACATGTATGGCAAAGAACTGATTAGTTTTTGAGCGATAGTGAACAAAGTGGTGCAAACATGTATGGCAAAGAACTGATTAGTTTTTGAGCGATAGTGAACAAAGTGGTGGTCCCTGGAGCACCTGTTTTTTTGAAAGCACTATAACTTCTGTACCTGATAAGCGAATTGGATGAAACTTGGTACATGAGTATGTAGTACGATTTACAATAGTTCTGCATCCCAACTTCCGGTTTTTCACTCCCGGTAAAAAAATTTTTTTTGTACTTTTTTGAAGTTTTTTCAGTGTCTTTATGCACACTACAGCCTACAATAATGAAGTGATTATGATGAAACTTATGGAATAGGGTTCCAATTAGTGTGAGAAGATAATTATCATGTTTTAGGACACATTGATCAAAGTGGTGGGGGGTCTACCATACAAATGCTGACTTTTCACACTTTGTTTTTTAAGTTTGTTGCGAGCATACAGACTTCGTTCATTAATTTATTTTAATGACACTTTGGAAAAAGATGGAGACTTAAATAACAAAGAACTGATTAGTTTTTGGATAATATTGGAATAAGTGGTGGGGGTCCTCCCGAACACCTGTTTAATGTGTCACACTTTTTTCAATGTTTGTTGGGAGCACACAGCATTCGTTCGTGAACGAATTTTGATGACACTTTGGAAAAAAATGCAAACATGTATGGCAAAGAACTGATTAGTTTTTGAGCGATAGTGAACAAAGTGGTGGGGGGTGTCCCATACACCTGTTTTTTTTTTAAAGCTCAATAACATCTGTACCTGATAATCGAATTGGATGAAACTTTGTACATAAGCATTTAGTATGATTTACAAAAACTCTGCATCCCAACTTCCAGTTTTTTACTTCCGGTAAAAAAAATTTTTTTAATTGTTGGCAGTTTTTTCTGTATCTTTATGCACACTACAGCCTACAATAATGAAGTGATTATGATAAAACTTATGGAAAGGTTTCAATTAGTGTCAGAAGATAATTATCATCTTTTGGGACACATTGATCAAAGTGGCGGGGGATCTACCATACAACTGCTGACTTTTCACACTTGGTTTTTAAAGTTTGTTGGGACATACAGATTTCATTCATTAATCAATTTTAATGGCACTTTGAAAAAAGATAAAGACTTTATTGACAAAAAATTGACTATTTTTTGGACAATATTGGGATAAGTGGTGGGGTCCTCCCGAACACCTGTTTATTGTTTCAATGTTTGTTGGAAGCATACAACATTCGTTCGTTAAGTAATTTGGATTACACCTTGCAAAAAGATGCAAATATGTATGGCAAGGAACTGATTAGTTTTTTTAGCGAAAGTGTACAAAGTGGTAGGGGGTCCTCCAAGCACCTGTTATTTTGGAAGCTCAATAACTTCTGTACCTGATAATCTAGTTGGATGAAATTTGGTACATACACAGTTAGTACGGTTTACAACAGTTCTGCATCCTAACTTCCGCTTTGTCACTTCCGATATCTTTTTTTTACTTTTTCTCGTACAACAGAATTTATGTTTGTTGGGATACTACTGCCTGCTTTAATATTTTTATTATTAGAACTACGAAGTCCATAATATTGGTTAGCTTTTAATTAAAGTATTTTATGGATATTAGCTCATTATATATCCAGAACACTATGTTTCCAGAGCTGTGGTGAAGTCAGCCTATGCATCAGCGTCGCAATATTTTTTTTATGATGTGACTTCAAATACTAGACATTATTTACTCTAAACCCATCGTAATATTGTATCTTTTATACAAATAAAATAAAACACTTACCTGATATAAACAAAACGTTTTTATTCATATTCACTTCACTATCATTAATAATTTTAATTTTTAAAATCACCAATTTTTTATTACATTTAACTTATAAGTAAACAAAAAATTCTTATTAGACCTTTACTGACGTCTATATAAATTTCTTTCAAACGCATTTGTGAGTAACAATGTATGAGCTTCCTCCAATTATTATATAGGCTATTCGCCTAAATGATAATGGTTAATAACGATTTTCTAAAATTTGAAATAATTGATTTTCTTGCAATTATAAAGATAAATTAAGGGTGTTGTAGTTAAGTTATTTTTACAATAGTTAAATTATTTTATTATCAAAGTTTATGATAGACACCGTTGCACAGCGGTACAGATCAATTTCAGTTCGACAAAAATTCATTTTATGAGTGATTCTTATGTATTTTTTAACGCTCAATCCGAATCTGCCATCGGTTTTTCCCCAGGTCAGCCATTTCCCCGAAAAACCGAATTTTCGGAGTTAAGGTACAAAGTGTTTTTTTTATGATTCCTTTGGTTTTATATATAGTCATTTTATGAAGAAAAATGAGTTTTTTCGGGTTTCCATGATAGATAGGTAAAAAATAACTTCAGATTCGGATTCAGCGACCAAAAGTATGGTAGAAACGATATAAAACTTTACTAGTTTGTTAACTTTAAATTTGACCTCACGTGACCTTTGAGAGATCACATCTTAATTTCCGCAAAAGTCCTCACTAATTTATGGGTGTCCAATTGAAGCCTGTGTTATATGCACCCGCGTTCAAAAGGTTTAAAAGCTCTTACAATTAAAATCTGTAATTGTTATATATATTATACTTGCTTTATATAAATAATTGTATATAATAACATGATATAAAAATAAGAATTTTATTAGAGCAATCGTTCAGTTCATCCAAAAAGTGATAACAATAAACTTGTACTTGAAAAATAAATAAATATTAATATAAAATAATAAATAAAAATCGATCAAAAGTTTTCCTGTTTCATTTGAAAATTAAAAGTTAGAAAAGTGTTCATAGTTGAAAAACTTAATCTTAACAATTTGGTGACAGCTTTAAGATAAATGGTGCCAAACGATAATAATCGTGCATCTAGTTATAGTTAAAGTTTTTCTATAAAAAGTTTATTTAAATTTTTATGAACAATAATTTTTAATAGTGAACTGTACTTATTGTACATATTTAACTACAAAAAAAAACAAGAACGTACATCAACATTTATTGTACTTTAAAAAAAAATTTTCTGCTACATAAACAATGCCAAACGATAAATATTATTGTTCCGTGTGCATTCAATAGTGTTTAAGTTTTTGAAAAACATAATCAAAATACTAATTTCTAAATAGTGCTACTTGTTAAAATTAAATTTTGAAAAAACACAGTATCAATTATAAATTTTGTGGGAAAAATAAACATGTTAATCGTTAATCGTTAATCATAAAAAAAAATAATAATAAGAACGTACATCAACATTTATTGTACATATTTATAAAAAAAAATTTTCCTGTTATTGAAATTGCTAAATAAAATTGTATTGCTGCTACTGAAGTTAAATGGTTTTGCTGCTACTAAAGTTATATGGTTTTGCTGCTACTAAAGTTATATGGTTTTGCTGATACTAAAATTATATGGTTTTGCTGCTACTGAAGTTATGTTTGGAAGTTTGTCATTTTTTATCAATGCATATCTAATGGAAAATAATCGAATGTAAGGTAATAATAATCGTCAGGTCATACGTACATACAACATTGATACGGGATTTGGATTTGTGTGTATTGTATGAGTAAAATTTTTCTTATAAATTCTTATAAATTTTTCTTTATAAATTGAAAATAAATGATTAAAATTTTTCATAACAAGGTGACAAATAGTAAATGAATTGATTAGCGTGAATTATTTTATTATATGTTTTTTTAGAAGAGTATTTTCTTATAAAATATTTAACATTAATACATTAATACATTTTTAAATAGTTTTTTTTGAATAAGTCACACTTTGATTAATGCCGTCTCTCGATTCTCTTCAACTACGTAACAGAAAAGTACAAAAAAATAATAATATTAAAATCTCAGATTCGAATATAATTATAATATTAATACGGAAACACAAAATTTACCGGTAGTTACCAGACCATCTACGTCTCTTTTGCCTTACTACCACTTAACATTTCCTATATTATTGGAACCTGGGTTAGTTCATGCAGGTTTATATAATACGAGTTCTACTGATTCCAAAGAATTGATCCCTTCCACAATGGATTTTAGTTTCGATCGAGCCTTCAAATTAATCCCTGAGTTTAATGGAAGTCAGGATAAGCTTCACAGATTTCTAAATTGTTGTAATATAATTTACAAAGATATAAAAATGGAAGATATTCCCACCCTTATGGAACTAGTGTTATGGAGCCACTCTTATCCATAACCATTGAGTCACTGTAAGTAATTAATCTGTATTGTAATATTTGTTGATTAATTATTATTTAAAACTATTTAAAGGAAAACAAATATTACGTTACAGTTTAAAAAAACCAATGAATAAACCATTTGAAAGGAAACTCAAATTCTATTGACATTTTCCGCAAACTATGCAATTAATAAAAGTGTGGAAAATGTTAATAGAAAGAAAAAACAGTTAGTCTAGTAGAAGCACCGCAACCCTGAACATCAGGGAATATAATTATTAACATAATATTTAATTAGTGAAATAATTCCATAATAATTATATTATAATGATCAAGTTGAATAATGTAATAATAATTGGTTACTAATAAAATATTGATTACAAAATATAAATAAAATATAACAGAAAATCAATTAAAAAAGTCAAAGTGTTTTCTTTATAATAAAAAGTGAAAAAGAGGTTTAGCCAATTAAGAAATTCAGAACATAATTTGGTGACAGCGGTGGGATACTGAGGATAAAGCATCTGCCTCAGTATCCAGAATTCGAACACTCCAACATTCAATAAGAAAAAAGAATAAACAAAAATTAATACAAAATTTTTGTCAGAAATCAAAATACAGCAAATCCATCACTACTACATCCAGTTTTCAATATTTCATCAGTTTCAACAGCAAATTTCAAAACAACGCAAAACAAAAATCAACACAAAATATTTGTCAAAAATCAAAATACAGCAAATCCATCACTACTACATCCAGTTTTCACTATTTCATCAGTTTCAACAGCAAATTTCAAAAATCAAAATTAGCCAATTCAAAATTAACAAAGTAAATTCCAAACATCTAGACCATCAATACAACATGTTCAAAATGTAAGTTATTTAATTCTTTTATGTGTAAAATAATTTAAATTAAAAAATAAAAAAAAACCTAATTTCATTTTATTCCAATTTTTAAATAAAATTATTATAAAAAAAAATAAAGAAATATGATTCTTTAATCGAATAATTAATATAATTTTTTTTATTCTGTTGTTGCCTTCCGCATAACAAAACATAATTTTTAATTGCAAACTAAAACAAAAAAAAACAAAATTTAATACCTTCAATGGAATTTTTTTTTTACTTCGCAAATTGATATTTTTTCCCATACGCCGCAAATAATAATTTACTAATTTCAAATAAAATAAAACAAAATTCGTGTACTAACATAATAAGTTTGTTTATGAGTGTCGAATTTTTTGTTGTTAAACATAATAAAAACAAACATAATAAAAGTTTTAAAATCATATGGACCTTAATATAAACCTACGTAGCAGAAAAATCGTAAAATCGAAAAACTATAGTGAAAGTAGTTCTGAAGAAGACAATCCTCTTCTAAGGCCAAAGTCCCCACCTATAGTTTCAAATAGTTTACCTGATAAACCTGTGTCGATTAAAATGGCTACTTTTGATATGTCACAAACTATCAAGATGATTCCAGAATTTAATGGAAATTCAATGGAATTGCATAGATTCTTGCAAATAGCAGACATACAATACAAAAGAGCGAAAACGGCACCGGAAAAATTAGACTTTTTAGACGTTATAACATCCAAACTAGTTGGTAGAGCCTATAACTTAATCTTAAGGTACCACACATACGGTTGTTGGGAAACACTTAAGAAAGCAATAGAACTAAACTTTTCTAAACTCCGAGCGGTACAATTAATTATGGCTGATATATTCACACTGTCTCAAGAGGTTGGGGAAAACGTTAATCAATACGCTGCTAGAACTGAAAAATTGTTCGATGAACTTAATATGGCATGTTCCACAACGTTGGATTCTGACTCACAAGGAATTAGAAAACTAAATGAAACCACGGTATTAAATAGTTTTATCAATGGATTGCGTGACCCTTTGCGTCTTATATTACGTGCTGCTAGACTCGATACACTTTCCGCGGTTATAGATTTAGCTTCTCAAGAAGAAAAACTTAACCAAATTCAAATTCGGACGGATTCCAACAAATTATATTGTACAAATTGCAAAACTACTACGCACAATACAAAAGCTTGTCGTAGACGTAGTTTCAACAATAATGAATCCAGTCAGAGTGCCAATAGATTTCCTCGTTTCAATAACTATATCAAGCCACAAGTACAAGTTATACAAGAAGTACCAAAAATTTGTAATTATTGTAAAAAGAAAGGCCATACAATAGACGTTTGTAGAAAACGGCTCTACAACTTTAATAGAACAAATAATCTCCAGGAAAACTCTCAAGTGCTTGCTTCGACCAGCACACCGATGCAGGCACAAGACCTACAACAAAGTGCATCAAAAATCCAGAACCTATAAAACAAATCTCAGAATCTCACATACAAAATTCAGAACCTCGAAAACAAAATACAGAAACTCTAATACAAAATACAGAACCTCTAATACAAAAACCAGAACCTCTAAAACAAATCTCAGAACCTCCTACTCATAGCTCAGAATCTCTAATACAATATACAGAAGCTCTAATACAAAATTCAGAATCTCTACAACAAATCTCAGAACCTCCTACTCAAAGTTCAGAATATCAAATACAAAATCCAGAAACTCTAACACAAAATTCAAAAACGATTACGCGAACGTCAGAACATTTTCCAAAAACTCAAATAGATTATCCAGAATCTCAAATAAGCAAACAAAAATGTATTCCCAAATATAACATATCCAATTCTAATATAAAAAACTCTTCATCTCGAATATCCTGTTCGAATTCTATATCGCAACCCGAACAATATATAAATATAAACAACACTGAGAATAAAACATTCTCTTGTGTTTTAGCGCTAGAAGTTTCTGGGACAAAAAATGTCAACACAAAATTCTTAATAGACTCTGGTGCAAATGTTTGTTTAATTAAACTAGATACTATAAGTCCTAATACCATTGTGGAGAAGACCTCAATAAAATTAAACGGAATCGGTCCAGCACCATTATACACATTGGGTACTACCACATTAAATATTAAATTTCCACATTCGAACATTCATTATCCTATTAAGTTTCACATCGTCGGCTCAGATTTTCCAATTAGCCAAGATGAAATAATCGGTGAAGATTTTCTAAATCAAACAAACTCCATAATAGACTTCGGTAAAAGTTTTATCAAATTGAAACTGCATGAAAAATTTATTTCCATTCCATTTCAAACTCACAAATCAAAAATAGTTATTCCAGCTAGATCTGAGAAAATTATCAAATATGGACCAGTGAATTTTAATGAAGATGCATTAATTATATCACAAAACTTGCAAGACAATGGAATAATTATATCCAATACGTTAGTAAGTCCACACAATGGGTATGTTTTTCAAAGTATACTTAACCCAACAAACGAAACAAAAGAAATTAGTGACAAATTAGAAATACAATTTGAGTCAACAAAAGATTACGAGATTTTTCACATGCAAACCAATTATAATCAAAATACAATAGATGGAAGACTTCGTATTCTAAAAGAAACTTTAAAACTAAATAATTTGAATCTAGAGGAACGAAACTCAATTTTAAACATTTGTAGGGAGTTCAATCACCTTTTCTTTATCGAAGGTGATAAGTTAACAGCAACCACAGCAACAACGCACGAAATAAACACAGATCCTATGTCGATTCCTATAAACAGAAGACCCTATCGTTTAGCCGAAATCCATAAAAATGAAATAAACTTGCAAGTTAAGGATATGCTTGATAAAGGAGTAGTACGTCATAGCCATAGTCCTTGGAATGCTCCACTCCTTGTTGTGCCAAAACGTCCTGGCATCCTTGATGAGGAAAAGAAGAAGTGGCGCATTGTCGTAGATTTTCGGAAACTGAACAAAATTACCATACCAGATGCTTTTCCGCTTCCTAATATCGAAGATATTTTGGGACAACTAGGTGATTCAAGGTACTTTAGCACATTGGACCTAGCAAGCGGCTTTCATCAAATTGAAGTTAATGAAGCTGATAAACCAAAAACTGCATTTAGCACCAGTAATGGTCATTTTGAATTCAACCGTATGCCATTTGGTCTAAGAAATGCACCTCCAACATTTCAACGGTTAATGAACGTAGTCCTAACCGGTCTACAAGGAATAAAATGCCTAGTTTACTTGGATGATATTGTTATCTATGGCAAAAATTTATCAGACCACAACAGTAAACTAGTTCTAGTTCTCAAAGCTTTAGAAAAATATAACTTAAAACTTCAACCGGAAAAATGCAACTTTTTGTATAAAAAAGTAATGTATTTAGGGCATGTGATATCAGAACAAGGTACTAAACCAGATCCACTTAAAATAGAAGCCGTTCAAAAAATTACTCCTCCTAAATCCCAAAAACAACTTAAATCGTTTCTAGGCCTAGTAGGTTACTATAGAAAATTCATTCCAAATTTTGCAAAGTTAGCAAATCCCTTAAATAAATTACTCAGGAAAAATAACGAATTTAAATGGGATGCATTTTGTGACGAATCATTCAATAAATTAAAACAAGCAATCGTAACATATCCTATTTTGCAATATCCAAATTTCAAAGAACATTTTTTTATTACTACGGACGCTAGTAACGAAGCAATTGGTGCTATTTTATCACAAAAATGTAATACTGACAAACAAGATTTGCCCTTGCTAGTCGTGTATTAAATAATGCTGAAAGAAACTATTCTACAATCGAGAAAGAAGCGCTCGCTGTAGTATGGGCTGTCACACACTTTAGGCCATATGTGTATGGACGCAAATTTACCATCGTGACAGATCATAAACCTTTAGTTTGGATTTTTAACCTGAAGGATCCTACTTCAAGAATTATGCGCTGGCGCATTAAGCTTGAAGAATACGATTTCAATGTCATACATAAATCTGGTTATTTAAATACAAACGCTGACGCTTTATCACGACTTGACACAGCGCAAGTAAATGTGACTACAAGAAGTTTAGCAAAGGAAACTCCAAACTCTTCAACAGAAAATCAAGATAAAACACAAGAAAATATTCAAGCAATATTAGATTCAGTTCCTACCTCAAAAATAACAGAATTAACAGAGCCGAACGAAATCAAACAAGTAATATTTGAATATCATGATGCACCTCTTGGATGGCATCAGGGCATAAAGAGAACATTTTACAGAATAAAATTAAAATATAAATGGAAAAATATGTACAAACAAATAGAAAACTATATTAAATCTTGTACTATTTGCCAAAAAAACAAAACCCATAATAAAACTAAGATGCCTATGGAGATTACTAGCACGTCAAAAAAAACCTTTCGAGAAAATATCTTTAGACATAGTCGGACCTTTACCTGAATCGGAACATGGTAATAAATATCTTCTCACTTTTCAAGACGATTTAACTAAATTCGTTCAAGCTATCCCTATACCAAACCAAGAATCAAACACAATTGCTGAAGCATACGTACGTAAGATAATATGTATTTTTGGAATCCCAAAAATTCTTCTTACCGATCAAGGTGCTAATTTTCTTAGCGAGCTATTCAAGAGAGTTTGCAAATTGCTTAAAATAAAGAAAATTCAAACAAGTCCATATCATCCTCAAAGTAATGGCGCTTTAGAACGTTCACATCGTACCCTTGGTGATTATTTACGGAGTTACGCTAGCAAAGATCCAGAAAATTGGGATATTTGGATAGACTATGCAGTGTTTTGCTACAATACAACACCGCATACATCAACAAATTTTTCACCATACGAAATTCTTTTTGGTTTTAAACCAGAAATTCCAACATCTCTGTCTCGAGCAATAGAACCTTTGTACAACTATGATGATTACGTACTAGAATTAAAAGCGCGTCTACAAAGTGGCTATGAGCTTGTTCGAGAAAATCAAATTGATGCCAAAGAAAAATCTAAACTCCGATATGATAAAACCTCTAACCCTTGTACATTTCAAGTTGGAGATGAAGTTTTGTTAGAAATCAAAAATCGAACAAACAAAAAACTTACACCAACTTATAAGGGACCATATGAAATTCTTGAAATAAAATCTCCCGTGAACTCTGTAATTAAAGTAAAAAATAAACCCAAAATCGTACACAATTATTTATTAAAATTATATATACAATAATTTCTTTTCTCCTCTCATAATTTCCCAACCATGTTATAATTACAGAATACTTTTAATAATACCACAAATCATCTGCTGCTATGCAGATATGTTGCCACTAACAACACCCGGTATTTATACGGAAAAAATTGGAATACTTCAAATGGCGGTATCAAACTGGAAATTTTTATTTAACTTAGAGCATGCTAACTTCAACACAGAAATATCAAGCATGAACTATGATTTAAATACACTTGAAACGCTTTGTAACAGCATTATTACATTTACACAAACTGATAATTGTAAAATCGAAATTAACTTCCTGAAACAAACATACATGGAAGTTAATCAGAACCAAGATATTATCTCAGAATTGATAATTAGAAAAAACGACAGTAGACAAAAAAGAGGTCTCATTAATGGTATTGGAAACATTCAACACTTTTTGTTTGGAACTATGGATTCAAATGACGCTGAAAGGATTGATTTAGCCATAAAAAATATAAACGAAAACCAAATGAAAGTGATTCATTTGGAAGAATCGCAAACCACTATCATTTCAGAATTTATAGATAACTATAAATTAACCGAGAAAAAATTAAATAGAAACTTCAAAACTATACATAAGCATATAAATCGAATAATAGATCAAGTAGACAACTTAACTGAATTCAATCAATTAACTCATTTATTTGATGAAACATCCCTAATTTTATCAACTTACGCTAAAACCCTTATCAAAACACAAAATGATATAATAAATATTATACAAGACGCCAGATTAGGAAAACTAAGCAACAAATTCTTAAACTCGGAAGTATTCACATTGGCCATTAAAACAAATTCAACTAGAACAACAGAACAATATCAGATTTCCTTTTAATCTCAACAGATTAAGCCTCAAACTTATAAATTCAATAGTGAGTGTCCAACCGCTCTATACTAATAACAATTGGGTAATAGAAGTTAAAATACCACTTATTTCAGAGAACTTTGAATTATATAAGACTACAACTTTGCCATTACGCTACAACCAAGAATTTTTCTATTACGTAAAAATTGGAGGCGATTACGTTGCAATAAACGAAGATCTTCAACGCTACGTTTTTCTAAGCAAGTCGGATCTAAGTCAATGTATCAAATTCCAAAAAAACAATTACCTATGTAATCAAAATCTTGTATACCACAGTGCAAACGTAAACAATTGCGAAATTAAATTATTTTCTGGAGAACTAAAACCTGATAATTGTGAAGTTAGAATTTTTAAAACAACGCATGAAATTTGGTGCAATCTTTTTGAGCCTAACGCATGGCTGTACGTTGTACCTGAGACAACTTCTATAAAAATAATCTGCCTTGGGAATTATTCCATCGAAAAGTAGACAGATAGCGGTATCTTTAGATTAAAACCAAACTGCAAAGCTTTTACAAAACAAGTCAACCTACAATCACAAATTCCTGACAAAGAAACTATGCCATTTACTTTTGTTTTTAACGGGTTTTTAACTAACATAACCTTAAACATTTCGCAAAATTATTCATTTGTTTCTCCCCATATACAGCATATGGAAGATTTTAACTTAGATAAATTCAGTATAGATTTAAAATCTTTATTTAATCCAACCTTAAAAGAATTTGATTCTCATACAAAAACTTATACCGTTACTTTAATTTCAATAATCTTTCCAATACTAACCGCAATAATATTATTCTTTCTTTACAAAAAATATCTAAAAATCAAATGCACGAGAACAATTAATTCCGTTGAAGAACAGGCATAAAAAAAAAAATTTTTGATTAAAATTTAATTAAAAAAAAAACCAAAACCAAATTAATTTAAGAATTATTCAATTTTCCATTTTATAAAACCAAATTAATAATAATAAGTTTTCTCGTTTATCAAATTTAAGCTAAGAGTATACGTAATAATAATAATGATATAATTAAAATAATCCAAAAAAAAAAGAAAAAAGGAAATGTATTGCTAATAAATTTCATTAATCTATTATCAAATACAATTTTTATAAAATAAACTTAATAAATAAATAAAACTAAATTAGTTTAATAAGAAAATTAATAATTGAAATTGAATATCAAGAATATATTATCTAAGCAATAATAAGAAAAATAATAATAGAATATATCTAAGCAATAATAAAAAAAAAACGAAAATATCAAATTAGAATTTAAGCAAATATAAAGTAAATTTAAAAAAGAAAAGAGACTAGGTAGCCAAAAGAAAATTTTCTTTTTTTCCTTTCAACTTTCTTTTTTCTAAGGGGGGAGGGGTGTTATGGAGCCACTCTTATCCATAACCATTGAGTCACTGTAAGTAATTAAACTGTATTGTAATATTTGTTGATTAATTATTATTTAAAACTATTTAAAGGAAAACAAATATTACGTTACAGTTTAAAAAAACCAATGAATAAACCATTTGAAAGGAAACTCAAATTCTATTGACATTTTCCGCAAACTATGCAATTAATTAAAAGTGTGGAAAATGTTAATAGAAAGAAAAAACAGTTAGTCTAGTAGAAGCACCGCAACCCTGAACATCAGGGAATATAATTACTAACATAATATTTAATTAGTGAAATAATTCCATAATAATTATATTATAATGATCAAGTTGAATAATGTAATAATAATTGGTTACTAATAAAATATTGATTACAAAATATAAATAAAATATAACAGAAAATCAATTAAAAAAGTCAAAGTGTTTTCTTTATAATAAAAAGTGAAAAAGCGGTTTAGCCAATTAAGAAAATCAGAACACTAGTTCAAATAAATTTGGTTGATGATGCGTACAATAAAACCGTTTTAATAAATAAATATAATTCATGGCAAGAATTAAAACAAGATTTAAAATCGAAATTTCTTAATGTTAGAACATTTGAACATGTTCAGGTAGAACTAGTACAAGCCCAACAACGTTTCGGTGAGCCTGTCAAAGATTTTGCGAATAGGATAGAAAAATTACTGGCCGAATTAAATACATCTTCTCTTAACGGCAATGATAAATTAGATAAAAATATCCAACAAATTAATTCTCGTACTGCGCTAAGATCTTTTCAAGATGGATTAAAAGATCCAATTAAATTAATAATAAAAGCATCCAGATATGATAACCTTAAAGATGCTATTTTCAAAGCTATTGAAGAAGAAAGTCTGGTCGTATCTAGCAAGAACAAACTGATTAAAAATGAAGTTTCTACTACACCAACCACTTGCCAGATATGCTCTAAAATTGGTCATACCGCCAAAACCTGCTACAATCGTAATTCAACCAACCATCAAAATTACTATACAAATTCTTTCCCTCAGAATAGCAATCAAACTCATTCTCCTCGGCAATTTAGACCGACTTTTAGCCAACCTCCTCGTATAAATCATTTATTCTTAAGTTGTGCCTATTGTAAAAAACAAGGCCATCATGTTAGTGTATGTCGCTCCAGAAATAGAGTTAACCAAAATAACAACAATCAAGTTTCATTGAGTCCACAATTGGGAAACTCGAGCGAACCCAACTGCGAATGCAACGATGCAGTGGTTCGGGTTCAGGACATCTAAATCTGCATCAAAATCACAAACATACAGTTATCGACACCAAAAATAGTTTTAACTCTCAACTAAATCCTTCCTATCCACCATATTCTCAAGAACTACAAACAAAAAATATACTTTCCTTGTCAATCAACTTCCATAATGATGACATGAAATTTGTGTGTTTGGACTTAGATATCTTAAGCACACCTCAAGTTTTCTTGGTAGATACTGGTGCAGATATCAGCATTTTAAAAAAAAATTATATTATACCTGAAACAAAATGTAATCCAGACTTGAAGGTTTCTCTTAAGGGAATAACTTCAGAACATATAGAAACATTGGCAGTATGTCCTTCAAACATTATTTTATCAAATGAATGTCTAGTTCCTCACCGTTTTCATATAGTACCCGAAGACTTTCCTATCAAATGTGCAGGCATCCTTGGTAATGATTTTCTCAGACCTAACCAATGTACTATAGACTATTCTCTTAGTGTTATTAGAATAAATCCAATGGTTTATGAAACACGTGAAATTTTTTCGTTAAATCTATCTTCAAACAACCCACCAATAACTATTCCTAGTAGATCTGAAGCAAATGTAAAACTAAGATTTAAGACGGATCGTGACAGTGAATACCTGTGTCCGTCTCAAATGATTTCTCCGGGTGTTTACATTGCAAATTCCATCATAAAGGTGAATAATTCTTTTGCAGCTATAAACATTATAAATACAAACGACTTTTTAGTCAAATTAAACAATTTATACATTGAACCTGAAAATTTAAATGATTATCATATTTTCAAATTAGAGGATTGGTCCGACAGATTAGAAAATAGATTACCATTATTGGAAAATGAAATATGTATGGATCATATGAATTCCGAAGAGAAAATTTCTATTTCTAAGATTTGTCGAGAGTACAACGACATATTTTACTTACCAGGTGATCAATTACCAGTCACTAATGCAGGGTATCATAATATTCCACTGATTCCTAATACAAGACCAGTTAATATCAAACCTTATCGACTTCCACAGTCAACCAAAGTCGAAATTAATACTCAAGTAAAGGACATGATTGAGAAGGGCATTGTTGAGAATAGCAAAAGTCCATTTAATTCACCGTTACTAGTGGTCCCTAAAAAATCAACAGATGGCAGTAAACGGTTTCGAGTTGTAGTAGATTATCGGCGTTTGAACGACATAACAATAGATGATGTTTTTCCACTCCCTAATATAGTCGATATTTTGGATCAGTTGGGTGACGCAGTGTATTTTACCACTTTAGATCTAGCCGATGGCTACCATCAAATAGCCCTCAGTTCGGAAGATAAGCCAAAAACCGCCTTCAGCACTCAAATGGTCCACTATCACTTTACACGGATGCCCTTTGGTCTAAAAGGTGCTCCCGCTACCTTCCAAAGAATCATGAACAATGTTTTATCTGGATTACATGGTCTTAAATGCTTTGTGTATCCGGATGACGTAGTTGTCTACGGTCATAACCTTACAGATCACAATAAGAAACTGACCGAGGTATTTCAAAGCTTTAGAAAGTATAACCTTAAGCTTCAACCAAAAAAGTGCAATTTCCTTAGAAAAGAGATTTGTTATTTAGGTCACATTATAACCAAGAATGGAATAAAGCCAGATCCATCAAAAATTTATGCCATTAAAAATTTCCCAATCCCTAAAACTCCTAAACAGGTGAAATCTTTTTTGGGTTTCATCGGTTATTATCGTAGATTTATCGCCAAGTTTTCTGAAAGTGCGCAACCTTTAAATGCCTTGTTAAAAAAAAGACGTCAAATTCATTTGGGATGCGTTCTGTCAAAATAGTTTCGAAGTTTTAAAAGAAAAAATAATTAACCCTCCAATTTTGCAATACCCTAATTTTACGTGACGACTGATGCAAGTGATGTTGCGCTTGGAGCAGTTCTTTCTCAGAGAAAAGGTGACGATGACCTGCCAGTAGCTTTTGCAAGCAGGGTCATCAATAAAGCTGAACGTAACTACCCTACCGTGGAAAAGGAACTCCTTGCAATAGTATTTGCAGTTAAACGTTTTCGTCCATATTTATACGGCGTAAAATTTACAATTATTACAGATCATAAACCGTTAATATGGTTAAATAAATCTAAAAACCCCTCTTCAAGACTTATGCGGTGGAGAATAGAACTTGATGATTTTGATTTTGGGATAATATATAAAGCTGGGAAGAATAATGTCAACGCGGATGCCTTGAGCAGAATTGAATTAGAACCTGCCAATCAAGAAACCATTCATGCCATTACTCGCTCTCAGGTTAAATTAGACAACCAAAAAATACTTGATCAAAATCCCAGTATTCAACCAACTCAAAATTCCATTAATGATCTACGACCAACGGATAAACTCTCCGATGAAAAAACTTGCCTAGAAAATACTATTATTAAATTAGAAAACAATCTGGATATACAAAGAGTTATTAGTGAATTTCATGTATCATCTTTGGGTGGACATCAAGAAATAGGAAGAACTTTCAAAAGAATCAAATCTTATTATTATTTCCCGAAAATGTTGAGCACTATAAGAAAGGTTATATCTAAATGCGAATCTTGTCAAAAAAATAAGGTTTTTAAATCGAATAAATGTCCTATGGTATTAACAACGACATCAAAACGACCATTTGATAAAATTTTTCTTGACATAGTCGGTCCTTTAAATCCTTCTTATGATAATAATCGTTTTATATTGACTATACAAGATGATTTATCAAAATTTTCGCTAGCAATTCTTATAGAAAATCAGTTGTCACAGACGATAGCTGAAGCTTTTGTAGAAAATTTCATCTGCAGATTTGGAACCCCCTTATGTATTTTAACCGACCAAGGAACTAATTTCTTAAGTATTTTATTTAAAAATCTTTGTAAAATTTTGAAAATAAAAAAAATTCAATCTACTGCTTATCACCCACAAACAAATGGTGCATTGGAGAGATCACATCGAACTTTAATTGAGTACCTACGTAATTATACAAACAAAGATCCGAATGAATGGGATCGATGGCTGCCTTTTGCCATGTTCACATACAACTCTACTCCCCATACATCAACAAGTCTAATGCCATTTGAAATCGTTCATGGTTTCAAACCTAATATTCCCACAAGTCTTAGACATGTGCCAAGAGTTTTCTACAATCCTGATGATTATATTCAAAAATTACGCACGAAACTTGGAAATTCTTATGAAATGGCTCGAGAAAATTTAATCAAACATAAGGAAAAGTCAAAGTTATATTATGATCGAACTAGTAATAATGACATTAACACGCGTTTTTTTTGTTAATATAAAGATACTGATGTCAATTTTCTTTCTGCATATTAATTGGTTTTTGAAGTAAAACTTCTTTAGGCGCGTTGTAACGAGACAACATAGTGGGTTGTCCTTTATATGTAGTTTTTATTTAATTTTAATTAACTTTCTCTACAAGTTCCAAAAGAAAAAATGAGTGGGCACCTTTGAGAGCAAAAGTTATAGCCAGTTGAATCTCGAATAAAAAACCCGGGCATTATGGGGGGATAATAATGTCAAATCTTAAAATATATAATTAAAATATATATTAACAAAATCAAATATTAAGCTATACTAGACATCAAAATCCCAATTCGACTATTATAAAACGCCTTCAAAATCTCGACGGTAAATGTTTCCTTCCTAGCTCTTTTTCATAGCAAGTCATGCGGAATTGGAGCTGGGTAAAACTATAAAACTGTGCCAGACAAAGAACAACAAGATGTTGCTTTGCTATGCATCTTCCTCTTCAAGCTCTATGCCGTCAAATATTGCGCAAACTTCAAAGTCATCTTCATCCTCATCACTGTCACTATCCGTAGTTTAAAACAAGCTACGAGCTAAGGATTCAGTTTGAGGTGCTTTGGGCGCTTTTAATAATTGTATAACTTCAGGTGGTAGAGGAAGTCCCTTTCTGGTTTGAACTGATTTTGTTGAAAGTGAATAAGAAGAAATTAGCGGATCAGACGAATCCATTGCCCTATTAAACACGTCCGTCATTGTATAAACGCGTGAGCTCTTTCGGGCATGCTCTAATCTGTCACGTTTATAATACTTTTTTTTGGATTCTACACCTTCTTCGGACATCATTCCAATGGGTAGCGCACTGTCTTTAATTATTTCAGAGCCATGAATTAAAATTTTGTGGAGAGAAGCTGGCATATAATACCATTGGTATAATTGTAAGTATTTTGTAGCCAATGAAGTACAGGAAACGGCAAATTTTTCAGCGTTTATTGGTAACTGAGATGCAAAACAATATAATATTGTTCTCAGACCTTTAACAAATTCCGCTTCAATACCGAGTATGGAACTAAATTCTTCGTAATCTCCGACACTTTTTTTCCAATCTATAGGCTAAATGTAAGCATAATTCTAAGCATCTGATCCACGAATGTAGTGGCATAATTTCGTACAGCGTTGCATCTTTCTTAGGCATGAATACATTACATCCAATGTTTGATAAATTATTAAGTTGAGTTGGTGTCGCGCCGCATGTAGGACATGACTGGGCGGATTTGGTCCCAGTGATGGCATTCAGTACCTTTCCGTCAATAAGCGTCATGTATAATTTTGGTGTTACAATAATCTCTGTATCCCTATTTAATTGGATCGAAGCTGTAGACAAATTTGCTATCTCAGAATGAACAGATTGTTTCTCTGCTATTGATAGCTTTTCGGTTTCTTTTGTATACTGTACCTGCTACAATCGTAATTCAACCAACCATCAAAATTACTATACAAATTCTTTCCCTCAGAATAGCAATCAAACTCATTCTCCTCGGCAATTTAGACCGACTTTTAGCCAACCTCCTCGTATAAATCATTTATTCTTAAGTTGTGCCTATTGTAAAAAACAAGGCCATCATGTTAGTGTATGTCGCTCCAGAAATAGAGTTAACCAAAATAACAACAATCAAGTTTCATTGAGTCCACAATTGGGAAACTCGAGCGAACCCAACTGCGAATGCAACGATGCAGTGGTTCGGGTTCAGGACATCTAAATCTGCATCAAAATCACAAACATACAGTTATCGACACCAAAAATAGTTTTAACTCTCAACTAAATCCTTCCTATCCACCATATTCTCAAGAACTACAAACAAAAAATATACTTTCCTTGTCAATCAACTTCCATAATGATGACATGAAATTTGTGTGTTTGGACTTAGATATCTTAAGCACACCTCAAGTTTTCTTGGTAGATACTGGTGCAGATATCAGCATTTTAAAAAAAAATTATATTATACCTGAAACAAAATGTAATCCAGACTTGAAGGTTTCTCTTAAGGGAATAACTTCAGAACATATAGAAACATTGGCAGTATGTCCTTCAAACATTATTTTATCAAATGAATGTCTAGTTCCTCACCGTTTTCATATAGTACCCGAAGACTTTCCTATCAAATGTGCAGGCATCCTTGGTAATGATTTTCTCAGACCTAACCAATGTACTATAGACTATTCTCTTAGTGTTATTAGAATAAATCCAATGGTTTATGAAACACGTGAAATTTTTTCGTTAAATCTATCTTCAAACAACCCACCAATAACTATTCCTAGTAGATCTGAAGCAAATGTAAAACTAAGATTTAAGACGGATCGTGACAGTGAATACCTGTGTCCGTCTCAAATGATTTCTCCGGGTGTTTACATTGCAAATTCCATCATAAAGGTGAATAATTCTTTTGCAGCTATAAACATTATAAATACAAACGACTTTTTAGTCAAATTAAACAATTTATACATTGAACCTGAAAATTTAAATGATTATCATATTTTCAAATTAGAGGATTGGTCCGACAGATTAGAAAATAGATTACCATTATTGGAAAATGAAATATGTATGGATCATATGAATTCCGAAGAGAAAATTTCTATTTCTAAGATTTGTCGAGAGTACAACGACATATTTTACTTACCAGGTGATCAATTACCAGTCACTAATGCAGGGTATCATAATATTCCACTGATTCCTAATACAAGACCAGTTAATATCAAACCTTATCGACTTCCACAGTCAACCAAAGTCGAAATTAATACTCAAGTAAAGGACATGATTGAGAAGGGCATTGTTGAGAATAGCAACAGTCCATTTAATTCACCGTTACTAGTGGTCCCTAAAAAATCAACAGATGGCAGTAAACGGTTTCGAGTTGTAGTAGATTATCGGCGTTTGAACGACATAACAATAGATGATGTTTTTCCACTCCCTAGTATAGTCGATATTTTGGATCAGTTGGGTGACGCAGTGTATTTTACCACTTTAGATCTAGCCGATGGCTACCATCAAATAGCCCTCAGTTCGGAAGATAAGCCAAAAACCGCCTTCAGCACTCAAATGGTCCACTATCACTTTACACGGATGCCCTTTGGTCTAAAAGGTGCTCCCGCTACCTTCCAAAGAATCATGAACAATGTTTTATCTGGATTACATGGTCTTAAATGCTTTGTGTATCTGGATGACGTAGTTGTCTACGGTCATAACCTTACAGATCACAATAAGAAACTGACCGAGGTATTTCAAAGCTTTAGAAAGTATAACCTTAAGCTTCAACCAAAAAAGTGCAATTTCCTTAGAAAAGAGATTTGTTATTTAGGTCACATTATAACCAAGAATGGAATAAAGCCAGATCCATCAAAAATTTATGCCATTAAAAATTTCCCAATCCCTAAAACTCCTAAACAGGTGAAATCTTTTTTGGGTTTCATCGGTTATTATCGTAGATTTATCGCCAAGTTTTCTGAAAGTGCGCAACCTTTAAATGCCTTGTTAAAAAAAAGACGTCAAATTCATTTGGGATGCGTTCTGTCAAAATAGTTTCGAAGTTTTAAAAGAAAAAATAATTAACCCTCCAATTTTGCAATACCCTAATTTTACGTGACGACTGATGCAAGTGATGTTGCGCTTGGAGCAGTTCTTTCTCAGAGAAAAGGTGACGATGACCTGCCAGTAGCTTTTGCAAGCAGGGTCATCAATAAAGCTGAACGTAACTACCCTACCGTGGAAAAGGAACTCCTTGCAATAGTATTTGCAGTTAAACGTTTTCGTCCATATTTATACGGCGTAAAATTTACAATTATTACAGATCATAAACCGTTAATATGGTTAAATAAATCTAAAAACCCCTCTTCAAGACTTATGCGGTGGAGAATAGAACTTGATGATTTTGATTTTGGGATAATATATAAAGCTGGGAAGAATAATGTCAACGCGGATGCCTTGAGCAGAATTGAATTAGAACCTGCCAATCAAGAAACCATTCATGCCATTACTCGCTCTCAGGTTAAATTAGACAACCAAAAAATACTTGATCAAAATCCCAGTATTCAACCAACTCAAAATTCCATTAATGATCTACGACCAACGGATAAACTCTCCGATGAAAAAACTTGCCTAGAAAATACTATTATTAAATTAGAAAACAATCTGGATATACAAAGAGTTATTAGTGAATTTCATGTATCATCTTTGGGTGGACATCAAGAAATAGGAAGATCTTTCAAAAGAATCAAATCTTATTATTATTTCCCGAAAATGTTGAGCACTATAAGAAAGGTTATATCTAAATGCGAATCTTGTCAAAAAAATAAGGTTTTTAAATCGAATAAATGTCCTATGGTATTAACAACGACATCAAAACGACCATTTGATAAAATTTTTCTTGACATAGTCGGTCCTTTAAATCCTTCTTATGATAATAATCGTTTTATATTGACTATACAAGATGATTTATCAAAATTTTCGCTAGCAATTCTTATAGAAAATCAGTTGTCACAGACGATAGCTGAAGCTTTTGTAGAAAATTTCATCTGCAGATTTGGAACCCCCTTATGTATTTTAACCGACCAAGGAACTAATTTCTTAAGTATTTTATTTAAAAATCTTTGTAAAATTTTGAAAATAAAAAAAATTCAATCTACTGCTTATCACCCACAAACAAATGGTGCATTGGAGAGATCACATCGAACTTTAATTGAGTACCTACGTAATTATACAAACAAAGATCCGAATGAATGGGATCGATGGCTGCCTTTTGCCATGTTCACATACAACTCTACTCCCCATACATCAACAAGTCTAATGCCATTTGAAATCGTTCATGGTTTCAAACCTAATATTCCCACAAGTCTTAGACATGTGCCAAGAGTTTTCTACAATCCTGATGATTATATTCAAAAATTACGCACGAAACTTGGAAATTCTTATGAAATGGCTCGAGAAAATTTAATCAAACATAAGGAAAAGTCAAAGTTATATTATGATCGAACTAGTAATAATGACATTAACACGCGTTTTTTTTGTTAATATAAAGATACTGATGTCAATTTTCTTTCTGCATATTAATTGGTTTTTGAAGTAAAACTTCTTTAGGCGCGTTGTAACGAGACAACATAGTGGGTTGTCCTTTATATGTAGTTTTTATTTAATTTTAATTAACTTTCTCTACAAGTTCCAAAAGAAAAAATGAGTGGGCACCTTTGAGAGCAAAAGTTATAGCCAGTTGAATCTCGAATAAAAAACCCGGGCATTATGGGGGGATAATAATGTCAAATCTTAAAATATATAATTAAAATATATATTAACAAAATCAAATATTAAGCTATACTAGACATCAAAATCCCAATTCGACTATTATAAAACGCCTTCAAAATCTCGACGGTAAATGTTTCCTTCCTAGCTCTTTTTCATAGCAAGTCATGCGGAATTGGAGCTGGGTAAAACTATAAAACTGTGCCAGACAAAGAACAACAAGATGTTGCTTTGCTATGCATCTTCCTCTTCAAGCTCTATGCCGTCAAATATTGCGCAAACTTCAAAGTCATCTTCATCCTCATCACTGTCACTATCCGTAGTTTAAAACAAGCTACGAGCTAAGGATTCAGTTTGAGGTGCTTTGGGCGCTTTTAATAATTGTATAACTTCAGGTGGTAGAGGAAGTCCCTTTCTGGTTTGAACTGATTTTGTTGAAAGTGAATAAGAAGAAATTAGCGGATCAGACGAATCCATTGCCCTATTAAACACGTCCGACATTGTATAAACGCGCGAGCTCTTTCGGGCATGCTCTAATCTGTCACGTTTATAATACTTTTTTTTGGATTCTACACCTTCTTCGGACATCATTCCAATGGGTAGCGCACTGTCTTTAATTATTTCAGAGCCATGAATTAGAATTTTGTGGAGAGAAGCTGGCATATAATACCATTGGTATAATTGTAAGTATTTTGTAGCCAATGAAGTACAGGAAACGGCAAATTTTTCAGCGTTTATTGGTAACTGAGATGCAAAACAATATAATATTGTTCTCAGACCTTTAACAAATTCCGCTTCAATACCGAGTATGGAACTAAATTCTTCGTAATCTCCGAATGCTCGTCTAGCTGTATTTCCGTCATTAGACGTTCCACCATTAACGTTAGTAAAGTCTACTCTTAATCCCATTTTGTTCTTCAGCTCAGTTTGAATTCTTCTTTTATGGCCATCAACATTTTATTTGTCATGCGTCTGTACACGCCAACACTTTTTTTCCAATCTATAGGCTAAATGTAAGCATAATTCTAAGCATCTGATCCACGAATGTAGTGGCATAATTTCGTACAGCGTTGCATCTTTCTTAGGCATGAATACATTACATCCAATGTTTGATAAATTATTAAGTTGAGTTGGTGTCGCGCCGCATGTAGGACATGACTGGGCGGATTTGGTCCCAGTGATGGCATTCAGTACCTTTCCGTCAATAAGCGTCATGTATAATTTTGGTGTTACAATAATTTCTGTATCCCTATTTAATTGGATCGAAGCTGTAGACAAATTTGCTATCTCAGAATCAACAGATTGTTTCTCTGCTATTGATAGCTTTTCGGTTTCTTTTGTATACTGTAATTGAAGTGGTCTACAGAATCTGACAGAACTAGGTACGGGATTTTCCCAATATGGCTGTCCATTATCGCCAACTAATCGAAGTGGTATCACAGATGTGGCAAAAAGATGTGAATCGGATGATTCATCAGCAGTCCACTTTTGTTTATACCTAGAATGTCCACTACTACCGTCGAATCCCCATGAACATATTAATGTCGCATTCATAATACATTTTTTGCCGGCCGTAAGTTGCATGAAAACACCTTTCTGTAACTCAACTATTCTACTAGCTGTATGTTCAATCAAAGCTTGCAGAGTTACACAAGCATAAGTTTCAGTGTAATGTAATGGATAAATATTTGCATTGCGCACCTTGGCATTCGTTCTTAGGACTTGGTATGTACGTTTTGAAAGACGAAGATCTAAGATTAATGACAATGCCTCTTCATGGGTGTATGGTATAATTGATTTCGTTTTAAACGCTGCCAGCGCTTGCTGTGTCCTACTGGGACTTTTGTTTGCAAGCTTTACAAGTGCTGCTGCACATTTTGAGCCAGAACTAGTTCTATGTTTGAATGCTTGGCTTGTTGCTAGCAAAACTCTTTTATGAGGAATATCCGACACGAGCGTTTTCAGTTCCTGATTATGTAGCCTTTTCGTTCTATTGGCAAGACCCGTTCTTCTTGGACGCCCTACCTTTATTGAAGTCGTAGGAGCTTCAATTTCAGTGCTTTTATTGGTTATTCTTAAGCATTTAACATTAAACTCAGACGAAAGCCAATCAGAATATTGTGTAGCGAATTCCAATTTCTGTACTTGACATTGTTCCTTTCTGGTCTTATAAGCGGATAATAATCGGCTGATTGCAGGTCTAACGCTTTTGTCTAAGGTATAGTTTGTACTTTCGAGCTTTTTGGATAGAATTTCTATGCACTTTGTTGTGGGTCCTTCCTATACTTCGTTAGTATTTCAACTATGTCATTTCTAGACATTTTTAAGGGCTCATCGCTTTCACAAAGAGATTCAGGATGAGCGGGGCCTGCACCGGCCGGGGCGCTATCCCCGGCTTCATATGTTGTCAATCGCTGACCAGAATGGGGGTTGACGCCCCCATTCTCCCCTAGTCCAGCCTCCGCCGGTCGGGGCTCCGACGGATTGCCCCCAACAGGGACGCAGTATAGGCGAAGGGGGTTTTAGCACAATGCCTTACGAGGGTGGACCCCTTCTCCAAAACCGCTGTCCCAGCTCAGGGGAGAAAATAACTTTAGTATCAATTATTTACTAAAGTTCAGATTGATTCACCCACTATGTTAAGTTTTTACGAGCAAAGAATTTTTTAGAAATCCCAGCAACTTAAGTATTTTATTTAACTAATTACCATGCAACTTTGAATTTTGAAGTATCTATGATCGATGCTATTTTTGTATTTTGATCCGTGTAAACTTTGACTTACCTTCGAGATTTTGAAGGCTTTATAATAGTCGAATTGGGATTTTGATGTTTAGTATAGCTTAATATTTGATTTCGATAATATATATTTTAATTATATATTTTAAGATTTTGACATTATTATCCCCCCATAATGCCCGAGTTTTTTATTCGAGATTCAACTGGCTATAACTTTTGCTCCCAAAGGTGCCCACTCATTTTTTCTTTTGGAAGTTGTAGAGAAAGTACCAGGCTTCAATTGGACACTCATAAACTAGTGAGGACTTTTGCGGAAATTAAGATGTGACCTCTCAAAGGTCACGTGAGGTCAAATTTAAAGTTAACAAACTAGTAAAGTTTTATATCGTTTCTACCATACTTTTGGTCGCTGAATCCGAATCTGAAGTTATTTTTTACCTATCTATCATGGAAACCTGAAAAACCGAAAATTCGGATCGAAAAAAAAACCGGGTAAATTTAAAAACACATTTTTCTGCATAAAATGACTATATAAAACCAAGGGAATCATAAAAAAAACACTTTGCACCTTAACTCCGAAAACTCGGTTTTTTCGGTTTTTCGGGGAAATGGCTGACCTGGGGAGAAACCGATGGCAGATTCAGATTTAGCGTTAAAAAATACACAATAGTCACTCATAAAATGTACCACTGTGCGTTGGTACTTGGCGGAACATAATTAATAATTTAAAAAAATTTCAATTTAAACACTTGTCTTTTTTCGCAACTATTTTACTATTATTATATAATTGGAATAAATTTTAATACATAATTAAATATTTCTAATATGACGATTTGAAGTTTAAGTATAAAACTCTACAAATGTTTTGTTGGTACTTATATAAAAAGATTGTTGCAAAACAATTAAATTATTTCTTATTACTTGTATATAGTGATATGAAATATGAATGATATTTGCGATACTAATAAAAACTTCAGTTCACTAGCATAACATTAAAAATCATACAAGCAGGATTTAAATCAAAAGCTCTTTTATCAAACATAAAATTTACATTTTAACGGCCTGTTTCAAAACTATCGCACATAAAATCTGGTTTGAAAAGTTTGATTGTAAATATAATATTATTGGCTGTTGAATATTAAAATATAAGTTTTACATCAGCTGCGAATCGATTGCCCCTAAATGTATCTAATTAAAAATTTTGTTTCCATAAACTACCCATCAAACCTTTTGTTTCCAGTAAGTTGCCTTTATTTTGTTATCATCCATAAGAACTAATTTATAGTTAGTGAAATAGAACTATTTCTTCTAACGCCATTGGATAATTATATAGTTCGAGAAAAGTGGTAACTAACAATAAGACTCGTTATTTGTTTCTCTTTATTAGGTCTGAGAAGACAGCTTACATTGTTTATAAAATATTTAAATAAATAAGCACTGATAGTATCCCAGTGAACACAAGACATAAATATAACATCACACTGAGGTCATATATATGTGATGGAGTTGTTACTTAAATTTGATATAAAACTGACGTTTGTCATGACCATAACATGGTATCGTTTATGTGATCCCTCCATGACATCATGCTGATCTTAAGTTTTACTTTGATATGATGACATAATTTGGACTTTATGGATAATGATTTATTATGATAATAACTGATACTGAATACAAAATAAAACACATATATGAAAAATCGAACCAAAATTATTTTCTTGTTTCATCAGAAGAATAGTCGCAATTATTTGGATAGATGGTAGTATACTGAAGGTTTGCGTTTTTGTTTTGTTTCGTAGTATTAAGCAGGGTTGTTCCTTTACGCGTAATCTAAAATAGATTACATTACATGTAATCTATGTAATGTAATCTATGTCATCTATGTAAATTTGGCGTAATCTATGAATTTTGATTTAAGAAGAAATACGTGTAAATATTGTATTATCACTACTGAAAATTTTTTCTTAAAAGACATAATCAATAATATTGTCAAAAACAAGATCTTGCGATCTTGAAAAAAGTTAATGTATTGCTAAAAAATTTTAAAATTCACATATCAATTAAATAGATTGCATTATAGTTTACATTATAGATTACACGAAAATATCTCGCGTAATTTACACGTAATCTATGCGTAATCTATACATGTAAAGTAATCTATTATGTCTACGGCACAACCCTGGTATTAAGTTAAAATTGTATTTAGTGTCCTTGTTTTCGTGACATTCCTGCGCAGGATCTTGATGAAACTTTGGCAAATGATCCAGGTTCACTTGAAAATGGAAGATCTGGAACAATTTCAAAATGGGAGTATATGGCGGGGGTCACCCGAGCATCTCTAACTTTAAATTTTCAATAACTTCTAATGCTTTCGATCTTATTTAAACTTGGTATGTTAGGTCTTAGTACTGTTTCCAATACTGCGGCATACCACTTCCGGTTTGTCACTTCCGGTTAAAAAAATTTTTTTCAGGTGTTTATTCCTACTGTGGCCTGCACCTGATAACATCGAATTCGATGAAACTTAGTATATAAGCATTTAGTATTCATTTTATTTTTACTTTTTCTCGTACAACAGAATTTATGTATTTTTGGTATACTACAGCTTCCTTTAACGTTTATATAATTAGAACTACGCGAGATCTTTAACATTGGTTAGTCATTTATTAAAGGTTTTAGTTTTATGCTGTCAAAGTTTTTACTGTAAAATTTTCAAACTTCAACAAATGTTAGCAAACATTTTTGTTTAGAAAATGTTTGGGTAGTGGAGACAGATTGTTGGCAAACGATAGCAAACATTAGTAAATGTTTGTTGTTAGAGTTTGTACAGTGGAGACTAGCCTTTAACGAAACAAATTTTTGAGATAATAGAGTGGTCGTAGGCGTAAATAAAACCATTTCAATATGTTTATGTAAGAAATGAAGAACATTTTAATTAAAGTAAGAAATGAAGAACATTTTAATTGTAAATATGGTAAACATAGCTAAAATTTATTTAAATTAAATTAACAATACAATAGGATTTATTTAAAAATATTAATTATGTATTTTTCTTAAAATATATTGACAGATAAAATAGTTGTTTTATAGCCGTTGGCCATGTTGATTTCAATTATTTTTTATGAGCTGAAAAAATGCTGTGATTTAAATAATTAAAATATGGAGGGGCTGAAATCTCAAGCTCTGAGATATCAAGACTTCGGTCTGGGTTAAGGATTTTGATATAGTTTTCGGCAAAAAACTTTTACGAGGACATGGTTTTTAGTTTTGGGCAGCGATGTATATGAAACATAACTTTTTGTTAAAGTACGTGTATTTTTTTTAACTCTGTTTAGATATGTATTACAAAACAAACACGAAAAAATCTATACGTTGTTGGAAAATTATAACAGATCATATATTAACATAATTTAGTGAAAAGATTATACAATCAGCAAACTGCTCAAAAACCTCTCCATTGAGCGTTTTGTAAAATAAAAAATTCAAACTTTTTTCAAACCAAATTATAAAAATATTTCAAAAATTATTACAAAATCACAGATTAAAACTTTTCTCAAAAATTCTAAAAATATTGCAAAAATTATAACAAAATCCAACATTGTAACTTTTTCCAAAATTATAAAAATTATAATAAAATCAAAAATTTAAAATTTTTCCAAAAATAATCCAAAAACTCTTACAAAATCAAAAATTGAAACTTTTTTCAAAATTCTAAAAATATGTATATATAAAATTCAAAAATTCTATTTTATTTTCAAAATTCTAAACATATTCCAAAAATTAGAATAAAATCAAAAATTTAAACTTTTTCTAAATTCTAATAATATCCCAAAAATTCTTAAAAATTCAAAAATTCAAACTTTTTCCGAAACTCTAAAAGTATTGCAAAAATTATAACAATATCAAAAATTGAAACTTTTTCCATAATCATAAAAATTATAATAAAATCAAAAATTTAAAATTTTCCAAAATTCCAAAAATATTTCAAAAACTATAACAAATTCAAACGTAAACAAACAGCTAAATTTATTTTTCCAAACAATTATCTAAAAAAATAAATGATATCATTTTTTTGACACACTTGACTTGACATTATTTTTTTGACTTACTTATAATTCTCAATAATAATAATAGAATTTCATGTCGTACAAACAATTAATTTTATTTTTCCAAAAAATTGGGTAAAAAAACAATAAAACTCTTTCTTTTGACACACTTGACAACATTTTTTTGACGAACTTATAATACAAAAATCTAGATTTTGGTCTCACATACCAATCCCAACCATCAAAATTTCTCCAAATTTAATTTTCCTACTCGTAATCACTTAAAATGAACGTTTTTTAAGCAAAAAATATGCAAATTTCCTTGTTTTGACACAATTGACGTTTTTTTTGACACACTTCCGGTACAGTTATCGAACACATCGTCCTTTCGGCTCTATTCATTGAGTAAACCTATTTTTAAAAAAAAAAAAATTTCAAATCCATCCAGCGGTTTTCTAGATTTCGTCGGTTGTGACGGACGGCCGGACGGACGTACGGACGGCCTACAGACAGACAGTTTTTTTAGAATCAGTAGGTCCTAAAACGTCGAGAAATACCAAAAAAAGTGGGGGTAAAAATTTCACTTTGAGCTCATGAATGTAATACTAATAAACTTTATACTTTATGGTTATTTTTATATGTTAAGTGAAGTAGAGTGTGTAACCATACAACAGATGGTTTAATTCACTATAATTGTTATGTTTGCACAGCATTCGTTCGTGTATTAATTGATACTTGATTTTAAGTGATATCGAACAAAGTGGTGGTTGTTCTCCCAAACCCTCGTGTTTTAGAAGCTCAATAACATCAGTACCTGACAACCAAATATGATGAAACTTGGTACAGAAGTATTAAGTACCCAACAAACACTGTGTCGGCCCAATGCTAGCACAATGCGTTCACGCGCATTATGGCATGTTGTCACTTGGACGTCCAAGGGCATCCGCATATTGCTAGGCTGATGTGGTGGCGAAATGTAGGCATTTCTATTTATTTTGTGGCCATTATGACACTATGCGAAATGCATAACGTGTTTCACTTCGTTTTTTATTATTAATGTGGTATAGTAATAATAAACAACGAAGTGAAACGAATTTTATTTAATGATAAGAATAATAAATTCAAAGAATAAAAAATGGAGAGTGAAAAAGGGGTTTAACATTTTTAAATAACTGGTTTCATTTAACTTTTTATAAGATTTAATATGAATTTCGTTAAATTGATAATTTTTATTTTATTTTCATCTAAAATTATCTGCAAAAGAAAGTATTTTAAGAAAATAATGAAAAAATACATAAAAAACAAACGGACTCTTTAAAAAAATTATTATATATATTTAATATTTTTTTGTCATTTTTCATGTCGGTTTACTGATATTTAAATTTATTTTTATATAATTTTAAGAAAATTGTGGAAAATTAATATTATTTTTCATATTTAAGACAAATATTTAAATATTTTGCATTCTAATTTTTTTTCATTTAAATTGTATCATTAAAAAAATGGCGGAAAAATAAACGCCTAAATAATAAATGCAATCACACACATACATTTTTATTTTACATCTTCGAAATACGTCCCCAATCTTCATTTGTCGCAATGACGTTACTAAAAATCCCCACAAACAATGTAGCGGCACAATGTTAGCATAATGTGATCACGTTCGTCATGGCATGTTCTCACTTGAACGTCAAAGTGCATTCGCATGTGGTTATCATAGTGCCGTCATATTGTTACGACACGGAGTGGTGAAAAAGAGATACGCAGAGATACGGCATACACTGTTAGCACGCCATGGCAATTCCATGACGCACGCGGTGTTTGTTTAGTACGGTTCACAACCGTTCTGCATCCCAACTTCCAGTTTTTCACTCGCGTACATAATGGTTCAAGAAACTTGTTTTTTTAATTTGTGCTTTAATTCGCATAACGGGAAGTCGTTGACAAATTGATGACAAAATGTAAGCCAACACAACTGTCAAATACAAGTTTAATGAATGAGTGTAAAAACAGATAGGTTTTACGAAAAACCGATCTTATGATAGTTGATCATAAATTTTCACTTTTGGTCTATTTGTGCGCTTATCCAACCGCTTAGACTTTTCAATTTCCAATGTAATTCCAAGTTTATGGACACAGAAGATATATTTAGATTTTAGACTTCTAATGATTTACAGCTTAAGTAAAATTTATTTCATAACGTTCAACAACCAATAATATTTAATTTACAATCAAAATACATTCGATTTATTCTTTCTTAACATCCGGATTTTTGAAGGGAAGCTTAAGTTCACAAAAACTTTTTCGTGTATAGCTAGCTATAAAATAGTATGGCCATAGTAAATAGTATGGTCTATTCATAAATAAAATCTTAAAGGATTCATGGAAAATTATAATTACTTCCTAATCAGCTCCTTGCCATACATATGTTTCCATCTTTTTCCAAAGTGTCATCAAAACTCATTCACGAACGAAAGTTGCATGCTCCCAATGAAAACATGGTGAACCACCTGTTGTTTGGTGGATCCCCCAACCCTCTATCAGATGTACCCCAAAAAATAATGAAATCATTCTTATATTAAACCTTTTACCAACGTTTCATGAAAATCAATCTATAATTGTAGGCCACAGTAGCGATAAAGCCCCTAAAGAAACTTTTGAACAAGAAGTGACAAACCGGAAGTTGGTATGCAGAGCTGTAACAAATAATACTTGAAACACATATACTAAGTTTAATCTAAATCAATTAACAGGAACTGATGTTATTGAAGTTTCAAATTAACAGGAGTTCGGGAGGCCCCGATCGCTTATCCCAATATCGTCCATAAACTAATCAGTTCTTTGGCATATAAGTTTCCATCTTTTTCCAAAGTGTCATTAAAATTGATTTATGAATGAAGTCTGTATCCTCCCAACAAACTTTAAAGACAAACTGAGAAAAATCAGCAGTGTTATGGTAGACCCTCCAGGGCCCCTCTGATCAAAGTGTGTCAGAAGTTGATCATTATCTTCTCACACTAATTCAAAAAAGACGCTACAGAAAGTCAATAAAGACACTAAAAAAATTCAAAAAATTGCAAAAAATATGTTTACGGGAAGTGAAAAACCTGAAGCTACAGAACTGTTCTGAACCGTACTAGATGTTCATCGTCTAAGTTTCATCCATTTCGGTTTTTAGGTACAGATGTTATTGAGGGGGAAAAACTAATCAGCTCCTTGCTATACATATTTGCATCATTTTTTAAAGTATCATCGAAATTCATTCACGAACGAATGTTGAATGCTCCCAACAAACTCAAAAAACATTGTGAAAAAACCACCTGTTGTATGGTGGACCCCCCAACCCTTTGTCCAAAGTACCCCAAAATCTAATGAAATCTTGCTCATATTGATTGAAACGTTTTACCAACGATTTATAAAAATCGATCTGTAATTGTAGGCCACAGTAAGAATAAACACCTGAAAAAAAAATATTAACTGGAAGTGACAAACCGGAAGTTGGTATGCAGAAGTATTGAAAGCAATACTAATACCTAACGTACCAAGTTTAAATAAGATCGAAAGCCGGGATTAGAAGTAATTGAAAATTTAAAGTTAGAGAAGCTCGGGTGACGCCCGCCATTTTGTCCCATTTTGAAATTGTTCCAGATCTTCCATTTTCAAGTGAACCTGGATCATTTGCCAATGTTTCATCGAGATCCTATGCAGGAATGTCACGAAACTAACGATCCCACATAGACGTACACCAAATTATTTATTGGCTAAGTAGATATAGGATGGTCCAAAATAAAAGAAAAAACAAAATGGTGAAAGATTTTTTTTCTCGATAGATTGCGTTACTTCACACAATTTAAAATTATGGTGAAGTAAAAAGTTTAAGACAATTATTAAAATAAAATATGGAGGGGCTGAAATCTCACAGCTCTGAGATATCAAGACTTCGGTCTGGGTTAAGGATTTTGATATAGTTTTCGGCAAAAAACTTTTATGAGGACATGGTTTTTAGTTTTGGGCAGCGATGTATATCAAACATAACTCTTTGTTAAAGTACAAGTATTTTTTATCTCTGTTTAGAAATTTATTACAAAACTAACACGAAACATCAATACGTTGCCGGAAAGTTATAATCAAAATTCCAAAAATATTGTTAAATTAAATAAAATCAAACCTTTTCAAAATTCCAAAAATATTCCAAAAACTAGAATGAAATCAAATATTTAAACTTTTTCTAAATTCCGATAATAGTCCGAAAATTCTTAAAAATTCAAACTTTTCCAAAATTCTAAAAATATTGCAAAAATTATTACAAAATCAAAAATTAAAACTTTTTTCAAAATTTTAATAAAATCAAAAATTTAAAATTTTTCAAAATTCTAAAAATATTCCAAAAATTCTTACAAAATCAAAAAATGAAACTTTTTTCAAAATTCTAAAAATATTGCAAAAATTATAACAAAATCAAAAATTGAAACATTTTTCACAATTCCAAAAATATTCCAAAAACTAGAACGAAATCAAATATTTAAACTTTTTCTAAATTCCAATAATAATCCAAAAATTCTTAAAAATTCAAACTTTTTCTAAAATTCTAAAAATATTGCAAAAATTATTACAAAATGAAAAATTGAAAATTTTCTCAACACAACAAAATTGTAATAAAATCAAAAACTAAAAATTTTTTAAAATTCTAAAAATATTCCAAAAATTCTTACGAAATCAAAAATTAAAACTTTTGCCGAAATTCTAAAAATAATGCAAAAGTTATTACAAAATCAAAAATACAAACTTTTTCAAAATTCCAAAAATATTTCAAAAACTATAACAAATTCAAAAATTTCCATGTTCAATTTCATTTTCAATTACACTTACGTCATAAAAACAGCTACATTTTTTTTCCAAAAAATTGGCTAAAAAATAAATGAAATTATTTTTTGACACACTTGACAACATTTTTTTTGACAAACTTATAATGCCATAATTCTCAATAATAATAATAAAATTTCATTTCAAACAAACAATTTTATTTTTCCAAAAAATTGGGTAAAAATAAAAAAAATCTCTCCTTCGACACACTTGACAACATTTTTTTGACAAACTTATAATGCTATAATTCTCAATAATAATAATAAAATCTCATTTCAAACAAACAATTAATTTTATTTTTTTCCCAAAAACTTAGGTAAAAAAATAAATAAAAATCTTTCTTTTGACACACTTGACAACATTTTTTTGACAAACTTATAATGCAATAAGCTAGTTTTTGGTCTCACATACCAATCCCGACCATCAAGATTTCTCCAAATTTAATGTTCCTACTCGTAATCACTTAAAATGAACGTTTTTTAAGCCAAAAATATGAAAATTTGCTATTTTTGACACACATAATGATTTTTTTGACACACTTCCGGTACAGTTATCGAACACAGCGTCCTTTCGGACCTGTCCCTTGAGTATACCTATTTTTAGAAAAAAAAATTTTTGAAATCCTTCTAGCGGTTTTCCCTGCAGCGTAGGTAATGACGGTGGCCGGACGGCCGGCAGACAGACATACATTTTTTTTTTGCTTTTTTAGAATCAGTAGGTCCTAAAACGTCGAGAAATGTCAAAAAAGTGGGGGTAAGAATTCCACTTTGAGCTCATGAATGTAATACTTAGCTCTTTCAGACCGAAGTAATTTTATTGACAAAACAAATTTATGTAACAAGGTTGTTTCGCAATTAAAGTTTATCAAGACAAGCTTACTATTAAATCTTTAAATGGTCTGGTGGGATTATACATTTATTATTGTGTATGTATGTTATTTAATGTTATTGAAATTATATTTGATAAAAAAACACACTAATTTTTTATATCTATATAATATTTTTGATTTGCCGATCGATTACGAAAGCTAAGCTTTCATTGTCAAGGCTTGTTCTTAAGCTTTTAGTTAAGAGTTTAAAAACAAGCTTTGTTTGATAAAAGAGCTTTGTATCCTTGACAATGAAAGCTTAGCTTTTGAAATCGATTGGCAAATAAAAAATATTATATAGATATCAAAAATTAGTGTGTTTTTTTCTCAAATATAATTTCAATAACATTAAATAACTTACATACACAATAATAAATGTATCATCCCATCAGACCATTTAAACATTTAATAGTAACGCATTACTATAAAAAGGGCAAGACAAGCCCTAGCACAAAGGAATGTCATACGTCGTATTTAAGTCATGACTAGGGTTTGAATATAGTTTCTCTGCTCATATAAAATATTACTGTGTCTTTTTCTCAAATATAACTTCAATATTATTTTGGTGATATCTAGTGCTCAAAAAACAATATTTGTTATTTTTTAATGTAATTTACCCACCAAACGTGTCACACCAGACAAACAAGACTTTTACTAATAATGCGTTATTATAATTAACTCTTATATACATTATCGTTTATTCATCGCATAACACAACAGAGATCTATAAAAATTATTTAGTATCTAACCTTCATGCTGTGGTTAAAGATTCTAATTGAGTTAAGTATCCTCCGAACATCGGAAAACAAGAGATTATCTATTAAAATTAAAAGTAAAAAGGGACATTGAACTACTTAATTAATCCGGACCGAACATATAAAGACAACCGTCCGGAAATATGACGGTTATTGGTTTTAGCTACACAAATCTCGATTAAGGGGACTGTCTTGAGAATTAAAACAAACACAAAGCAAAACCACAACGGTTAACAACAACAAAAGCAACGCAATTCATTTTACACGAACAGATAACAGTTTAGAATGGGGTAAGAAGCTCAAAGGTTTTTTGATCCTCATCTCGCACCAGGGTTAAGAAAGTATGAACATATTTAATTTAAAATTATCAACTATTATCAAAAAATTATCAAATTATCAAACACAATTTTAACCTACCTTAATACTACGAAACAAAACAAAAACTCATACCTTCAGTACTACCATCTATCCAAATAGTTGCGGCTATTCTTCTGATGAAGCAAGAAAATACTTTTGGTTCGATTTTCCATATATGTATTACTTCGGTCTGAAAGACCTAAGTGAGCTTCATGAGCTCAAAGTGGAATTCTTACCCCCACTTTTTTTGGCATTTCTCGACGTTTTAGGACCTCCTGATTCTAAAAAAGCAAAAAAAAAAATTGTATGTCTGTCTGCCGGCCGGCCGTCATTACCTACGCTGCAGGGAAAACCGCTGGAGGGATTTCAAAAATTTTTTCTTTCTAAAAATAGGTATACTCAAGGGACAGGTCCGAAAGGACGCTGTGTTCGATTACTGTACCGGAGGTGTGTCAAAAAAATCATTATGTGTGTCAAAAATAGCAAATTTTCATATTTTTGGCTTTTAAGCGTTCATTTTAAGTGATTACGAGTAGGAACATTAAATTTGGAGAAATCTTGATGGTCGGGATTGGTATGTGAGATCAAAAATTAGATTATTGCATTATAAGTTTGTCAAAAAAATGTTGTCAAGTGTGTCAAAAGAAAGATTTTTTTTATTTTTTTACCCAATTTCTTGGAAAAAAAAAATAAAATTAATTGTTTGTTTGAAAAGAAGTTTATTATTTTATTATTATTATTGAGAATTATGGCACTATAAGTTTGTCAAAAAAATGTTGTCAAGTGTGTCAAAAGATTTTTTTTTATTTTTTTACCTAATTTTTTGGAAAAAAATAAAATTGTCTGTTTGAAATGAAATTTTATTATTATTATTGAGAATTATGGCATTATAAGTTTGTCAAAAAATGTTGTCAAGTGTGTCAAAGGTTTTTATTTAATTTTTACCCAATTTTTTTAGAAAAAAAATAAAATTATTAGTTTGTATGACATGATATTTTATTATTATTATAGGGAATTATGGCATTATAAGTTTGTCGAAAAATAATGTCAAGTGTGTCAAAAAATGATTTCATTTATTTTTTTAGCCAATTTTTTGGAAAAAAAAATGTAGCTGACGTAAATGTAATTTAGAATGAAATTGGACATGGAAATTTTTGAATATGTTATAGTTTTTGAAATATTTTTGGAATTTTGAAAAAGTTTGTTTTTTTGAATTTGGAATAATTTTTGCAATATTTTTAGAATTTCGGCAAAAGTTTTAATTTTTGATTTCGTAAGAATTTTTGGAATATTTTTAGAATTTTGAAAAATTTTTAATTTTTTATTTTATTATGATTCTTAGAATTTTGTAATAATTTTTGCAATATTTTTAGAATTTTGGAAAAAGTTTGAATTTTTAAGAATATTTGAAATATTATTGGAATTTAGAAAAAATTTAAATATTTGATTTTATTCTAATTTTTGGAATATTTTTGGTATTTAGAAAAAGTTTGATTTTATTTAATTTAACAATATTTTTGGAATTTTGATTATAATTTTCCGGCAACGTATTAATGTTTCGTGTTAGTTTTGTAATAAATTTCTAAACAGAGATAAAAAATACTTGTACTTTAACAAAGAGTTATGTTTGATATACATCGCTGCCCAAAACTAAAAACCATGTCCTCATAAAAGTATTTTGCTGAAAACTATATACAAATCCTTAACCCAGACCGAAGTCTTGATATCTCAGAGCTGTGAGATTTCAGCCCTCCATATTTTTATTTTGTATTCAGTATCAGTTTTATCATATTAAATCATCATCCATAAAGTCCAAATTATGTCATCATATCAAAGTAAAACTTAAGATCAGTAGGATGTCATGAAATGGTCATATAAAGGATACCATGTTACGGTCATGACGAGTGTCAGTTTTATATCAAATTTAAGTAACAACTCCATCACATATATATGACCTCAGTGTGATGTTATATTTATGTCTTGTGTTCACTGGGATACTATCAATGCTTATTTATTTAAATATTTTATAAACAATGTAAGCTGTCTTCTCAGACCTAATAAAGAGAAACAAATAACGAGTCTTATTGTTAGTTACCACTTTTCTCGAACTATATAACTATCCAATGGCGTTAGAAGAAATAGTTCTATTTCACTAACTATAAATTAGTTCTTATGGATGATAACAAACTAAAGGCAACTTACTAGAAACAAAAGGTTTGGTGGGTAGTTTATGGAAACCAAATTTTTAATTAGATACATTTAGGGGCAATTGATTAGCAGCTGATGTAAAACTCATTTTTTAATATTTAACAGCCAATAATATTATATTTACAATCAAATTTTTCAAACCAGATTTTATGTGCGATAGTTTTGAAACAGGCCGTCAAAATTTGGTATTTTATGTTTGATAAAAGAGCTTTTGATTTAAATCCTGCTTGTATGATTTTTAATGACATGCAATGCACTTTTTATTAGTTTTATTAGTTTTTATTAGTTTGTAGTAGTTTTTATTAATTTTTATTAGTATTACAAATATCATTCATATTTCATATAACTGTATATGTAAAATAATTTAATTGTTTTGCAACAATCTGTTTATATACCAACAGAACATTTGTAGAGTTTTATTCTTAAACTTCAAATCGTCATATTAGAAATATTTAATTATGTGTTAAAATTTATTCCAATAATATAATAATAAAAAATTATTTGTCTATAGTAAAATAGCTTAACTACAACACCCTTAATTACTTCGGTCTGAAAGACCTAAGTATTACATTCATGAGCTCAAAGTGAAATTCTTACCCCCACTTTTTTTGACATTTCTCGACGTTTTAGGACCTCCTGATTCTAAAAAAGCAAAAAAAAAAAAATGTATGTCTGTCTGTCGGCCGGCCGTCCGGCCGGCCGTCATTACCTACGCTGCAGGGAAAACCACTGGAGGGATTTCAAAAATTTTTTTTTCTAAAAATAGGTATACTCAAGGGACAGATCTGAAAGGACGCTGTGTTCGATAACTGTACCGGAAGTGTGTCAAAAAAATCATTATGTGTGTCAAAACAAGGAAATTTGCATATTTTTGGCTTAAAAAACGTTCATTTTAAGTGATTACGAGTAGGAACATTGAATTTGGAGAAATCTTGATGGTCGGGATTTGTATGTGAGATCAAAAACTAGATTATTGCATTATAAGTTTGTCAAAAAAAAGTTGTCAAGTGTGTCAAAAGAAAGATTTTTATTTATTTTTTTACCTAATTTTTTGGAAAAATGAATAAAATTAATTGTTTGTTTGAAATGAAGTTTTATTATTATTATTGAGAATTATGGCATTATAAGTTTGTCAAAAAGTGAATACGTTGGTGAATACCTATTTTTAGAAAAAAAAATTTTTGAAATCCCTCCAGCGGTTTTCCCTGCAGCGTAGGTAATGACGGCGGCCGGCAGACAGACATACATTTTTTTTTTTTTTGCTTTTTTAGAATCAGGAGGTCCTAAAACGTTGAGAAATGTCAAAAAAAGTGGGGGTAAGAATTTCACTTTGAGCTCATGAATGTAATACTTAGGTCTTTCAGACCGAAGTAATTAATTGTTTGTTTGAAATGAAGTTTTATTATTATTATTGAGAATTATGGCATAATAAGTTTGTCAAAAAAGTGTTGTCAAGTGTGACAAAAGAAAGATTTTTATTTTTTTTTCCCAATTTTTTGGAAATAAAATTGTTTGTTTAAAATGAAATTTTATTATTATTATTGAGAATTATGGCATTATAAGTTTGTCAACAAAATGTTGTCAAGTGTGTCAAAAGATTTTTATTTAGTTTTTTACCCAATTTTTTGGAAAAAAAATAAATTGTTTGTTTGAAATGAAATTTTATTATTATTATTGAGAATTATGGCATTATAAGTTTGTCAAAAAATGTTGTCAAGTGTGTCAAAAGAAAGGTTTTTATTTATTTTTTACCCAATTTTTTTAGAAAAAAATAAAATTAATGGTTCGTATGACATGATATTTTATTATTATTATAGAGAATTATGGCATTATAAGTTTGTCAAAAAATAATGTCAAGTGTGTTAAAAAATGATTTAATTTAATTTTTTAGCCAATATTTTGGGAAAAAAAATGTAGCTGTTTTTATGACGTAAATGTAATTTAAAATGAAATTGGACATGGAAATTTTTGAATTTGTTGTAGTTTTTGAAATATTTTTGGAATTTTGAAAAAGTTTGTATTTTTGATTTTGTATAATTTTTGCAATATTTTTAGAAGTTCGGCAAAAGTTTTAATTTTTGATTTTGTAAGAATTTTTGAAATATTTTTAGAATTTTGAAAAATTTTAAATTTTTGATATTATTATAATTTTTGGAATTTTGAAAAAAGTTTTAATTTTTGATTTTGTAATAATTTTTGCAATATTTTTAGAATTTTGGAAAAGTTCGAATTTTTAAGAATTTTTGGCATATCATCAGAATTTAGAAAAAGTTTAAATATTTGATTTCATTCTAATTTTTAGAATATTTTTGGAATTTTGAAAAAGTTTGATTTTATTCAATTTAACAATATTTTTGGAATTTTGATTACAATTATCCGGCAACGTATTGATGTTTCGTGTTAGTTTTGTAATAAATTTTTAAACAGAGTCTATCTCTGAATACTTGTACTTTAACAAAGAGTTATGTTTGATATTCATCGCTGCCCAAAACTAAAAACCATGTCCTCATAAAAGTTTTGTTGCCGAAAACTATATTTTTTGGCTTAAAAAACGTTCATTTTAAGTGATTACGAAAAGGAACATTGAATTTGGAGAAATCTTGATGGTCGGGATTGGTATGTGAGATCAAAAACTAGATTATTGCATTATAAGTTTGTCAAAAAAAAGTTGTCAAGTGTGTCAAAAGAAAGATTTTTATTTATTTTTTTACCTAATTTTTTGGAAAAAATATAAAATTAATTGTTTGTTTGAAATGAAGTTTTATTATTATTATTGAGAATTATGGCATTATAAGTTTGTCAAAAAAGTGTTGTCAAGTGTGTCAAAAGAAAGATTTTTATTATTTTTTACCCAATTTTTTTAGAAAAAAATAAAATTTATAGTTCGTATGACATGATATTTTATTATTATTAGTGAGAAGTCGTAAGTTCGATAAGTTCGTCAAAAAATAATGTAAAGTGTGTCAAAAAATGATTTCATTCAATTTTTTAGCCAATATTTTGGGAAAAAAAAATGTAGCTGTTTTTATGACGTAAATGTAATTGAAAATGAAATTGGACATGGAAATTTTTGAATTTGTTGTAGTTTTTGAAATATTTTTGGAATTTTGAAAAAGTTTGTATTTTTGATTTTGTAATAATTTTTGCAATATTTTTAGAATTTCGGCAAAAGTTTTAATTTTGTAAGAATTTTTGAAATATTTTTAGAATTTTGAAAAATTTTTAATTTTTGTTATAATTATAATTTTTGGAATTTAGAAAAAAGTTTCAATTTTTGATTTTGTAATAATTTTTGCAATATTTTTAGAATTTTTAAAAAAGTTTGGATTTTTAAGAATTTTTGAAATATTATTGGAATTTAGAAAATATTTAAATATTTGATTTTATTCTAATATTTGGAATATTTTTGGAATTTTGAAAAAGTTTGATTTGATTGAATTTTCCGACAACGTATTGATGTTTCGTGTTAGTTTTGTAATAAATTTTTAAACAGAGATAAAAAACTTGTATTTCAACAAAGAGTTATGTTTGATGTACATCGCTGCCCAAAACTAGAAACCATGTCCTCATAAAAGTTTTTTGCCGAAAACTATATCAAAATCCTTAACCCAGACCGAAGTCTTGATATCTCAGAGCTGTGAGATTTCAGCCCCTCCATATCTTACCTTTATAATTGCAAGAAAATCAATTATTTCAAATTTTAGAAAATAGTTATTAACCATCATCATTTAAGCGAAGAGGTTTTATAATAACTAGGAGGGCCCGGCGTGCTTCGCTACGCTTATAAATAAAGTTTTTGCGTAGACCACGCTTATAAATAAAGTTTTTGCGTAGACATTTTGTTGACGTAGAAGCAATGATTTCAAAAAGTGGTAATGAGAAATGCTAGCATATAATTTTTATTTTTATTTTTAAATATATGAATGATAAATAATCAGAACTCTAGCTGATCAGTTCGGATATATGACAAATTAGGGATCAAATAAGTTTTCAAGTAAGCTTATTTGATCTCTAACTTATTTGATCGCTAATTTTTCATATATCCGAACTGATCAGCTAGAGTTCTGATTATTTATCATTCATATATTTAAAAATAAAAATAAAAATTATATGCTAGCATTTCTCATTACCACTTTTTGAAATCATTGCTTCTACGTCAACAAAATGTCTACGCAAAAACTTTATTTATAAGCGTGGTCTACGCAAAAACTTTATTTATAAGCGTAGCGAAGCACGCCGGGCCCTCCTAGTCAACATTATTACGCATATTACGCATATAATCTCTTTTATTCCGACGACTCGATGTACCACTCACATCCAAACGTTTACGACGTGGTCTTGGCATCGAAATAAATAAATATATCAATATATCAAAAATATCAAATAAATAAAATATCAAAAATATCAAATAATATCAATATCAAATAAATTAAATATCAAACAAAATATCTTTATATCAATATCAAATATCTTTATATCAATTATCAAATATCTTTATATCAATAAACAAAATAATCGAAATAATATCGAAAATCGTGCTTGTTCAAAGAAAAAAGACGACAGAAATGAATGATTTAAAAAAGAAAATAAAATTTTAAGTTTCGTTTTTGTTGTTCGTTGTTCGTTGTTCGATAGCTAATATATACAAAAGAAAATATCATTCATAAAATTTCATCATAAATATCATTCATAAAATATCATTCATAAAATCAACATTATTACGCATATTACGCATGTAATCTCTTTTATTCCGACGACTCGAAAACCGTCCTTTGTTCAAAGACAAAAGACGACTGAAATGAATGAGAAAAAAAAGTTTCGTTTTTTTTGTTCGTTGTTCGCTAATATATAAAAAAGAAAATATAAAAAAATAAAATAAATTTTTAATTTCGTTTTTATATGTATGTAAACTTATAATGCATATGTATATAAAAAGTTTTCCGTTTATAATAACTTTTTTATTTATGATCCGATTTGTGTGAATCCGAATCCGAATATAGGTTACACTAATTTCAGTTAGCTGTGAAAATTTGAAATGAATCCATCAGCGAATAAAAAAGCCTTAGGCTCCACAAAATTTTGGGTTAGCGTATTAATATATAAGAAGATTTGAGGAAGGCAATACATTTTTACTCATACATGCGTATGAAAGAAATTTATATAGACGTCAGTAAAACCATTTTGTATGTTTTATATAAAAATAAAATAAAACACTTAACTGATACATACAACACACTTTTTTATTCATTTTCACTTCACTATCATTAATAATTTTAATTTTTAAAATCACCAACTTTTCATTACATTTAACTTATAAGTAAACAAAAAATTCTTATTAGACCTTTACTGACGTCTATATAAATTTCTTTCAAACGCATGTATGAGTAAAAATGTATTACCTTCCCACATGAAATAAAATATCACAGAACTAGTTGCTCTGGCGAAATTTGCAATTCCAGCTGTTTAAGCATTGAAAATGTATCCAACTTTAGATACCTGGGTTTAAATCTTGACACTAAACTTAATTGGAAATTTCATATAAATACAATGAAAAATGACATTTTCCATGCAATTCGTAAGCTGTATATACTTCGCCCTCTTTGTTCAACATGGTATGCTTCAAATAATCTACAATGCTTTGGTTCAGTCGAAATTGCAGTATGGTTTAGCATGTTATGGTGGAACATATTTTTCCAATGTACTTATTTTATTTAGAGCACAAAAACATGCGAATTGTCTTTGGAAAACGTCGAACTGACACTGCATATCCGCTATTTGTTTCGGCTAATGTTTTACCATTGCGTAGTCTATATATTTTTAAGGTCTTAAAAGAATTTTTTAAAAAAAGCGGTTGTTTAAAAAGACCTGATAACTACCGTTTAAGAGATTACCATATCCATGGCATTTTTCGAGCAAAAAAGGAGAATTACCGTCAGTTCTTTGATAATATGGGACCTTTTCTCTTCAACAAGCTACCGATTGACATCAGAAGCAGCAATAATTTGAGTCAATTTACTATGTTATTAAAGCGGTGGCTTTTTAAGTTTTACGATGTTGAAAGTCTTCTCAAATCTTGATTTGAGTTTATCTTTTTTAATGTTGTCTTAACTCTTGTACTATGTAACATGATTGATATGGTTTAAATTTACAAAAGTTTATATATTATGTGCATCCCACTGTAAGTTTCGTAACAACTTGTATATTTTTTTGGATTTTTCAATGTATAGTACACACTAGACATGACCTTACTTATGAAGTTGTTATTTTCATCCCTCCCACCGACTAATTATGTTCCTTTTGAATCGAAAATGAAGTGAATGCAGTTTTACTGAAATCGGAAAATAATTACCCACCGCGCAGTGGCGTCGAAGATAAGAAAATTAGCAGAATAATAAGATTTTTTATGTTTATCAGATATAATCATCTTAAAATATAATATAATCTCATAATTTTGATTTTTTATTAAAAGCTAATTACTTTACGATTCCAACGAGCCTAAGTATGTAGAAATCGATCTTAGGAAAGCGTTTTTATTGAATTTCTTCTTCTTAAATCCAAAAAAAAAAATGTCTGCGAAAATTCAGAGAAAAGAAATTTTTATGTTAGATTTAGACTTTGTTTGAGTAACACAAATTTTTATTTTTGGATATATTGCTAGCAGAATTAACTGGACATGGTAAAGTAGATCGTTTGCCAACCATAGTAACATTTGGTAATATTGACAAGTTATTAACGGTTCCATAATGCAAAGAAGGGAGCGACTTATCGATTGCGAATGCGATATATGAATGCCTTGAAGAATGGGATCTTACTGATAAAGCCGAAGCCATGTGTTACGACACGACATCAAGTAACGCTGGACCAGAAAAATGTGGAAAAAAAGATTGGCCACAACTTGATTCGATTCCCGTGTCGTCATCACATACAGGAGATTAAACTACGGGCTGTTTATGATTTTAAATTTAGAAAGTCCACAGCACCCGATGTTTATCTGTTCAACAAATTTCAGAAGGCACGGGACGATGATAAAATTAATCCAACAATGTTCAAAAGTGGAATATCGGACAAAAAACTGGGAAACAAAATTCCAAAACACTCGTGAGAAGCTCTAGTAATTTTTTGTCATGAAGAATTGGAAAAATCACACCCAAGCAGCGAATATAAAGAATTTTCGGAAGTAACATTGATTTTTCTTGGCGAAACCATTGAGAATTACGAATTCAAACGCCCAGGTCCGACAAGTCACGCCGTTTGCATTTTTTCGAGACGTTTGCATTTTTCTGATTATGTTGTATGTAAAAATTTGGTTGAAATGCATAGATGGAACAGCAGCCGCAAATCAGGATTTGGATTTCATCAAAATTGAGCAAAGAGTTTCAGAAGGAATGTTGAGCCAAATTTGTTATCATCTTCACTATTTAACGGAAGCAAATATTGGCTTGGCTTTTTTCGACCCAGAGATTTCGTTTGGTGAAAAACGAAAAATGGTTCAAAACCTTGAGGGCCCAGCACGAGACATCCCCATCGCACCTCAAACTCGCAAAAAAGATTTTGACGCAGTCAAACATATGCAACTTTTTGCTAATAAGAACATTAGTGATTTTGTCACAGAAAAAACTCAGTTTTTTTAATCGATTTAGAATTTGTATTGATTTTTTGCTACATGACCCATCGGAATGAGGATTTCGTCAAAGCCACGTTGTTTTGCCAAAGTTTGCATGTTGTTAATAATACTGCTGAACTCAGTGTTAAGTTGATGACACGGAATACAACAACATTCTAACTAAAGACGAGGAAGGTATACAATACACCATTCAGGTGGTCGAAAACTACAGATGCAAATACCCATCATACAATAAATCTAATTTAATTTATTGATTTCTTTTGGAAAAATGTTGCTTTTGAATGAAATTTATTATAAATTTAACCATAAAAATTAATTTTTTTCTTTGAAACAAGATTATTATGAATTAGTGAATTTTCGTATATGTAAGAAGAAAAATTAAGATAAATCGCTTTCCTAAGATCGATTTCTACATACTTAGGCTCGTTAGAATCGTTAATTAATTAGCTTTTAATAAAAAAAATCAAAATTATGAGATATATTATGTTTTAAGATGATTATATCTGATAAAAATAAAAAATCCTATTATTCTGCTAATTTTCTTATCTTCGACGCCACTGTGCGGTGGGTAATTATTTTCCGATTTCAATAAAACTGTATATAGTTCATATTCAAGTCAAATGGAACATAATTAGCCGGTGGGAGCGAAGGAAAAGATGGTTTGAAAATTGTTCATACATATCTGGTCATGCCTAGTAGACACCAAACATTATATTTTTAATTTTTACGTTTGATGAATTTAAAACTTCTCGTCTACTTGTTGCAAAACCCTGATTCATTGCAACTTTTTTTTTATAAATTTTTTTTGTCTGATTATCCTGTTTAATATCAATTAAAAAAACGAAATTCTAAAATAATATTTTTTTGGGGAAAAAAAGAAGGAAAAGAAATGTTGGTTGTCGAATGAATTATTCAGTGACCGTGCTTTGGTCAAGTTAAAAATGGAAAAATTATTTTTGGATTTGATTTGTTGCGATTAATTAATTACTTTTTGTTGAATAAGATTATTATTATGTTATTTGAATAGTGATAAATTTAAAATCATAAAAAAAATATTTTTAATGTTTGTGATGTCCTATTAATTAAATCCTACAAAACTGAAAATATTTATATCGGGAAATATTATTAACTGTTTAAAAGATAGTGATAGATTCATTGATGTTTATGTGAAAATATGATTTTCGTTTAAAATAAAATAAAATTTGCAATATGTATTCATATCGGAACAATATCAATCCTAAGATCGATATTGCGTTAGTGTTGATTAACCAATAACCATTATAGTGAAAATATGATTTCAACTACATAAAAGGTACTGTTTTATTATATCATTTTTTTTTATGTCGAATTTTGTTTGGATTTGTTTGAATGGACACAGGAAACAGTTTAATCAGAAAACTTTATTGAAGAACAAATCAGTCTAAAAGTAATATCTCTTAATAAAATAATTTATCTAAATCGATCTGGGGATTAGGTTAATTGAATAAAAAGGCGGGTAGAATGTTTAATTAGTGGAAGGGAAAATAATAGACACATGGATGATGACGGTAGCATCAACCGTTTACAACAGTTAACAGGTAAATAATTATACTCATATTGAAATAATCATACTAAATCATTTGTGACGTAGAAAAGAGCTAAATAATAGGATATTGAATTTTTTGGATATTGGACATTGGATATTGAAATATTGATTTTTATCGAAGCAAAAGATGTCAATATAGGAGGAAAACCGTCAGGTGTAGATATTCCAATGAGAATATTGGATCGTTTTTGTTTGATTAGTGGAAGATGCTAACAGAGAGTTTTTGTACTTGAATCATATATAAAAAAGATTTTCAATTTTAGAATATTTTGTACATTTTTAAATCTAAAGCAAAACAGTTTTAGTGGAAATTGCTATCAATGTGACAATTAAACGCTATAGAAATATATACAAGAAAAAATTATTTATGTGTTTGTGTTGTCTATTACATTCTAATTAATTAAGATTACTATGTTTAGATACTTTGGTGATGGTAAGTAGTTTTAAGTATCAATGCTAAATTTAAATCAAATAAAAATATATAACTATATCGAAATATAACTGAAATTGAAGTATATATATGTATATTGGTCTCTTATTTATTTTGTTCGATTTTTTGTTTTTCTTTTAAATTCCTTTTGACCTTTAAATTCATATTTCTTGAAAAGAGAAAAATAATAGGATATTGAATTTTTTGGATATTGGACATTGGATATTGAAATATTGATTTTTATCGAAGCAAAAGATGTCAATATAGGAGGAAAACCGTCAGGTGTAGATATTCCAATGAGAATATTGGATCGTTTTTGTTTGATTAGTGGAAGATGCTAACAGAGAGTTTTTGTACTTGAATCATATATAAAAAAGATTTTCAATTTTAGAATATTTTGTACATTTTTAAATCTAAAGCAAAACAGTTTTAGTGGAAATTGCTATCAATGTGACAATTAAACGCTATAGAAATATATACAAGAAAAAATTATTTATGTGTTTGTGTTGTCTATTACATTCTAATTAATTAAGATTACTATGTTTAGATACTTTGGTGATGGTAAGTAGTTTTAAGTATCAATGCTAAATTTAAATCAAATAAAAATATATAACTATATCGAAATATAACTGAAATTGAAGTATATATATGTATATTGGTCTCTTATTTATTTTGTTCGATTTTTTGTTTTTCTTTTAAATTCCTTTTGACCTTTAAATTCATATTTCTTGAATATGGGCTAGTTCTCATTTGTCTTGTGGGGTGAGGAGGGAAGAAGGAAGATGATGGTATGAATTCTTGAAGTGCGGTGACCAATCCAATGAACGTCTTGGGACCAATGACCATTTCCCATCAACATTTTTTTTCATCAAATTTTTTTTTTGTTTCTTTCTCTGCTGTCTATAATTTTTATTTCCGCTTAGCAAGGTCCACAAAACTCTCCAGTAATCCCCACCTCCCTATACCCTGATTCTTTAGCCGGGATCAATAGCGGTCTGGTATAGAGTTTGTGGATAAATATTTCTGATAATGTCTTCAATGATATTCACTCTTCTGTTGTTATTAAGAAGACTGGATAGCATTGAGGATCATTACAGTGGCGCCCAAATAATATGGCTTAACCAATTTGTTTTCTTATCATTAACCATAAAAATTCATAAGATCATTTGCTTTAGATTTCGATAAATCGTGATCTTTGAGAGCAACAAAGTTTTGTCCGTATTAGTTTTAACTGCGCATGGTGTTCCACTTTGGTATTGATTCCCATGTCTGTGACAGTTTAAATTTTTTCTTTGAAAGCAAATAAACCTAGCTTGGTAGTTGTTGAATTATTTGCTTACTATCAAAGAACACAAAGGACGAGACATTCCTTGTTCATACCTGAATTTCCTTAAGAATTTTGATATTGGTCAATGATTTCGTTTGCAAGGTTCGTACAATTTCCGTCAACCGACGTTTGAATTTAATCGCGGTACTCCACTTGCATCGTAATCGTTTCCAAAAAAATTTTTTTTTACGCTTCAAGCATTCATCTTAGTTGCTTAATACTCAAGGTATGATCGCACGGTTTTTCATTATTATAAATCATGATTTGAGTGCAGTGTTAGGAGTATCATACTTCTGAGGTTCTATTCAAGAAAATTCAAGGTGTGTAATGCATTTGCATATTTATGGTTTTGTTTTCAAAATTTTGTTTTAATTTTTTTTTTGTTCCTTAAGAACTAATCTTTTCTTTGGAAATTGTCTTGGTTCGGAATATTTTGATTGGTCCTACCGCTTATGTTATAGTGATTTAATTCCCGCATCTCTTTCTCTTTCCTCTCTAGCTATCCCACAATTCGCGGATTGTTTAAGAAAAGGAAATAAAGACCAAATAATTGTAGTACTTCAGTTGTAGTGCTATTTTAATATTATTGTTTGTAAAAAAAAATCCAATTTAGTAAATATTAGTTACTTTTGTATTGTATAAACTATATAAAAGAAAATAAAGGTTAGTAAAGTTAAGCCAAAAATAATTCACTCCGGAACACTAGCAAGTATTTTTTTTTTTATTTTTAAAATTAATTTTTAATATTATTTATAGACCACATTTTTTTTGCTTATTTCTTTTTTTTTTCTTTGATAAGAATACAAATATTTTATATGTTTTTCTTACTCGTATAAAATACGTTTTGTTCCAATTTTTTTTTATATACCAATTTAGGAATATTACTTTCATTAACATTAAAGATTACTATACGATATTTTCCGTATTACATTATTATAAAATAATTTTTTTGTGAAATACGCTTACGTTATCTACGAACAGTTGAAGTGTACTTTAATTTTATTTTCATATACTTAAATTATTTTTTTTTGGGGTTTATTGATAAATTTTTGGACGTACAGAGAATGGATTATTATTCTTTAGCGCCTGACGAGTTACTTGTGGAATGTCAGATAAGAGAGTTAACGGGCTCGGCAAAGGCCCAATTTGACAGTTTACCTATAATATTAAGTGAAGAAGCGGCAAAAACTAGAGAACCACCAACTAGAGCACATAAATCCGCATTGAAGCAACCAAAAAGGGAGATCGTGTTATGCTCTTCAAAACTTAAAGAGGTGCAACAACAGTTGCATAACACTGTCGCGTTAGAGTCCGATTCAGTTGATATTGATGAGTTGAGAGTAATTCAATCTCGGCTTATGCATATTCAAGGACGTCTTAACCGGATTAGCACGGCTAAAGGTGTCTCCAAGACCGCTCTTACGTTGTTGTCATCATGTGATGCTCTGATTGAGATCCTTGATAAACATCGGACAATACAATTAGATAAAAATGGGACAATTGAGTCCATTGACCGCATTCAGGTGGAAGACATTAAAGAAACAGAAGTCGCAGCAGAGAACTTACCTTCTTGCAGTAAAAATTTAAACAATCAATCGTCCACCCCTACTCATGTTTCGAGTAGCCCCAATTTGCAAACACATACTGATTTAAGAACACCTGAGGGTGGCATTAATACAAACCCTACAACTACCATGCATAATCAGTCTCAACATGTGAACAACCGTTCCGACGTATCCGCTGTTAATATAACAACACATATGGGAGAACTTTCCGAAATGATTAACGAGGTCAATCGGCGTTTTGCCCAGATTAACCCTCAGCCTTCGGTGGCAATTGGTAACAATCCTCTATCAAACATACAATTGCAAAGAGCAAATGACCTGTTAGCTTACGACCCAGCTGTACCTCCACCATCGGTATCTCATCGAATGAACTTCACTGCACCTGCAAGTAACCGTGGAAGTGATTGGAACAATACTGGTACACCTGTTTATAGATGGGGCATTTCATTTGATGGTTCATCTTCTGGAATGGCTGTTGAATCATTTTTATTTAGAGTAGAGCATTTGGCAGTTAAAAATGGTGTGTCTCTAAAACAATTAGTGAACGATGTGTGTATTTTGCTAAAAGGAACGGCTGAACAACATTATTGGTTAACGATACATTGCAATCCCAATTGTAATTGGTCACAATTGAAAGGGTCCTTTATACATCGATTCCAAGACCGACGCACCGATGCAGATATACGGCAGTTGATCAACAACCGTAAACAAAAGCCTAAAGAGCCTTTCCTTGATTTCTATTACGATATAATAAAAATAGCAGTACCCTTGAGAGTAGCTTTGTTAGATGTTGAGCTACTGGAAATTCTGCGAAATAATATGCGCCCGGGACTGCGTGTTCATTTGGCTGGTAAGTTCGTTCAATCTATGGCAGACTTAGTTAGCACGTGTGTTGCTACGGAAGATGTTTGGAAGATGGAAGGATATACCCCAGAAACGTCCATGAACATGCGATTTAACATTCATGAAGTAGATAATTCCTTTATCACCACTCCACACAGTATCCCGAGTATTAATTATAACGGTATGAACGTTGAAAATAAAGAACATATAGAGGCAGTTCAGCTTGGTCGTTTGAGGACCACTAGCAATATAAAACCACAAAATTTTTGTCCTCCTGTCCTCTATACTTGTTGGAATTGTCGAAGATTGGGCCATTCATACTTTGACTGTGATCAACCTTGTCGAGGCATATTTTGCTACGGATGTGGAACACCAGAGGTTCTTAAGCCACATTGTAACAATTGCAATCGATCACAGGGAAACTTCCCTGCGGAGATGCGAGCGACAGGATCTCGTCATCTCCGTATTCAACCACCTGCGATAATAGGACCAAACAATCCAAGCAACAACAATCCTGGTCCACCACGGACCACTTAAAAATGACTCATCCACACTTAGTCTCTAGTCTTTTTTCCAAAAAACCACGCTACCAACGCTCCATCAATTATTTTCGCCATCGACGAAAAGTTCAAAAGAATATTTCCGAAACTGTCTTTGACACTCTGGAGGAGGTTGTCAATGATAATAGACCCTATGCCAACATAGAATTAAATGGTATAGCCATGCGAGGGCTATTAGATAGTGGCGCGAACATTAGTGCTTTGGGTAAAGATTCCCTCAGCCTAATCCAAATTCATAACCTTCTGCTTCATCCAATGAAAACTTCAGTCCGTACTGCCAGTGGTTCCCCGCAACAGGTAATAGGTTATGTGAATGCGCATGTATCATATAACAATAGAACTTTAGATATGAGATTTTATGTTGTCCCGAGTCTAAGTCAAAGTTTATACCTTGGCTATGACTTTTGGGAAAATTTTAATCTACAACCGAATTTAGTATCGGAAATATCTGCTTCTACTCAGGTAGACAATCATCCCCAGAATTTATCGGCTGCGCAACAGGAAAGATTGGATGAAATAGTAAGACTTTTACCCAGTTTTGAAAAACAAGGTCTGGGACGAACTAATTTATTATGTCACACCATTGATGTTGGAGATGCGGTACCGGTAAAACAACGGCACTATGCTGTTTCCCCGGCCGTGCAAAAGGAAATTTATAAAGAAATTGACCGGATGCTCGAACTGAATGTTATAGAAGAAAGTAATAGTGGATGGAGCTCACCGATGGCAATTGTAAGAAAATCAAACGGAAAAGCACGGTTATGCCTAGATGCTCGCAGGCTCAACCTAGTAACGAAAAAAGACGCATATCCCCTACCATTAATAGAAGGACTCCTCAGTAGACTGGATCAAACACGTTATATTTCTAGTTTGGATCTAAAGGATGCCTTTTGGCAAATTCCTTTGGACCCAAACTCTAAAGATAAAACTGCTTTTAGTATCCCCGGAAGACCTCTTTACCAGTTTCGAGTTATGCCCTTTGGTCTTTGCAATGCGCCTCAAACCTTGTGTAGGTTAATGAATAAAGTGATTCCCCATCATCTTCATGACCGAGTATTTGTTTATTTAGACGATCTGTTGATCACCACATCAACTTTCGAAGAACACCTATCGCTCTTATCCGATGTTGCTGAAAGGATTACACGCGCCGGACTAACTATAAATATAGAAAAAAGCAATTTTCTTCTGAAAGAAATAAATTACCTCGGTTATGTTATTGGTGAGGGAGGATTAAGACCTAACCTAGACAAGGTTGAAGCCATTTCTAAGTTCCCAACCCCTAAAAATGTACGTCAAATAAGACGGTTTCTGGGCATAACTGGATGGTACAGACGCTTTATTAGCGGGTATTCAACGTTATCGGCTCCCTTAACGAACATGTTAAAGAAACAGCAAAAATTTGTTTGGTCCATCGATGCTGAAAACGCGTTCAAGTCTTTAAAAGACGCTTTAACTTCCGCCCCCGTGCTGATCACCCCAAACTACGAAGAAAGATTTTTTATACAATGTGATGCTAGCAGTAGTGGAGTCGGAGCTGTGCTCTTCCAAAAAGATATTGAAGGTCATGATAGACCCATAGCCTTCATGTCTCATAAACTAAACGGCGCGCAGCGTAATTATAGTGTTACAGAGTTGGAGTGCCTAGCTGCCGTGCTGGCCATTAAACGGTTTCGTGCATATGTTGAGGGTTTGCCATTTACTGTCATAACAGACCACGCGAGCTTAACGTGGTTGATGTCCTTAAAGGATGCAACAGGAAGACTGGCTCGTTGGAGTCTTAAGTTGCAGGGGTATAATTTTGAGATTGAGTATCGCAAAGGCTCTCAAAATGCCGTTCCAGATGCACTATCTCGAATGGACATGGATTCCATAATTCTAAATACTATTCCTAATTCGGATTTACCTTTACATATTGACCTTAACGCGCCAGAGTTTAACTCGGTGGAATATAGAGATCTAATACACAACCTAGATAGATCTAAAGGTAAAACCAATTTAAAAGTGGTAGGAGCTCATGCGTTTATCAATGTTCATCCAAATGTTGAACCAGAAACTGATATACCTAGTTGGAAGCTACTTATTCCAGAAGCGTTGCGGCCAAAGGTAATAGCTTTAGCGCACTGTCCACCAACGTCAGCTCATTTAGGAATAAGTAAAACTATAGAACTAATTCGCCGTTACTATTTTTGGCCCAGTATGACTACTGAGGTTAAACGATTTGTTGGACTGTGTACCAGCTGCAAATCCAACAAAGCGGCTAATTACATTACTAGACCTCCTTTAGGTTCATTTGACATGACATTTCGCCCTTGGCAACGAATATATGTGGACTTTCTTGGTCCTTACCCTAGAACCAAAAAAGGTAACACTTCCATAATTATAGCTGTTGATCATCTTACCAAATTCGTGCAAACGAAAGCCGTGAGGCAAGCCACGGCGGTGGAAGTTTGTAAATTTTTAGAAGATCAAATTTTTCTTCTGTTTGGTGTACCGGAGGTACTAGTAACAGATAATGGACGACAATTCGAATCACAACTAACAAAATCTCTGTGCTCTAAATACGGAGTAGAACACATTTTTACTGCCAAGTACTCACCACAGGCTAATGCGTCAGAGCGGGTCAATAGAACCTTGATTTCTTCCATAAGAGCCTATATCAAAGCCAACCACAAAGTATGGGATGAAAATCTAAATGCAATCACGCATGCTTTAAGGAACTGTGTTCATCAATCAACTTAATTTTCACCACATTTTTTAGTGTTTGGTCAACACCCCCTCCTCCATGGCTCCAGCTATTCAATTCTACGCCAAATTCACGATTTTACGGGTGGTTATGCCAGCTTAACTGAAAAACCAGATGTATTACATCAGCGTTATCAAGAGGCTCAAAAACATCTGAGTCAAGCTAATGAAAAGATGTGTTCAAGGTACAACTTACGGTCTCGAGTTCCCCGTATAACAGTAGGTCAAACCGTATATGTAAAGAACTTTACACAAAGTAAGGCAAGCGAGCGGTTTGCATCAAAGCTAGCTCCAAAATACATACCAGCTGTTGTGACTAAATTGGTTGGTCATGTTATGTGCGACGTGGAAGACAGTCAGGGTAAAAGTCTAGGGAGGTACTATTTCAAAGACGTAAAATGCTAATAGAGTTAGTGGTTCCATGATCGGCTAGCTCAGTCGGTTAAGCATAAGATATCTCAGGGGTAGGTACGTCCCCACGACTGTTGCAAAACCCTGATTCATTGCAACTTTTTTTTTATAAATTTTTTTTGTCTGATTATCCTGTTTAATATCAATTAAAAAAACGAGATTCTAAAATAATATTTTTTTGGGGAAAAAAAGAAGGAAAAGAAATGTTGGTTGTCGAATGAATTATTCAGTGACCGTGCTTTGGTCAAGTTAAAAATGGAAAAATTATTTTTGGATTTGATTTGTTGCGATTAATTAATTACTTTTTGTTGAATAAGATTATTATTATGTTATTTGAATAGTGATAAATTTAAAATCATAAAAAAAATATTTTTAATGTTTGTGATGTCCTATTAATTAAATCCTACAAAACTGAAAATATTTATATCGGGAAATATTATTAACTGTTTAAAAGATAGTGATTGATTCATTGGTGTTTATGTGAAAATATGATTTTCGTTTAAAATAAAATAAAATTTGCAATATGTATTCATATCGGAACAATATCAATCCTAAGATCGATATTCCGTTAGTGTTGATTAACCAATAACCATTATAGTGAAAATATGATTTCAACTACATAAAAGGTACTGTTTTATTATATCATTTTTTTTTATGTCGAATTTTGTTTGGATTTGTTTGAATGGACACAGGAAACAGTTTAATCAGAAAACTTTATTGAAGAACAAATCAGTCTAAAAGTAATATCTCTTAATAAAATAATTTATCTAAATCGATCTGGGGATTAGGTTAATTGAATAAAAAGGCGGGTAGAATGTTTAATTAGTGGAAGGGAAAATAATAGACACATGGATGATGACGGTAGCATCAAACGTTAACAACAGTTAACAGTTAAATAATTATACTCATATTGAAATAATCATACTAAATCATTTGTGACGTAGAAAAGAGCTAAATAATAGGATATTGAATTTTTTGGATATTGGACATTGGATATTGAAATATTGATTTTTATCGAAGCAAAAGATGTCAATATAGGAGGAAAACCGTCAGGTGTAGATATTCCAATGAGAATATTGGATCGTTTTTGTTTGATTAGTGGAAGATGCTAACAGAGAGTTTTTGTACTTGAATCATATATAAAAAAGATTTTCAATTTTAGAATATTTTGTACATTTTTAAATCTAAAGCAAAACAGTTTTAGTGGAAATTGCTATCAATGTGACAATTAAACGCTATAGAAATATATACAAGAAAAAATTATTTATGTGTTTGTGTTGTCTATTACATTCTAATTAATTAAGATTACTATGTTTAGATACTTTGGTGATGGTAAGTAGTTTTAAGTATCAATGCTAAATTTAAATCAAATAAAAATATATAACTATATCGAAATATAACTGAAATTGAAGTATATATATGTATATTGGTCTCTTATTTATTTTGTTCGATTTTTTGTTTTTCTTTTAAATTCCTTTTGACCTTTAAATTCATATTTCTTGAATATGGGCTAGTTCTCATTTGTCTTGTGGGGTGAGGAGGGAAGAAGGAAGATGATGGTATGAATTCTTGAAGTGCGGTGACCAATCCAATGAACGTCTTGGGACCAATGACCATTTCCCATCAACATTTTTTTTCATCAAATTTTTTTTTTGTTTCTTTCTCTGCTGTCTATAATTTTTATTTCCGCTTAGCAAGGTCCACAAAACTCTCCAGTAATCCCCACCTCCCTATACCCTGATTCTTTAGCCGGGATCAATAGCGGTCTGGTATAGAGTTTGTGGATAAATATTTCTGATAATGTCTTCAATGATATTCACTCTTCTGTTGTTATTAAGAAGACTGGATAGCATTGAGGATCATTACATACTTTAACACATTTTTTCTAAAAATCAAAAGTCGACTAATTTTATTTTCTATATCGTTTATTTAATGAAAATTTTATTGTAACTATTAATCTGTTGATATAAGAAATAAAGAGAAAAAAAAAATATGTAGTGATATTTAAATGGCGGTTGCTTTCTTTTAAATTTGAAAAAGTTTGTATATAGCATATTCTGCAATTACGTATTGAAATATTTATAAAAGATTTAATTACTTTGTAAAACAAATAATTTTCTTTCTTTTATTATTATTATTCTTTTATTATTCATTCATATAACGTATGTTTTCAATTTAAATTACTTCAGCATCTTCGTTTTTTTCTATGATGCATCTTTTTTCATCCGCCCAATAAAATATAGTATTTTACTTACACCCCGATTACCGAAAGCAATTCATGTCACTTTAAGTGACTAAAGTCACATCGCATCAATTTTCGTATTGTTGAAGTCATTTTTTACGCCTCAAGTCATTTTATACGACAGATGTCACTGAAAATGACATTCAAGTCACCTCAATTTTTCATGTGACAATAATTTTTTTAAGCGTCGTTAATTATTGTTGTTATTTTGAATAGAAAGCATTGTTTTATTTTGTGATTTTCTGTGATTAAATTTTTGTGATTTTGATATGAGTATATTGTAAAATGGAAGGACGTAAAACGTAAGTTGTTTTTTGATTTTGATAAAAAACATTAAACAGTTATATTGTAATATATACAAATCTATTTTATAGATTAAAAATAACAAACTGCAGACAGTTTGAACTTTTAGTTATGTTAATGGAGAAAAATACTACCGTCGGAGAAAACTAATGGAGAAAAATACTACCATCAAAACAAAATCAATCAAATAATATTTCTTTTCTTATTTTAGGTTTGGAGCGACTATAAAGGCAAAATTAAAGGGTAATTGGGACATAACAAAAAAGAGCTACAAGCAACGGGTGGAGGTCAAAACAAATTATTTACATTTTCCACGCTAAAGTGTTATAGATATTATGATGCTAAGAGAAGTGTCACAACCAAAATGTAAGACGTTTGGTTTGGCCCAAACCTTGCAAGTAGTCGATCAAGTTACACCAAATACCTTAACAGAAAGCATCTACTCAATACAGATTGTAGCAATGATATTGAAAATGTTTGCGAATATCTACCGAACGTAAACAATACACTTGTTGAGCCGTAAATAACAAAAACATCCACACACAAAAATAAAAATCAAGAAGAGCGAATTCGTTTGTTAAAGGAACAAACCGAGTCTATAAAAAATACTGAGAGGCATAGCAAGGAAACGGCATTCTTTGCCAGGAAAAATTATGAAATTCATTCAAAACGGTTGCAATTACTTCAAGAAGACGTTTTACATAAAAGAAAAATTCGACCTCAAAATCTCGAAATAAAAATAAGAGAGATCGAATACAAGGAGCGGAAATTAGCTTTAATGGAAAGTCATGGTGGTGAAAATTTTGCCAATTGAGTACACTAAATATCTTTAAATGCCGAATTTTTTATTTTAAGTGATTAAGATAACTATTTTTTACAGTGGTTCTCCACATAAAAAATTTTGGACTCTACCACTATAATGTGATAACGAAATGTAATAAGAAAATCAGAATATTTTTAGTTTTATAAATTTATATATAATAATAAAAATGAAATATTTTCAAACATATATATTTAAAACAATGCAATGAAAAATTCTAATAAATTACGAATGTTTATTATTTTTAGATTTATTTTTGGTATTTTTAACATATTGAATTCATTATGTTTTGTCGAATTCGATCTCCGACATTGTGATGATCCGCAGACATAAATTATGTAAAGCGCAGCAAACGTTAACAATATGCCTTGCTTTATTTGCAGTATAGTGTAGCTGTCTTTCGCCTAGTAGACAACGAAATCGGTTTTTCACCACACCTATAGTTCGTTCTGCAATGTTCCTGGTTTTGGCATGTTTTTTGTTAAACATTGCTTTTCTTAAGTCGGCTTCCCGTGTGGACCGAAAAGGTACAATAAGATACGGCTTAAGACCATACCCACCATCACCTTAAAGTAAAAAATAATAAAATTTTCATTTATTATAAACTAAATTTATAAACTAAAATACCTAAAATCCATGTATTTTTCTCCCCATTGTTAAAATTTTCTTGGAGTTTTGAATCAAGTTCGCTTGAATTGAAAACAAAAGAGTCGTGGCATGATCCCGGGTGATATGCTTCAACATATCTTATAAATAATTGATCATCGCAGACCTAAATTTTTTTTTTTTTAATAAAATGTGTTGTGTAGTAGGAATTACAATATGTGTCACAATAACACATAAAAACCTTTTAAGACCAAGGTCCCACAACAACATACGTTCAAAGGTGTTGATGGACGTAAATCTGGCTTTTTTTGTTTTTTCATATTTTTAGTTAAAGAATGGATAACTAAACAAAAATAAAAGTAAATTAAAAAGCAATTAACAAATTTTGACAAAAATTTGCTGAAACAAAACAAAAATGTAGTTGCCAATAATCTAGCCGGTTGCATATTCCTTGATCCTGTGACACACCGTCTTTCTTGAGGATTAAAGTCCACACATAGTTCTATGAAGGCTCGTTTCCTCAAGGAAGCAATAGCGTCTCCTCATCAAGGTTTTATTCACAGCTAAGATTGGGGCTGCTACCGTTGACTGAATACAGTTCATCCGCCACCACTCCTTAGATGTCACCTTGGCTAGTGATATCTCACTGCTATTGCCAGTGGTATGTGATATCTCACGTTAAGTCGTATGTCAATAGCAGGGACTGGAGTACGCGGGATTGTCACACCCGTAGATCAAAAATAAAAAAATTTTCAAAACAAAAAAAACTGATCCCTCCATGCGGAGAAATGTAAAGATTAAGAAATAATATTTAATTTAACCTTAAGAATATACAATATTACCAGCATCACGTTCAAGCTGTAGTATCCTTTTCTATTTATGTATAGGTGCCGCTCATTTTTTGAAGGTCCCATAATTTTGACATGGGTACCATCTACGCATCTTATCACGCCCGGAAATCCATATTTATTGAAAAACCCAAGTTTTATGGTACTTTTTTCTACATAATTTGGAAATTTAATTAACTCTGGACACAATTCGCTTTCCAATATATTTAAAATTTCTTTTAAATGGAGTGAGAAAGTGACTTGTGCTACTCCCGCCATAAACTCGTTTCCTGTTCCCGTCTGATAACCGCCTTCTGCAAAAAACCGCAACGGGGAAGCTAACTTAAGGACCGGTGGCACTGAAGAAGATCGAACTGGAGTTTTTAATTTCGAGGAAACGATGTCCAATAAATATTGGAATGCATCTTTATTCACTCGAAAATATTTTATGAACCTGCACCAAAATTATTAAAAAATTAATAATTTCAATATAAAATAACACTAAGAATTTTTTATCAGATTTACATAATTTTTAGGTTCTGAGGTAAAAGTCATATATCTGAAACACATATAACGATACTTACAAGGCATCTGGCATTTTGAATGGGTTGGAATGGTCGCGTAGAATTCTTCGTTCCACCGCCATATCGCGATTTATTTTATGCTTATCGCTGTCTGACTCGAAAAAAAGTTCAAGTCTGCTCATTTTTTTTATATGTATTTAATTATTTATTTATTTATTTATTTAACGCAAATAGCAATTTAATAATAATTATATTTATAGACACACAAAACGAATCAAATTTTTGACAAAAAATAATCTGTCAGAAAATTGAAAACTTTTATAAATTTTGAGCAATATCTAGTGTTGCCATATATATTTTAGTTCCAGTCGTGACCATTTTATTCGACTTCAACAATACCAATTTTTAAGTGACGTGACATGACTATATGTCACCTGAAGTGACACGACTTCAATAATTGGGCTGTTAATAAATCCATTTTAGAGTTTTTTTTATTTATTTGGTGTTAGTAACATGATTGTATATAATATATTATATTATATATATATATATATATATATATATATATATATATATATATATATATATATATATATATATATATATATATATATATATATATATATATATATATATATATATATATATATATATATATATATATATATATATATATATATTATTGTAGATATATATTATATTGTATATATATTATATACAATAATTATTTCTTCGAAATTGAACAATTCATCTTCTTCTTCTATCTTCTATATATATAAAATTGAAAGTAAGTGAGTTTGTCGTTTATGCATTCATCCGATCATCATGAAACTTTGTGAAGTTGTTGTGTATACTTGCGCATAGGTAACAGACAAATTTTTTTGAATGGAACCCCAGGGCCATTTTAATTGTCTTAAGGGGTTCTGCCTAAATGTAGATAATAATTTAATTTGATTTTTCTTTAAATATCGTTTTATACGGTTAGATTCCTTTGATCAATTTTTTTTGTTGAACAAATTTAATGAAATTGAAAAATGAAAGTATAATCTGAAACAATTACATTTGTATATCAAAACTATATGTATTTGAATTAAACACATAATGAGGTTACATATTTTATCATCTACACTAAATATGTTATTGGTTTGCAATTGTATGTAATGCATGTTTCTTCAACTAAGAAAGATAGTTGATAACAACGATTAAAAGCTCAAAATTACGAAATGGAATTCGCACAGATACTATACAAAAAGCATAGCTTATGTATAATCAAACATGGATAGCAATTATGATAAACAAACTAATTAAACATGTGGCCCTTAGCCGGCAACACGTTTGCAATAGTGATTTGCAAACAGTTACAATGCATTAATACCAATGAATTTATAATATCTGCCTGCCCGCAGGAACATATGTAATATTTAAAATTTTGGATTTATGGATGTGACAAAGCCGCGTACATTAGTATCTGCTATTGGCAAATCAGTTAACGTGAGATATCGTATACTCCTGACAATAACAGTAAGAGATCACTTATATTAAGGGGATAAGTGGTATTTTAGGAGTGCTGGCGGATGTTCTTTTTTCAATCAACGATAGTACCCTTAGTCTTAGTTATGGAATATTCTTTGACGATAACGCTCTATTATTTTAAATAAAATGTGTTGGGTAGTAGGAATTACAATGTGTGTCACAACAACACATAAGAACCTTTTAAGAAAAAAGTCCCATAACAACATGCTTTCTAATAAGGTGTTGAGGGACATAATTTTTTTATTTTTTAAAAGAATGAACTTTTTGATTGCTCGAACAAATGAGCTTCCATATAACTATTATATATGCTGGCTGGAGGTAAACTATACGTTACATGATCTTGATATATGCTTCTAGCACTAGGACAATTAGGAACCTAATTTTAGTTTTGTTCCTGCAAATTTGAAAAAAAAAGTTTATTGTTTTTATTTCCTTCATCCTATCATGAAATATTGCCCTATGTCGTACATTATTATGTGAAAGGATTTATTATTAAGTTTTCCATCCTTTAAGAAGAATATAAAAAAAAAAATTTGCATCCATCAACATCTTAAAAAGCATTATGTTGTAGAACCTAGGTCTTAAAAGGTATTTATGTGTTGTTGTGACACATATTGTAATTCCAAATATGCCACATATTTTGAAATTGCACAAACATTTTTAAACTTCGGTGAAAATGATGATGAACAATGTCATTGAAGTTACAGTTTTGAGTAGAAAGTTCGAAAAGGAAGATGTAGAGTTGCCACATGCCACATATTTCAATGATCCCAACAAATTCAAATGTTTAGTTTCCAGTGCAACTCGCTTTTGCAATTACCATCAACAAAGCACACGGACAGTTACTGCAAGCATGTGGACTAGATTTGGAGAATCCGTTCTTCTCACATGGAAAACTGTATGTGGCTGGCGCGTTAGGAAATCCTTCTGATTTATTCGTGTACGCATCAGATAGAAAAACAAAAATATAGTGTACCCCAAGTACTCGAATAAATAAATATAATTAAAAAGACATTTTGAAATTCGTTCCATATTAAAATAAATAAGTTGCAATAAAAATGACACAATGTAAACTGAATTATCTCTACGAGTTTTCTCGAGTTTTCTTTCTTATGAGATAGCGGCAATATGCGACCGATGTTAAATAAACAAAACTTTTACGCTATTTTCTGCAAAAAATAAAATTTTGAGAAATTTTGTGAGTGATTAAGATCAAAGTAATTATTGTAATGCACTTGAATTTTGCAATTTGACAGCATTTTTCATTTTCTCTCAAAATCTTCTTTGGAACAGTTTTTGTGTGTTTCGTGTCGGGTACAAATACAATGCATGAGTACTGTGAATATTTGTGAATCTATTTTTGTTTTGTATAATGTTCTATATAGAGATGAGTGGTGACACACCTCTACTAATGCAACAAGCCATTTAAATTTTTTTATAGCTTACTCGAAAACTTATTTGATCGCCAATTTTTCATATATCCGAACTGATCAGCTGGAGTACTGATTATTTTTCATTTATATTTTTAAAAAGAAAAATCATAAATTACGCTATCATTTCTCATTCCCACTTTTTGAAATCATTGCTACTACGTCAACAAAATGTCTGTGCACAAACTTTATTTATAAGCGTAGCAAAGCACGCCGGGTCCTGCTAATAGTAAATAAAAACTATTAGTTAACAAGAAATTGGCGTTTTTCTATTAATTTATTAGTGAAATTTAACATATCAAGGATTGTGGAAAGATTTGATAATTTCTTCAGAAAAACCTTGGTTTAAGAACCCTGCGGATAAAAGCAAAAAAGTATTTGTATTTGCGGATGTGCCGCATCTTATTAAACTATTAAGAAACCATTTTCTTGATAGTGGATTTATTTTTAATGATAAGAAAATAGATAGCGGACCAATAACTGAACTACTGGGAGTCCTCATCTAACAATGTTTTCATCTCTTGTAGGAAAATATACTATTTTCTTTTTTCATCCTAAATAATTCTTTATTTCAGTAATCCACACAAGTCTTTTTGATTACATTTAATCTTAACATTATTTTTCATATCATCTTAACTTTATTTATGTGTACTTTAACAGTTTATAAGGTATCATAACTTTTAAATTCTTTAACTTCTTTAAATTTCATAAAAAAAATATTCCTACAAAGAAGATATGAGAAAAAAGCGTTAATTTTCATATGTAAGAAAATATAACGAACAAATTGAATGATAATTATGGGTTATAATTGTTTCCACTATGGATTACAATATCAAGGGAAAAGAAGTTTGTGTATTAAGGTGCAATTACATCGTCTTGATGCGACTAAAAATAGAGGGAATTGCGATAAAAATAGGTGCACAATTCTAGACGGAGGTTTCTCCGATTTTTCGAGAATTCTCTATTTATTTTTATATCTAATTTCTCCAGAAATTTTTCATTATATCTCAAGAATTTGGGAAAATTACAATTACAAGATAAAAGACAAGCGAAAATCACAAACTAAATGTCTCAAACTTTAGGAAGTTTTCCTACAGTCAGGCAAACTCTTTTACAATTTTACATCAGAAAAATTCACTGAATTGGTTGGAGAATGTGGAATGAGAAACAGATTTCTTGTCTAATTATTTCTTGAGAAATCGAAAATGTTGAGAAAAAATCTCTTTTGTCAACATAAAAATAGCTCGGCTTCTTATAAAGAATTTATTTTTAAACTACAATTTTAAACAGAAAATATTGATGAACTTTAGACTTTAATCTGTCTCAACATTTCTTCATCTAAGCATGGTTTATTAAGATATAATAATATTATTCAATATTGGGCTATTATTTTGAAAACGTACATTTTTTTGTTGATTTTTAAATTTTTGATTTTTAAAAAATCTGAAATTTTGATATATTGTTGGCATTGACAAAAGGAAAAAAGTAATTTCTGCTTTTATTTTTTGTGTACTCTCAATCGGAGTTATGCGCGGTTGAATTTTGAGGCTTTTTCACGTAGTTTTTGGTAATGGTGGCAATGTTTTGTGAATAGGTGCCACAAATTTCATCCGACTTACGTATATTTTTGCAAGTAAGAAGGAAAATAATTGAATAATTGAAATAAGTAAGTTTAAAATTAATAACTTTTCTCTTTTCCGCTAGGCGGCGCGTAAAACCTTGGTTTACTTCAAAGCTCATATCTCAAAAAGTAGGCTTTTTTTTTTTTTGTTTTTCACAAATTTTAAAGTAAACATATGCAGCTATGAAATTGAGAAATAAAAAGTTAGCAATTCAATATGGATTTTTTCTTACGATTTTTTAAAGTTTGGTATATGAAAAATTCACATGTGTTTTTTTATTAAGTTAATAATCCTGTACTAAATGTGGACCTAATAAATTAAACATTTCATATTTTAACACCTGCAATAAATTTGAACCATTTTCTGTGCGGTTAAATGGTTAAAAACTTATTAAAAATTAATTTAAGTTAAGTGGTAAAATAAAGGAATTTAAATTATTAAAAGGGTGTGTAAAATGTTTATTCATTTTAAAAAATGTCTATTCAGCCCCTTTTTACTAATTAAAATCTCATTAGAGGCTCATAATTTTAACATTTAAAATTTCTAATGACGCCCACAAACGGTTTTTGACCAAATTATACTTGCATCCAATCAAAATATATTAAATTGTACCTACCTAATTTTACCTGATTCTACCTATGTCAAAACTATTTCAAGGGTATATATATATATATATATATATATATATATATATATATATATATATATATATATATATATATATATATATATATATATATATATATATATATATATATTGATTTGATTACCTTATAATCAATTATATTCCAAAATATTTAGAAGACATAACGTTTAGAAAAGATAATAATAGAAATGCCTTTCAAATTGTGCTGTAACTTGTACGGTCTCAAAAATCATCAGCGGACATCAAAAAATGTGAAACTGGTCACACCAGCTGTTATTCAAAAAGCTGCGACCCTGAATTTTACTTTGCGTGATGACCAGTTTATATGTGAAACATGTCGCACTTATATCTATAAAAATAAGGTAAATTTAATTATTTTATTAAAATGAATAAAAATTCATATGCAACTAATATTTTCTATACAGCAGCTTTCGACATGTTCGGAAACTATCGATATTGAAATTATTTCTATAAATCAGGATGTTGAAAATGTTCCAACGAACGAAAATATTCAAATACCTCCAGCATCTTTAGATCCATCACCAGTTTCGGTTGATACTATATCTCCACCAGTTCCTGAACTACTTAATGACATTTTAGAAGATATTAACAATGTTCTTGGAAGGTTAGCCGAATCTCCTATCAAACAAAATCATATTACAACAGGAAGTTATAAAAAAATTGCAAGTGTCACCGGCAATAAGTCAAAGAATATTTCAAGTAGATTCAGTTAAAGTGTTATCACCAAACGAGGAATGTGAATATACATAATGGCTTATGAACCTTAAAAAAGAGTTTAAAGATGCCAGCTGTAAATCAAAACAAGTGTTTTTGTTGACAACTCTACCACGTAAATTTTGGTCAAATCAACGTATCCAGGATGAATTTAATGCATCAAGACGACTGGTAGAATTCGCCATGAATCTGTTGGAAACAGTAGGTCCTTACAGTTGGCCTCAAAGCAAACAAGTGCACAGTTTGTCACAAAATATAGTAAAACAAATTCAAACATACTTCTTATCAGAGGAAATTAGTAGAACAATGCCTGGCCTTAAAGATGTTGTTACTATTACAGAAGGATCGACAAAAATTAAGAAATCAAAGCGGTTGGTGTTATGGACCCTCACCGACATCTACGAAATGTTCTTGGAAGAAAACAAAGAACTCAAGGATTCCACTGTTTTTTACCGGATAACACTACACCCGATAAAATAATTGCCAAAATGTTTTCTTTTTCTGATGATCATAAATATTTCAATTTAAAGGCAAAAAAAAATATATAAATTAATTTTTTAATGTATTTATTTATAATATTGATTAAATTATAATGTTTATAAGGAAAAATATTTTTTTAATGCTTTTTTCTAATGTTAGTGTTGGTGATGTTGAAATTATAACAAAATCTTCGATCATTGGGATCTCCAATTCTTATTCTGAATAAAAACCTGTTTCTCTATCAGAAATACAAAAAAAATGGTTCAAATTTATTGCAGGTGTTAAAATATGAAATGTTTAATTTATTAGATCCACATTTAGTACAGGATTATTAACTTAATAAAAAAACACATGTGAATTTTTCATATACCAAACTTTAAAAAATCGTAAGAAAAAATCCATATTGAATTGCTGACTTTTTATTTCTCAATTTCATAGCTGCATATGTTTACTTTAAAATTTGTGAAAAACAAAAAAAAAAAAAAGCCTACTTTTTGAGATATGAGCTTTGAAGTAAACCAAGGTTTTACGCGCCGCCTAGCGGAAAAGAGAAAAGTTATTAATTTTAAACTTACTTATTTCAATTATTTAATTATTTTCCTTTTTACTTGCAAAAATATACGTAAGTCGGATGAAATTTGTGGCACCTATTCACAAAACATTGCCACCATTACCAAAAACTACGTGAAAAAGCCTCAAAATTCAACCGCGCATAACTCCGATTCAGAGTACACAAAAAATAAAAGCAGAAATCACTTTTCTCCTTTCGTCAATACCAACAAAATATCAAAATTTCAGATTTTTAAAAAATAGTTGTTTTTTTTTCGATGTACGTTTTCAAAATAATAGCCCATTATAAATATTAAATTTCTGGGTGTTAGACCATTATCAAAGAAAAACCAAAAAAAGAAAGCAGTGCAACCTTAAACTTTTAAAAACACGAAAAATTTCATCCAATTCCTAAAACCTTATCATTTTCATTAAATATATTTTTCAATTTCCATATTATTTCTATATATTTTCTATTTATCTTTTAAAAGAATAAAAATGACAGAAACAACAACCAACAACAAATTATTTAAATTTATATATTTTCGTGTCGATTTCACTTCTTGAATAATAAATTATCAAAACATACAGCAACAACAAAAGAAAACTAAAAAATAATAAAAATTAATATTAACGGGCGAAAAGTGAGAACTGAGAAATGAGTTATTATACTTCCTATAAGAAATGATTGTATATATAGAGAGCGGGCTAGAAGGTTTGGTTTGATGGTAATCGTAATGGTTTGATTTTTTTTCTAGTGTTTTCTATTTAACATTTGGCTTTTTGATTTATTTATTGTAGATTGTTGTATTTCCTATGGTCGTTTCAGATCAGTGAAAGGTAAGAGGAATAATTATATTTGCATGTTAAGTTTGATTAATGTATTTTAATAGAGTTTTAAATGAATTCTGTAAATCGTTGAATGTAGGTTATTGGAATTTGTATGACAAATGTGAATGTATGGGTTTATAATATATCGAGTCTGTATATAATATATTGAGTTTTTAGATGTCTTCTTCGAAGTTCTAGTCGAGATTCTTCACGTAAGAATCGAAATCTTGCTCGAACATATAATGTATTAACATAGAGTGACCATTCGTACTGATTTTATCAGTACAGTACTGATTTTCTAGCTTCTGTACTGAAAGACATATGCGGTACTGATTTTTACTGATTTTTAAAGTTATGTACTGAAAGTACTGATTTTTAAGAAAATTGTTGAATTTTACTTTAAACTTCAATTTAAATATGGAAATAAAACAGTGTCATCGTTTGGTATAAACTTATAATAAAAATTATTTCAAAAATAGTACATTTTGCTACAAGAGATGAAAACGCTGCTTTTTCGTGAGTGAAAATTTATTCACGAGACGTGTTAGCGTCGAGTGGCGCAATTTCACGAACGTAAAATGTTTCTCGCGTAGGAAATACAGTTTTTTCAATGATAGTAAATACATTTTAATTTAAAAGTTCTAAACGGCAGCAAGATATTTAAATAATAATAAAATAATAAACGCCTTATAGTCCAGTCATTTTAGCGATCAACCTCGGAATGAGAGATAATAAGCTGAATTTTCGTTTAAACCTTCATTTTGACGTTCTTAAAGTTGCCTCAAAAGTATCATAAAATCATCGTGTCTGCGTCGTAAGTTATTCAAGGTCAAAGGTAACAAAAACAGTTTTTCGCGATTATCTCGGTTTCTATTGCTCCAATGACGTTAAGATGCAATACACAAATCGTAGAGCATAAAATTTGCATCAAAATTTACTAGTAACATTTTCTCATGCGCTCAGCCGTTTTTGCGATAGATGGCGGTGCAGTGGGGTTCTTTTTTCCTTGACTCTAATGCTGCATCAGCTCTTTGGCCACAAAATAAACACATGTTTTTTAAATTAAACCCTTCATTCCTTTTTTTACGAGGTTCCCTGGTCGTTTCGATGCCGCTATGGAATTTTTACTGATGTACACTTTTCGACACTCAACATGCACATTCACAGAAGTTTAAAATATTTAAGAAGTCTATGTGACGATCATTTCAATCAATACTTGCATTTTTTTCAGTTTTCAAGCCACGCATCACATTAACAAAATCACCTTCTGCAAGTAGTTTCTCACAAATAAAATCCTAAATAAGCCATAATTTTCAAAATTTTACGTCGGTCGTTGCCGAGATCGGAAAAGAGAATAAACGACAACTATTCAAAGTTCAAGGTAATATTCACAGATATTCACGGTTGACCTTTCATTACAGTACTTATTACAGGCTTAGCGTTGTGCGCTTCCCGCCTCCTATCGCAAAAACGGCTGAGCGCATGAAAAAATGTTTCAATATAATTGGTCGCAAATTTTAAGCTCTTCAATTTGTGTATTGTATGCTAACGTCATTGGAGCAATAGAAACCGAGATAATCGCGAAAAACTGTTTTTTGTTACCTCTGACCTTGAATAACTTACGTCGCAGATACGAGATTTTATGAGACTTTTGAGGCAACTTTTAGAACTTCAAAATTAAGGTATATACGAAAATTCAGCTTATTATCTCTCATTCCGAGGTTGGCCGCTTTTTTATGCTAAATTGACTGGACTAATTATTCTTGTTAAATTGAGTTTTTGTTTCCCTAAATACGTATCTCGAAAGCTATGCTTTAATCGACAGTAGTATCTAAAAACGATATAGTATAATATAGTAAGATAGTAAATATATAATTATTATTAGAAATTATTAAATTAGAAATCGACAAAATGACATTGTGTTTTAAAAACTTGGTAAAATTATATTAAAATACCATAGCAACTGCAATTTGTTATTTAGCGATAAAATGAAAAGAAAATGACTTTACGCTAGAGGAAAACAATCATTTTCGCAGGGGATTAAGCCTGCTTGGAAATAGACATATCATTTGTTATCATAGAAAAAATACTTTTATTTTTAAAATGTCACAAATCTCACAAACTACTGGTGTTGGTCTCAACAAAATTTCCTTAAAACTATTTAAAAAAATGAAAACAGATTTGTCTACTTCGTTTACACATTACCTTTCGGCTTAGAATAGTCATAGGTGAGACTAAGAAGACTAAGGATGCTACATATTTTAACTCTTAAAATTTTGTACTGATTTTACTTAGACAAAAAATGGTCACCCTAATTAACATTATAACATTGTTGAAAATCGTTGACAGGAAACTAATATACAGTTATCCTACAGATATCAATTTTTATGCCAATGTCAAGTACGTTATTCTGTCGGAGAACTGTCCCAGCAATAGACAAACTTTTAACAGATCTAATTATTCAGTTTGTTTCTTACTGTTAGTCCCTTGAGCTAATAGCAATTCGGTGACGTCAGTTTGAGAATTCATTCAAAAGAAAACACGAGGTTTAAGTTCAAAATCAATTCTAAATTTTTATTAATTATGTTCAGCTTTATATACAAAAATCAATATCTTTTAACCTCTCCTCAAAATCAATATACATAAAACAAAAATCATATACAACAATATATATCCCTACCAAATTTAAATTATTGATTCTTATTTACTTGAATTTTACTTAAAATATTTATATACCAAAATTTGTTTATTAAACAAAAATAAAATAAAAATAAAAGTAGCTAAAAATGTAATGTGATATATTTTACACACTTAATTTTTTGTGTTTAAGTAATATGACCAAGTTATTTATATTTTTTGTTTGCAATCTTTCTTTGATTAATTGTGTTATGGTAGGTTGTGACGATCATAAAATTTAGACTTATGATATTTCAATATTGTTATTATGTCACGTGCAGAAATGAATTTTAGACTTTACTACTATGAGTAATTGTTGATTTATTGTTATATTTCTTCTTTTTTAGTTTTATGATTGTTTTTTATAAATGTTTTATTCGGAAGTTAGTAGCTACTTTTAAGAAGTAGTACAGGTTGGATTATTTTAACAGATTTAAAGACATATTCCAATACTTGTAAAAGTTATGAATTATATTTAACTGCGTAAGTTATACTTGGACAGAGTTGGTTAAATAAGTTTTGGTCTATAATACGGTTCCAAATACTATGGTATTTACTATGGGATCTTAATAAGGCGGTAAAATAGCTTTGTTGACACCCATCAAGGCAAAGCTAGCCAAAAATTTACAACCATCCACACCGGTTTTCCAACTATCTGAAATGGTTAATAAATTGAACAAAATTAGAAAAAACTTTAATCATTATTGTCAACGCAAGGCATCATTGTTCTGCAATTAAAAAATAGATTAATTTACATACTCACCGTAGAACATTGATCCAACGTTGATTTCAAAATCAATCTAATAAGTCGACCTAGAAATGAGCAATAAATAAAGTAGATTTAATTTTAATATGTTTTAATACTTACCGTCGTCAAAGTATTTATAAAAGTTGTTGTTCACCTAATTTGCTACATGATTTGAACTCATCAGTTCATGTTCGTAATATGTTTGTTATATCTATGATTGTAAATGAAATAAATAGCTTAGTTTTATTCGTATTTGAGCTGTTTTACGATCAACATCATTTTTCAATTGCAAATACAAGTCGTAAAAACTAATTGCGGTTAAAAAAATATTATTCTTTCTTTAATTTATTCATTAATTTATATTTTAAAATATTTAAACTAAGATTAAAACTGGTTATAGAAAGTGAAGCTAGTGTATTCAAAACAAAGGTGCCCATGGGGCACCTAAAACTATTCTGAAACAAACACTGAAAGAAAAAAGTACTTGAATAGAACGACATAAAACATTATATTAAAGACTTTACCATTGTTTTTCAGCCGAATAAACATGTCATTGTATTAACGAAATGCCAATAGTTAAATTATGAAATTTCATTAAACAACGTCATACGACATTGTTTCATAAACATTTTTTTTCATAATTCTATGAATCGTTGCGTAGCTTTATGAAAGATATTCATTAATAAACATGATGGGTATTAATGAAATATTATCATAAAATCAATGAAAAAACGTCATAATTTAACGAACATTGTTAGAATGACAGCAGACATTATAATCATGACTTTGGCATAATTTTTTTCTGATATTTGACATTATTTTAATGTTAAACAAACATTAAATTATGAATAAGTCATTAAATAATAAATCTCACTTCAGGGCCTTAATCAGAACTTAATATTAAGGTCATACTTGAATTAAATATTTGAAGCCGTTCTCAACAAAACCACAGGGCTTTTGAGTTGTTAATATATTAAAACACATTTTGATTTTATTTATTTTACATGCTGTCATCTGTGTGTCCCTATCCCACCGAAAAAAGTTAAAGAGAAGATTGAAAAATGAAAAACAAATTAAATTTTGAAATTCACACTTTTTATTTGTTTTTTTTAAAATTCAGACAAAATATACACTTTCGATAATTTTGGTTTTTACTATTTAAATTAAAAAAGTGATATCCAACAAAACTCCAAAACATTTCTGCAGGAGACGGAAATTTCAAATTAAAGACATAAAACAATTTAAAGCATATGTCGACTGCTCTAACAAGGCTGTTGAATGAATACTTGATACTATCAAAATGAACAAAAATTTCTTGTATATCTTGAACACTATCGCCTATGCATAGTATCATGGGTTGGACATGCAAATCGCGTTTCTTTAAGAAGATGTGGTCTTCTACTTCTTGTGTACATTTAACAACATATAAAAATGGCTGCTCGGAATCCTAAATTGGGTATTTTGTGACAGATTGGCTACTGTTTTTTTTCTTTTTTTTTTTTTTTATTGGAAGTTAGGCATGTTTAGTGTTAATATAATTAATTATACATTAACGTCTCTGAATATCCGAAGATACCATGCCAACTAGGGATTATAATCAATTGAGAATTAAGTTTCTGTTAGAAATTTATGAACGTTGACTTTGAACTTTTGAGGGTTGAAGTTATCAGGGCGAACCCACGAAGGTAATGAATTCCAGAGATGAGAGACTCTGTTGAAAAAGTCGCGCTGGAAGGCTACAGTTCTACATCTAATTATTTGAACCGTAAAAGGATGGGCCGCTACCGATGCTCTGGTATGACGCGATAGGTTTGCAGGCTTAGGTAAAATCGATTTGATCTCTTCAGAAACCCGTTCATCCATGATATATTTGTAGAAAATCGTCAAATCAGCAACATTTCTTCTATGCTGCAAGGAATCAAGGTCATTAGTAAGATTTGAATTACCAATCAATTTAACTGCTCTCCGCTGTACAGAATCAAGACACTTCAAATTACATAAGTATGCTCCACCCCATATGTGAGAACAATATTCCATGCAGGGACGTATAAAAGATTTGTATATTAAAAGAAGTTGTTCGCTACTGAAAAACTTACGACATCGTCCTAAAACCCCAATTTTTGAACAGCGCTTTTTGCTAGGGTAAAAATATGAGAATTCCATTTCATATTATTTTCAACCTCAACTCCTAGAAGTTTCACGGACTCTTTCTCTATCAAAACGTTGGAATCAAACTTCAATGGAAAAGGGTTAGGTGTTGATAATCTTGAAAAATGGCAAACTTGTGTTTTGGACGTATTGAATTCAACACTGTTAGTAACACCCCAATCAAAGATAGTTTTAAGATCAACGTTTAATGAATCTATCAAATTTGATCTACAGTTATTAAGCGCTAAAGGGGAATACGATCTAGTTTCAACATGAGATGCGTCGAAAATACATCCGATGAAATACCGTCAACATTGACTCGAAATTTTCGCTCAGATATAAAGCTTTGCATCCAGGAAATTAGTGGCTCATCTAAACCATAACATCTCAACTTGCATATAAGATTGTTGTGCCAAACTTTGTCAAATGCTTTGGAAATATCAAGAGCAACACCGAAAGTCTCACCAAAGTTTTCAAGGGATTTGTTCCAAAGATGAGTAACAAACGAAAGCAAATCTCCTGTTGCTCTTCCTTTTCGGAAGCCGTATTGTCTTTCATTAAGTAATTTGGAAGACTCTAACAACCTCATTAAATTAAAATTTATATATTTCTCAAAAACTTTAGACACTACTGACAAAATTGAAATGGGTCTGTAATTGGATGGGTCAGTTTTGCTACCCTTTTTTGCTACTGGCTGTACACTAGCAATTTTCCATATTACAGGAAAAATCCCTTTCTTATAAGACAAATAAAATATTTTAGTGAGGATAGGTGCTAGCTCCCTAGCAAACGTTTTAAGTATAATTGGAGGAATATTATCAGGCCCAGATGCCTTGTTGGTATTAATTTGTAAAAGCATTTTTCGAATAATGTTTTTACGAAAAATTATTCGCTTCATTTTGAGCGATGCTTTAGGAATAGGTCTAGGTTGGAAATTGGGTTCGACTAAGGTAGAATTTATAGAAAAAATATGTCCTAGCAAATTAGCCTTTTCTTTTGGGTCAATAATAGGTATATCTCTATCAATAAGAGGAGGAAGAGAAGATTTACAGAAATTGCCTTGGATAGCCTTAGCGGCTTTAAAGAAGTTACGCGATCCAGTTGGGTGCTCAGCAAATTTAGAAGCTTTTTTCAAATTAAATAAATTTTTCTCTCCATCTATTAGTTTCCTACATAAATTCCTCTCTTTTCGATACTCTCTAAGGTTTTCATCAGTTTTGTTTTGGAAAAACTTTCGAAAAGCCTTTTTTATAGCTTTGATTGCCGTTTTGCATTTACTCGAAAACCATAGATCAACCTTCGGAATGATCAACTTATTAGGAATAAATCTACGCATGCCTTCACCTATAATTTCAGAAAAATTAATACACTCAGAGAATTCTGTTATTAAAAACTATCAAAATAGCCATTAGATTAATAATTTGGTGATTATTATACAGCTAATCACAACTTGTGATTATTTTCACTAATTTCGTAATAACAGGCATTATTAAACTAATATTATTTGTTCGTAATATTCACTAACAAAAAAAATTAAATTTTAAATCTAAAAACGATAGCTTTTATATTTATAAAAATTCTTATTGAAATAATAACATAATGGATTACATTTATATTAGGTATCCCTTGGATAAATGACATATATTATTATAATAATAAAATTGTTTTTAAAATAATATTAGGTTATCAGATTAATAATACAATCTAATTAGATTAATAATAGGTTCTTATTAAATCAATAATAAGATGTTATTAAACTAATAATGAAACTTATTAAATTAATAATGGAACTTATATTTTACACTTTTTAAATAAAAGAGAGCATAAATTTTTTATTAACGATTTTATTTATTTCAATTATTTTCATTTAATCTTAAAGTATTTATATTTCACAGTTTTAATTCTAAAATAATTCATAATTTTGCTTTAAAGTATTTTTAAATTTATATGTGATAAAAATTAAAAGAACAAAAGGAGTCTATGTGCGTATATATAAAATAAAAAATATAGTAATATTTATTATATTTTACTATATTTGTTATTAATTAAAAAATAAATTTACATAGCTAAACTAATAATATATATTATTGATTTGAATTTAACAAATCAATCAACAAATTGACCGAAGAATATGCTCTTTCTTTATCGCCTTTCAATGTATAAAAATACTTTTGGATAAAATTCCAAAATTGGTTGCTGATTGCGGATATTTTAAGTTGAATAAATAATAGTAAATTTTCATACAAGAGATGAAAACATTGTTTTTTCGTGAGTAAACACATGTTCACGAGACGCGCTAGCGTCGAGTGAGACATGTTTACGAACGAAAAACGTTTTTATCTCGCGTAGGAAATGCAATTTTTTCCATGATAGTATATATATAATCAATATTTACTCTAAATTATAAAGTTATAAATCGACAACAAAACATTCAAAATTCATATTCTATTTTTTCATGGTTACGTTGTTTAAAATACTTTATAAAATTATATGAAAAACCATAGCAACAATAATTTGTTATTCTTTTTCACTAGTGAATTGACTTTTCGCATAGAAAAAATATTTTGAAGCACACATCAATTACTTTATCCACGACTAAAGAATATATGCTTTCCATGCGTATGCTTCCATTGTAATTGTATTCATTCCACAACTAGTGAATTTGATTAAAATTCTTTAACAGCTCTATAGTTTATTAAATATTCCCCTAACAAAAACAACAAACTTGTTTTGTTTTTCGCTATCTTTGATGTTTTTATTTCATTATGCGATACAAATTTTTGCATGAAAACTGGAAATTAAACGAAATATTTTACAGTCGTGAATAAAATAGAATCTTGTATTCGCTTGTATTCGCTTGGGATGATGGCAATTTTTCACTCGGAGGATTCCCTCCCCTCGCTACGCTCGTTTCGGGAAACTTCATCCTCGTGAAGAATTGCCTTTATTCTAAGCTCATACAAGAATCTACTATTCCATGTTGTATAAACTTCATACCGTACATTATCAAAGCATACTAGTTGGCTTTATTATAGACCCACTAATTAACAAAATGGTGTAATTTTTTATCGAAATACTTTTGTAACATCTCTTCATCATTTTGAACAGTTTCGCCTATAATGGCAAAACTGTTTTAAGAATATCAAACAGTGTATTTCTTATAAATTTTATGCTATAAAGTTTTGTTGGTTTGACGGAGTATCCTGTGCAGTAAATACATAGTTGATAGCAGAATGTCATCTAAATAATATAAAACAAAAAAATATTATATTATTACAGAATCTAACATTGAATAGGTTTAATTGTTTTCACTCAAAAAAATTACAAATGACATGTCCAAAAACAACGTTTTAGCTCATAGCCGGGTATTCAAATACATCAGAAACAGAAACAGAAACAGAATTTCATACAAATTTGACAGCAAAAAATTCTGTTGCTGTAAAATTTGAATGGAATTCTGCTTCTGTTGCATGTGATTTTCAAGTTTTTGGAGCCAAAAAACAAATTTAAAAAACTTACTTTCTGTCATATTCTCTGTATTGCGAAGTTCTTCAACCATCTCTCTTAACTTTTCATCTTTAATTTGTTCTTCAAAAATGGGCTGAGTTTTCTGAGTAAATGGTTGGTAATTTACAACCAAAATCGCTGGCTTTCGGAAACATTGCTTTAAAATAAATGTCTATCTGAAAATTTTAAAAGGAATATTATTATAATTAATTATAATTATTATATATATATTATTATAATTATAATTAAAATGTTATTGAAATATACTAATATTGAATTATTAATTACCAGTTTATAACCAAGCGGTAATTTAAATTGCTTCCATTTGGTTAAAATTTCCGAAGTTGATTTTAATTTTGAAATGTCGCTGAGTCTCAGTTGTTTAGTCCTGTCCCATGTTGACTCAATTTTAGCCTAACTACTCTGTTCATCGAACAAAATTTCTACATGTTCTGTCTGCTGAATCTGCTTCAGGAACTGAAAAACCAATATTTTTACCACACCATAGACAGTACAAAAATTTACAAAGTTTTACATACCAAACGTTATCGTTTAATAAAATAATCTTCCTTTTTTAATTTTCTTAACACTTTTAACTTTTCACAAAACTTTTAAATATTTTTTAAAGTTGTTTATTCAGCGTCTGGATATAAACTGTGATTCTTACCAATATTTTATTAATCGTTATTCAAAATAATAACCTAAAGTAAGATTAATGTATACTATTATTAATTTAATAACCTACGTTTTGAAAGTAAAAACGTCGATGATTAATCTAATAAAATGGTTATTAAAATTAACTACAAAAATAATAATTTATGTTTTTATTTTAATAGCTCTACGTTAATCACATAATTTTTTATTTGATTGTCTGAATTCATCATTTTAATAAGAATTGGTTATTAGTTTAATCAACCGTTGTGATTTTTTTAATAATATTGACCGTATTTTTATTTTGATAAACATTTTTATTAAAATAATAACAAAAAGTATTAATCGAACGAATGTGGCAATTACTTTAATAAAAATCGTTATTAGATTGATAAAATAACTTATTACACATTTTTAAAACGGGCGGTTATTAAATTTACTAACAAAATTCTCTGAGTGTAGCAGCAATGTTTGGATCTTGGCCAGTAAGACAACTAGGTTTCCAAGGAAAGCGTTTGAAGAAGATTTTAAGTCCTTGATAATCCGCCGCTTTGTAATCCCAAACAATACGGGGTTTCGCTTTAAATTGTTTAGGAATTTGTATATTTAATTTAGTGGAGATCAAATTATGATCTGACCCACCTAAAGGCTCTGATACTTTAAATTGTACTAAGCCCTGGATCATTTGTCAAAAATAAGTCAAGTTAGTTGCTACTTTGTCCAGGAATGTCAGGAACTCTGGTAGGCTGGTCTATTATCTGAGTGAAATTATGATAAAGAGCAAAGAGCTCAGCCTGTTTACCTATCTCATCAGAAGAGGAGCTGTGTATGAGCCATCCTTTATTATGAACATTAAAGTCCACTAGAAGAATAAACTTAGCATTAGGATACTGAGCTAACCTATCTATCTTTTCAGACAGATCATGAAATAAATTAATGTTCTCAGGTGAATTAGGAGAACGATACAGTCCAAAAACAAACAAAGTTTGATTAGGGCAACAAATTTTTAAAGATACCATATTATGATATCTTTACAAGAGATACCATATTATGGTATCTTTACCTTAACAAGTTTTGTAGTAGGTGCAAAGTACGCATGAAGCCCACAAAATTGTTGCATCTCGAGAGTCTAATAATAAAGAAATAAATAATAAAAACTATATGTATTATTATGGTTTTCCATATTGTTCACTGTTTGTATGCTTTGAATTAAAATGCAATATTTAAAAATATACTTTTTACTGTTTACTTTTAATTTTTTATTTTATTAATAATAATATAAACTTCCTTATAGTAACAATTTGAATTTGATTTTTATTTTATTGAATATCGATTTTGACTTACGTCATCCTCAGTTCTTAAATTATTATTACAATTTTTGCTTAAACTATGGTCTTATATACTATTTTATCTACTATTTTTTATTATTATGTCATATATTTTGTTGGTTTTGGTGTTGATTTTATCATTTAAAATGTTGTTATTGTTTTTATGTTTATATATTTCTATTTCTTCCAATCTATCTAGTTGTTGTCCTTTTCTTTTTTTATGTAATATGGTTAAATTTGTGTTGATATTGGTGTATTGTGTTTTTCTATTTTTGGAGTGCAGCGTAGCGAAACTCCATTTTTCCCCGATTAGGATTTTCGATTGTCCGCATACTCCTCCCAAACTATTAAAGATATCAAAATGAAATTTTGCATGTAAGACGACATCCAGTCATAGATGGTTTACAAAAAAAAATATTGAAAATTAGACATACCACGGAGGAATAATCACGGAAAAACGGTTCCCATAGACTTTCAATGGGAAAATTGGGAAAATTGCTTGCTTCGCTCGTTTTATTAATTGCATTTTGCATTGGTTACCTAGTTAAATGTTGGGCATATCTGGATTTTGGATTTTGGATCACTTTTATTAAATTCACTGGTATGTTCAATCAACGGGCGGTCTTTCACAAAAATATTTATTGAACATACCAGTGAAATTAATAAAAGTGATCCAAAGTCCAGATATGCCCAACATTTAAAAATAGAAAAACACAAATACACCAATATCAACACAAATTTAACCACATTACATAAAAAAAGAAAAGGAAAAAGAGGAAAAAAAGAAATTGTATTTACTTACTTTCGTCAATATCATTTAAATTTTTTATAATTATTTTTGTTGATTTATCCTTAATGTTGTCGGCTAAAAATTGTAATATTTATGGTGCGTTTGTATTCCAATTGGATGGCAATTTGGTACAATTGTCCACATTAATGTTAGAAAAATCCATATCAATCTATGAATAATTAAGGAAAGATATAGTAAAGATATTGGAATAATTCTTATTATAAGACTACTAATAATTCTCAAATTGAAAGGTACTATTCCACTGAAAGTAACTGTTTGCACATTGAAAGTAACAATTCTCAAGTAAGTAACAATTTAATTAATTATTGTTTTCAAAAATTCACTTCTAAAACACTTTTAATTGAAATCAAAATAACCAAATTTGCAAGGAAAATCAATCAATTTTGGTTATCTTACATGCACAATTTAAAATAGCTGATTTGAGCTGTCACAATATTTTTTAAGCTTTATATACAAATAATTTTAGAGTCCCGTTATGTACGTTATTTACGAATACACAAAAAGTTGCAAATAAATACACAAACTTACCGTTGTTTTTATTATTCTTAATTATTCCCTTTTATAATTATTATTAATTATTCACTTTCCACTATTTTATTATTAGTTTAATTGAAGTGTAAAATAATTATTTTCTAATTTTAAGTTATTACTAAAACTCGGGACAACTCGAAAGAAACTGAAAGTAAAACTAATTTGTTGTTGTATAGCTACGTGCAAAGATGATGGCTTAACGGTAACTATTTCATAACTCTATGTAAAATTTCATAAATTTTTCAAAATAGAACATAAATCAATGAAAAAAAATCATGAAATTATGTCAAAACATGAATATGTCATAAAATTAGGATACTTCATCATTAAATTAGGAAAATTGCTCATAATTTTTTATCTTTTATATTTTAATGCCACAATACATGTTACTAATGACAACAAACATTAAACAATTACAAATTCATTAATTTTTTTGTTTGAAAAAATTTAATGATTGAAAATGCATGTGTTTAATGACACAGATAAATTATGTTATTAAATTTTTAAACTTTTAATGCCATATTTCGTTGTGATAATGAAGTTTTCTTTGTGTTTATGACACAGATTTTAATGATAACATGTCATTAATAACATGTTAGACATTTTTTTTAGTGAAACAAGTGTGTTTCTAATCTTGAAGTTGGATGTTTGTCTGGTGGTCCGTGAAGGTCCACCAGTGGTCGCGTACGCTACTCTGCCGCTAACTCGATAGAGCGAAGGTTCTAGCGACCTACCTCACAACACAAGAAAATTTAAAATAACAAAACAAAATACAAAGCGTGCCTTAAAACATTACCCAGGTCTCCAGAAGGGAGAACTACCAGGTCACAACCCTTCCTAAATTATATTTACGTTAACACATCATTTAAAAAAAAACTGTAAGCTATGACAAACATATGACCACTCACCCCAACAAACGTACGTGATGCGCTATATCTTCGACTTCCTTTCCCGATGCAGTTGATGACGTGATGATTAGATTTGATCCATAGTTGGATCCTTTAACTCAGCTGCCCTGACCTGCCAATACTGGGATTTCCTCATATAAATAAAACTCTAGCACTTTCATTCATTGCTTTTGAATTACATATATATTTATTTGTTTATATCTCACAAAATTTTGATTATTGAATTTCTTCTATGGTGTACACTGTTACACTGTAACTATCGTATACATAATATTGCGTATATTCTTGACATTCATACTTTCGTTTTCAGAAAACCAGTTCAACTTAAAAACTCGGTTTAAATTTAAAAGACCAAACAAAATTGTTTACTGATGAATTTTATATTACACTTTGCAATAATTCTTACATTAATGTTAATGTTTACAATTCACTGTGTTATGTTAATAACTGTGTTTAGATTAATTCTACTAATTCTAAACTAACTCAATCAACAACCTGGTCACTTTCATGACCAAAAACATCATTTATTCCTCTAAAAGCTAACTGGTAAATTAACTCAATCCCGACTCAAACATGACTTCAAAAAAAAAACTCACATTACAAAAATAAACTAATTGTTCCACACAATTCAATATCCCAAAACTGAAAAATATTTTACTACATTTTTGGCACGAGCTAAAATGAAAATACACGGTCAGCATAAATTTTCTTTAACCGTTAAATGGTCTATTCTGTATTTTATTTTCCATAAGTATGTTAAAAATTATGAATGAAGATTAGAAAAAATAAGTTCAAATAAGTTGAAAGGTTCAAATTTTAAAAGTATTTTGGAAAATTAGTTTCTTACACACAATTGAGTTGAAAAGTATAGAGAATTCAAAGATCTCTATAGTATATTACTATAGGTAAAGAGGACGGAAATGGAAGCATAACTCACAGGGAATATCTTGCCCATTATAGGACAGGACGAAAGGAGGAAGTCCAGGTGACTACATACGTCCTGATAATCTTAGAAAAAAATCAAAAATTGATATGGGAGCCGGGCTCGAACCCAAACCCCAAGTAAAACTCTCAGGCTCATCTTTGTGAAGTTAGCCCGTAATTCTATCCCGTAAAACAAGGAAAGTTTCATATGGTAATAATATTAGAAAACTTTATGCTATCATAGTTTATTTGAGTTTTATTACGAAACAATGCTATTTTATCATTAATTAAATTCAATTTTCAGTTAAAACTAATTTTTATTCAAATAACCTATTTTAAAATGATTCCTCTGAAAATCTGCAACAAAACAATAACATCAACTACTTCAATTAATTTGGTTTTTACTATATGCTACTCTCAGCCCGTTTTTTTCTGTCACGACTGTAGTATAGTTGGTGGTAATTGACTTCGTTTCGAAGTATTCAGATACAAAAAGAAAATGATTTGGAAAACAAAAATAAACCATTCGCTGCCGGGCACACGTCTGCTGCTATTTTGGTCCTCGGCTGCTCTGGCCAGAGGTGAAATTGGTCGTGGATAATTATTTACTAATGGTGCCTTACCTATACTAACATCAGTTGAGCAGACAAGATAAAATTAAAAAAGGGAAAAGAAATTTGGGGAGAGAACGACTGGATAAAACAAACAAGTAAATCAACCACATGAATAAAGGACCCTCTTAAGTTCACCCTCTCGTTAACTTTAAGTTGTAACTGAACACCCACAGATTTTGTCTTTACTTTCTTTCACCTTCGTTCCTGAAAGGAAAGTATGAGGTATGTAATAATAAGAAACATATCGATGCGGTCCAAGTGTTTGCCGTTTGTTCGAAAGATTAGTGCTTCGCGGTTGCGTAAATCAAGTGCTTCAATAAATAATTACTTTAAGAGCATTCCTTTACAAATAGAAACTTTAAATTCATATTGTGCTAAGTCAGGATAAGGTAAGACTTTTATTTCTTTTTGCCTTAATGAATTTTTTTTAGTTTTCAAACCAAAAGGAATTTAATTCAATTAAGAAACATGTGTAACAAATTATCGAGATATCTTTGTTGTTAGTTGGTGTTAACCTGTGTCTTTTTAGGAATTTTCGCAAATTTCAACGATAATTTTTAAAAGTGCATAGCCCGTATTACCGAACCCATAAATGTAATCGCAATATGGTGTGCATATTTACACCAAAATTGGGAAATTGAAATTTCGAAGCACGAAAGTGGTGTTAAACTCCACACAACAGCACCCGTAATGCTCTGTAATTATGGTGAAGGTCACAAATTTTGTTTTTATTAATTGAATTGGGCTTTTTAAATGATTTTAAAATTCGTATCGATTGGCAGAAAACCAATATTTATTTTATTTTAACTAGCTAATTACACCTTTTTGTCATCCTGCTTGTAAATTTTATTTAAATAGTTATTAAATTTTTAAGTTAAATACAATATTTCGCCAAATGTGTCATTATCGAGAAGTATAATCCTTTTTCTTTTCCCCTTCCTTTTCCTTTTATAGATATTTGCAAAAAAAATAAAAGAATAAAAGAATATTTTATAATGGAGATAATGCAAAACTAAGTGTTTTACAATATTAATGAATTATATTTGTATATATATCATTTACATAATTTTTACTTAGTGTAAACTTGTAAACTTTTTATATTTATTTATATAATCAAGAAAAAGAAAAAGGAAATAAAAAAAGGTAAATTATATTAGGCAATGCATTGATCAAAAAGGTTAGCTCTCCAAAAAAAAATGTTTAAAACGAAATATCTGATTTCTGACGCCCATTTTCGATCTAGATCGATTTTTTTTGACATTACGTATTCTATTTGACAAAAAAAAGCACTCTCTTTGCACTAGATCTTGATCTAGATTTTTTCGTAGAGTAAGTTCTAAATACAATAGAGTTGCACAAATACATTTACACATCTCTCAAAATTTGTAAACAAACAAGACGCCATTTATGGTTATTATTATTTTGTCAAAGTGAAATATTTAATGTTATGTTTAAATCGTGTTTTAAATTAAAAACTACTAATAAATAATAATTTATTATTAGTTTATTTATTTTTAATTTCTCGCATTAAAACAATTATAGCTTTGTGGTAATTGAATTTTCATAGCAAAAACATTTTCGTGTGTATAGTTTGGAATTATTTTGTTGAAAACTAAAATTTCATTAATTTAATTAATTTTTCATTTCAAATATATAGTGAATTAGTGGTTTATGAATTTTTCTAAAAATTTCAATAATTATCTAGTGTATTATTAACTCTGAAACAACAAGAAAACATTTCACAAACACATCTACAAAGTTAAGGTAGAAACACAACACGGACGATAACGTCGGACGATAAAAAAAACGTCTACAATTTTGCTGTTGTAGCCACAACAAAGGCGTTTGCGTAAAAAGCTGTCAAAAATAAAATTGCGTAAACTAAAATACTTTGTTCTTTGTCAAAATGAATTTGACAAATTTCAATTTTAAAAATAACTAATTTTTACTAATAAATAAATAATAATAATTTTTCTACTAATAACCAATTTTAAAAATAAAATACAGAATACAAATTATGAAAATATATAAATGAATAAAACCGAACTTTGAACATAAACTGATAATTCAGTTGACAACTCAAAACAAAACGATTACAACCTCAGCAAGGCGAAAAACATCAGAAAATCACATTTTTCAGTTGGCGGCACTGTCACAATAACATTAAAAATTACCCTTGCAGCCAAATAAAAATAAAATTGATATCTGGCAATAATCATCGTCGAAGATAAATTAGAAATAGAATCTAAATTTTCTCCGACGAAAAAAACTTTTTCGTTTATCGCTGTAGTTGTGTTTGAAATGTATGTGTCCTGTGTATTCTAATGTTACTAACGTCGTCGTCGGACGATTTCGCTCGTGTTGTGTTTGTAGCTTTAGAGCAATTTCTTGTCATATTCTTTTTATGAAAAAAAAAATCACTCTTTCTGCTCTAGCAAAATGAAAACGACATTAGTATTAATTTGAAATCTTGAAATAAGTTTTATAAATAAATAACTATTTATTGTCAATGATAAGGAAACGTTTAAAAGCAAAATATTTGCATATTAATAATAAAATTAAAATTAAGAAATTTATATTTGAACTTAGTTAAAATAACAGAAATAAAAGTAATATTATATTTTCATAAATCGTTTGTTATAGTTGAAAGTTCAAACAGATTATAAAAGCTTGTACTATTAGTAAAAAAAATTGTTTAATCTTAATTGGTTTTATTCAAAACTAAAAAATTTGAAATAAAAATATATGGAACAAGTTACCTTTGACAAAAATATTTATTATTTTTTTCAAACAAATTATACAACTATGGCAACAATAATTTTGTTAAAACATTCTTATGATAGTTATTGATTTAATCTCAATTAGTTGATTCTATCAGTTTCATTTGATTGGTTTTGTAGCTTGATCTTGCTAATAACAATAATTTAATAAAATTTAAATGGAAAGTACACCGCCAGAAGTTAAAGACGTGGCAAAAGAAATTGCCACAAATTTATTACCTGATAAATCTATGAAGATTTCCAACAACGAGTATATGAAATTTCAAGAATTCATGCGAAATAGAAATACCAGTAGTATATCAGCAAATGTTTGGCTGGGGTACATGGCAGAACTATCGAACACCAAAAAAAAGTTCCACGTTATGGTCCGTATATTCTAGGTTAAAAGCTACAATCAATTTAAAATAAAAATTCTATAGATATATCAAAGTTTATGCAACTTCGGGCGTTTCTCAAAAAAAAACAAAACGAAATAATGGTTATATACCAAAAAACATCGAAGATTTTATGCAAACAACAATTTGAAGCATTTATGAAATTTTCTGATGATATCTTTTTGATGCATAAGGTAAATTATATTCATATAACTTTAATAATTTTATAAAAACAAATTCAGTAATATTTTTGTTTATAAAAAGGTTGTTTTTATTTTTGGGATTTCGGGAGCGTGTAGACGAGATGAACTGGCTTGTATATTGGTAAATGATATCGAAGATTTGCAAACAGCAATTCTGGTACGAATTCCAAAAACCAAGTGCAATAAACCAAGGTCATTTATTGTACCTGGAGAATATTTACAAGTGTATAGAAAATATGCATCAATGCGACCAGTTGGAATTAATAACCAACGTTTTTTTTTTTTTTTTTTTTTTTTTTTTTTTTTTTTTTTTTTTGTCATACAGAAATGGAAAATGTACAAAACAAGTCGTAGGAGTACATAAAATAGGTTCAATTCCAAAAGAAATCGCTACTGCCTTAAAACTTCCTGATGCAGATCAGTATACAGGTCATTGTATTAGACGGAGTTCAGCTACGTTATTTGTGGATGCGGGAGCAGACTTAACTGCCTTAAAACGTCCTGGAGGCTGGAAGTCTTCCAACGTAGCCGAAGGCTATATCGATGAATCAATTGCAAAAAAAAATAGAAGGTGCCAATAAAGTATTGAATATTCACCCTTCTACTTCAACGGCTATCAATACTTTTGATTCATATACAACAATAAACAAGGAAAATCAATCAATTGACACCAATCTCATTCCATCACGCACTGTAACTTTCACCAGTACTGATGCTGAGTTAATAAATGCAGATAACTCAGAAAGGGATGATGTAAGCACTAAGTCAATGGTTTTTCAAAATTGTTCTAATTGCACATTTAATTTTTATAAAAAAAAAATAAATTTTAATACTAATTTATAACTGCAAAATGCATTTTAAAAAAGAAATTTAATAAAATCGATTTATTTGCCACTTAATATATTATATGTGAAGAATAGAGATGTGACGATATTTAGGTAGCAGCTACTTTTTCACTGTTACTCAAAAGTAGCAATCACTGCCTGTTACTAAATATTTAAAGTAGCAGCTCCTATTATTTTGTTCGCTGTGAATTTTTGAAACTAAAAGTAAAGTAAAGTATTTTAAAGTAAAAATACAACAAGAACAGGAAAATAAAATCACTTTGATTTCTAAAAGTAACAGTTCCTATTATTTGGTCGCTGTGATTCAGACTGCTACTTTAGTATTTTTTTCTTTTAAAATAAAAATACGAACAAGAAAAGAACAGGAAAATAAAATCACTGTGATTTCTAAAAGTAACAGTTCCTATTATTTGGTCGCTGTGATTTAGACTGCTACCTGCTACTTTAGTATTTTTTTCTTTTAAAATAAAAATACGAATAAGAAAAGAACAGAAAAATAAAATCACTGTGATTTCTAAAAGTAACAGTTCCTATTATTTGGTCGCTGTGATTTAGACTGCTACCTGCTACTTTAGTATTTTTTTCTTTTAAAATAAAAATACGAACAAGGAACAGGAAAATAAAAAAATCGCTGTGATTTCTTTGATATCACTAAAAACATTGATATTTAAGTAGCAGTGATTTTTTGTTTTTGTTCGTATTTTTTTATTTGAAAGGAAAAAAATTGCATTTGAATTAGTTTATATTTGAATTAATAGAATAATCAAATTAAAAATACATTGAATGAACTTTATTTTCTTTAAAGATATTTAATACATACAAAAACGTTATTTGATAATATTACATACTTGACTTTGGACTTTTTTCTTTATTTTTTAAAAATCACACCTGTTACTAAAGTCGCTGTTATTTTTCACAGTGATTTGAAAGTAGCAGTAACAGTTTGTAACAGTGACTGAAAAGTAGCAGTTTTGCCCATCTCTAGTGAAGAATTTAATTTAATTAAACTGAATAAATTATTTTAAACAAATTGTTTTAGTCAGAAATTGTGTAAATATCATAGTAAAAATATTTGAATCACTTTCATTTTATCCCCTTTAAATGTTGTCAAAGTTTCTATTTGTTTAGATAAAATAATATATCTTTTGATTGGATAATGAAAGTTCGAATTGGGTTGCTTTGATTTTTTTTTTATATAATTAATACAAATTAAAATGTTCTTACCTTTCTGGACGTTACCATGACAACCAAAATATCGCTGAAAAGTGACACTTTACGTCCGCAAACCACAGTAACTAAGTTAAACTTTAATATATAGGCGAATAAAAACACTTTTAAAATTACGAAGGAGTCTATTCTCAAATTATGATCGTTATAGGTATATTAGCAAAAGTATAAATATTATCGGGATATAATATTTAGTGATTTCTGAATAATAAGAAGATTTTTCACTAACGTAAGTATGAATAATTTATGCATAAAGCCGCAGAATAATTCAGACCTTATGAAAACTTTTGGGTATACGTTCTGCCATTCAGTCACATTTGGTGATTTTTTTTTCTTTGCTTGCCCAGAAAGTGTTCAGTGAAAAGTTGTTAGAAAAATAAAACATTTTCATTACATCTACAAGTTTAATAATTATTTAAGAAACTGTTCGTATATCTTCACAACTTCTCACTGGCTTTGCTTGAGCTAGGAACTAATATTGTAAAACTTATGCTTACTTAATCATAGAACGCAAATGTTAAGCATAATTTAGGATATACTCCTCCAAAAAGATTTATTCTAGGATTAACAGGCATAGTTTATGATTATTTCATTAACCAAAGAATAGGACTACTAAAATCACAACTTATGAGTGGATTAATCCAGGAGCCAAATATACCTAACTTAAGAATAGGTTAGGGCTATAACGAATAATATATGCCAACATGTCTCTCTGTGAAAATGTTGGAATTTTCTTTCCGAAATTTAAAAATAAGATTAACGTTAGAGTATAACAGACAGGTAATATTGTACATCATTTTTAACCGAAAAACTTATAAATTTTAAACGATAGCTTTTCCAAGCCTAACCTCCAAACGTATCGACAAAAAAATATGATGTTTGGTTTTATTTTAAAACGGTAGACAAACAAAAAGAAGCGGTTTTTACTAAAGTTTCAAAGGTTCTAGGATGTAAAGGATCAAACACCGCCCTAATAAGTCACCTGAAAACACAGGACCCCGCAATTACTAAATGGATCGTTAAACAAGAAATTGTAATGAAAAAAGACTAAAATTATTAATCTTCAACTATGCTCCAATAATTTTGTTGTTATTTTAAATGTACATTTAAATAAATGTTGCTTTTGTTTATACACAAAAAAATAAACGGTAATTAAAATAAAACATAACACTAATGGTAAATAAATTTGAGTTATCTAGTATTGCACAACCTAAACGTTTCCTTTTGAGTTTTATCGATCATTCTTAAAGAAATTATATTTAATCTTAGTTTGTTTTGTCATTACGCATGGGTAGAAAATGTTCATGAGTTTTAAACCACCGAAACAATATTATTGAGAAAAATTAGTTAGAAAAAAATTAGTTTCTAATATTTTCAACTACTTTTCATTGTAAAAGTGTGCTATATTATGGTGAATACTTTCGTTGAGTCTGTTATCAAACCATAGATAGCTAGATTGTACGAAAACCGCATTATCGCCGATTCAACATATTTTTAAATTTCAAATCTTTTAAATACATACATCAAAGTTTTAAAGTTATGAAGCCTAGGTAGTCTATTAATACGAAAGCGGTTAAACGCAACAATTTTCAGTAACGTTTCTTTAAATTCGATTCAACTCTTTCGAATTCATCTTGAAACAATAACTGTCCATAATTAATTCACATCACTCATTTTAGTACCACATCAAAACAACAACAACGCCAAAATTCAAAGGACCCCTATGTGAAAAGGCCCAAACTGTAATAATCAAACCAAAAATCCATTTCTTGTTTTATAAAAGCTTTACGATAATTATTATAATAACATGACCTGTCATGATGTGTCAATTAAATAAATCAACAATAACTGTAATCACACCCAAATTATTGTACTTATCTTGCAATTTTATTTCAATTTTGATGTTTAAAGTCAAAGCGAATGATTTCCAATGTCTTACAATGATCCGTTATACACACATATCATGGGCTCTACTTCTGCAATGAGTAGTCCTCTAAGTACATTTCACCGAAATAAACAATTGTTACCGAAACACACAATTATTATATAGTGTAACCGTTCCGGGACGCAAAAACGAGACAAAAACCAAATCCCATTTCTTATTGCGTGTGGATGAATGATTAAGTATAATGCAATATAACCACATCTCAATAAGAAAAATCCATTAAACTCGATAAAAAACACAAAATTAAATCTTTAATTGTTCTACTAACCATTGTATCTCGCAATCCCCAATGTTTAATTCCACAAAGAAAAATCTTTTTATAAAATAATAGATTTTGGGTTAAATAACACTACTTCACTAATCACTCTTTCACAATTCAAGATAAACTGAATTCCAAACTCAAGTCTACCTATTCAAGTTGACTTTTAACGGCAAAGAAAAAAAACCAATCCAGTCTGGGTCATAAAAAAAATATCATAGGGTGGATCATTCGTACTACCATTAATGATAGTACGGTGGAGCCACGAGATGCTCGCAACCCAAAATTTGGAGGAAAGTCTCACCGCATTATTATTTCTTTTTAGGTAGATTTCATATAAAAATCTACCTATTGCAATGGGCTTCATCTCGGAATTTCGGAAAAATTTTGATGCCAAACGACTATATGTGATAAGCGGAGATGGAAAAACAAAAAAAAAAAAAAATTATATATATATATATATATATATATATATAACGATATGAGGTATAACGGAATTTAGCGGCACTCTCACGGTCGCATTTTTCGACCTACACCAAAATAATTTTCTGTGTATGTTTCGGCAAATAATGTCTTGGACAAGTTCGTGAACTGGCCATATCCGGGTACCGGTTAAGCGGCTAGAGCCTAAAAAGTTGAATAATCTAGGGCGCTATAACTTCCGTTTTAATAATAATATTTTAATAAAATTTAAAAATATTAAATATTTGAACCTTTTTCTATCATTTTTATCCAGATGACAACTTTGGCGTTTCAGGTTCCTCAAAAATCAGCTGTTTTAAAAATTTACTAAACTTTGCTGCCCTTGATCTAGCTGAAATGGCCAAGCTCATATTTGAAAACTTTTTTTCACGTACTTCAAATATAAATCTTTCCAGAATTTAAAAAAAAAATGATCCAAGTCCAAAGGTTGAGCCGCTAAGTTTGTTGAAACCAATACAAACGCAAACGGCTATGCTTTCATCATTTTTGAGTTTATGTTGTTTAAACTCCTATTTTCTCTTAGATACATTTTTCATTTATAACGTCAGAGATTTTCAACATTCTAACAAAATAGGTTCCAATTTTATAAGCATTATACTACACCTATTGTGTGAAAAATCTAAAGCCAGTGAATACCACTAAGAAAATTATAAAAACCGAAAAAAATTGAAAAATAAATAAATAAAAACACAAAACAAATCATATCTAAATTCATGCATACAATGGGGGCTTAAAAAATTAAGTATATGAAACGTATTTTTACCAATCAATTAGACTAAATAATTACAGATAAGTGTTAAACTTATAAACATTAAACAAAATAACCGTAATCCCAAACAACCTTAAAATAAATTTATTGTAGATAGATAAAACTACATACATCACCCCTAAAATCAAATTAAAGTTTTTTTTCTTTGTCTATTTAAAAAAAAAACAAAAATTGTGGGAAAATGAAAAGAAGGATTAAGTATTGGTTTTTGTTTATAGGTATTTGTTTTGTTTTCGAATTGTTTAAAAAAAACAACATTTGAATATTATGAGATTGATAATGTTTTTCTAATATTTTTTTAGCTAGATTTTTTTATAGGTAGATTTCATAGAAAAATTACATTTTCTATTTACCAAAATGAATTGCATTTTGGGTTAAACTAAATTTCCAAGCGGTTTTTAGAAGATTGCATATATTTAATGAGGTATTTACTTTTATGTAAGAAAATGTTAGTAAAATACGTGAAATAGAGAGATAATAGATCTGCAAATGGAAATGATAATTAAAACAATGTGTGTATGGAAATTGTTCTTAACTTGTTGAAAATATTGGTTGGAAAAAATGTTTTGCGTTGTTGTAGTTGTATGCACCTATATATGTGATGTATGCGTATGGATAGTTGTAATCATATTAGAAGCAAAAAATGGTTTAAAAAACCGTTGAAATTATGCAATGGTAATTATCACCTTATAATCGTTTCTAAATTAGTTTAAACTAGACTGTTAGAAGTGTTAGTTGCAACAAAAATTATAAGTCAACAAAATAAGAATAATTATTTTAATTATTTTATATATAATTATTTAATGCTAAAGTCGTGTTTCAAATGTTTTCGGTGAAAATTTCCAACTTCCTACGAAAAACAACAAAAAAAAAATCTTGTACTCTACCTCCGTGGCGGTAATTAAATTTTTTTAGGTAGATTTCGCATAATTTTAGTTAATTTTATATCTATTTTAATTAATTTTACATTCATTTCCATTAATTCACAATATGTTTTTTAAAAGGAATTGTTAGTTTTATTTGTATCTAATGTTAGTTTTTTTTAAAGTAATCTGATAAATCCGATTCTAATTGCACACATAACTGTCTGATCCCGAAATCTACCTATTTCTAGCGGATATACCTGCCGCTCGGACTTTTTCCTTTAAAATCGATTTCATTACACGACAGTCGACAGTGAAGTTAGCCCGTAATTTTATCCATTGAAACAAGGAGAGTTTTATGTGGTAATAATTTTAGAAAACTTTATGCTATCATTATAGTTTATTTGGGTTTTATTGGGAAACAATGCTATTTACGTATTCATTAATTAAATTCAATTGTCAGTAAAAATAGCCCAGAATTCTATCACCGTAATAGAATCCCTGTGATAACTGCACAAAATGGGTCAAGGATCAAGAATATAAAATTTGATTTTTCCATTATCCGATTTCTGCGGAAAGCGGTTAAATCTAGATTATATTTCTCAAAACTTTGGAGTAAATTGTCATTTTTGAGAATTTTTCAGTGTAACGATACAGACGCAAGTAGACTGAACTTGTTGCTGGACGGAAACTGTGGTACCTGCAAAAAACAGGTAAAGGTTCAATAATGTGTTATTTGATTTTTCTATTACCAAATATCTGCTCTGGAATTAGAATCAATTCTCCCAACTTTGGAGTAAATAGTCATATTTGAGAATTTTGCAGTGCAGCGACACAGACGCTTTTAGGCTACAAACTAGTTGCCGGTCGAGAACTGTGGTACCTGCAATAAAAATGCAAAGGTTTCATTATATGTATTATGATTTTTTCATTCCTAAGAAACTGCTGAGAAATCTGAATAAATTCTCCGAACTTTGAAGTAAATTGTCACTTTTGAGAATTTTTCATTGTAGCGATACAGACGCTTTTGGGCTACAAACTAGTTGCTGGCCGGGAACTGTGGTACACGCACAATATATGCAAAGGTTTATTTATATGTTATATGACTTTTTCATTCCCAAATAACTGCTGTGAAATCTGAATAAATTCTCCGAACTTTGGAGTAAATTGTCATTTTTAAGAATTTTTCAGTGTAGCGATACAGACGCTTTTGGGCTACAAACTAGTTGCTGGTCGGAAATTTGGGTACCTGCACAAAAAATGCAAAGGTTTAATTATATGTAATATGATTTTTTTAATTCCCAAATAACTGCGGTGAAATCTGAATAAATTCTCCGAACTTTGGAGTAAATTGTCATTTTTGAGAATTTTTCATTGTAGCGATACAGACGCTTTTAGCCTACAAACTAGTTGCTGGCCGGGAACTGTGGTACACGCATGAAAAATTTGAAGGTTCAAATGAGTGTAATATGATTTTTTCATTCCCAAAAAACTGCTGTGAAATCTGAATAAATTCTCCAAACTTACATTTCTTTTTTGTTTTTTCGTCTCCGCATATCAAATATGGTCGTTTGGCACCAACATTTTCCCGAAACTCCGAGATAAGGCACATTACAAGAGGTAGATTTTTACATGAAATCTACCTAGAAAAAGAAGTGATTGCATTTATTAAAATTTTTCATTTTCAACAAAGATCTAAGTATAAAAAAATAAGATATAATATTTTTAATAAATAAAAAATTATAAAATTGTATATATTGAGTAATAATTATCGTACTCAGGATCACGTGCTATATAATAGTAAAATAAACTTGTTTAAAATAAAACAAGTTTTCAATTTACAATAAATAACAATAAATGGGTAGTTCTACACACGGAGGAAGAAAATGGAGCTAATTACGGCACGACATGTTTTTTGCGTATAAGTTCTGGCAACTAGTTTTAGTTAAAGTTGATGACGTTCTTTCAACTTTTCTAGTTAAAAAAAAGTCAAAAAAAAAGAACCAAAAAAAAACATAAAAACAAAAAAAAAACAAAAAGATACAAAAGTCAAAATTAAAAAATATCCTTCTTAATCCTAAATTAACTCAAAATTATCTCAATATTATCTCAAACTACGAAATAAACATTTATCTAAGTCTGCCCGCTTTTAAATCTTCCAGGGGACTGAGAACAGGGGACTGATAATTTATCAGTATTCCGCTTAAAAATGTCAAAATTACGCCTAAAAAAAAATAAACGGATTCTATACCAAGGCAATACATATTCACGACGTATAAAATTACAAAATTACCTGTAATTAAAATACTTTTTACGAAAATACTTGCCAGGAGACTAATAATTTGACTGGACAACACACGATCTTGCTACTAATGATGACTGTTTTGAATGATAAAACCTCGGACTAAGTAAAACACTTGCAAAAATATATTTATTGAACTTTAATTAATTCCTGTGACGAGCGATAACTTGATAGAAATATGAATTTCCAATATTTTCAATGTGTTTCGATTGGGCAGGAGAATAATAACAAATTGGCGGGACAAACTTTAATAGGATATATCTAATATGAAATATAGAGTAATGTTATGATTATTTACACATTATTAAAACATCATTATTCAAAATTATTACTACAGAGTAAATTTGTCTCTACACACTTAGAATCATTGATTAGTTTACCAGCTATGAATGGGACACGCCAGGGGTCTGATAATCCGAAACGGGTTTATTTTGGGTGACCAGCTAGACATAGTTAAAGTTTACAAATTTCATGAGAAAAAAAAAATTATTTTTCATATTAATATACGAAATACGCAGAGCCGTCCAAAATTCCTATGTTTGTAGAACTACCCAAATAATTTTCAGAGTAAAAATAAATAAATGAATACCGAATAGGGCTTCTCTCCCGGGATCCCGTTGTCCCGGGATTCCGAGATCCCGAAGTGAAAAAGACTCATGAGAAATCCCGGGAATCAAGCTAATTCCCGGGATTTTTCCGTAATGCTGGAAATTGTTTGATATTAGATTTAAAACTATCTTTTAGAAAAATTTATTAATTTTAATTAAAATTTATTAATTTTATTTAATTTTAAATACCTTACAATACATAAAGGCCCTTTCATGCAATATTTTGCTATAAAAATTCAAATACAATAAAACCAATTTCATTTTACATATGCCTATCTTCTTATCTTCTTATATATATAAAAATCACGTGTCACGATGTTTGTCCGCGATAAACTCCGCAACAACCTAACCAATCTTAATAAAATTGTGTTCAGTGTGTGTATAATGGTCCAACTTGAGAGATAGGATAGTTTTTATTTTGATTAAACGCCTAAATATTTTTTAATTACGAATTAAATGTTAAATATGGATAGTGCATAAGCAAACTTTCAGATGGCGGCGTAAATTAATTAAATTACTGTCAAACCTGCTTTATCGTCTTTTCAATCATCCATGTAGGGCCCATATAGACTATCATATGTTACTGAGCGATTATTTTGTTCCGATATTTGCTGCAATGGCACTGCAAAAGGGGGAAAAGAAACGAAATTCAATAAAATTTATATGGGTTTTCATACAAAACACAACTTGAATAATTTTAAAAATTATCATATATAATATCACGAGTCGTCAAATAATAGTCGATTATTTTTCATAATCATTATTACGAATGTCATTTGAGGTCCCGAGTGCGCGTAGCGCACGAGGGAAATTTTTGACCTCAAATGGCATGAGTGGTAATGTTGAAAAATAATCGACTAATAATTTGATGACGAGTTGTATTTAGCAGACAATTTAACGAACAGAAATAGTAACATTATTTCATACAACATAATCCTTTGATGTCAAACAAAATTAAATATTATTTCTTCTTAGTAGGCGCATAAATGTTATAAATTTGTAATTTATTTTTGATAAATAAACATAAACATGCAATCATTTATGAATGAAAACGGACATTTTTACTATTTGAAAATTGCATTTTCACATAATTTTGTATATGCATATTTGTTTTAAATTAATATATTAAGTAGGCGGAAAATATTCGAAAATATTCGCTGTTCCTTCCTAACAGAAAAAAATAATCGAAACAAATCGTTTTGATTTGCTAAAAAATAGTAAATGAAGCGTTTTGATTGGACCTTATTGAAACTTTATTTTTTGAGTTGAATTGTCATATATAATATAACGAGTCGTCAAATAATAGTCGATTATTTTTCATAATCATTATTACGAATGTCATTTGAGGTCCCGAGTGCGCGTAGCGCACGAGGGAAATTTTTGACCTCAAATGGCATGAGTGGTAATGTTGAAAAATAATCGACTAATAATTTGATGACGAGTTGTATTTAGCAGACAATTTAACGAACAGAAATAGTAACATTATTTCATACAACATATTCCTTTGTTGTCAAACAAAATTAAATATTATTTCTTCTTAGTAGGCGCATAAATGTTATAAATTTGTAATTTATTTTTGATAAATAAACATAAACATGCAATCATTTATGAATGAAAACGGACATTTTTACTATTTGAAAATTGCATTTTCACATAATTTTGTATATGCATATTTGTTTTAAATTAATATATTAAGTAGGCGGAAAATATTCGAAAATATTCGCTGTTCCTTCCTAACAGAAAAAAATAATCGAAACAAATCGTTTTGATTTGCTAAAAAATAGTAAATGAAGCGTTTTGATTGGACCTTATTGAAACTTTATTTTTTGAGTTAAATTGTCTATGAATTTTCTCATTTTACTACAATTAAATAATTTAAGTTTCTTTATGTACTATTACTGACAATTACTGACAATATTGAGCGTCTTATATATATATAAAAATCACGTGTCACGATGTTTATCCGCGATAAACTCCGCAACAACGTAACCAATCTTAATAAAATTGTGTTCAGTGTGTGTATAATAGTCCAACTTGAGAGATAGGATAGTTTTTATTTTGATTAAATTCCTAAATATTTTTTAATTGCGAATTAAATGTTCAATGCGGATGGTTCATAAGCCTACTTCGGATGGCAGCGTAAATCAATTTATTCAATTCATAGAAAACTTCAACATCTGTATAAAGCCGTGCATTCACATACAACAGAAACAGAAACCGGAACTGAAACTGAAAATTTTCAGTTTCTGTTTCTGTTTCTAATTTGGTTGACGGTGGTGAATAATATCAGAAACGGAAACCGAATTTTGTTTGAGTTTGTGAATTTGTTATCCATTATGAATAATAAAATTGAAGAATAACAAAAACAAATAATTTGTATTTATTAAACCTATTTATTAAACTCAAAATTCAAAGCTTTTGTTATCACAATTCAACATAATAATTAATATTATGTGACAGTTTCTGGTCATGTGACAGTTTCGGTACTGAAACAATTCAATTTTAATTGTTTCCGTTTCAGACAAAACAGACGAACTTTCCGTTTCTGTTTCTGTTTCTAAATTCGGTTTCTGTTTCAGTTGCTGTCAAATTTGTATGAAATTCGGTTTCTGTTTCTGTTTCCGTTGTATGTGAATGCCCGGTTTAGGGCCATTATTAGACTATCAAATATGTTTTAGTAAAGAAAGTTTTGTTTTATTTGATAATGAACGAAAAGCGTATTATGCTAAGTCAAAACCTTTCTTTATTAATCATAGAAGTGTTAGAATGTATCAAAACCTGTAAAAAAATTAATGTATTGGTTCTTATAAAGTTTGAATAAAAATAATGTGGTTTTCTTTCTTTTCACTTTTCTAAATCAATTTATAAATTAGGATCTGAAAAGAACAAAAAACAAAAATTGATGTGAAATATGGTTTTATTAGTGATATTAAATGGCGGTTGTCTACTTATAAATTTGAAAAATTTCTGCAATATTCTGCAATTGCGTATTGAAATATTTATAAAAGATTCAATTAATTTGTAAATAAAATAATTTTGTTTTATTCATGCATATTTGTTTTCGATTTAAATTACTTCATTTTAGAGAAAAGCGTCTTCGTTTTTTTCTATGATGCATCTTTTTTCATCCGCCCAATGAAATATAGTATTTTACTTTTAATAAATCCATTTTGGAGTTTTTTTTATTTATTAGGAGTTCTTTTATTAAATGTTAGTTACATTATTGTATATATATATATATATATATATATATATATATATATATATATATATATATATATATATATATATATATATATATATATATATATATATATATATATATATATATATATATATATATATATATATATATATATATATTATATATATTATAAAACACAATAATTAATTCTTCAAAATTAAACAATTCAAAGTTATATAAAAATTTGTCGTTAACAAAACGATTATTTTTTAAATTTTCTTTGTTGATATTAGTAATGTCAAAAAAATTTACGAAAAAATGCACATTTTTCTTTTTAATGTAAATCGAAAAAAAAATTGATTTTTTTGCATCAATAGAACAAAATTTTTGATTTACATCAATTTTTTTTATGGATTTGGGTGAAAAGAATTCGACATAAGAGTGAAAATTAAAGAAAACAATAATTTAAATTTATTTATTTTTTTAAATTTATCATTGATCTTCAATGTTAATTTACAAAAATCAATATCAAATTGAAAAATACTCTTATTTGTATTGCTAATTAAAATAGAACGATTCCCGCTAGAAGTAAAAAAAATTGTCATCAAACCGGATGAAAAACTTTCAAAGTTTATTTTACAACTCTCATATTTCATATCAAATTTTTTTTATTGACCAATATATTTGATAGTGTGATATACGCCTTATTAATTTGAGTTAGCCAATAGATGGAGCCGCATTTGTATTTAAAACGTTTTTAATGTCAAAATTTTGAAAATCCACTACGATTTGCTTTTTCCAATTGTCGTGTATTGTATGAAAAAATTTCATTTTATCCAAATTATGCTGTATATAGTTTTGTATTTTATTATTATTAACTACAAAATAATAATTTTTTAAAATATGTAGTAGTTGCCATGAAGTTATATTAAATTATTTTTCTGTCCTTCTTTCACTAATCCTCTATCTACAATAATATTATGAAACTTATATATTTATACATTTCAAAATTTCAAATGATCGTTTTTCGTTTAGACAGCATAAAACTACTCCAAATAATAAATTAAAAATGAGTAAGTATTACTTAATTTGTTTAAAGATAGTAATTTTTATTTAAAATAATAATAATACGGCACAGATCTACTTTATCAGACGCCCTTCTTCGATTTTTTTTAAACCTGGGTATTTCAATGATATAAAACCTTAGATTATGAAAAAACAGGATAAGTAATATTTTCTAAGTTGAAGTTTCTTTTATTAACATAAAGTAGTGTGCGAATTTAACGTGATAGTATTTGCATTGGAAAAACACAGTAGCCTAGAAATTTAAATATCATCGAGATTTTTCATTGCTTGACCAAATATGCTTACAAAATAACAGACTTATGTAGATATTTTGTATTTAGCATTTTTATCGATCGGAAAATGACCAACATTATTCAATTTTATCTTATTTTTGTCAAAAGTATTTCGATTAAAATAAAACTGATAATATTAAAACTGAAAATTTGATCCTAACTAAAACTGTATCATGTACGCCTTGGTTTGGTTTTCATTTAGAATAACTTTAGAGTGAAATGGATATTATTTGATTGAATGTTTTTGGTTTTGTTTTTATTTAGAATGAAATTAAAATAAAATATATATTGTTTGGCAGTTATTTCTATCTGGCAATAAAAGAATAAAATTATATTTTTTTCTCTAAATGGTAAGAGATAACAATGCTGCATGGGAGCCTGTATTTTTGTGTTTATTTTGACAGGAGCCTTTTCTTTTGTGGAAATTTTTTTCAATACGACATTTGAATTCAAAAAACAGCTTTTATAGTTTTACTAGCGGGACCCGGCGTGCTTTGCTACGCCTATAAATAAAGTTTGTGCGTATACATTTTGTTGACGTAGTAGCAATAATTTCAAAGAGTAGTAATGAGAAATGATTTCAAATGTGTGTATGTTTAAAATTTGTAAATGTGTTTGTATGCACCTTCATCGAATGAATTGTTGCGATTCTTACTGCCCTTGCTGATAATATGATGACATCACGATCACAACTGTTTGCAACTTTTTTAGTAACCTACCGGTAAAGAAAGCGTATATTAAACCGCATGAGCACTGTGAAAATTTGTGAATCGATTTTTGTTCCGTATAATGTTCTATATAGAGACACACATGAAACCTTACACACCTGAAGACTTACTTGATCGGGTATTTTTTATATATCCTTTATTTTACATACAATACTAATTTTTTATATTTTACTGATCAACTAGACTGATCCTTTTACATTCATATTTAAAAAAAAAAAAAGAAAATCATTTCTCATTACTACTCTTTGAAATTATTGCTACTACGTCAACAAAATGTATACGCACAAACTTTATTTATAGGCGTAGCAAAGCACGCCGGGTCCCGCTAGTAATATATAAAAATTCAATTTAATTTTTATTTAAAATCCCTAAAGTTTGTGTGTCATTATTCTAGAAAAAAGATCAGTGTTAAGGTCATCTATCAATTTCGATCTACAGTCACTAGGCGCTAAGGGTGTATATAATTTAAGTGCTTCGAAAAACGCATGAAACGTCAGCAAAACTATGCATTGGTAATCTAACAAATCATTAATCCGTAATCTAACAAATCATTAACAAATTTAGGTTAAGTGGCAAGTTTTGCAGCCCTTTATGTATATTATGCAAAGGCTTAAATTGTTCAAATATTCCTACTGAAGTAATAGAAGATGATACTGAAGAAAATAATGTCAATGAAAGCGAAGAAGAAGAAAATATTAAAATGAACAATTATGATAATGAGGATGAAAGTTATAGCAGTAGTGACTTTTTTGAAAGTGATGCCATTCTAGATACTTCAATTGAATTGCCGAAACTCATCCTTATAGCATGTACGAACCAGTTGTTGAAATATAAGATATATTTCTTTCTATATTTATATATTTCTTTCTATATATATTTCGAATATATATTTATATATTCATATATTCATATATTCATTTATATATTCATATATTTCTTTCTGATGACAATATAAACAATACTGATCTACACGAAACTAATAACAGTAAAACTGTAGAATAGAATCTTCAGTTGTAATTTCCCAAGGGCGGTGATAATTCGAAATAGTTTTTTCCAAAAATTTCGAAAGCAAGTATATTAATAAAAGCACGAGGCCGTAGGCCGAGGGCTTTTTTCAATACCACTTGCTTGAGGAATTTTTCAAAACATTATGAGAATTTATCAACGAACGAGGGGAATCCGTTTAGAAAATTTTTTGCCATTTTTCATTTATTTATATATTTTTTATGAATTATACGTTGGCCTACTTTGATAACAGTGAGTTATTTCAACATTAGTATGATAATTTTTAATATCCCAGTAGGCCAGACGTATAAATATTTTTATTAGGATAATTCAAATTTTATTGGTGAAATTGAACGATGTCATTACATTTTAGAGAATTTCATTGGTTTAAATTTAAATAAAACTAAGGCAAAAAATTTTCAATTGAAAACATAATTGCCGTAAAATTATTTATGCTGTGTATTTTATATGTTAACAAAAAATGTTTAAAAGAAATTGAATATTACATTTTTTCAAAATCTTATATCAAATATTTACAATAATTGTAATAACATTTTAACTATTTACCAAAAGCAATTTAGGGCATTGCAAGAAAACAAAGAGTTTTGCAGGTTATGTATATGTAATTTAAAAAAATCTTTTTTATTAATTTGAATCGCATATTTCACTCTTATGCAAAATACATGATGCATACATGATGCATAAATAATAGCGTACATATATGGTAAAATGTCAAAAAAATGCAAAAATTTATATTTTTTTCATGCCCAAAAATGGGAATTTAAATTAAGGCAACATAATTTTAATTATACTTAGGTTAAAAAAAATACAGATTAAAAAAAAAATTTAATTTTGGATGACTTCTCATAAAATGGCGCCATTGGCCAAATTTAACGAAAAATACCAATTGTGGCCGAAAAAATTAAATTTTTTTCATAAAAATTAAATTCAGCTCCTTATCATAAATTTAGCACAAAAAAAAGTCACGCGATTCGGTTTTTTGAGGTTAGGTTACACTTTTAAAGTACCTAACCGCCCTAGATGGATTCGAAATTTAATCACAAAAATTTTTCATTTTTTTTTTATGATCATTAGAGCCCGAAATATTTCAAAAATAGTGAAGCGACCTACTCAAAAACACCAAAAAACCCGTTTTTGCCATTTTTGAGGCCCTTCCGGACCTCCAAAGCTGCTAAATGTATACATGCCCACTTACTTTTATGTCCATAACAGAAAAAAAATTCAATTTTGCTTTTACATTAATATAAAATGCTAATCCCTGGCAAAAATTCTTGTAGGAAAATTATATGGGAACTTACATGATCATGATCATTTCTTGTAGAGTATTGGGACCAGAAGTCTGCAAGATCATACAAGGTCATAGGATACATAGGATACATAGGATCTTTTATAGTTCATGTAAGATCCTAACAAAAATTTCTACAAGAATTTTTGCCAGGGTGGGAACTTACATGATCTTGATCATTTCTTGTAGAGATTTGGGACAAAAAATTTACAAGATCATACAATATCATACAAGATTCACATGCGATCTTTTAAAGTTCATGTAAGATCCTAACAAAAATTCCTACAAGAATTTTTGCCAGGGATATGACTCCACTAGCATCCATGTTTAAAATATTAAGAAAAAATATGTTAAAGTTTTAAAGAATCAGTTGACTAGGCCACTTTGTTTTCCAAATATTTGATGACGTTTCTTATTGAAAGTACATATAAGAAGAAATAAAAAACCGATCTAAATAAACAATTTACGATATAAACGTGCACAAACTTGAGAGGAATTTATAATATGTCTCCATGAATATATAGTAAAAATCATATTCAAATGTATGATTTTTATTCAAACACATATGTCATAAAAGAAATATTAAAAACATCGTTTATAAGGTGTGTAATCAAAACAATCTACTGAAATAAATGTGTTTACAGTTAAAAACTAACACGTACCGTACCACCCACATAATTTGATTTCCTTCTTCGAACAATTTGCTTCTTCATAAATATTTCCTCTTCCAATGGCAAAAACAATATTACAAAAATCTGTTTACCATATAAAAAGCAAAAAAATATTTTCAGTATCATATTAATGCTAAACACGTTCATTTACAGTTACTTCCTTGTGTTTTTCTTCGCCAATATCATGAAAATATTGAAAATAAAAGAAAACAAAATTACCAATGGAATGAAAACTATATGATTTTTCCCATTTTTCATTCTTGGAAATAAAAAAACTAATAGAAAGAATTAAGTTTATGATTTAAGTAGTTTTCTTCTACGAACACTAAAACCACTTCAAATTGAAGGATTTACAATAAATCTTCGTATTGCAAGAGAAAAACTATAAAAAAAGAGTTTTAAATCGATTTCCATTTTTAATGGGAAAATTGTTTTCTGAGATTTTTTCAGAAGTACCCATTTAGAAAAGTAGAAAATATTGGTTTTGTGATTAGGGGTTTCAGGTTTGAATAAATAGAAAGTGGTTGAATTTCGGATTCAACTTTTACAAAACTAATGGCATGAAACAGTAAACATCGTTTTTAGATTTAACTGAACTTAATCAATGTTTTAACATTATCGTTTCATATACAAATATCTTTAATTTGATCAATTTGATCACAAACCTTAATTAGTTATCTAACAACTAATAACAATTTGTGTGACAATGTTAATTACACTTGACAATTTACTTAAAAATTATAAAGATATCTATCTATCTATCTATCCGCATGGACTTCCCTTTTTCAATGGTAAGTCAACGTTTCAACGTAGCAGTCAACGGCAACACTTACAATCTTAGTTATGGACTATGCCATAGGGATGAGATGCTATTGCTTGCTCAAAGCAATAAACCTTCATAAAACCTTATATGTGGGCTTTAATGATTGAGCAAGACAGTGTGTCACATTTAATTAAGGAACATGCCACTAGCTAGAATACTGCCAACCCCATTTAAGTTAAAAACTGTTTTTTAAGTATTTTTTATTTTTATTTTCTACGTCTTATCATGAAAATACGAAGGGCTTAAATCTCAAACTCTGAGATATCAAGACTTCGTTCTGGTTAACGATTTTGGTTGATTGTTTTTAGTTTTGGGTAGTGATGTTCATCAAACATAAAACTTTATACAAAAGAACAAGTATTTTTTTATCTCTGTTTAGAAATTTATTACACAACTAACTCGAAACATTAACACGCTGCCCGAAAATTATAACAGATCATAAATTAATATAATTTAGTGAAAAGATGATACAATCAGCAATCTACTCAAAAACCTCTTCATTGAGCGTTTCGAGAAAATATTACGAAATAAAAAAATTGTATTTCTTTTAAAATTCTAAAAATATTCCAAAAATTATTACAAAATCAAAGATCGAAACTTTTTAAAATAAAATCAAAAATAGAAACTTTTTCCAATATTCTTTAAATATTGCAAACATTATAACAAAATCAAAAATACAAACTTTTCTCAAAATTCCAAAAATTATAATAAAATAAAAAATTTAAACTTTTTCAAAATTCTGAAAATATTCCAAAAATTCTTACAAAATCAAAAATTAAATCTTTTTTGAAAATTCTAAAAATATTGGAAAAATTTATAATTCACAAATTCAAAAATTTAAAGTTGTTTCAAAATTCTAAAAAATATTGCAAAAATTATAACAAAAGTACAAACTTTGTTCAAAATTCCAAAAATTATAATGAAATCAAAAATTTCCATATCCAATTACTTCTTCTTGTTCATCTACATTTCATGTCATACAAATAATTAATTTTAGTTTTATCCGAAAAATTGAGGAAAAAAAATCAAAATCATTCTTTGGACACACTTTACAATATTTTTTTGACAAACTTTTAATGCAATAATCTAGTTTTTGGTCTTACATACCAAGATTCTCCAAATTCAATGTTCCTATTCGTAACTTAAAATGAATGTTTTTAAGCAAAAAAAATGAAAATTTCCATATTTCGACACACTTGACGATTTTTTTGACACACTCCCGGTACAGTTATCAAACACATCGTCCTTTCGGTTTTTACTGTTGAGTAAACCTATTTTTAGAAAAAAAAATCTGGAAATCCCTAAAGCATTTTTTAGATTTCCTCGGTTCCGGTTGGCATTTTTTTGCTTTTTAGAATCAGTAGGTCCTTAAACGTCGGGATAAGAATTTCAACTTTGGCTCGATAATGTAATATGTAGGTCTTTCAGACCGAAGCAATATTGGAATTAGTCATATTTTTATGTCCTGATGTCTACATTATGATAATTTCCATCACGATAGTGATTTTTTCAATGTGTGCGTTATTAGACACAAAAAAAAATATATAATTTCATCGTACCTTTTACTAACAGCAGAGCCACACATTTTCAACACTGCAGTTAAAAACTGCATTATCTATTCAAGATACGACAACTTTTACAATGTGGTGAAAATGCGAACTGGACCGGGTTAAAGGCAAAATGTTAGAATGACATAAGAACTGAATCTAAAAAATTATGGTGCAAATTATGAAACTTTTTGCAATCCATACAATTTTAGAGCGATCTAGTTTCGAACCAATGAGAAAATTTTTAAACTTTAAAAAAAGTTTATCATTCTCATCAGGGCTAGCCGACTAGATAAACTCTACCAAAAAATGTTAACGCTAATGATTATAAACCAAAAATTGGGCTACAACTCTAGCGAAGTGTAAAAACAAAAAATTTACATAAACATACATTTAATAAATTCAGGTTTAGTCAATTAATTTCTCTGGTGATCACTGTTTTGTTATACTCTAGATTTTCTAGTATTGAATAACAAAATTGTATCTGTGAGAAGAAGATGACTAGTCTTCACTTGTGTCTATTGACACATGATCAACAATTAATTCAGTAAATTATTTGTGATATAACATCACCCCGATGGAAAATCTCCCATTAAGAATAATATAAGAACTGAATCTAAAAAATTATGGTGCAAACTATGAAACTTTTTGCAATCCATACAATTTTAGAGCGATCTAGTTTCGAACCAATGAGAAAATTTTTAAACTTTAAAAAAAGTTTATCATTCTCATCAGGGCTAGCCGACTAGATAAACTCTACCAAAAAATGTTAACGCTAATGATTATAAACCAAAAATTGGGCTACAACTCTAGCGAAGTGTAAAAACAAAAAATTTACATAAACATACATTTAATAAATTCAGGTTTAGTCAATTAATTTCTCTGGTGATCACTGTTTTGTTATACTCTAGATTTTCTAGTATTGAATAACAAAATTGTATCTGTGAGAAGAAGATGACTAGTCTTCACTTGTGTCTATTGACACATGATCAACAATTAATTCAGTAAATTATTTGTGATATAACATCACCCCGATGGAAAATCTCCCATCAAGAATAATATAAGAACTGAATCTAAAAAATTATGGTGCAAATTATGAAACTTTTTGCAATCCATACAATTTTAGAGCGATCTAGTTTCGAACCAATGAGAAAATTTTTAAACTTTAAAAAAAGTTTATCATTCTCATCAGGGCTAGCCGACTAGATAAACTCTACCAAAAAATGTTAACGCTAATGATTATAAACCAAAAATTGGGCTACAACTCTAGCGAAGTGTAAAAACAAAAAATTTACATAAACATACATTTAATAAATTCAGGTTTAGTCAATTAATTTCTCTGGTGATCACTGTTTTGTTATACTCTAGATTTTTTAGTAATGAATAACAAAATTGTATCTGTGAGAAGAAGATGACTAGTCTTCACTTGTGTCTATTGACACATGATCAACAATTAATTCAGTAAATTATTTGTGATATAACATCACCCCGATGGAAAATCTCCCATCAAGAATAATATAAGAACTGAATCTAAAAAATTATGGTGCAAATTATGAAACTTTTTGCAATCCATACAATTTTAGAGCGATCTAGTTTCGAACCAATGAGAAAATTTTTAAACTTTAAAAAAAGTTTATCATTCTCATCAGGGCTAGCCGACTAGATAAACTCTACCAAAAAATGTTAACGCTAATGATTATAAACCAAAAATTGGGCTACAACTCTAGCGAAGTGTAAAAACAAAAAATTTACATAAACATACATTTAATAAATTCAGGTTTAGTCAATTAATTTCTCTGGTGATCACTGTTTTGTTATACTCTAGATTTTCTAGTATTGAATAACAAAATTGTATCTGTGAGAAGAAGATGACTAGTCTTCACTTGTGTCTATTGACACATGATCAACAATTAATTCAGTAAATTATTTGTGATATAACATCACCCCGATGGAAAATCTCCCATCAAGAATAATATAAGAACTGAATCTAAAAAATTATGGTGCAAATTATGAAACTTTTTGCAATCCATACAATTTTAGAGCGATCTAGTTTCGAACCAATGAGAAAATTTTTAAACTTTAAAAAAAGTTTATCATTCTCATCAGGGCTAGCCGACTAGATAAACTCTACCAAAAAATGTTAACGCTAATGATTATAAACCAAAAATTGGGCTACAACTCTAGCGAAGTGTAAAAACAAAAAATTTACATAAACATACATTTAATAAATTCAGGTTTATTCAATTAATTTCTCTGGTGATCACTGTTTTGTTATACTCTAGATTTTCTAGTATTGAATAACAAAATTGTATCTGTGAGAAGAAGATGACTAGTCTTCATTTGTGTCTATTGACACATGATCAACAATTAATTCAGTAAATTATTTGTGATATAACATCACCCCGATGGAAAATCTCCCATCAAGAATAATATAAGAACTGAATCTAAAAAATTATGGTGCAAATTATGAAACTTTTTGCAATCCATACAATTTTAGAGCGATCTAGTTTCGAACCAATGAGAAAATTTTTAAACTTTAAAAAAAGTTTATCATTCTCATCAGGGCTAGCCGACTAGATAAACTCTACCAAAAAATGTTAACGCTAATGATTATAAACCAAAAATTGGGCTACAACTCTAGCGAAGTGTAAAAACAAAAAATTTACATAAACATACATTTAATAAATTCAGGTTTAGTCAATTAATTTCTCTGGTGATCACTGTTTTGTTATACTCTAGATTTTCTAGTATTGAATAACAAAATTGTATCTGTGAGAAGAAGATGACTAGTCTTCACTTGTGTCTATTGACACATGATCAACAATTAATTCAGTAAATTATTTGTGATATAACATCACCCCGATGGAAAATCTCCCATCAAGAATAATATAAGAACTGAATCTAAAAAATTATGGTGCAAATTATGAAACTTTTTGCAATCCATACAATTTTAGAGCGATCTAGTTTCGAACCAATGAGAAAATTTTTAAACTTTAAAAAAAGTTTATCATTCTCATCAGGGCTAGCCGACTAGATAAACTCTACCAAAAAATGTTAACGCTAATGATTATAAACCAAAAATTGGGCTACAACTCTAGCGAAGTGTAAAAACAAAAAATTTACATAAACATACATTTAATAAATTCAGGTTTAGTCAATTAATTTCTCTGGTGATCACTGTTTTGTTATACTCTAGATTTTCTAGTAATGAATAACAAAATTGTATCTGTGAGAAGAAGATGACTAGTCTTCACTTGTGTCTATTGACACATGGTCAACAATTAATTCAGTAAATTATTTGTGATATAACATCACCCCGATGGAAAATCTCCCATCAAGAATAATATAAGAACTGAATCTAAAAAATTATGGTGCAAATTATGAAACTTTTTGCAATCCATACAATTTTAGAGCGATCTAGTTTCGAACCAATGAGAAAATTTTTAAACTTTAAAAAAAGTTTATCATTCTCATCAGGGCTAGCCGACTAGATAAACTCTACCAAAAAATGTTAACGCTAATGATTATAAACCAAAAATTGGGCTACAACTCTAGCGAAGTGTAAAAACAAAAAATTTACATAAACATACATTTAATAAATTCAGGTTTAGTCAATTAATTTCTCTGGTGATCACTGTTTTGTTATACTCTAGATTTTCTAGTATTGAATAACAAAATTGTATCTGTGAGAAGAAGATGACTAGTCTTCACTTGTGTCTATTGACACATGATCAACAATTAATTCAGTAAATTATTTGTGATATAACATCACCCCGATGGAAAATCTCCCATCAAGAATAATATAAGAACTGAATCTAAAAAATTATGGTGCAAATTATGAAACTTTTTGCAATCCATACAATTTTAGAGCGATCTAGTTTCGAACCAATGAGAAAAGTTTTAAACTTTAAAAAAAGTTTATCATTCTCATCAGGGCTAGCCGACTAGATAAACTCTACCAAAAAATGTTAACGCTAATGATTATAAACCAAAAATTGGGCTACAACTCTAGCGAAGTGTAAAAACAAAAAATTTACATAAACATACATTTAATAAATTCAGGTTTATTCAATTAATTTCTCTGGTGATCACTGTTTTGTTATACTCTAGATTTTCTAGTATTGAATAACAAAATTGTATCTGTGAGAAGAAGATGACTAGTCTTCACTTGTGTCTATTGACACATGATCAACAATTAATTCAGTAAATTATTTGTGATATAACATCACCCCGATGGAAAATCTCCCATCAAGAATAATATAAGAACTGAATCTAAAAAATTATGGTGCAAATTATGAAACTTTTTGCAATCCATACAATTTTAGAGCGATCTAGTTTCGAACCAATGAGAAAATTTTTAAACTTTAAAAAAAGTTTATCATTCTCATCAGGGCTAGCCGACTAGATAAACTCTACCAAAAAATGTTAACGCTAATGATTATAAACCAAAAATTGGGCTACAAATGATCACCAGAGAAATTAATTGACTAAACCTGAATTTATTAAATGTATGTTTATGTAAATTTTTTGTTTTTACACTTCGCTAGAGTTGTAGCCCAATTTTTGGTTATTATTCTTGGATATTATTCTTGATGGGAGATTTTCCATCGGGGTGATGTTATATCACAAATAATTTACTGAATTAATTGTTGATCATGTGTCAATAGACACAAGTGAAGACTAGTCATCTTCTTCTCACAGATACAATTTTGTTATTCAATACTAGAAAATCTAGAGTATAACAAAACAGTGATCACCAGAGAAATTAATTGACTAAACCTGAATTTATTAAATGTATGTTTATGTAAATTTTTTGTTTTTACACTTCGCTAGAGTTGTAGCCCAATTTTTGGTTTATAATCATTAGCGTTAACATTTTTTGGTAGAGTTTATCTAGTCGGCTAGCCCTGATGAGAATGATAAACTTTTTTTAAAGTTTAAAAATTTTCTCATTGGTTCGAAACTAGATCGCTCTAAAATTGTATGGATTGCAAAAAGTTTCATAATTTGCACCATAATTTTTTAGATTCAGTTCTTATATTATTCTTGATGGGAGATTTTCCATCGGGGTGATGTTATATCACAAATAATTTACTGAATTAATTGTTGATCATGTGTCAATAGACACAAGTGAAGACTAGTCATCTTCTTCTCACAGATACAATTTTGTTATTCAATACTAGAAAATCTAGAGTATAACAAAACAGTGATCACCAGAGAAATTAATTGACTAAACCTGAATTTATTAAATGTGTGTTTATGTAAATTTTTTGTTTTTACACTTCGCTAGAGTTGTAGCCCAATTTTTGGTTTATAATCATTAGCGTTAACATTTTTTGGTAGAGTTTATCTAGTCGGCTAGCCCTGATGAGAATGATAAACTTTTTTTAAAGTTTAAAAATTTTCTCATTGGTTCGAAACTAGATCGCTCTAAAATTGTATGGATTGCAAAAAGTTTCATAATTTGCACCATAATTTTTTAGATTCAGTTCTTATATTATTCTTGATGGGAGATTTTCCATCGGGGTGATGTTATATCACAAATAATTTACTGAATTAATTGTTGATCATGTGTCAATAGACACAAGTGAAGACTAGTCATCTTCTTCTCACAGATACAATTTTGTTATTCAATACTAGAAAATCTAGAGTATAACAAAACAGTGATCACCAGAGAAATTAATTGACTAAACCTGAATTTATTAAATGTATGTTTATGTAAATTTTTTGTTTTTACACTTCGCTAGAGTTGTAGCCCAATTTTTGGTTTATAATCATTAGCGTTAACATTTTTTGGTAGAGTTTATCTAGTCGGCTAGCCCTGATGAGAATGATAAACTTTTTTTAAAGTTTAAAAATTTTCTCATTGGTTCGAAACTAGATCGCTCTAAAATTGTATGGATTGCAAAAAGTTTCATAATTTGCACCATAATTTTTTAGATTCAGTTTTTATATTATTCTTGATGGGAGATTTTCCATCGGGGTGATGTTATATCACAAATAATTTACTGAATTAATTGTTGATCATGTGTCAATAGACACAAGTGAAGACTAGTCATCTTCTTCTCACAGATACAATTTTGTTATTCAATACTAGAAAATCTAGAGTATAACAAAACAGTGATCACCAGAGAAATTAATTGACTAAACCTGAATTTGTTAAATGTATGTTTATGTAACATTTTTTATTTTAACACTTCGCTAGAGTTGTAGCCCAATTTTTGGTTTATAATCATTAGCGTTAACATTTTTTGGTAGAGTTTATCTAGTCGGCTAGCCCTGATGAGAATGATAAACTTTTTTTAAAGTTTAAAAATTTTCTCATTGGTTCGAAACTAGATCGCTCTAAAATTGTATGGATTGCAAAAAGTTTCATAATTTGCACCATAATTTTTTAGATTCAGTTCTTATATTATTCTTGATGGGAGATTTTCCATCGGGGTGATGTTATATCACAAATAATTTACTGAATTAATTGTTGATCATGTGTCAATAGACACAAGTGAAGACTAGTCATCTTCTTCTCACAGATACAATTTTGTTATTCATTACTAGAAAATCTAGAGTATAACAAAACAGTGATCACCAGAGAAATTAATTGACTAAACCTGAATTTATTAAATGTATGTTTATGTAAATTTTTTGTTTTTACACTTCGCTAGAGTTGTAGCCCAATTTTTGGTTTATAATCATTAGCGTTAACATTTTTTGGTAGAGTTTATCTAGTCGGCTAGCCCTGATGAGAATGATAAACTTTTTTTAAAGTTTAAAAATTTTCTCATTGGTTCGAAACTAGATCGCTCTAAAATTGTATGGATTGCAAAAAGTTTCATAATTTGCACCATAATTTTTTAGATTCAGTTCTTATATTATTCTTGATGGGAGATTTTCCATCGGGGTGATGTTATATCACAAATAATTTACTGAATTAATTGTTGATCATGTGTCAATAGACACAAGTGAAGACTAGTCATCTTCTTCTCACAGATACAATTTTGTTATTCAATACTAGAAAATCTAGAGTATAACAAAACAGTGATCACCAGAGAAATTAATTGACTAAACCTGAATTTATTAAATGTATGTTTATGTAAATTTTTTGTTTTTACACTTCGCTAGAGTTGTAGCCCAATTTTTGGTTTATAATCATTAGCGTTAACATTTTTTGGTAGAGTTTATCTAGTCGGCTAGCCCTGATGAGAATGATAAACTTTTTTTAAAGTTTAAAAATTTTCTCATTGGTTCGAAACTAGATCGCTCTAAAATTGTATGGATTGCAAAAAGTTTCATAATTTGCACCATAATTTTTTAGATTCAGTTCTTATATTATTCTTGATGGGAGATTTTCCATCGGGGTGATGTTATATCACAAATAATTTACTGAATTAATTGTTAGAATGACATTTCTAAATATCAACATAATACTCTGTAGGTAAACATTATTTAACATTTATCCAGAATAATATTCTTATTAATACTTTTTATTTCTTACAGCAAAATTCAACGTATCTACAGGCAGCCGAGAAACGTCAACTTTGGATTCAATAGATATCCTAAGTTAGATTTATTTTTAAATAAATTTTTTATATTTCTGGGAAACAAGATCCAGCGTTAACATCGATGAAATCGAGTTTTATGTTTCTATCAACTATAAATACATGAATCTTACTACACACGCTCTCATTTGGTGATTAGAACTTTGACGTTTGTTGGACGAGCGATCATCCATTAATACAGTAAAAGCCCGATTATCCGACATTCAATTAACCGAATATTCAGTTAACCGGAATTTTAAATTTTTGAATTTTTTCCCCTTTCACAAGAAAAATGTTTTTTTTATTTGGCAATTCACATGAAATATATTTTGTTTTAACTTTTGAATTTTTAAATTTTTAAAATATTCTTATTATTTATTTTATTTACTTATTTTTGTATTTGTACTAAATATTATTTGCAATCAATGTTATAGACACCTTGAAATACACATAGAAAAATAGGTTTCTAATATTTTATTTGAAAATATGTTGACGAGAATCCTAAACAAAATATTTAAATGAAGTATTATATGCAATCGTTCTAATATTTCATTTACATTCAAGTATCCGGAATTTTCGATTATCCGGCATGCTTCAATCCCCGAGCATTCCGGATAATCGGGCTTTTACTGTATATTAATAGTGAATATAAGAAAAAAACGAATTTTTTCTTTCTTTTTAAAATCAGATTTAATTCTGCCTTAATTAATTCAATGTAGTAAAATTCAATAAAAAAAATTCTTGTTATATTATGTTTGTACAGTATTTAATCACTGCACAAACAAAATCAAGAAGAAGAAGGAAAGAATAAATACAAAAAAAATCTTAAAGTGAATTTTTTTCTACCTGTTCGGTACAAATTCCAACACAAAATTAACGAAATTTGTATTCTTTTGTGAAAAAAGCAATACAAAAATAAACAAATTTGGATAATTTGGAGTCGGAACTTGTACCGAACAAGTAGAAAAGAATTCACTATTAGTCAATGTTGCTATGTATAATGGTTGTTGGCCATTTGTTTTGTAAGTTGTTAAGTTAACTTAAATTAATTTTTTGCAATTTCGAATCACAATTCAACGTATTTCGATATTGTCAACTGAGCAATTTCACACAGTTCAGCAAATTTCTGGGAAATTTTGACTTGACCCCTTTTAATTTTGATTATTTTTTGTTTATCGATAGTCTTTCATAAATAAAAATACAAGTTCGCTTAGAAATTTTTTTTTCGACCAGGGGTCTTCACAGGGTGCCCCTCAATTTTTTGTTATTTTGTGAAGTGAGTGCATTTTGACGAGTGATTGTAGAAAAACTACTGAATCGATTTTCATAAATGATATGTCGTTGAATAGGTATTAGAACAAAGTTTTTAAAAATGTACACTGTTAATTTTTTGAAATAACTTTTAACAGTGTAGTATAAGAAAAAAACGGTGTAATTGAAGAAAATATTGTACAATATTTTATTATTAAATGAACTTTTCAAAATATTATAAAAATTATATAACTACAATAAAGAAAATATGAGCAATTTCAGCATTAATCCACAATAGTGCTTATTGTTATGTACATGAAATGAAGCTTTTGTGGAGCTTAAAAATAAGTTTCCTGATGTGAAAATAGGATTTACTAAATTCACGTCCCTTCGACCACAAGAATGTATAAAATTATCCCAAGGAGTTCATAATGTGTGCGTGTGTACCATACATCAAAATATAAAACAAATGATTCAACACTCTAAGATGTCTTGGATTACTGATGCTGCTTTCCAGAATTATAAAACATTAATTAACTTTGTTTCATGTGGTAAAATAACAGAAGATTGTTATAATTTGAAGTGCAATGAATGTTTAGAAAAACTTCAACAACTGGAAGAAAAATTACTAAAAGATCTTTTTTCTTTTTTTTTTTTTTTTTTATTAATTAGTTAGACATGTTTAGCACACTAAATATGAAATATTCATTATTTAGACTCTTTGAATATCCGAAGATACCATGTCAACTATAAAGGAAGGAGATGAGGAAAATGGAAGGAATGGGGATATAGGGATAACTATACTAATTGTTTTAAATGATTATGGACATTTTCTTTAAATGCCTGAGGGGAAAATTCATCGGGAAATATAGAGGGAGGCATTGAATTCCATAATTTGGACACTCTATTAAAATAGTCGTTCTGAAAGGACACAGTTCTACAATGGGGTATTTGTACAACAAATGGATGGGATAACTCGGCAGCTCTTGTTTGTCGATTATACTGCGCACACGAAGGAAGGATATTTTGAATTTCCTTAGAGGAAAATGCTAAAGTTATATTTATAGTAGATTGATAATTCAGCCACATTTCTTCTGTGCTGGAGTGAATTCAGCTGGTCCGTTAGTTCGGTATTACCAATCAACCGTATTGCTTTTCTCTGTACAGAGTCTAGACATTTTATTGTTGACTGACAAGCACCTCCCCACACATGACAGCAGTACTCCATACATGGACGAATAAAGGACTTGAAGATTAGCAAAATTTGCTCGGGATTGGAACACTTTTTACATCGACTCAAGAATCCTAATTTTTACATTGCAGATTTAGCGAGGTTGAACACATGTTTATTCCATTTCAGGTTATTTTGAATATCCACTCCAAGAATTCTAACTGATTCAACCTCACGCAATTCCTCGTGGTTTATTTTAATAGGAAAATTTTTATGTCGCTCCATTCGTGAAAGACGGCATAGTTGGGTTTTGGTTGGATTAAATGAAACAAGATTACGATCTCCCCATTCCATTATACGCTCCAGATCTTTGTTGATAGAATCAATTAGCAGCTCTCTATCAGTGGTAACTGCAGTATGAGATCGAAATTTAGGAGATGCATGTGATGCATGCAATGTGCTGTCTTCAGCATACTTTAATGGAAACTGTAGAAGAATTTATGAAAAATTTGTTTACCGTTTACAAATTTCGATACCACACAACTTTATAGCAAAACAGCAATCTACATTCATTGAGGAAAAAAAAATTAGAAGCAGGAGAGTGCTTCGTTCAAGGGGACTTTTCCGAAAACTACGGCTTCATAATTCAGGCTGTGGTTCAAGGCTATCATTGTATTATTTCACAAGCTACTGTTCATCCATTTATCATTTATCTTAAAAGTGCCGCAAGGGAATATATACAGCACCGAAGTTTTATACTCATTTCGGATATAAACGATCACAACAGTACTACAGTCCAACCTTTCATTACAAAACTTATTGAATTCATCAAAACGCATATAAATTCTAGTATTATGAAAATAATTTATAACACTGACGACCTGCTCAATACAAAAATAAACATAACCTAATTAACTTATGCCACCATAAAAAAGACTTTAAGGTTGATGCAGAATGGCATTTTCATGCTACCAGCCATGGAAAGGGACCTTGTGATGGAATTGGTGGTACACTGAAGCGTGCTGCACACCGTTATAGTATGTCGGGCAAAGATATTATTGATACACCAAAAAAACTTTTCGAATGGGCTTTAAAATGGGAATCTACCATGAACTTTGGATACGCTGATAAAAATGAATATCAATTAACAAAAGAAAAATTACAAAATCGATATAAAAATGCGATTACTATAAGTGGAACTCAAAAATTTCATTCTTTTGTACCATTAAATACTAAGACAATAAATGCAAAAATGTTTTCCAACTCAAAAGAAACTTTTAAATGTAAAATAAGTAAATAATTTTTGATAACTATATTTATTTTCTTTAATCTACATATATAATTTGTATGATACTTTAAAACGTTTATTCAATAATAAAATATTTGTAATTTAATGTTAAAATACAATCTTTTACTTTATGATTCCATAATAACATAATACGAACATAATACTTCTCCAGTCAAAAGTTCCTAAATATATTTAGTTATTTATACGACTTTTTTGTTGTTATATAGACTGGAGTATGATAACGTAGGGCGGTAACGTTCCCGATTCACCTAATGTCTGTTTTCTCGTAAATCACAGTTTTGCTTACCACGCGTAGTTCCTAATAGTTTCTCGTCCATCCACAATCCATAGTCCTATTTTCATATAGTTTCCGTTGCACAAATTTGTTTTTAGCATACAACAATTAACAATAATATTTCCTTTACAATATCCTAATATTGGTTCACACTGCGTTTTCACTAGCGTTATATCACCATACTATATAAGTTTTAATTCTCCGGACCTTAACCGTAGTTGCTCTAAATGTTTTCAAACCTCAAACCGCTGTGCATATTTGTCCAATCGTCTCGATATCTAAAAATTATTATCCTGCAATCAGTTTGGCAATTGTCTTCAAGACATATTATATTTCTTATATAGGTATTTTTATCAATTTAATCTAAATTTTACTGTAATACGGTTGTAAACTATTATTTCATAATACATAAACATCATAAAATCGGTTAAACTTACGTTTAATCCATTCTACTATATTAAAATTTCTTCCCAATGCGTTGGAAATAACTTATTTCGTGAAATCATCTTACAATTTTATGTATTATGAAATAACAATCAGTATTCTTTTTACGAAAATGTACTAACATTCTATAAATTTCCCTTAAAAAAAAACAAAACTTTGTAACCGAATTTTCGATATTAAATTCCTATATAAGAGATGGATATATGGTCTGTTGTCTCTTACTCTCTTATTTCGATTTATTGTGAAACCACAACACAGTTGTTGTTGAAATTTTGACATCAACACAAAAAACAACTAGCGACAGAATAATATTTTTTGGGATGAAGATTTTTTTTGCTGGGATAGAAGGAAGAACCACACCCAAATATAGAGGATAGTATTGATTTCGGTAAGGGAGAGATTCGTAAGGTAAACTCTGTGATATTAAAAGTATTAAAACGGTATGCTTTAGCATATTAGATTTTGTGGTATTAAATATTGAAGTTTTGTAATCTAGTAGTAAAATCTGTGATATTAAAAATTAAAACCATATGCTTTTGCATATTAGATTTTGTGACAGTAAATATTGAAGTTTTGTATTCTAGTAGTAAAATCTGTGATATTAAAAATTAAAACCATATGCTTTTGCATATTAGATTTTGTGACAGTAAATATTGAAGTTTTGTAATCGAATAGTAAAATCGGTGATATTATAAATTTAACCTGTATGCTTATGCGTATTAGATTCTGTGATATTAAATGTTAAAATTTTGTACTTGAGGAGTAAAATCTGTGTTATAAAAAAAAAAACCTGAAACTTTATGAATTTGCATATCCGATTTTTGTGATATTAAATGTTACGTGTCGCTAACCGTAAATGTCAAAATAGGAAATAATTGTACAAAACAAAACCTAAACTGTAGAATTCATGTGTTAAATGTTGCTAATTTTAATTACCATAAGAGATTGAATTACTAGAATAAATTGATTTAGCGTACCTGATTACTAAATACAAAAAATTGAGAAAAAAATGAATATATGTTAAATTTATATGTGGAAATTTACAACATTTTTTTTGGAAATACGGCGTGTTTCGACAAAATAAAATTACACAAAAAATTCGTAAACCCGAAAGAAAGTGCACTGTTTTGCTAACCCACCCGGTCCGGCATTGTGTCCAACTACGGAATAAAATTAATAATACCACGGCACAACAGTTACATCGTATTTATGCCATATTTATACCGTTTCCATCAGCTATCGTCCGAAGTATTTGTGACGCAACTTTCATACAGTTTCTGTACCACATTTCTACAGTTTTTATTAGCAATTGCTTGAGTTATTGCGGCCCAACATTTATATACAATTTTTGTGCTATTACAACCGAATTTCATCGCAACATTTGCATATAGTTTTTGTGCTATTACTACCGATTTTCAACGCAACATTTTTATAAAATTCTGGCTGATACTACCGAATTTCAACGCAACATTTTTATAAAATTTTGGCTGATACTACCGAATTTCAACGCAACATTTGAGTATTATTTATGCAATTTTGGCAATGACACCTTGCCTATGGGATTTTTTGCTGCTGATGGAGGGCTAAGACCTTAAGACTTTGAAGCCTGGAGGATTTAATCATGGGGTGAGTGAATTTTGTTTATTTTAATTACTTTTTTTTCTAACGTAGAAGTGTGAATGCGCGTGAAAGGGTGTACAAGTGAATGAATGGGGGCTTGCTTGTCGTTTCGTGTGTGTGAGAGTTGGCAATGCTTGTAGCGAGACACATTCAGTCTAATTTGGTGATGATTATCATCGAAATATTTTTGCTCTGAGGTAATATCTCGTTTTCCAAAAACATTTTTTTTTTATTATATTAAATTATATTACCTAAATTTATTAATTTATATTTTTCTTAATTAAAAATCAATCCCAAATAATATGAAAACCAAACAAAAACGAAACAAAATTCTTGTCGTATTTTATATGTATTAACCGTATTATACATTAACCAACTGTAAACTACAGGTATCTAATTAAATTGGTTTTGAAATGTTTATTTGACTTACAAATCAATTATAACATTTTTTTTCTGAGCGGTAAATAACTTTTTTTGGTGATTTATGGGGATTGCGTATGGTTTTATAAATTTTGGATATGTATTACTAAAGCACAAAGAAATAAACAATGAAGACTTTCAATATAGCGTGTGACGTTCTCCCGTGCTCTAAGATTTAATTCTCGGTTTACCAGCATTGGCAGCCGTTTACGTACTGTACCAGATGGATCAGATGGCAGCAATACCACTTATTTTTGATTACTACCATCTACGATACCTGCCGTGGATCTTTGAGCTTCATTGTCTTGCTTCGCTGTCTGAGTGTGTGGGTGGACGTGAGCGTGTATGCCGCGTGAGTGTGTGGGCGTACGGGAATGATTGTGGGGTTTGGACGTGCTGATTGCGGTTCTTTCGCAAAAGGGGTCACCAGAGTTTCATTTTTTTCATTCGTATTGTTTCCACTTCAGTTTATTCACGTAATTTGCGTACATTTCTGTATTTGTGTTGAAGCAGCAGGTATTAATCTATCAAATCCACGATGACTGAGCTTTAGTCGTTAAGGCGTTAATAATCTCTAGGTACGCAGCCTGCTATGCCGCTTCATTGGTTCGCCTATGGAAAAGCTCTTCATCACATTGTTTGCAGTCGAGACCTCTCAAATTATTTTTTATAAGAGTGACAAGTGATTATTAAAAGTGGTAAATAAACATTTCTTTTTTTTATGCCATCTGATACAAAGAAAATAATTGCAGAAGTGTTTTCCTATTCAAAAGAAATTTCTGTTTGTAAAATAAGTAACTCATTTTTAACAATTGTATTCATTTTATTTATTGTACTACATATATAATTTTTATAATATTTTAAAAAGATCATTTAATAATAAAATATTTGATATATAACATTAAAAAAAATCTCTTAGTTTATTACGCCATTTTTATAATTTTCCTTCAGAACAAAAAAAACTGATTCCCGACAGTCATATGCACAACGAATTTTATCTTTAACACCAAAAATAACGCGTGTCCTAAACTTTCACAAATGGTTAGATATAAAATAAGCTTCAATTTAGTTAAAAAAAAAATAAAAAAAAGGCTATACCATCTTTTCTTCAATTACACCGTTTTTTTCTTATGTTACACCGTTAAAAATTATTTCAAAATTAACAGTGTACATTTTTAAAAACTTTGTTTTTATACCTATTCAACGGCATATCATTTATGAAAATCGATTCGGTAGTTTTTCTACAATCGCTCGTCAAAATACACTCACATCACAAAATAACAAAAACAAAAAATAATCAAAATTAAAAGGGGTCAAGTCAAAACGTTGTTGAATCTTCGTGTTATTGCTCCAACTAGATCAAAAAGTGGGTTTTTTCCGCACTGTTTTATTTGCGGAAATTGTTTTATTTTTCCGCACTGTTTCATAGAAAATTGTCTCAATGCTAAGTTGATATAGAAATGTTTACTTATATATTAATATGAATGTTGATTGTAAAAAATTTGGTTGCAGAATAATTTTGTTTAATTGTGTTTTCGGAATTGCAAAAAACGATGTGTGCAACTCGTTGCACAATTTGATTTTTACCGCACTTGTCGTACTTTGTCACACTCTGCTTCGCCTCGTTGGACGAAATTACGACGCGTGCGGAAAAAATCCACTTTGTGCAACTAGATACACAAAGTACTATTTTCATTCCTAAATTTACGTGCTAGTGTAATATAAAATTAACTGTTTAGAAGAAATAATTAAGGACTGAAACTGACAAACATTAAAACAAAGGTAGTTTTGCTTTATTTAATTTTTTTTTGTAATTACTGTGATATTGATAATCAAAGCTGAGCCATTAATAAGTAGTTTCCACTCCGTGGCCTTGAGATTGTAATTGCATGGTATATAATATAATAAATAGAATTTGATATTAATCCTATCGCTAAGACCAAAAAGCTATAAACCATTTTTTTTTATTTAAATGAAGTAAGAAAAAAACGGGCTGAGAGTAGCATATAGCAAAAACAAAATTGATTGAAGTAGTTGATGTTATTGTTTTGTTGCAGATTTGTAGAGGAATCATTATAAAATACGTTATTTGAATAAAAATTAGTTTTAAATGAAAATTGAATTTAATTAATGAATAAGTAAAATAGCATTGTTTCGTAATAAAACTCAAATAAACTAGTATGATAGCATAAAGCTTTCTAATATTATTACCATATGAAACTTTCCTTGTTTTACGGGATAGATCATAGAATTACGGGCTTACTTCACAAAGATCGACTTCGGCACCAGTTCTGGTGAATCCGAACTACTCTGAGCCGTTTATTCTACAATGCGACGAGAGGAATGATTGCGTGGGCTGTGTACTGGTACAGTTGGACAAAGAGCGTATTGAACATATAGTTTATGATTTCTCGAACTTTTATGAATCTCGAGATTCGAGAATCTCGATTTTATCAATGATTGTGTTTCTCGAGAAATCGGGAATAATTATTTGAATTTCTCGAGATTCTCGAGAATTATTAAAAATTATTTTAAACAAGAAATTGATTCATAACAAAATAAAAAATTAACTAAATATTGTACAAATGAATTTGTTTATTCAGTATATAAAAGAATTGAAAATGCATTAAACGATATATGTTTTATATGTCGATATAATGCTGTAATTGTAATTGGCAAAATCAATTTATGGACTTACTTTTGAATAATTTTCGAGAAATGTTTTTTACTGTTTTTATAATTTCGTTTTTAGAGCAAATAGAAAAAAAATCGTCATCCCCTCAGGTTGGCTAAAAGACTTTGGATTGTATAGGAATTTCAATAATGAAACTATTGAGCTATCTCTTCTTTTAAAAATTTGAGATTGTATTTCAAATAACAATTTGGAGCTTACATATTTCTGAATTATTTTTCCGAAGAGATTTGAATAGAAATTTTAGGATTCACTCTGCAGGGAATAATGACGCAACCTAACGGTTGAGAGTTTTTATTGATTTTGTGACTAGTTGAACCACATCATTTTGTTTGTTATTCCATAAATGATTTAAATTTAGAACGTTTGAAGTTTTTACAGCCGCTGGTTTGCCTCGCAAAACCGTTCCATCATGGTTTCAATAGAATTCCACTTAATCTTGCAATGTAGGAGTAATTGCAACTCGTTTCTCTCTTCATTCAATTCTTTTATATTATTCTGTAAAACATTATTGCGCACTGACGAGTTTTTAAATTTAAAGTTTTACAACCACTCTAGTTTTGGAAATCGTTTCTCGTATTTTATATTTTAATTCAGTAGTAAATTATCAGCCAAAAATTCATTTTGTCATAGAACTGAATCGGCAACAAATATTAAATCATTTATGGTGGTTTGTTAAATCTCGAGATTCTCGTCAATATTTCTCGAGAAATGAGAATCTCGAAAATATGGAAATTTAATTTCTCGAAATTTTGTAAGCTCAACATAACAAATCTTTCTCGAGAATCTCGAGACCGGATTTCTTGAGCAGAAACTCTAATTGAACATCCTTTAGCCTATACGAAAGAAACGTCCAAGAAACTGAACTCATCTCAACGAAATTACTCCGTCCTTAGGTATCAAGAAATTCCGCGCGTACATCGAGGGTCACTCTTTTAAGATCATTACTGATCACACTTCTGTAAAGTTGTTAATGCAGCAGAGAGACCTGTCAGGTGGTCTGGCACGGAGAAGCTTGAAGCTGCAAGGATTCACCGTTGAGATTGAGCATCGACGTGATTCCAGATGATCTTTCGAGAATGTTTTCTATCGATGCGGTTACCGACGACAGAATTGATAATTTTAATCTTGATTTAAAATTCCCTGCTTTCATCAGTGATAATTATCTTAAATTGGTAAAGATAGTCACTGACTCCAATGGTTCTCTTCCCGATTTATGCACGTCCGATGGACTTGTGTACAAAAACTTAATTTCTTCCCCAGTGATGTAACACCGGAAGGTGAAACTTGGAAGTTATGGACTCCCGAGGAGTTAACGACTAAGTTGATTACCCAGCCCTATGATCCTCCTACCACTGCACATGGTGGGGTTGCGGAAACACTGTATCATTTATGTTGATTCTATTTTTGGCCCCGGATGGCCACACAAATCCAATCCTACGTTTCTCAATGTGACGTCTATAAGACTGTCGAAGCACCTAACACCGTGCTTCACGCTCCTTTGGTGACGTCACTTAAATCTGAAAGACTCGGCCAACGGTTATATATTAATATAATCGGTCCTTACTCCCGAACTAAGTCCGGTTATATAGCAATTTTGACTGTCTTAGACCATCTAACTAAGTTCCCGTTTCTTTTTTCTTTACTCACCGCCAAGCCTATCTGTTCATATTTTTGGTTGTCCCAAAACAATTGTATCAGACAATGGGTCGCAGTTTAAATCTAATTTGTTTGAAACTTTCCTTTCAAGGTATGGGATTCACCATACCTTAACAGCTTTTCATACCATTACAGCATACCCACAAGCTAACGCATCCAAGCGAGTGAACAGAAGTATCATATCTGGACTCCGTGCATACTTGGCCGAAGACCATACTTTGTGGGACGGACATCTTAGTGAAATTGATTGTGCTCTTTAATGTTCTGTACATCAAACTTAGGTTGCTCTCCATATTATGCCTCCTTTGGGCTACCCATGATCACACATGCTTACAGATGTAAATTTAGTGGTAAAAAATATATTTGTGGTAATTTTTTCGTAAAATTACCGGTATGATTAGTAAAATTGGTAATATTGGTAAACTGTAAAACTGTTTCAAAATATTTAAAAATAGTTGCAATTTCATTTAATACAAAATTGAAGACCATCAATCATCACAATAATTTCTACTTTATAAAAACATAAAATGCAAATCAAATTTATTATTATCAAATGTAAATACGCTCGCAGAGTATCAGACAAGAAGATACATATGCAATAGTGGAAAATTCTTTTATGTCCCATCCATTCATGAACGAAGTTCAGCTGTTGTTCTTTTAGCAGAACATCTAGAAAACAGACTACCCACTATTTGAACAGCTGCAAAAATGGAAAAAATCCTGAGCACACTGGCTGCAACGAAAATTACTTTCTTCACTGCGTTATGTAAAATTATGCGTTTTTGAAAACACAGCAGTATTCGAAAATGTTTAGATAGTACACTTCGACTAGAAGTAGGAATGCATTTAAATGGCTCAAATGCAAGCGAATGTGACCGAATGCGAACGAATGACGAAATAGCAAATCATTTTCAATGAAATTTAATTTATTTAGACTGTAATGCATCCTAATCAAGCTCCTTTCATCGCATGAGATTGGAAAATAAACCCGGTTCAACGCTTTTTCTGCAATTGAGAATTGTCAACGGCGTTACCAGAGGCGTAGCTAGGGGGGGGCGGGGGGGGGGGCGGTCCGCCCCGGGTGTCACCCGTTTTGGGGTGACACCCGAACGTAAAAAACTTAAACAAACCATCACAATGTTTTCAACGATAAATCACTTCGAAACCGTTTTGGGGTGACACCCGAACGTAAACAACTTAAACAAACCATCACAATGTTTTCAATGATAAATCACTTCGAAACCGTTTTGGGGTGACACCCGAACGTAAAAAACATAAACAAACCATCACAATGTTTTCAACGATAAATCACTTCGAAACCGTTTTGGGGTGACACCCGAACGTAAACAACTTAAACAAACCATCACAATGTTTTCAATGATAAATCACTTCGAAACCGTTTTGGGGTGACACCCGAACGTAAAAAACATAAAGAAACCATCACAATGTTTTCAACGATAAATCACTTCGAAACCGTTTTGGGGTGACACCCGAACGTAAACAACTAAAACAAACCATCACAATGTTTTCAATGATAAATCACTTCGAAACCGTTTTGGGGTGACACCCGAACGTAAAAAACATAAACAAACCATCACAATGTTTTCAACGATAAATCACTTCGAAACCGTTTTGGGATGACACCCGAACGTAAACAACTTAAACAAACCATCACAATGTTTTCAATGATAAATCACTTCGAAACCGTTTTGGGGTGACACCCGAACGTAAAAAACTTAAACAAACCATCACAATGTTTTCAACGATAAATCACTTCGAAACCGTTTTGGGGCGACACCCGAACGTAAACAACTTAAACAAACCATCACAATGTTTTCAACGATAAATCACTTCGAAACCGTTTTGGGGTGACACCCGAACGTAAAAAACTTAAACAAACCATCACATGTTTTCAACGATAAATCACTTCGAAACCGTTTTGGGGTGACACCCGAACGTAAAAAACTTAAACAAACCATCACAATGTTTTCAACGATAAATCACTTAGAAACCATTTTAACCAGGTTATCCATATAATTTTAATTTATAAATTGTGATAACTTATAAATGTGTCCTATAAATGTGTTATTGGTTCAAAAAGAATCTATTCTACTTTTTAAAATTTTTGAGTTATTACGTGAAATAAAATTTTAACAATATTAATCGAATCAACATGTTGAGCATTGAATCCCATCACCACAATTACTCAATAGCTTTGAATATTCCTATAGATACCATATTGACCGTTTTTTACGATATATTATTTAGTATGCAAGCATGATTATTTAATGACCAGGTCTGAAAACACATATGCTGAATAATGTATAGGAAAAGTGGTTTACGTCGATAATGTGGCACCCTTTGTCGATAGGGTGGCACCCTTGAGTTACAATGTCTCTATTCCAAAATTATTTCTAAAATATCCGCTTAACCTTACTTTCAAACAAATTAATTGCAAACACCTAAGGAAACTAACAAACAATCAAATTACCGTGTTTGTAAATGATCTCAAAATAATTTTTTTTCCTTTATCTTGAAACTCAAAGAATAAATTGAAATAGATCGTTTTTCAATGGACACAAAAATAATTACTGTATAATAAAATGGCAGTTATGCAATTACTGCAGTTTTGCAAATTTTTGTAGGTTGATACATACTCATACTGTTTGTTTTCAGTTTTATATATTTATATATTTGAATTAAATGAAAGTTTATCATTTAAAATTACATTTTGTTGGGTTTTAAATCCCTTTGAAATTTCAAACTCATCAAGTGATTCTTTTAAAGATCCTTGGCTACATAAATGTAAAGCCTTCAATTTTTTTTTAAAAGTGGCATAGCAATTGTTATTAACTATGTAAATGGTTTGCAAAAATAAACTTTAAATTTTGTTTATTTTTCTTCTTAGGCAGGTATTCCTTAAATCAGTCTTTAAAACATTTTCCGGTTTTCCCGATGTAAAATTTTTCACAAAAATCACATTCAATTTTGTAAATTATTGAGCATGATTCTAATTGGATATTTAATTTTGGTTTCAATTCTTTATATAAAATATCTTTTAGGATTTCATACTTATATTTTTTTAAATAGTTCCTTATAATATTTGGCTATGATTTGTATATTCCATTTTATCAAATATTATTTAATATAAGTTGTTACAAGGAAATTTAAATAAATTAATTTTCTTGGCGGTGTATTTAGTCGTTAACACAGTGTACTTATTATGAACTATGTACCTATTATGTATCCTACAAATATACTTAGAATTAATGCTTAGCTGATACCTATACTATAATTAAAAATATTTTTTTAGATTTCGTTTAGCAAATATCCCAAAAAATAAATATGTCACGAGGAGTTCATACTTTTTAAAGAAAAAGTTGGTTCCAACAGAGAAAGACCAAATCTATAAATATGTTACAAAACCCGATGATATCCAAGGTTCATCGAAAGAAACTGATTATCACGTTGATGCAACGAATGTTTCAGAGAATATTGGCTCATCTTCGGAAAGTAACAGCAACAATACAGAATTAATAATGATAACCTATGATGACGAATTAGAAAGGAATAATGAAAATGACAGTGATAATGCCGCTAATGCTTCTACTATCGAAGACAGTATTTGCATGGGTGAATCACTTTAGGACTTAAGAGATGTATCACATTGGAATATACTCGTCTCTGGTAATGTTCGCATTGAAATCATAAAAAAAGAAAGTGAACATTTTCAAAATAGAGAAGGGTCGTTTGTTACTGTATCTAGACACGGGTTAGAGGGGTTAGATAAAAGGTGATGTACGCCATCTTTCTAAAGAATGGTTTCATAAAATGATGAATAATGGTGAAAAAATTCTACGGCCATGGATTGTTTATTCTCCTGTAAATAATAACTTGCGAACTGTATTGCTTCTGTTGTCGTGTATTTGCTGTCACCAATAATAATAATACAAAATCAACATTTACTACTGGATATCAGAAGCGGTGGAAACTAAATCCCAAAGTGGCCGAGCATGAAACTTCAAATGAACATCTGGAGAATTTTGAAAAGTGGAAAACTTTGGAAATGAGGTTAAAAATTCATAAAACGATACGAGACGCAGCCTTGCAATTAATATATAATAAAAAACAGAAGTGGAAACATCTTTTATCAAGATTATTGGATATAACTTTGTTTTTATCTAAACAAAACCCAGCATTTCATGGACATGATAAAGGACAAAGTTCTTCAAATAAAGGCAATTTCTTAGAACTAACCAAACTATTGTCAAAGTATGATGTAGTGTTAAAAGAACACATTTTGAATTTGGAGCATGGTAAATCACCAAAAGTATCATATTTGTCACCAGATATACAAAAGGAGTTCATAAATGTTTTAGCGATCCACGTAAAGTTTAAGCTTGTCAACGAAATTAAATCGGTTAAATATTTTGGAATTATGTTTGATAGCACACCTGACATTTCACATATTGATCAAATGTCAGAAGTGATTCGTTATGTGAAAATTGATGGTAGTAAAGTGGAAATCAAGGAAGTATTCCTTGGATTTTTTCCTTTACGTGGAAAAAAGCCGCTGATTTAAGCGATAAAATTCTTACACTGAAAAAAAAATTGAAGTAATGATAACCTCATCTCGAAGATGGCAGTTTATTATTCATGCAAAGAAAAGATATTTACAAACTATGTCACCGTGATTGGTTCAACTACTCAGTACTCAGTAACATTTCCCTGATAACAGAATGAGGTATAATTAAAATATAAAGTGCTATCCAATATAACAGTAGTTGAATAAAGTTAATAACTATTTGCATGAAAACATATTTCTTTGGCCTTATATCATGAATTTTTCATTTTAAAATTTAAGTATTTGAGATTAATTGAACTATATTTTATTTTCACATAAATATTTCATGTGATTGTCTCAACTGCATCGGCTTATCATTGTACGGTTGTTGAATCAATCTCGTATTTCGATTCGCCATATCTGCCCGCACGGTGAGGTTGAGACAACTGCATTTCGATTGGAAATAGGACATGTTCTTTTCAGTGTAAAATCTTGAAAATGGTGGTATAGATGTTATGAATTGTCGCTCCCAAAGGTTATGATAATGCAGCTGTTATGAGTAGTATACATGGAGAAGTGCAAGCTATTATTAAAGCAAAAAATAACAAAGCAATTTTTGTGGGCTGCAAAGATCATTCAATTAATTTGTACGGCCAACACTCGTCAGTGGAAGCCATTTTTACAGGTTTTTCTGCTTCGACTAGCCGCTGGGAAGTACTTGCTAAACACAACAAAGCAACTGTTAAAATACTCTTAACAGCGCATTGGAGTGCTCATTATGCTGTAGTAAAAGTATTGGCCGAAAACTTTGATGGGATTGTGGCTGAAATTGAGAAGTTAAGTGATCAACAAGAAAATGTAGACACTAGAGGCGCTGCACAGAACCTTATCAATGCAGCATGTGATTTTTCGTTTCTTTGCTATCTTTTGTTTTGGAATGATATTCTAAGAGAAATAATATCTGTGCTCAGATTGGATTGCAAAGCACGGGCTTGAATATTGTTCAATTAGCTACAAAAATAGAGTCAATTCATAACGAAGTCTCATTGTAGAAGAGGCAATAGATCTTGCTGCGAAAAAATCGGAGGACTATGACATTCCAATGGAAAGCCGAATTCGTCATAAAAACGCAAAAAACGAACGGGTGGTGAGTTTGCACCTGATGTTGGACTGACACTGAGAGCTCACCTTAAAAAGGACATGTTGGAATGTGTTGACCGATTCAGTGTTGAACTCCGAACTAGACTGAATTCAGTTCAAGATTTAGCTTCATTGTTCGAGGTTGTGCAGACAAACACTTAGCTTTTGGCGAACAGTGAAAAGTTAAAATTATCGGTATCAAAATTTACTGGTTTTTATGATGCGGTATTGGCAACAGAACTCCTCATAGAGATACAAAGGGTGAGGAGGCATTTAAAAGCGGCCAATGTTACAGTTTCTAACTGGGTGTACCTAGACTTTTTGAAATTCATCGTAGAATGGGATTTTTTAGAATTTCTTCCGAATCTTACGGTCGCACTAAAGTTATTTATGACTGCGTATTAGTGGCTTCGTGTGAGAGGAGTTTCAGCAAATTAAAATTAGTTAAAAATTACTTGCGGGCTTATAATAATAATGCTCATTTGTATTAATTAAAAAAAATTATAAATTACGTTTATCGGCTTTTTATTATTATTGACAGTTTTTATTTTTGGGGTGACACCACAATATCCGCCCCGGGTGCCACCCATGCTAGCTACGCCACTGGGCGTTACACATGTTACTTGCGTACTACACATGCCACTGGCCGACACTGGGATAGATATAATTATTACACGTGCAACACGTTACATCAAAATCTAATTCATGCATTGTTTCTTTTTCGTTCATGGGAAAACTATAAATCGCAAATGGCTAAAGATATTTGGCTTGAAAAACGCAAGAAAAATTTAAATACGAACGTGCACTTTGCAGCAAAAACTTACATCGAAGTGGGGATAATGGTTCATTGCGTTGCGGAGCTGTTGCTGCTGCGTTGTTCAATGTGAAATTGTGTCGTGAACAATATTGTTACACAAGTGAACTTTGAGGGTGATTTACACGGATAATCAGCCAACTGTCAATAATAGGGTATAGGAGAAACCTTCTTCGTGGCAGCAATTGTATCCCAAAATAACGAAGATTTAGCTTATGTCTCATTCAGAATAGTAGCATTATTGCTTGAAAAAACTACATAATCCAACCCACTGATCGACACCGGAAGACAAAATAAATGTTTGCCTTAAGTACACTTTGTGGCAACACGTAGATACGTTAAAACTACCACCATATTTGGGCGTTCAGCTGTAAATTGATCGATCAGCTGAGATATTCTCACAACAATGTGCACGCAATTTTCAATTGCAGTACGGGGTGTCAACAAAAAAGGGCAAACTCTAAATTACATAAAGATTATTCAAATTTTATTGCAATTTTACCAAGCCTATGTAATATTACGTAATATTACCAATACGACCGGTAATTTTACTATGGGTAATATTACTTTTACATCTGCTACGTCTTTACTTTACATCTGCTACGTCTTTACTCATGCTACGTCTTATTCTTTATTACGACGCTTGAATTGTCTGGATGAGAGTGGAAAAACCCTTGATCGTTCAGATCAATTATCAAAGAATCGCACCCAAATTCAAGAGTTGGCCGCTGAAGCCTTTGTGCAAAACGCAGCTCGCTACAATTTGCCTGTCCGGTAGCGTGCTTTTGTCCCTGGTGATATCGTCTTTCGTCGAAACAAGAGACGCCGGAAAGCAGCTAAGTGCCAAATTATCCCCCAAATTTGTTAAAGCTGAAGTTATCCGGTTGGTTGGTAACGCCTGCTACGAACGGGTGGACCTTATTTCCCGACGACGTGAAATATTCCATTCCAAAGACGTGCGTCATAGATACCATCTTTCCTCTAGTTCTCATTGACTTCCTACTATCCGAAAAATCCTGTTTTCTGTATATTGGTTTTCTTATCTTCATTTAGTTTTCGGCCATAATTTTTTTGTCTGGCCCGGCTAGTTCAGTCGGTAGAGTCGGTTTGGGTCGAGCTCGGCTCCCATTTCAATTTCTGATTTTTTTTTATGATCCTCAGGACGAATGTAGTCATTTGGACTTCCTCCTTTCGTCCTGTCCTGTAATGTACTTTCAGTTGTACTTTCATTTTCCGTCCTATAGTAATATACTACAAACTTTTTCGAAAATACTTGTACAATATTTTTAATCAACACAATTATCTTAAACATTCCTACGTGTACCTGACCCTTTCCGGTAAATTCTGCAGTATAATTTTTCACCTATTTTGTAAAAAAAATCTAAAACGAAAACAAAAAAATTGTAGAGTAAGCGAATTAAAAATATAAAGTAAAATTTGTGCTTTCCAGGGAATTTTCATTTGACTCATGCGATAGAAATTCTTGAAAATTTTAATTGATATAAAGTAGTTAGGTTTAAACTCTTGAGACAGTTGATTATTGATTAGTTTTTAGAATTTTGAGCTTGATTGAGGTGGAAGTTTTGTTTTAGGAGTGATGATATGAAGTCACTAATAACGTAGTAGAAATAAGTCGGGGTGCTTTTGTGCTAAACTCATATGTAATTATACATGAAGTAACTATATTATTTTTGTCGGAAATAAATTAGTTCTGGAATGGTTATAAGTTACAACCAATTAAGGTCATAAGTTACAACCCAACCAACATAATTGAAGAACATTAAAAGTAAAAGAAAAAAAATATTAAGCTTGGAAAGTTCCATTAAAAATTATTATAATAAGTTTAAAGTGAGAACACCCAATTTGTAAAAGTTAAAATGGGTGTAAAATAAAACAAAAAAATGTATGGTGTAAAGAGATAAGAATTGAAATAAAGGATCCATAAATAATTTATACGTAAAATATTATAAGTGCAGTTTATTGAGCCGTATAAAGCTATTGAGAAATGGATACTGCATGCTTCTCTAAGCTGTAGACGGAGAACAAACAGCTCCTGGACATCAACAACTACAAGGAAGTTATTTTATTTTACTATTATTTTTAAATTTTTTTTCATGACTTGTGGTAGTAAGTTAATGATTCACTAAAGTTAAATAATTGAGTGAGAGAGGTAGCCCGGTAGTTCACCCTCTCAAAGAAAAACCTAGGTGGTGTTTTTAGGCACGCGATGTTTTTGTTTTGATTATAAGTTTAAAATTTTCTTGTGTGTAGAGGGTGGTCAACAGAATCTTCGCTCAATGAGCTAGCAGCAGGGTTATTGCGTGCACGACCAGCTGGTGGACCTTCACGGACCACCAGATAAACCTCATACTACAATTTTTATTTTATTTAAATTATTTTGTGTTTAATTTTTTAAAATCTATACATATATGATAAGATTTTATATTTTTTAATGGCCCAGTCATGGCAGCACTTGGCCATTGCTGCAATATATGTCATTATTATTGTTCCGTTACTGGGCCAGCTATACAACCTTGTATGGGCCATTGCTGTTTTTTCCTCTGGCCCATAATTTCCTCTGACCATCTATTGTCCGAGTTTATTATTCATAAAATTATGTTAATGGCTAGGTCATAGTTGCCAGTACTAGGTGTCATGACTGCTAGTACTTGGCCTTTGTTGCTTTGCTAGTCGCCAGTATTGAACCGTTGCTGGACCAGTTGTACAACCTTGTATGGGCCTTTGCTGACTTTTTCTCTGGCCCTTGAATGGTAAAATTGTGTTAATGGTCCAGTCATGGTTGCCAGCACTAGGCCATTGCTGCAATACTGGTCACCAGTAATAAACCATTACTGAACCAGTTGTACAACCTTGTATGGGAAAGGATTAACGATTGTAGATGTTGGTGCTACTATCCTCGTAAAAGTATTGTTGTTTTTATATAATTTTCTAATTTTAAAAAATCAAGTGGTGGGACGTTTGATTTAATAAACAATAAACTTGAAATATGTTGTACTAAAATTTACGACATTAAATTAGAGATTAAAAAACTAATTGTGCTGAAGCCACGTTCAAATTCAGCAGTACAACAAGCAATAATTCTACGGTAAGAAATTATTTCATATGAATCTTCTCGAATAATTCAAACCCCCATTTGCTATATAATCCTTGTAAACACTAATACATTTTGGAAATGCTATTTTAAAACGATTGCAAAGTGACTGAATATCTTTTTCTCCATATTAAAGATTGATAACATGTAGCCATTCATTTGGTTCCAATATACTTAATTCCTTAATAATGGATGAAGTTGAAACTCCTTGATTTTCTTCAGTACTGTTTGTGCTAACATTCAGTCTATGTTTTATATTACTAATACAACTATTTCATATTATTAATACCACTTTTTTTTATTTAACGTATGGTTTTTTTGTGACACATTAAAATTAAAATACAACTTAAAATAAGTATATTTTTCTATGAAATCTACATAAAACAAAACATGAATACACATTAAATGAGCTTACAATCGATTTCATTGCGCGTCTTTTAGTTAAAATATTTGAACATTAGATGTTTACAATCAGTAAGTCTATCCATGCTACTACATCGGGAGTTGCCAATTGGATGTCTGAGATGTCGCCATTGTATCGTCGAATTGGACACACAGCTAAGATGTGTTTTATGGTTTGTTGTGGTGCTCCGCAGTCACATTTAGGGAACTCTGTAGCGCTCCACTTGTAGAAAGAGTCAGCCCAACGTTTATGATTCGTTCTTATTCGGTTTACTGTAGTCCAGGTATGACGTGGCAAATTGAAACCAGGCTACGTAGAAGGTTGGGTTAGTAATAGCAACGCCGGGTGTGTTGGAATCATTCTCGGAGGTGTCCCAGGCATCCAAGATATTAAAATTAGTTGTCAGCAGGTTGGCGGCAGTTTTGTGTGGAGGCTTTCTTGACTTCAATCGGCAACGACTGTAGTCATCGTAATATTCGTTCAACGATAACGTTATTTTGTTGGTTACCTTTTTATGTTCATGCATGAGCGCATGCGAGTGTTTGAGTGCAGGTGGAGCGATATTGCTTAACACAGATAGCCAAGGTACAGGGGTGGATCTGATAGTACCACTTATAGTACGCATCGTGGCATGCAGCTGGCACTCAACTTTTTGAGTATGTGTGCTATTCAACCAGACTGGTGTGCCGTACTCAGCCACTGAGTAAACTTGACTTAGAGCAGCTGTGCAGAGTGTAGCTGAAGTAGCACCCCATGTCGAGCCTGCCTGTTTGTGCAATATATTATTTCTCGTTTTAAGTTTTTTTGAAATATTCTCTAGGTGGAGTTTTAAAGAAAGCGTTTTACTTGGTACTTTGGCTGTTGATTGTACTTAATGACAGTGCCGTATAATAACACTGATAGTTCGTGTTTTGCTAATTTGTTGTTTAAGGAGAACAAGAACTCTTGGTTTTACTTAGATAAGGAAATAAGCTCCCCGTTCGAAAAAAGTCATTCATTATCGCCAGGGGTCAGTTGAAAGTAAATCTTCCAAGACACCCATATCTTTGTTTTGAGTGGCCAGGGTCCAATCATCAGCGTACCCCAATTTTTTTGATGTTGTGCAAATGATACCATGGATGTACATATTTTAATTTAGTAATGGTGCCAGGACGGAACCCTGTGGGAGACCATTGTTAAGCATTTTAGATGTACTACAATTATTTAGACGAACTTTAAATACATGATTACTCAGCATATTGTTAATTAAACGTGAGATGGTGTTACAAGGTAATGCATTGAACAGCTTATATATAAACCCAATTCGCCAGACCGTGTCATATGCTGCACTGAGATCGATGAATAATGCGTCTGTTTTTAATAGAGCTAGCAGTTGGTCAGTGCAACTGCAATTGAAACGGAAACCAGCTTGTTCGACTAAGTTCTGGTCATTCAAGATGGGTGCGATACGGTTGTATATGAGTCGTTCTAGCAATTTATATCAGGTGCTCAAAAGGGCAATTAGGAGATAGCTTCTTGGTTCATTGGATGGTTTACCTGGCTTTAGTATCGCTATCACTTTCTTAGTCTTAAAATGTTTTGGAAGATTGCCTCTATGGTACTCGAGAAAAATTTAGTTAGCCATTTCTTTACCTTTTTTCAGAATTTTTAAGAAATTCTGGAAAAATACCATCGTAGCCAGCTGCTTTTCCGTTTTTTGTCGTCATAATAAGTTGTTTTTGTTCTTATAAAATTGTCGATGTCGTGTTGCATTTTCTTGGGTAAAATCTACAAAAATAATAATTTTCTCTATTTAGTATTGCTTAATGTAGTAGATTTACCAAAAAGATTTTGTTGGTGCAATATACAATAAAAGGAAATTATTGTTTGAAAATTTAAATTGCGTATTTGTACTAATGAAACAAATCCTTCTTTTTGCCTTTCATGGAAGGGGGTATCACACTCACCAGATTATTCAGATTTAGTCCTCCTTCACAATATATTTGTTGAAATTTATCATGCATATCTATTCATCGCGTTCTTCCAGTAAGCGTATCAATACCGAGAAGTTCCTAATAACATTGAAAATCTTCAGATATTGCACGAATAAAATAACTTTTCTGAGCCGTGTCAGTTTTATCAGTAGATTGATTTAACGCCAATGAAAAATATACATCCTATTTTGAATTATTGTGCGCAGCGGTTCTGTTACATTGTAAGCTATTTCGTGTTGTCTATCAGTAAAAGTTCTTCTTGAAAGATATAGTTGTTTATGTTTTTCAACACTCTCAGGATCTGAGCATCCAAATGCTTCAACAGTGCTTATTTCTGAGCGTTTATTCCATAATTAGCATAATATTATGTTTTGGTATAAACACAAATAACATGTACCGATACTATAATAATAAAAAGTTATTTTTCTTCTCTTCAATAGCAGATGAAAAGTCTGTTTTCATGCAGGCTTAATCCCATGTGAAAAAGGTTTTTTTTCACAAAAAGTGTAAAATCATTTTCGCTTAATAATAAATTTTAGTTGATCTTGTATTTTCGTGTTATTTTACAAAAATTTTAAATCGAAGCAACCATAAAAAAAAGAATATGAATTGAAAATTATTGATTTCTTACCTAATAATTTATAATAAATATCGTTTTCCGGCAAACAGCTGTAAAGTTACAGTCATAATTTTTGACGGATAACCAAAGCGGCTGTGAAGTAACGCCATTTTTATTTTTTTACGATGGCATTGAAGTAATTTCATATTTTTACGGCGACAGAAAAAGTCGTCGTTTCATTCCATATTTTTACAATATTTGTTATTTTTTTTCTAACTATGACAACCAAAAATAACAAATGTGTTTATTGGATTATGAAATTTTGAATTATTGTATAACTATGACAACAAAAATAACAACTAATTTGATTCGATTATGAAATTTTGAATTGCTGCTTTGATAAAAAAATTTATTTATACAAATTTGAATGTTTGTTTTTGGAAGTAACTATTTTTTGGAAGTAACTATGACGATAAAAAATCATATTTATAAAAATTTTGATGTGTTGATTTCATATTTATAAAAAATTTAAACATTTGCCGAAAATAATGTATTTAATTCGGAGTGGTAACGCCGGTTCATGTCGTTCTAAAAGTTTACTTATAAATGAATTTCACTTACCAAATTTTAGTGAATCCAGCGTTGATGTCCTTCCGCCGGTTAGATGTATGTTGAAATTAGCTGTAAGAACCAAAAAAGTAATTAATAATTATATAAGATTTGATAAAAATTTAAATATTGTTAACTTAGTTTGTTGATGTTATTGTTTGTAGTATCAATCTGACATTTTGTTTCGTTAACTTCAACTCAGTTCACATTTTCACCACTTTTGAGATTGTTGGCGCAATTGTTCCATTGAGGTTTATTGGTGTACTCACTAATTGTTATGTGATGAAAATGTGTGGCGTTGCTGCAACTAAGAGTTTCTTTTGTAATATGTATTTATACATTAGTTTTAAGTTTTAGAATCTCTCTTCTTCGTTGTCATTTGTGCAAATGACATTACATTGTGTTCTTGTTTGATCGTTTCGTTTTATAATTAAAATTGTTAAGTGATAGACATAATTTTTTAATAATTATTTGTAAATTGTAAATCCGGTAAATAAATTGTTGTGCTAAACCAATGGTGAAGTGTTTTTCGTGCAATGTTGTGTCTATGTTCTTGCCATGATGATGAAAGGGAGTGAGTTGTCTGTGTGGCCGCCATGTTGGGCAACACAACATTAATCATCGATTATTCGTATTATTTGTTAAGTTGGACACGCATTTTTCTTCGATTACATGCATTATTTGCTGGGTGTGATAATTTGGACACGCATTATCATCGATTACTTGCATTATTATTGGGCGTGATAATTTGGACACGCATTACCTTTGACTACCATCACTAGATATTAGGCGTGATAATTTGGACACGCATTATCATCGATTTTATTTGTTATTTGCTAGGCGTGATAATTTGGACACGCATTATTTTCGATTATTCGTATTATTTGCTGGGCGTGATAATTTGGACACGCATTATCATCGATTACTTGCATCATAGGCGAAGCGGCTTTGGATGCTAGGGAAGCACTGCTTCCCTTTGAAACAGGCCGCTCTTTTTCAAATTAACGATTGTTTTTTAATAAAGATTTTATCAACCATCATTCAATAAATTTTCAATACTTTAGTATTTATTTAAAATAAATCTTCAAAGTTTCTGTAAAATTATACAAATATTTCCATATAAATATTTATTATTATTATTATTTAATTATATTAATTCCTAATATTTATAAAAAAAAACTTCAACGCAATCAAAATATTTATTTATTTCGTCCAAATAATATACAAGAAGCTGTCCAACTTGCAGCGTACGGAATTATAATATTTGTACGCAAAAAAAAAGAATAAACACAAATAGGAAAAGAAAAAACGAAAAAAATCAAACAAAAACCATAGCAGTAGATGCTGTGTTGCTTATAGCATATCATATACTATCATAGTAGTACTATGGTAAATCTGTTTTGTTTTAGCTTATATGCACTGGTTTAATTGTTTTAGCTAAGTTTTACTACTTTACATCAAAGTATGTATTGATTTTTAATAAGAATTTGGATTTATTGTTTAAATTACAAATGTTTGAATAAATAATTATGGTGCATTATTAATTAAAAATTATTGCAGAACAGTTTCCAAACCAGTTTTGTTTTAATATATCAACATATTTTTCAATAAGAAAATAGAAGACCCACTGACTTCTAAATTATGTAGGTATTTGTCTTCTTTTGAACCATTTTCGTGGTTCTATTTCTCGATTGTTTGTTAGGATAGGACCAATCAACAAATACAATAATTTTTTCCCTTGGTGAATTTCAATAATATAAAACCATAGTCCATTCTTTGATATATTAAGCAAAGAAATTTTTTCATGTATCTGATGAGGTGAGCTGCTCTGTAACAACCATATTTATGTTCCAATATTAGTACATATAAATAAATGCAATTTTTAAAATGGATTGAATTTTGCGTTTCAAACCAGAGGATCAAGTTTTTACCGCAAAATTTATTTATTTTCCTTGCCGTTTTATGCATTGATAATTTCATAGCAAACAACTGCTTCGGATATTAAATAAAAACTGTTCCTTTAGAACAAAATAACTTAAAAGTTTTGAGTTGATCACAAATGGAACGCATAAACTTTAAAAATATTTCAAATATAAATACACAATTTTATTCTTATTTTAAAATAATTATTTTGGGCTTATGATTGATCTGACTAGTCCATTATTATTTTGATCTGACTAGTCCATTTTATTATAACAAAATACAAAAACATGTTTGTAGCCGCCGATCTAAATAAATTAGTAAAATGAAATGCTTTCAATTACACAACTTGCTCGAGGAAGAGTAGATTAAAGTGAAACAAGTTTGATCTTCAATGGTAAGCGTCTTTAGTTAAAAGTAATAGAAAAATATGCAAAAAATATATTTTTCTACAATAGCAAATGAATTCTTTTTTCATGCAGATTTAATCTCCTTTGAAAATCGTTTTTTCCTCTAGTGTATAAAATCATATTCGCTAGATAACAAATTGTAGTTGCTAAGGTATCTTCATCAAATAGTTTTTAAGACAAAGTAGCCATGAAAAATAGAATATGAATTTTAAATGGTATGTCGTCGATTTTCAATTAAATAATTTATAATAAATATCATTCACGAAAAAGCAGCGTTTCCATATCTTGTAGAAAAACGTACTATGTTTCTTAAAATAGGCTATTTTTGAGTTTTAATAGTAGTTATTGTGGAATATTATTTAGAACGCAGCATCCCATTCTTAAAAACTCGCACTTCGCCTATGACTTGCATTATTATTGGGCGTGATAATTTGGACACGCATTACCTTTGACTATCATTGCTAGATATTAGGCGTGATAATTTGGACACGCATTATCATCGATTTTATTTGTTATTTGCTAGGCGTGATAATTTTGACACGCATTATTTTCGATTACTCGTATTATTATTGGGCGTGATAATTTGGACACGCATTTGCTATCCATTACATTTGTCATTTGCTAGGCGTGATAATTTGGACACGCAGTATTATCGATTATGGGCCATTTTCAAAATTTGCTTACATTTGCTGTCCCAGAGGTAAAAATAGAAATATTTAACATAAATTAATCTTTAAAATAAAATTAAAGCAGTGTTTTACATAGAGGAGACTGTGTTAAATATTTGTAGCCTAAAAAAATAAAAAAAATATTAAAATGTTTTAAGAAATAAAAGGTTTTAAATGTAAAAGTTGGGAAAAGTGCTTGTCCCCTTCAAGTTTTATGAAATTTGACTCTTGTTTTTGTTAAATAATTCAGCTTCTTAAAATAAACAGTTTTGTTTATTTTAAATATAATCTATATATATTGAACATTTTTAGTAAAAAATTAATTAAATGTTTTTGTATTTTATGATATTACTAAAAAAAGGATGTCTCCCACTTTTTGTCAAGTCCGTTACCATGTAATTAATTTGACAATAAATAGTTCAAATTTTTATCACCAGAAGACGGCACATATACAGAATTATTGCTAAACTATTCAAGCATCTTTATTAGCCATTTTGTATTCTTCGGTTCAGAAGAATTGCAGTAGTGTTAAGAATAGGATTTCTTCAAGGCTGGTATTTTTATTCTTTGTCAAGTCTGTTACCATTATTTTTGAAACTAACGTAGTATTTTTTATACTTTTTCAGATTGGTATTATTTATTGGGTAGGTTTTAAAGGTGATTCTATTTCTCGCTAATAATTATTTTTTGCAGATCTGGCATTTTTTTAGTGTTTTAGTGTTAATGTCAAGTCCGTTACCAGTCAAGTCCGTTACCATGTGGTTGGTAACGGAATTGACAGAATATAAGAAACTGACAAATAAATTATCACTAATTTACAATAAAAATCTCCCTAAATAAAACCCAACTTCTCTTATAGATTTTGATCTGCTGAACACGGAAATCATATTAATTTTTAATTTTTTTAGATATTCGCGAAAAGCCAATTTTTTCTTTGAACAAAAAGGTTATTCCGGTTTTTGGATCGCATATTTTACAAAACAAACAAATTTAATATACTAATGATACAAATGATACAAATAGTAAAAATACTAACAAAAATTTTGAGCTATTTTTTGTAAAAATCCATCAACGATTCTGGAAGTTATACTCGAAAAAAGTTGAAAAAAAATCAAAAATATATGTTTTTGTAAAAATTTTCCATATTCAACGCCAAAAATTGTGAACAAACAATGATTGTAAATAATTTTAATTTCTTGAAACCTACAGTTAATAGTCAATATTCTTTCTTTTAAGTTAAAAAACACGAATTGAGGTGCAGGATGCACCAAGTTATTCAGGTCTTCCCAAAAAAAGCCAAAACTAAAAATTTGGGAAAAAAAATGTTTACTTAGAATAATTTAAATTCTGCAACATATATGATTTATATATTAGTCATTATACATATTTTCGAGTTAAAATCGCAAGTTATGGTGGTTACACAACGTTACAACGTTAAATGAACATTTTCTCTATTGTACCATCTTAAATGTGTTAAGTTACAGTTGACAAAACTATTTTTCGGCATCCACGGTGTTTATCTTCATTCAATTTTATGCCAAAGTAATGAAGGTATGTAATTCTTATATATGAAGTGATTTTTTTAGCAGAATGTATTATGCAAATTCCACAAATAAAACAAAATGAAATTGGACTATTTTACACTAGAAAATTCTTGAGACGCCATTCAAATAAATTTAACTTTACACTTTACTATTTTAAAAGAATTCTTAACTGATGTTTGAGAACGACTGAGCTTGTAAAATATTTTTGACGATACGGCACAAAAAAAAAGGAAAAATACATAAACGCGGTGGAAATAAGGAAAACTCAAAATAGTTCGCAGTTTTTTTTCGAAAATCGGTATAACAGCATGTAAGTATTGACTTGAAAAATATTATTAAAGTACATTAGTAACGATTTTGACATTTGGTAAAGGTTTTAGTCAAATCCGTTAACAAATGTCAAATCCGTTACTGCATAGTTTTCAAGGGTATTCATATATTAATTAACTTTTTTTTATCTTTTAAATTGCCAATTCTCTTTCAACCAAGAAAGACAAATATAATCCGTAAATAATATAATATATTATTTACGTATATAATAAGTAAATACTTTAAATAAATATATACTTGCTTTATTTAGAAAAGTTCATCAAAATAATTTAATATTTTAAACTTCTAGGGTAAATTTTGCCTCCAATTTTAATTTAAAAAAAGCAAAACTGATCGGTTGCCTGTTTTCAACTTTGGGAATATAAATCACCTTAAAGCAAGTTGATTTTGAAAATTAAAATTTTTTTTTAATGTGAGAATTTTTACGATTTGTGTATGGTAACGGACTTGACAATTTGCTATGTAGCCCAAGTTGCGACAGCATCTACATGCTAAATTAAACAAAAAAGTGTACAACTATCTACTTCTCTATATAGTCCCAACCTTGGTCTTAGCACCTGTAATTATTTTTAAATGAAATGTTAATTTTTTTTTAAATTTTCAATCTGAAATGTAAGCGTTTGGTGAAAATGGCCCTTATACTTATTTCATCGAGTATCGTATCTGTCATTTATTAGGCGTGATAATTTGGACAGGCAGTATTATCGATTATACTTATTTCATCAATCATCGTTATTAGTTATTAGGTGTGATAATTTGGACACGCATTATCTTTGATTATCATTACTAGATATTAGGCGTGATAATTTGGACACGCATTATCATCGATTTCATTTGTTATTTGCTAGGCGTGATAATTTGCACACGCACACCCAGAGAAATGTTTGCTTATATTATGCATATGACCGCATATATTATACACAACGCCGCGTAAAAAAGAACTATGAGGTCAACCGTATAAATCATGTATTTTGTTTTAATAAGTTTTTATTAATTTAACAAGTAAAACTTTATGCTTATGCCGCATAAATCATAATACGCTTTTTTAAGGTTTTAAACAATAAGAAGGGTGATCAGCCGGACATATGCATGATTTATGCAACAAAAACATAATTTTGCGCAATAACTTATGTATTAAATTGTATGATTTTATAATCGTGTATCATAATTAAAGGAGCATATGTATAATTTACATAGACAGTTGCATAACTTATCAACAATATAATGCACAAAACATTAGCTATATGCATGATTTTAGGCAGAATATCCGTGTGATTAAACATGGTTCAATAATATTAACGAAACATCAATTGCCTTTCTCATAATTTGGTAAAACCAAACAAATATATCTTTTTCAGTGTCTTCACATAGAATTTTTTTCGAGGCAATAAAATAGTAAAATAATAAAAATAAATTGATTTTAAATAATTTTTATTAATTTTATTTATTAAAGAAAACAATTATGGTACACACATATATAAAAACTTAAAACTAATTAATGAATCAAAAAATCGTGTTAAAAATTAAATTATTCTTTGTCTCACCGCGTTCTTTTTATTGTTTTTTCCAGAAACCCATAGGCAATTTGTTGTTATGAATCCCTTAAAAATTTGTGTATCGTCTCCAGAAATCATGGAATGACGACTGATTTTCTTTCCTGTGAAGTTTACGTCTTTGTTGATCTGAGAAAGTAATAGGTAAAAATAAATCAATTATGTAAACTCATTTATTCTATATTGAATTATACTTAACATATGAAATCAGGTTTAATCCGCTTTCGAGAGATGGGCAATTAAATCCAGTTGTTCTCAGATTTTAAACACCCTCCTATTCCGATGCCGTGATCCTGTAAAATAAAATGTCTTTAATGTAAAGTTATAAATTTTTTTTTTAAATACTTAGACTGAAGGGTCCTTATCATGTCCATTGCATTATGCATCGCAGATTAGGCCCGTCGACTCATCAAACTCTTACCTTGTAGATAATCACTATAAACCAAAGAACTATTTTATTATATTTATCAAATCAAACACAAAGTAAAATCTACCACATTACCTTTAAAGAAGACAGCTTCGATTTATAATTTGGTATAGTATAATGTTATAGCACTCTCTGCATAAATATAAGCACTAAATATAATTTAAATTGTTCATAACACTTTAAAACTTTCGATTATCCTTATAGATTAGAAAAATCATTCACTCACTTTAAACATATCCCTAAGCAGTTAAGTCTTAAACACTTATTATTTATCGGGTCACTTGTGAAAATAAACTAAACTGTTTTTTAATTATTTTGGACAAAAAGATATATAGTTTTTGTCTTTTCGTTGTAATTTTTACTAAATCGTGTATAAAAATAGTAATTGATAGGGAATCAAATAGAATCATACGGTAACTGCATGATATATTGTTACATATTTTAAATTTGTGCGGAGTTATTAGTAAATATTTGATAACAAAACATTTAGGAATCACTCTTAGTATTAGTAAAATATTAACCGTTTACATTTCATGAATCATTCAACCTAGGCATAATTCAACCAAAATTAGGCATTATATAAACAAATAGTGCATAAAAAAGGATTATAATTACAAAAATGTAATTATGCAATCCGTATGCATAATTCATAACAAGTTTTTTCTCTGGGTGCATTATCTTCAATTACTCGCATTATTATTGGGCGTGATAATTTGGACACGCATTATCTTTGATTATCATTACTAGATATTAGGCGTGATAATCTGGACACGCCGTTTAACCGATTATCGTTACTAGAATATTAGGCGTGATAATTTAGACACGCATTTGCTATCCATTATATTTGTCATTTGCTAGGCGTGATAATTTGGACACGCAGTATTATCGATTATACTTATTTCATCGAGTATCGTATCCGTCATTTATTAGGCGTAATAATTTGGACACGCAGTATTATCGATTATAATTATATCATCAACCATCGTTATTAGTTATTAGGCGTGATAATTTGGACACGCATTATTATCGATTATACTTATTATTTGCTAGGCGTGATAATTTGGACACGCAGTCTCATCGAACACAGTTACTATTTATTAGGCGTGATAATTTGGACACGCATGCTCTAACATCCCAAGTGTTAATTATCCGACAAAGTCGTTGATAATCCTCTGGCTCTTCGTTTTGGTGTCATCAATTTCTAAAAACTATACAGTCCACTAATCAAGTCAGAGGCGTCAACACGGAGCTAAAGTGTCTTTTTGAGTTTCGTCTAAAATTGTCAAACAATAGACTTTACACGAAAAGTAGAGCTTTAGCGCCTAATTAAATAATATACTATTGTTATATATGGACTATCGTAAAAAAAATTGCAATTTCCTACGCGAGATGAAAACATTTTACGTTCGTGAAATTGCCCCACTCGACGCTAACGCGTCTCCTAGTTGTTCAGGTCGGGTTCGCGTCTCCTAGTTGTACCCTTACGAAAAAGCAGTGTTTCAATCTCTTGTTATAGCAAAATATACTATATTATATTAATGTATTGGTGATATATACGTAGTATTGGGTTATTGTTACTTCCCTATGTTTAAACCAACAAAAAATTTACTACACAACTAAACAAAATATTTTCGAAAAAATGGATTAAATATTTAAAAAAAATGCAATTTTACAATAAAACATTTCAAGGTAAAAAATTGGTTTCAATTTTGTATAAAATTCAAAATATGTATGTGATAAGGCCGCATAGAAAATCTCAAAAGGCCGCAGGTCCCACACCCCTGTACTAGATGTTGATCCAAAATATAAACAATTTTTGGATTATTTCTATCAAACAATGATCGAATTGATTTCCAATTGTTTGACAAGACAAAAGAGGGTTTTTCGACAGAATGTATTGAATTTTATGGCGCGAGTTTTGGATTATATAGCGTGAATTTTCAACTATAAGATAAGCTAAGTGTCTTGTACTTGTTTTACAAAATACATGAGTGCGGAAAAACTATTTTCTTTTTAATTCTATAACATTTAGTAATACAAAACTCTCTAACAACTTCCAAAACAATCTCAATCTCTAATAAAAATATAATTTCATAAATATACAAAAAAATTTCTGTAAATGAAAACCCCCAAAAACAAATTAAATTAAATGAAATCACAAACTTTTTTGTTGTTTTAGTTGCTCAGTAAGATTTTAAAACTTTTAATTTAGTTTTGATTTGATATCCTTAACTTTCTTTTTTTGTTTAGTGTTATAAAGTAACGTCTTTCCTTTATGTTTTACGTTATAAAGGATAATAAATAAATCTCTACTTTTTTGGCAAATAAGCTTAGATATCAATTATCATGTACACACAAGCTACCTAGGATCTTTTTCCCCCTAAAGTTTTTCATACCAATTTTTATATTTTTAGCTATTCATTGATTTAAGAAATTTGATAAAATTTTTTTGTTTCAAAACTTATAATAAAAGTGAAATCATGATTTTATTTTATTAAAAGAAATTTGATATAGGTTATATGTTAAAATGACTGTCAGTTACGAAAGCTTTTTCTAGAAAGGTTAATTCGGTTTGTAAGAAAAACTAATTTTCATTTTTGGAAAAGGTTCTACGACTAAGTATAGAATAAAAAGCTTAACGAAAATTGAGACTAATAATTTTATTAACAATAAATTTAATTTGCTATACATACTTTACGGATCTACAGATAACTAGCAACAATTTAACAGGAACATTTGTTAATAAAATCACAACCATACAGTCGATGTCTATATTAGCAGCTCTATATGATCGAAGTTACATTTGTAGAGTGTCTCTTGGAGACCAATTTTCTAGCACCACTCTTAAGCGACTTGTAAGTCTCACTCATAACAGCTTCACTTCGGCCGAGAATGACAACATCATCAGCGTACGCGATCATCTGTACTGAGTTTATTGACAAGATATTGTTGTTAGTCGGTAGTTTTTTTTTACGGCACACATATTCCAAGGCTAGATTAAAAAGTATAGGAGAGATAGCATCACCTTGTCTTAACCCGGAGTCGACTTTAAAAAACTTTGATATTTCGTTCTCTACTCGTACACAGCATTGAGAGCTCTGTACTGTAATTTTGCATAGTGATACCAGTTTACCAGGGATTTTTATAATTTTATATTAATTAATGCTGTGCTGGAGTGAATCAAGCTGGTCCGTTAGTTCGGTATTACCAATCAACCGTATTGCTTTTCTCTGTACAGAGTCTAAACATTTTATTGTTGACTGACAAGCACCTCCCCAAACATGACAGCAGTACTCCATACATGGACGAATAAAGGACTTGAAGATTAGCAAAATTTGCTCGGGATTGAAATACTTTTTACATCGACTCAAGAATCCTAATTTTTGCATTGCAGATTTAGCGAGGTTGAACACATGTTTATTCCATTTCAGGTTATTTTGAATATACACTCCAAGAATTCTAACTGATTCAACCTCACGCAATTCCTCGTGGTTTATTTTAATAGGAAAATTTTTATGTCGCTCCATTCGTGAAAGACGGCATAGTTGGGTTTTGGTTGGATTAAATGAAACAAGATTACGATCTCCCCATTCCATTATACGCTCCAGATCTTTGTTGATAGAATCAATTAGCAGCTCTCTATCAGTGGTAACTGCAGTATAAGATCGAAATTTAGGAGATGCATGTGATGCATGCAATGTGCTGTCATCAGCAAAACTGTGGATTGGGTGCACTGTGGAAATAAGTAAGTCATTAATGTATAGAAGAAACAAGGTTGGTGGGAGTGCAGAACCTTGGGGAACCCCAGCATTGGTTGTGAAAATATTGGATGTGATACCATCTAAATTAACATGAAATTGGCGACCTGAAAGAAAGCTATGAATCCATGAGACAGTAAGATGGTCTATGCAATAAGATTTTAATTTAACTATGAGATTTTTATGCCACACTTTATCAAATGCTTTAGAAATGTCAAGTGAAATACTGAATGTTTTACCATGGTTTTCCAGCGATTTGTTCCAGAGATGGGATACGTAGGCTAACAGATCACCTGTTGCATGACTTCTACGAAAACCATACTGTTTATCATCAATAATTCGCGACACTTCCAAATAATCTATTAAATTGTAGTTAACATATTTTTCAAATATTTTAGCTAAAACCGACAGAATTGCAATTGGTCTATAATTGTTAGGATCTATCTTACTGCCTTTCTTTGGTATGGGTTGAACGCTGCCCAGCTTCCAAGAGTCGGGAAATATTCCGGTTTTATAAGATAAATAGAAAATTTTTGTTAAAATTGGAGCTAGTTGCCTAGGAGCAGTTGCCTACTTTAATTAAAAGACACACATTAACTTTAGTTGAATTTAATTAATTTTAAAAGATAAATACAATAACAGTTTAATTATTTTTTATGATCTAACTTGTAGAAAGATACATTTGTAAGTGATTTATAATTATTTTTATAATTTTATATTAATTAATATTATTCAAAACCTGTTCGATTCTTTATGTTTTATTTTATTGGGATAGACGTTCACTACCATATAGTTCAAACAGCATAATTGCGAACAATTTTAAATATTAATAAATGCAAACGGAACAAGTACTCTACTTGACATTAATTTAATTCAATTATATTGTTACGTTTTTCCAACTGTAGTGAAGAGCTTCTTCGCGGCATAGCAAGTCGCGCACCTGGATGAGATTTATTTAGCCCCATGCTAGCTTCAACCAAGTGGCGAAAGAACCACGATCAACACGTCCAACCCCACAATTCTAACATTCACACGCTCACGCACTTCAATCTTTCACACACCTACTCATGGACTAGTTCTAACGTAAAAAAAAATCCATGCAAATATATATATATATATATATATATATATATATATATATATATATATATATATATATATATATATATATATATATATATATATATATATATATATATATATATATATATATATATATATATATATATATATATATATATATATATATATATATATATATATATATATATATATATATATATATATATATATATATATATATATAATATATATATATATATATATAATATATATATATATATATATATATATATATATATATATATATATATATATATATATACATATATATATATATATATATATATATATATATATATATATATATATATATATATATATATATATATATATATATATATATATATATATATATATATATATATATATATATATATATATATATATATATATATATATATATATATATATATAATATATATATATATATATATATATATATATATATATATATATATCTTTATATTTATAATATATATATATATATATATATATATATATATATATATATATATATATATATATATATATATATATATATATATATATATATATATATATATATATATATATATATATATATATATATATTAGGGTGTCCTTATATTTGAGTAATTTCAAATTTTTGTTTGATCTTTCGGGCCGTTATTTTAATTGGTGCTTTAATAAAAAGAAGTTATTATTTAAAATTGGAGCTCAATCGGACAATATTTCACTGTGCCACAAGACTTGCAAAAATTAAATAAAAAAATTGTAAACACTTTTTTTGTTAAATAACTATTTATCTTAAAAAAAAATTTAATCTTAATAAAACAGTTTAATAAGTAAATTTAAAATGCAAAGGAAAATATAAATCTTACAAAAACGTTTCTGTTTCAAGGAAATAGTTTTTACTAAACTTGTTAACCATATTTGTTTGTTAATTAAAATGTGAATTAAAAGTGAAAATCGACTTTTACAAAACTACTCGGTTAAGTTCTCTTTAGCTCATTTTCCATACTGTTTGCGTATGCTTTGTGCTACAAGCAACAAGTTTTGTAAGTTTTCATCTGATTTTACTCTTCCTAAGTACTCCTAGGTTAAAGCCACACCTCTCTCAGCAACATCATTTTTAACTTATGATCAAGAAAATAATTGTTGTGCTTTTTGATAGTCTTCCTGTTCATTCCAAAGTGTCGGATCAACATTTAGAAAATTATGTTTCAGTCCAAACCTATCGAAAAGTTTAATTGTATTAGGTGATACAAAGCTACCTAATATTTGTTGAAGCCAATTATTGATATCATTTGCTGTTAGAGAGAATCGTTGAGACCAGAACCTTGGCGACCTTTAAACGAAAAAACTGAGTTGCTTGATTTTTCTTTTGAAATAATTTTTTCAACCAATTTTTTTTCTTTTCTGAGTTGTCACATCATTATCTAAAATTGACAAACCAGCCAGTTGTTCTGTCAAATACCATAGATGACCTTTAAATTTTTTAATTGCCGCATCGGAAATTATTTTATTGATATTTTTGTATAAGATTTAATCATTCATAAGTTGAAAATCGTTCTTAGGAGCGTTGATTGCATTGGTTGATTTAAACCAATACTTTACATACAAAAGAACAATGAAGACACAAACATTTATACCAGCTTCCTCTCTTTTGATAATGCCACTTGATTTCTAAATATGAGTATCTTCAGACTGTAGATGGCTCGTGACATGAAACGAGCTTCGCTAATAGCTCCGGGTTTGTAAAATTTGATTACACTGGGGGGAATTCCTCCAAGAAAGACAAATGTGAGCTCCAATAACTCTTTGTAATCATCACGACATTGTTTCTTCTGAAATATTTTGTCGTAGACATTTTTTTCTATATTTTGTAGAATCCTTTTATTACAGTCCATATTAAACACTTTTACTATAAAAATAACTTAAAACGCCACTAAAATCATTCGTAAAATACTTTTTACACTAGATATTAACTTGAACGTTGCACGTTGTATTGATCTACTGCAATTTTGTGCATGTTTAAACGCGTAAAATGTTTATGCAGTACATCACTTTGGTGTGGACATATATTATTAGTAGACATAACTATGTTGTTATATTTTTATTATTTATTATTATCAGATCCCATAAAATACGTAAAGATACAAAAATAGTTATTTTTTTTATCAAGTATTTAATAACTTGTCGCTGCCACGAATAATAACAAACATAACGGTCAA
>OY856187.1:278019111-278051236 GCA_963693315.1 Diogma glabrata | reverse complement strand
CGAACCTTTATAAATTTGAAATTTAAGGGACACCCTAATATATATATATATATATATATATATATATATATATATATATATATATATATATATATATATATATATATATATATATATATATATATATATATATATATATATATATATATATATATATATATATATATATATATATATATATATATATATATATATATATATATATATTTATATATATATATATATATATATATATATATATATATATATATATATATATATATATATATATATATATATATATATATATACATATATATATATATATATATATATATATATATATATATATATATATATATATATATATATATATATCTATATATATATATATATATATATATATATATATATATATATATATATATATATATATATATATATATATATATATATATATATATATATATATATATATATATATATATATATATATATATATATATATATATATATATATATATATATATATATATATATATATATATATATATATATATATATATATATATATATATATATATATATATATATATATATATATATATATATATATATATATATATATATATATATATATATATAGCTGTAATTGTTGGTAAAGTCCTAGATACAATAAAAAAAAGAATGATGAGCTTCATGTCGGCCTTTCCAAAAATCGATACAATATTCTTTCAAAAAGTGAATCGCAAAACACCGATCGACTGTAGGTAAGTACCGGACGAATTACACCCAGCTATTTTTTCATTTTCTTGGATAGCTATCGTGATGAATCAAAGTTGGAGCAAAACCTATAATTATCCAAAAAAAATTGTTCACACAAATGCCTAATTCTTCATCCATAGCCGGGTCGTTTGTATTAATAATGTTATCGATGAGCTACCGTGGACAACTAATTGATTGGCCACCGTGCAACCCATCATCATAAAATAGTTCAGGTAAATAGAGGAAAAAAAATAATTTAAAATTTCATTTGTAGAAGCCGGTTCTTACCGTTTAGGGCACAAAAATTATACTGTTGGACTATCAACGTTGATGAGAACGATGGGAGCCATATCATGACGAGTTTTACCAATGTATTTGCCCGCTAACGAAAATGAAAATTTAACTCTCCCTGCTCGGTTGCATTACGACAAACCGTATGCGAAAGCAACACCATACTGTAAATGCAAAAAAAAGAAACAAAAAAAATCGTCCCTCATATTTTCCAACACAAACCGTTACTAAAACCGACTAAATCACATGAATCCATATGCTAAAGAATAGAAATATTGATAAAAGGTGATTTGTCCTATAACATTAATTTGCAACTCATCCATTTGTTTTATTGTGTTTTTATTAGATGGTAAAAAAAATTATTTATTTGGTTTTTTAAAATTTCCAAAATGCCAACAAGGAAAACAACACTCACATATATTAATTACAAGTAGTTTGTCCTATATCGTTAATTTGGAACTTAATCATTTTCAATGCTTTTTGATAAAAAAAAATTAATATATTTGGTTTTTACCTTGCAGCCAAGAATCTCATTCACAGGTCCGATTAGGACAAACATACGCGCATGCATCCCTGAACTCACATACTCACGACCATACTCCCATATCCACGCACTCACTCACATAACCGTTATCATTCTTACATCTAAATAAAATAGAAAATGACTCACCTCGTAGGTCGAACAATCCCGCAAAAAAATCAACTCTACTCCAGCATCCTTCTCCCCTCTATTGTTTTCTTTTGTAATTCCACAGGCCGAACAAAAGTTCGGTTGAAATATTACAGTGTCAGCAGGTTGTTTTATTCAGGTTGTTTTATTGCTAAACCGGAATTTTACTACACCCAAGATAAACAAATAGGATTCTTGATTTTCTATTATAATTTATAATTTATTTAACAGTTTTCAGTTTTACAATTAAGCCTTCTGGTAGAAGTATAACTAAGAATTATTTTTCTATGACCGACAAGCTTCTTAACAATATACTTTATTTTGTATTGAGTTATACGGAACATTTTATCGATTTATAACATTATAATTTTTTTTCGGTGACAGTTCACGGTGTTCTTAACAATAATCGCGAGAACGAACATCGAACTACACCCTCAATTTAATTACACGTACGATTTTTTTTATAAATAATTTTCTTAAGCACTATTGATCTAAACACTTACAACGAATTTTGTTATCAATAACGGACAGTTTATATTAATCACTATTGAACTAAACAATGAACACGTATGATTTTTTTATAGATAATTTTCTTAATCACTATTGAACTAGATATCTAACGTATGTACACGCATAAATGATTTTCTTTTTATTTTATTGAAAATATTCGATAGATTTGGTTTTATTTATTTACTTTTGTTACTAACACACCACATGCAAACTATTTTACTCGATACGAGCATGACTAGCGGTACTCCTTTATCAAAACTCAGGATGTTTTTTTGCCATTGGTGATCCAAGGATAAACCTTCAATCACGAATCGACCAATGTATTCGTTTTGGTTTGAGTTTTCTTTTAAGTGTAAACTAATCACTATACATTACCAGTGAGTAATGTATAGTGATTAGTTCTCTCTTCTCCTCTCTAACATTTTCGACCCTCAATAGCTGTGTTTTATTCACGTTTTATCGTCACACCCAGAATATACGATGTGTAGACGTCAACCAAAATAAATCAACAGCTGCGTGTTATTTTGACATCAAATAGTCGACTCAGAGACCGCTATATGAAAAATTGGCGTATTTATAACCAAAATAAACGATTTTACAACATAATTCATTATACGTAATGAGCTTTCTTATAGGGAATATACCTTCGAAAAATAGATGTACAAAAAAGTAAAAGTCTTCGCTAATGTAATAAGCTTTCTTATAGGGCATTTACCTTCAAAAAATAGACGTACCAAGAAAACAAAGAGTCCTCGCTAATGTAAACATCTATCATGAAATGATTTTGGAAATTACATTAACTAATGTAACCGCTAAGGAATTCTTACAACCCCGGGTCTTAAAATTGGAAACTACAACAAAATTTATAGAAGAATAACGATTGTAAGACTGAATTATATGTGATTATATCGCGATCGTGCTTCAATGATATAGCACAACTCTTTCAGGATAATTTTCCAGCGATTATTGAGCCCAAACTGATAAACGCGATAATTCTGTCTATTGGTTATTCTCTTTCATGATATCTGGTACTAACAGTGGAGAGTGATTAAAAACAGAAACATGGAGTCGCCACCGATTGTAGTACATCTACAGGGGGATAGCGGAATTAATGAATACAACCAGAATAAACGAAATTACATTTAGGCTGCGTTTCAATTGATGCCTAACTGTACCAAACGTGCTAAATCAATTTAGTCAACTATTTTAATTGACCAAATCAATATTTCCTTTCTAAATAATTTAAGGAAGAAATTCTTACGTTAAACAATATCTGACAACTTGAGTATATCAATTTGAATTAACATTCGGGCATTTTGTAAAACCAAATCTAGACTTAGCAGTTAATTGGAACCCAGCATTATTAGGGTATCTGCTAGGGAATTGTTATAATCAACAGGCATTAAAACAGCAAACTACAACCAATTTATAGCAGAACGGCGCTTGCAAGAATTAGATATGAACATAGTGGAACCAGGAATCGAGGATATTATACATAACCGTTCTAGGTCAATTATTATAGTGACCGACGCATACAGACTGAATTCAGGAAATCAAATTGGTAAATATTGCACAACTATTTTAGGACACTCTTCGTTTTATGAAAGCTATGGCAGATGACAATTACGGTTTGAGTTTAAGAAAAAAGATAATTATGAAAGTCTCAGCCAATGCAAATTTGATGTTTGTGAGAACGCAGTGTTACTCAAAATCAGTGTATTTCGCATGAAGGAAAAACACAACTGGTTGATAGTGACCAACGGTCACAAATTGAACAAGGAATATTACAATGGGAATACAAAACTACCGTATTTAGAATAATAAACCTTTGTAGCGGAAACTATATTAAATGATGACTATGGATTGAGTATAAGAAACTATTTAAAAAACATTGAAGACAACTATGAAAACAAATGTGAGGATTTATGTTACGGTGAACTCGGTGTGAGCGGGACAGTGGTTCGAATTATAATTATGGAATTTGAATTACCCGCCATAACACAACCTTACTTCGAATTGGCCTTACTTTCAATTCGATAAACGTAATTCCCAATCTCTTCCTGAGTTTGATCACTGATTAGTGAGCACAAACACCAGGTTTTAATAAGTATTCAATACCTTAATTGTTCTACAACAACAGGAAAATAATACAGCAAACAAAATTCCTGACTAGAATATTCGTTTAACAGCTTGGAAACTCCAACAGTTTATTGTAGTAATTTCCACGTTTAAAATAATACACAAAATATTTCTATTCAATAACACTTAAAACTTTATTCACAAAAACTAATTTAAAAATCACTTTTATAATTTTAACTTTACCGTCGCAGGTTTAAAATAAAACTAACTCATAACTACAACGGGTTATTGCTTATATACTATTCTGCTTAATTTCTAGATAATTTGAAGTCACTTTTTAGAAACCTTGAGAAAATAGTAGAATATTCGATTACTTTACGTTATGCTGATTTGATCCATGAAATCATTCAATTTTATTTATTGTTGACCCAAATTCCACGAAATACAACAACAACAGTATTCATTACATTAATTGCTTGTTGTGTTTTGTTGTGATTCAATTTTTTTGGAAGTCACTGTAATCGTCTGGATTTTTCTGTAGTCGTAACAATATTGTTATAATTTTAGTTGAAATTTGAGAGAAGTTCTCTTCTTTAATTTTTTAAATTTATTTTTGTTTAAATTATTTAAATTTTGTTTAATTATTTTCTTTGTTTTATTTTAACATTTTAACATTTGGTTTAACATTGAAATGATCTCGGGATACCGCCCCTTTTAAAAGATTGCGGTGCATTCCTCATTTTTAACAAAATACATATCCAAAAAAAATTTAATATCAATTCGATAATTTGTTTTTTTTTGAATTATTAAAGTTTAAAGTTAAAATTCTATAATAAAAAAAAATTATTGCAAATTAATATTATTTATCGATTATTAAAAAAATATTAAGCAAAAAATAAGCGTTCAAGCGTTTTTTTTTTAAATTTTTGTAATAAATTTATAAAACTTTAAGTTTAAGATATTATATTTATATCTATTTATGTAAAAATTTGATTATATGTTTTTGAAATTATTATATATATATTTTTAAACTTATATAAAATTAATTGTATATATATTTTTTTAATTATTATGTTTATATAAAATTAATTATATGCAATCTCAAAGCATATATATATAAAATTAATTAATATTATTTATAATCATTTATTCTCTTTTTCTTTCTCTTTTCCCGTTTTAGGAAAATAATAAGTGTTTGTAATCGATATTCCGGTTCATACTTTAAATAAATTATCTTTATGCCAAGTTTTTATGTTGTTAATACTTGTATCTCTTACTTTGACATTGTTGTTTTCCAATAATTCTATGATTTTACATGGTCTTACATATCTTTTCTCGAATTTCGTTTTAGCTGTATTATTCAATGTAACTACTTCGTCACCTATTTTACAATTTTGTGGTTTTGATTTCTTATCATACGCTGTTTTCTGCTGCAGTTTTTTCCATTTTTTTTATAATAAAAAGTGTTGTGTAGTAGGAATTAAAAAATGTGTCACAACAACACATTGTAATGAAGAGCTTTTTCATTGGCGAACCAATGAAGCGGCATAGCAGGTCGCGTAGCTAGATTAGGTTATTTAGATGCTCCGGGCTAGTCACAGTATGGAGTTCGATTGGTAAACCCTGCTACTCCAATACAAATACAGACATGTACGCGAATTACGTGATTATACAGAAATGGAAAGATTACAAATGAGAAAATGAGACTCTGGCGACCCCTTTTGCGAAAGACCCGTGGTCACCTCGTTCAACCCCCACATTCACTCCCATATGCCTACACTCTCACGCTTCAAACACACTCACATCCTCCCACACACCCCCACTCACATTCAAACAACCACATCCACACACACACCCCTATAGCAAAGCAAGACAATTACGTTCCAAGAAATTTGGTAGTTATAGTAAATAGTAGTAATTAAACAAGTTTGTACCACTGCCATTTGATCATTCTGATCAAGTCCATAAAACAATTCCATCACCTGTAAACCGACAATCAAATCGTAGAGTGCGTGAAAACCTCACACGCTATATTTATAAGAGATGGCATATATAAATGCACATCGACAAAGCGGATTGTAAATGCATTGAACTATTTAAAAATAACTATTGAAGCCCTGACACTAGAAAATCTCTTATTTACACTATCACAGAAAAATTTATATCAAAAATAAAAATAAATGAAATATCGTATGAAACAAGGACTAAATAATTTAATACAAAAATGAATTATAACACAAAAATTATATAAATTAAAATAAAAAGCTCACATTAATTAAGTTATTTTCTTCTCAATCCAGTCCTGTGGAACACATGTTGATTGAAGGCTGTCATAGCTTGCATTTATCTAAAAATCTGAAGCGTCATTCATAGACGCTTGTAAAATGCAACACACAATGTACTAATCACTCCAAAGGTGAACAAAAGATGAACCAGCAATACTCATACATATAATAATGAATTGAAATAAATCATTGTTTTGATGTCCCAATAAAAACTGCGAAATAATTACAACAATTAACTGTTGTGCTTGTAATGATGAAAATTCCTCAAAAAAAGTATTTTGATGCAAATTTTCTCCAACTATCATGCGAAGAACATATTTTTCAGTCACTATTGATTTAACCGAAATGGTAAAACGACAGTTGTGCTATGCTCGAAGCAGTTTTCCAATACCAAGACGCTCATACTTAAAAATACAAAAAATGTTACATATGATAACTCACATTGTTGAAATTCGTTTAGATTATTTCATATTTGCATGACTTCAAACATTGATGAAAGTCAAACTTCTTAATATGTATACACAAATCTTTATTACAGGCATTGAAAGCTTAACACCAAAAATAACAAAACACCAATTTTGAAAACAAATTAATTTAATATTAACAATTAAAATAAAAATATACATTTCTTTGTAATACAATAACTTATACAATGTTCACTTCTTTATTCAAATTTACATAATGATCGTTTTGATTAATTTGATTTCAAATATATTTGAAATCTTTCAGTTTTTGTTTCCTTTTTTCTTATTTCCTTCTCGTTTTAAAAATTATGCATTTAAACTTCTCTACATTATCTGATCAAACAACTTTTCTAAACTCAATAAATTTGAACAGCTGTATTCTGCATGTAATACACAAACAGTATCATTAATTAGTATTGAGAGCAATGAACTAAAATTAAACGTTAAAATTTCATTGACTAACATACGTATAGCATACATAAAAACGTTTATATCCTTTCCTTCTATAAAAAAGCCTGAGTTAAAGCAAATTGGCCAATTATTACGAAATTGCTTTGTTTAAATTAACTTAATTAAAATATATGAATATTCCTACCTTTACAAAAATTTTCGAAATAGTCAATCGTTACAGGATCATAATCTCCAGTGAACAGTAGTTGGTGTTCTGATTGATACACAGAAGTTCCAGCCTAATTCTTTCCTAGTGGGTTAGCTGTGATATATTACTTCGGTTGCGATTATAACGGCATGAATGATTTCCTTATAAGCCAGTTACAGGTAGCATAAAACTGATTAGGACTTAAGCAATAATTCCACAATAAAATATTACATTAGAGAAAACAAATTTTAATTATAATCGTTTTTAATTTAGATCGTAGTGTCTCGCATATATGCACCACCTGCATTCACGCACGCGCATTGACAATCACGCCCACATTCATCCCTACGTACACCCATTCACGCGCATTCATACCCTTACGTTAAAAAAGAACAAAAAGAATAATCAAAGATCACTCACCCCATGGTTATATCCGACAGACCTCAATGTCCTAACGTTCAGCACTCCATCAGCGGTGAATATTCCAGCAGGTAACGTATGATAAGATGAATAGTTGCATAAATTGTATAAATAATGTAAAACTGTTGCGCCGCAATAACTAAGGCGATTGTTGATAAATTATATAAATAATGTAAAGCTGTTGCGCCGCAAGAACTAAGGCGATTGCTGATAAATTGTTTAAATAATGTAAAACTGTTGCGCGGCAATAACTAAGGCGATTGCTGATAAATTGTATAAATAATGTAAAACTGTTGCTCCGCAATAACTAAGGCGATTGCTGATAAATTGTGTAAGGGCTATTATTTTGAAAACGTACATAAAAAAAAACAACTATTTTTTAAAAATCTGAAATTTTGATATATTGATGGTATTGACGAAAGGAAAAAATTATTTTCTGCTTTTATTTTTTTGTGTACTCTGAATCGGAGTTATGCGCGGTTGAATTTTGAGGCTTTTTCACGTAGTTTTTGTAATGGTGTCAATGTTTTGTGAATAGGTGCCACAAATTTCATCCGACTTGCGTATATTTTTGCAAGTAAAAAGGAAAATAATTGAATAATTGAAATAAGTAAGTTTAAAATTAATAACTTTTCTCTTTTCCGCTAGGCGGCGCGTAAAACCTTGGTTTACTTCAAAGCTCATATCTCAAAAAGTATTTTTTTTTTGTTTTTCACAAATTTTAAAGTAAACATATGCAGCTATGAAATTGAGAAATAAAAAGTCTGCAATTCAATATGGATTTTTTCTTACGATTTTTTAAAGTTTGGTGTATGAAAAATTCACATGTGTTTTTTTATTAAGTTAATAATCCTGTACTAAATGTGGATCTAATAAATTAAACATTTCATATTTTAACACCTGCAATAAATTTGAACCATTTTCTGTGCGGTTAAATGGTTAAAAACTTATTAAAAATTAATTTAAGCTAAGATAATACACAATAGAAATGCCTTTCAAATGGTGTTATAGCTTGTACGGTCTCAAAAATCATAAGCGGACATCAAAAAATGTAAAACTGGTCACACCAGCAGTTATTCAAAAAGCTGCGACCCTAAATTTCACTTTGCGTGATGACCAGTTTATATGTGAAACATGTCGCACTTATATCTATAAAAATAAGGTAAATTTAATTATTTTATTAAAATGAATAAAAATTCATATGCAACTAATATTTTCTACAGCAGCTTTCATGTTCGGAAACTATCGATGGTGAAGTTATTTCTATAAATCAGGATGTTGAAAATGTTCCAACGAACGAAAATATTCAAATACCTCCAGCATCTTTAGATCCATCACCAGTTTCGGTTGATACTATATCTCCACCAGTTCTTGAACTACTTAATGACACTTTAGAATATATTAACAATGTTCTTGGAAGGTTAGCCGAATCTCCTATCAAACAAAAACATATTACAACAGGAAGTTATAAAAAAACTGCAAGTGTCACATCGGCAATAAGTCAAAGAATATTTCAAGTAGATTCAGTTAAAGTGTTATCACCAAACGATGAATGTGAATAAACATCATGGCTTATGAACCTTAAAAAGGAATTTAAAGATGCCAGCTGTAAATCAAAACAAGTGTTTTTGTTGACAGTTCCACCACGTAAATTTTGGTCAAATTAACGTATCCAGGATACTCAATGTGTAATGGATAGTCTGGATTAATGTCAGAACGTAGTGTGTTACAGTCGCAGTTTCCTTAGTTGTTGTTCCTTATATTAATCTGTACCACTTGTAATAGATTCTCATCCCTTCGTCATCAATAGTCATATTTCATGTAGTTTCCTTAACCCATAGTTTCCTTATATTTCTTAAAATCTACTAAATCTACAATAGCCGGACAAACGTATGGGAGAAAGAAAATTACACTAATTACCTTGATTTATTTATTCATTAATATAACGCAATATTGGTTAATTTGAATTAATTAATAATTTTCCTTAATCATCATCCGTATAATCACTAAAAATTAATCAGAATTTAATCTTGCAACGCACTAAAATTGACGCGCGTTATACTTCCATTCGATTGTTCTCGCCTTACTACTTGAGTTTGAACTTTTTTGTTTCAAAACACAAACCGTAATGAAATAACGAAATTCTCAAAACCTCATAACAGCTACGTGTATTTTGTTTCCAATCGTCAACATACAACGAATTACTATTTCTGCTTTGTTAAACATTTGATTTGTCTTTGTATGAGTGTTTTGCTTTAAACAGTCCTTCCGTGATTGATCTGAACTTCACTGTATTGATATTGCAGAATGTAGTTATTAAATGTCTAAACATCATAACATTGATCGAATCTGTATTTGATTCATTTTGAATTCAATTATACGTGTTATGAATGTGTCGGAAATATTGGGGATCCCAACCTTATTTTCGTACAATATTATCAAACAGCAAACGGTTTTGTGTAACTATAAAAAGTTCCCAATAATTTGAAAATCTGATGTAAATTAATTATCTCCCATCTAAACACTGTATTCGAGTTATTGCGAGACTAAAAATTTGGCTATATAATGAGCCACTGTAGCCTTTTCATTCTCTTAGTTCTATTTTCATTCCATTCGACGATTAATTCATTGGTTATTTGTTTGGTTGACAGATCTGATGGGCGCGGTCGTGTTTATTTGTTCCAGATGGTAATAAAAAGTTTTTTGCATGTTTGGTAATTGGAAATAAAACAAATTCCATCCAAATAAATTAAATCGAAGTGTTAAACTCATATAATTATACATAAAAAGGTGGCAACCACAATTAGTTAGTGCAGATCCGGTCTGACCCACAAGAGATGCAGAAATCATCATTACGATTCATGATTGATTCGTTCTAAACGGTATGTTACAGAATTTTAAACGACCTCCAAAACAAAGGTAACCCACAAAACTGGAGATTATACGAGAATAATCAAAGTCTCGGTAGTTGCATCTTAAATCAGTGAGTACTATTTCGTTTTGTTAATATAAGAAAACTTTTCATTTGTTACCAGCCAAAATTACGTAACCTACAACCGTAGTTGATGGTCACTTGTAAATCTCGACATTTCTGATATGGTTAACCAAACGGTGACGTAAAGCACTCAAGGACGAGTGAGATAGATCTTAAATCAAATATAACCTAGTTAATATACAATCGCACTAAACTGTTATACTTGAATGATCGAGTGGAGATAGTTTTACATAAAGTAAAGATTTTGTCGTTCAACTGATATTTGTAACTTGTCTGGATGCCTCATATAGGGTCTGATAGTTTTTCTTGTACCACCGAACACTCAGAACAACTTAATTTGATAGTGGTATAAAACGAAAATGATTATGTGATTGTTTATTCAAACTAAATATGTGCAATATTAAAAGAAAACTTAGATTAATTTAATTCAGTGTCAAAATTAGTAAATTTTTTTTTGTAAACCAAAATAAAATAAGTACTACCTGCCTGTTATTTGTCATTATATGATGAAACAAAAAATGATGATTATATGTTTGTTTGTTTACACTAATTATGTGTAATATAAAAGAAAACTTAGTTTTAAATAAATTGAGTGTCCAGATTAGTTAAATTTATTTATTTGAACCAAAATAGCATTATAAAAAATAAAAAAAAAAAATAGTAATTATATTTGTTGCATACTACAAATAACAGTATAAAAGAAATTAATTATATGTTTGTGCGTGTACAATTAACTCTAAGGAAAACGTAGGATAATTTATCTCAGTGTCAAAATTTGTTAAATATATTTGATTAAATCCGAATAAAATTATAAAGATATACTTTATATTTGATACTTACCACCAATACAGTTATAAGGGAAGAATACCAGAAATAATAACCGTCTGTTTAGGTGCTTGTGTGGTCAAACTCGTACAACATTCAATCCAAAATTATTGCGTCAGTGTATGCCGTCATTGACTGATATAACCTGTTATCGTAATACTTTCGCGTTGTAATCAACTTGAGTGTAACATTTGGTCATTTTAATCGAATTGGGTGCAACCTATGGTCATATTGCTGCCATATTGAATATACTTGAGTTTTACGTGATTTCATCCTATTGCCGTATTATATGTTACTAGGAGACAACGCCTGTTATCGCCATTGTATTGCCGTATGGGGATTGACTCCAATTCAAGCATCTAATTGTACTGCTGCCGCCTTTCAAGATTAATTGAAGACAACGGTTTTTTTTGTGAACTGCTGTTATATAAGTTGTATGTTGGTATCAAATATAATTACAAATTTGGTTCAACGACGTTTTGCATCAATTACAACATTTTTTTTTTCAACAATTGTTTACCTCAATTACAACATTTTCGATGCAACAAACTTTTACCAATTTATAAAACGTTTCAACGTATCATTCTTGATCCAACTAAATTTTACATCCGTTACAATATTTTTTCGATTCAACAAAATTTTACATCAATTACAACATTTTCTTTATACAAGTTGATGTAACGTTCCTGTTTACCATTTTTGATTCAACAATATTTTACATCAATTACATAATTTTTGATTCAACAAAATTTTACATCAGTTACAATATTTTTTCGATTCACCAAAATTTTACGAATTTGCATAACGTTTCTACTTATCATTCTTGCTTCAACAATATTTTACATCAATTACATAATTTTTGATTCAACAAAATTTTACGAATTTGCATAACGTTTCCACTTAACATTTCATACCACGTGTGTACGTGCAACTTCATTCAACATTTTCATCATACAAAATATTTTTGAGAGATTCCTAACGTGATCCACGTGCGGATGGAGGGCTGATGGAAGCAGAATAGGAGGACGGGGTTTAATCATGGGGTGAGTAAATTTATTTTTATTACTTAGGTCATAATGATAAAGGGGTGTGAATGTGTGTGTGTGTGTGTGTGGGCGTATGTGAGTGAACGTAGGGGTTGGACGTGTTGATCGTGGGACTTTCGCAACAGGGGTCGCCAGAGTCTCCGTTTTTCCACTTGTATTTCTTTCCATTTCTGCAAATTTTCGTGAATAGCGTACATGTCTGTATTTGTGCTGAAGTAGCAGGGTTACTTTATCGTTCCCATGGACTGAAGCTAGTTTGGGGCTTGAAAATCAATCTCGCTAGGTACGCTTCCTGCTATGTCCTTCTCATTGGTTCGCCACTGAGAAAGTGCTTCATTACAAATGATAACGCAGAATGAGATAGAAGCTGCACAATAAAGTTCAATAAAGTTCAAGCCACAATCCACCCAATCGTAATTTACTACAAATCATGTAATGATAAACTAGAGGTCTTATCTTTTGTCATTATATCTGATCATTTAATGCATAACACAGTTGCAGTTCATAAATACCAGGAAAGGTGTATTGAATTCATTGAAAAACAGCAAGAAATATATCCAAGTATCAAAAAAAGTTTATATTTTACTGATGGTTCAGCAGCTCAATATAAAAGTAAGAAGAATTTCATAAATCTCTGCAAACATATTGATGATTTTAAAATACCTGCAGAATGGCATTTCTTTGCAACTGCCCACGGAAAGGGTCCATCCGATGGGATAAGAGGAACACTTAAAAGAGAAGGCCGGAGAGCCTCGCTTAGAGGAGAAAAAATATCAACAGCAAGGGAATTATTTGAATGGGCGGAAATTTGGTCGAAAAAAACCAACCACGTTATGAAGTTTTCATATGTGTCTTCAGGAGATATCGAATTACAGGAGTAATTTCTTTCGATGCGGTTTTCAGACATTAAAACCATAAGTGGAACTCAAGGACAGGGCCGGTCCTGCGTTGTACAAAAGTGCACAGTAAAACAGGGCGCTCAATTTATCACGAAAATAAGGGCGCAAAAGCCAACATCTATTAACAATTTAAATTGAATTAAACCGTTTAAAATAATATTTTATGAACATCAAATTTCTTTCTTTTTGTCCAGTGTTTCAAATATTTGCTTTCATTAATTTCTCCATATATGTATACAAATTTAAACATATAAAACATGTATTCTCTTTTCAACTTTAAATCTCAATACGCACAAATTAAAAATAAGGAAACGAAACACACAAAAGTATTAGTACTGCTACTGTTTATTTTTAATTTTTGTTCACAAAATATTACCCATACTATTGATTGCTGCAATGTTTTGAAATATAATGCACATATACCATGAAAAGTCTGAACAGTTTTGAAATTCTGTGCACCAAAATATTATTTTTTCAAGTGTTAACGAAATTTTGGATAAAGCTATTCACAGATACATTGAACGTGTGCACAGTTTTGAAATTAGAATAACAAAATCAGGTACAGGATGTTTATGATTGTGCATATATGATATTTTGAATGTGTGTACTTTTTTATGTTGAGTATGGATAATAAATATTAAAATTCAATGGAAAAGAAAACTAGACAATTTTTTTTTGGGTAATTGATAAATTTAAAAAGTAATGAATGAAATAGTAAAAATTAGGTCCATGCAATAGAAATAAAATTAAAGAAAACCATTTGAAGGCAAAGGGTAGCGAAAATCCGAAATTCTACGTCCACGCCGTGCTACCTGGGTAACGCTAACAGGATTAGGTTGGTGTAGTTGAGAGGGGCAGAGTAAATACTGCTTATACTCAATGATTCTGCACCATGGCGAGTCATTGGCGCCATAAAACCAATGCAACTCAAGCGTCTGTTCTCCATGTTAGGGGTGGCTTGGAGCGGGCGTCTGTCTTGGATCAAGCGGCTCGCTATATAAATGTGTAGGAAGCGTCTGTTTTCCATGTTAGGGGCGGCTTGCAGCGGGCGTCTGTCTTGGATCAAGCGGCTCGCTATATAAACATGTAAAAAGGTTGTTTCTGGTGACCTTAAGATGCAGAACGAACCCATTCACGAAAATTTGGGTTGGTCGAAGGGCTAACACCCCATTTCCGTAAAAAAATTATTGTCATGAATTCTGTACACAGGCCTCGGAATATCTCGGAATCATTATTGGAACGACCTCGGAAACTGTACCCGGACTACGATTTAAAAATGGGAACCTGGAACGTGCTAAGCCTTAGAAGACCAGGAGATCTCCTAAAACTCACACAACAAGTCGAGAGCTACACACTAGATATAGTGGCATTACAAGAACTAAGATGGCCAGGTAGTGGAATCCATGAAACAGCGAAAGGATACACTCTTTATTATTGCGGTCATCAAAACGGAGGAGAATTTGGAGTTGGCTTTCTTATACACCGTCGCGTGAATCAGCATGTTATCGACTTCTGCCCAATTAATATGCGGTTATGCACACTGAGAATCCGCACGCAAAAATTCAATGTAACGATCGTCAATGTTCATGCACTGAAGATAAAGCAGATGATATTAAAAACCTGTTCTTCCTAGAACTCGAAGAAGTCATCAATACAATCCCGCGACACGATATAAAAATCGTGGTAGGTGACTTTAATGCTCAAATCGGTAGGATTGCAGAACTTAAAAGACATATCGGCCCTAACAGCTTGCATCATATCAGTAACAATAACGGTTTTCGCGCAGCCGAGCTGGCTATGATGTATGATCTAGTAATTTCCAGCACTTTCTTCCCTCACAAGAGAATTCACAAGGCAACGTGGAAATCAAATGACGGAAGAACGGAAAATCAAATCGATCACGTCATGATCTCTAAGAGACACTCCACAAGTGTAACTGACGTTCGATCATACAGAGGTGCTGATATGGACACTGATCATATGCTTGTCATCTTTAAGTACAAGTGCAAATTATCATCTACATTTAATAGACAAGCAAAAAAGACCGTGCGCTGGAACGTCGATGCATTTAAACATCCGGAAACGCTGAAAAGATATCAGGAAATAATAACACAAAACATAGAAGAGCATGACATCTCTTCTGAGATGCCATTAAACATACAAGAAGAATGGCAAACGCTTCAATCAACCATTATAGCCGCAGGACAAACTACAATCGGAAAGCGGCCACCGAAATCACACAACGAATGGTTCGACGACGAGTGCCGCCAATCCGTCGAACATAAACAAAAACTGCGAGAAAAATGGTTAACAAGGAACACCCGAAGCTCCCAAGCTGATTATCTATGCGCCAGGAAAGCCTCAGCAAAACTTCTACGTAAAAAGAAACGCGAGCACATGAAGAGCTGCATTGAAGACATCAACCAACATGCGGCCATCGGAAATTCAAAAGAGTGCTTTGCCAATGCACGGAATCTGACAAAAGATTTCCACCCAAGATCTACAGCCATCAAAAATGAAAATAATGAACTTACAACAAGTAAACGTGATGTGCTGGCAGTGTGGCGATCCCACTTTCAAGACCTATTGAATAGGACGAATGAAGTTCATCCTATTCGAGCAATTGCTCCATCAACTGAGGAGATTTTTGTCCCTTACCCAGCAATAGAAGAAGTGGAAGCTGCAATTAAAAAACTGAAAAATGGCAAATCACCAGGTTTCGATGGAATTCCCGCAGAACTTCTGAAAAATGGAGGAGCAGCTCTGGTCTCACGTATATACGATCCGATTCTTGCAATCTGGGACCAAGAAGAACTACCTGCTGAATGGAAAACAGCTCTCATTGTTCCGCTACATAAGAAAGATGACCGTCTAAAGTGTGCGAATTATCGTGGCATCGCACTGTTGAGCACAGCATATAAAATACTAGCTAATGTCGTACTTGCTCGACTCATCCCGTTCGCCGAATCTGTCATCGGTGACTATCAGTGTGGTTTTCGTCCCAACCGCTCAACCACAGATCAATGTTTTACATTAAGGATGGTTCTGGAAAAATGTTGGGAGTACAACATCAGCATTCACCAGCTCTACGTTGATTTCAGGCAAGCATATGATAGTATCATCCGCGACAACCTCTGGTCCGCACTCATATGCCTTGGTATCCCAGAGAAACTTGTTTCTCTGTGCAAACTCACAACATCGGGATCAAACTGTAGAATATTAATCGAAGGGTCAGTTTCTGATCCTTTCGATATAACATCAGGTGTTCGACAAGGTGATGCACTCGCGCCTGTACTGTTTAATTTGGCGCTGGAGTACGCGATAAGAAAAAGCCGAATTGAGACGCAAAACTGCATATATAATAAATCTAGTCAAGTTCTTGGCTACGCAGATGATATTGTGCTTCTCGGACGTAGAACGAGCGATATTAAAGATAGTCTCTCTCAGCTTGAAAGAAGTGCTAAACGACTTGGATTATGCATCAACACCGGCAAAACTAAAGTGTTAACAACATCTAAGAACATACCTCCCGGAAATCTGGATACTGGCGACTACGAAGTGGAACGCGTGGAAAACTTCAAATACCTCGGGTCTGTAATAACATCGTCAAATGACATGCAGGCAGATATCAAAGCCCGTGTCTCTGCTGCATACGGAGTTTTCTACGCATACTCAAGGCTTCTGCGATCAAAACATCTTTCGCGGTCGTGTAAACTCACACTTTACAAAGCATTAATTCGACCTGTGCTTACATTTGGAAGTGAAAGCTGGACACTGACTTTCTCCGATTGTAGAATTTTATCAACATTCGAGAGGAAGGTCATACGAACAATTTATGGTCCATGTAAAGTTGCTGAAAATCAGTATAGAATCCGAATGAATCACGAAATCAGACAGCTTCTTGGAGGCTGCGATGTAATCGGATTCATTAAATCTAACCGGATCAGATGGTTTGGTCATGTAGAAAGGGCTCCTTTGGAAAGAATGATAAAAAAAGCGTCCCAACAACAACCAGCTGGTGTTCGTCGAAGAGGAAGACCTAGACAACGCTGGCGTGATGACATCATCCAAGACCTTCGTGATATAGGATGTCGAAACTGGGGTCAACTGGTCATGGAACGAGATGATTGGAAGCTTATTGCACAGACGGCAAAATCCCTTCATGGGATGTAAATGCCAGAGAGAGAGAGAAATTTGAAGGCAAATAGTATATTATTTAATTAGGAGCTAAAGTGCTACTTTTTGTGTTAAGTCATTGAATAAATATCTATGGAAGAGCAGCATCTAATTTTTAGTATAGTGTTTGCATTCTAGCTGGGTGGTACTGTTTACAATTTGCATATTTATATTTTCAAAACAAATAAAAGAAATAATAACTGTTACATATAAATTTAAAAGCCTAATATGTTTGAATAAAATATTTCCTTATATTTCCATATATAAATATTTTTAATTGTCCATACAACACAAATTTTAATCACATTGAATTACTTTAAGAACACCTTACATTCGGCTGTGATAGCGTTTGAAATTTGGTTTTTCTCTTTTACGTGTTTCGGTTGGGATTCGAACTCGTAACCTTTCAAATTAAGTGTCAAACTTACACATTCTATGAATTCAAACCATAGTGCTGTCAAGAAAATTCAATGCAAAAAATCTTCATTCAAAATGAATTAAATTTCCATAAAAAATTATGTCTAATTGACGATTGAGAAATTCAACTTAAGTAAGATAACTGATGATTAAGTTTCAACTTAGAAATATCATCGCCTTGGTGGCGTAGTGGTTAAACGTGTCTGCCAAAGGAATTGAGCTCGTCAGTTTGGCACTGATGAGGTTACGACTTCGAATCCCAACCGAAACACGTAAAAGAAAAAAACTGAGTATTTTTCTGAGATATTTCCAACCATACATTTCCAACCATTCCAACCATACAGTTACTTGAGTTTAATTGTTCACAAAATCCTGAATATTAATTTAAACTTTAGTTTTTATAAATTTTGTTTAATTTGAAAATCTTAAAGTAGAATTTCGAATAAAAGCTATCATTTTATTTTAAAATACAAAACGAAATATGTCAAATGTCATGGATGAAGAACGCACAGATATACAAATTACGGGCTAGGGCCATCTTCTTCATAATAAATCTAACAGTAATAATTTTAATATTTTTGATAGTTTTATGATCCTGAAGATGGGCCTAGTCTAAAATATGTAGATATTTGATAATAAACAAAGTATTTTAATTCAATTGAGGAAGAACAAATTTAAAATCAAATATTATAAATGGTATGCAACAAATTTTAAAATACGAAAAGATAAGCCACAACAATTTTGAGATAACTCTTAAGTCCTGGGGCGCATTTCTCATGTTTGAACAGAGCGCAAAAATGTCTTGCACCGGCCCTGCTCAAGGATTCTACTGTTTTTTAACGGATAACACTACACCCGATAAAATAATTTCCAAAATGTTTTCTTTTTCTGATAATCATAAATATTTCAATTTAAAGGCAAAAAGAATTATATAAATTAATTTTTTAATCTATTAATTTATATAATATTGATTAAATTATAATTTTTATAGAAAAAATATTTTTTTTAATGTTTTTTTCTAATGATGGTGTTGGTGATGTTGACATTATGACAAAATCTTCGATCATTGGGATCTTCTATTCTTATTCTGAATAAAAACCTGTTTCTCAATCAGAAATACACAGAAAATGGTTTAAATTTATTGCAGGTGTTAAAATATGAAATGTTTAATTTATTAGATCCACATTTAGTACAGGATTATTAACTTAATAAAAAAACACATGTGAATTTTTCATATACCAAACTTTAAAAAATCGTAAGAAAAAATCCATATTGAATTGCTGACTTTTTATTTCTCAATTTCATAGCTGCATATGTTTACTTTAAAATTTGTGAAAAACAAAAAAAAAAGGGACTTTTTGAGATATGAGCTTTGAAGTAAACCAAGGTTTTACGCGCCGCCTAGCGGAAAAGAGAAAAGTTATTAATTTTAAACTTACTTATTTCAATTATTCAATTATTTTCCTTTTTACTTGCAAAAATATACGTAAGTCGGATGAAATTTGTGGCACCTATTCACAAAACATTGACACCATTACCAAAACTACGTGAAAAAGCCTCAAAATTCAACCGCGCATAACTCCGATTCAGAGTACACAAAAAAATAAAAGCAGAAAATAATTTTTTCCTTTCGTCAATACCAACAATATATCAAAATTTCAGATTTTTTAAAAATCAAAAAAAAAAATGTACGTTTTCAAAATAATAGCCCCATAAATAATGTAAAACTGTTGCGCCGCAATAAATAAGTCGACTGCTGGTAAAGCAATACGTACAAAGTATGCGTAGCAATATGTGATTTGTTGATTTAAACGAATGCAGGTAAAATTAGCGATATGTATAGTTGTTGACTACAATTGCGGATGAACGTTGTACAAGGCATGCGTAGCAACAGGTTAGTTGTTGATTCAATCGAATGAAGATACAAGTTGAATCAGTTAATAACATATATAAACGTTGTTGACTTCAATTGCAGATGACCGCCGAGCCAAGTATTCATAACAATAGTATATCGCAAAAGATATACGCATTCCACCAAAATGAATCAATCAAATCTCAACTTTAAAACGCCAACTCTTCTCTGGTTACAAGTTCAAAATTCACTCAATTTCCACGGTCCGGTTATGAAACAACACCATTCAATCATTAACCAACTCAAAGATTTCTTTTGGTTAACATTTTTCTTTATTTTACAATGCTTAAAGATATGGGTTGTCAATTAAACAAATTCAACGGTAACACTATCACCTTGACAACTGTTAAGTTAATTTAATTAGCCCGTATTTATTATTTTGTTTTATTAACTAGCCTATAACTACAGATTCGAACTTTACTTTTAATATAAATTAAATTGGTGTTCATCTAATCAAAGAAAACTTAGAATCGAGGCAAATATATTTACTACTTAATTGTAATTTTACTTAAAGATTTTACAAATAACGTTTGGTTCATATTCACCACACAAACAGTTAGTTTCTTTTTGTTTTCTAATTTTGGTACTAAAAATTTCACTATTCATTTAACTGTATCTTACATTAATTTTAATATTTATTTAACTGTATCTTACATTAATTTTACTATTCGCATTAGTAACAACAAGCCATGAAAATGATATAATCTGACTCGACTTATAAATTATTACACGAATATATTTTACTAAATATCACAGGGAATTTTGATTTTTAAATCCTTCTGGCAAACAAAATTTGGATCATATTCACTACACCGACAGTTAGTTTAATTTTCTTTTCTGATTTTTGTAATTAAAATTGTACTATTAATTTACCTGTATATTACATTAATTTGACCGTTCATTGATAACACAGAAAACCACCATCGACGAACCGGATCTCCTCGGAACTCTGGATTTTGTAATCTTTTTTTATTCTAATCAATTTGGCTAATTATCACAGACTACTTATCACAGATCAAAAAACAAAAAACACATTTTATTTTCAAGCATCTTTACAAAAAACATAAATGACACGGGTCTGACAGTCTGTCAAAAACAAAAATTCCACTAAAAAGTGAATACCAGACTAAGAGAGACTAGATGTTTTCATCTCTTATATAGGCAATTAATATCGAAAAATGAGCTAAAAGCTTTTCGAAAGTTTTAAATTTACAAATTATGGTTAGTACATTTTCCGTATCAAAACAAATACTGGTTGTTAGTTTGTAACAAACAAAATTGAAAGATAATTCAACGAAACATACTATTTACAACGCGTTTGAAAGAAATAGTAATATATGCGATATTAGAATGGATTAAAACGTATGTACCACCGATTTTATGATGATTTCATCTTACGAAATAGTAAGTTACAACCGTGTTACAGTAGAATCTATACATATAGTGGAAAGAAGAATTGATAAAAAATATAATATGTTTAGAAGACAATTTCAAAGCTGATTGCAGGATACAATTTTTTTTGTTAATAAGACGAATATGCACAGCTGTTTGAGGTTTGAAAATATTTAGAGCAGTTATGATAAGAGGTCCGGAAAATTCAAATTCCTGCCGTATGACGAAGCAATGCTGGTAGAAAAGCAATGTGAACCAATAATAGGATATTGTAAAGAAAAGATTATTGTTAATTTTTTTTATGCTAAGAATAAATATGTGTAACGGAAATTATATGAAAATATGACTAGAGATTATGGATGAACGAGAACTTGTTGGGAACTACGCGTGATATGCAAAATTGTGATATGTGAGGAAATAGAAACTTCATAGATCTGTGACTTTACTGCACTACGTCATCATACTCCAGTCTATATAACAACATATAGATGCCTTTTAAGCCCTAGGTCCTACAACAACATGCGTCTTGTGGTATTGGTGCACGCTTTTTTTTTAAATTTTTGTGGATTGAAGGCAGTCGAGACTATTGATTCATAACAAAACTCCCACTAATCGATCCCAATATCTAAGGGCCAACAAAATATCTCACCAGATTATCTCAAACGAAAAGTCTGAAATTGGCAGAGCGAAAGCCTCAAAATTTACGTCTATGTGTGTTTCTGACAAGAATTTCTACAGTGCTCTTAATTCTTTAAGTTCTGGTACAAAATTTTCTATTCCCCCTATTATTGATGGTGATTTAATCGTCAATGATCGCGCAAGAAAAGCTAACTTGATCGCTGAACGCTTTGCTCTGAACGCCACTGTTTTGAGAACACCTAAAGAAATACCCCAAATCCAGTCTTTAGGAGTTAATATGAATGAACTTCACTTCAAACCAAAAATAGTCGCTAAACTTTTAAAGGGGTTAAACATCAACAAAGCCTCAGGAATGGACAATATTCCACCCATTATTTTAAAAACCTTTTCCAAAGAACTTGCACCAACTTTGAATAAAATATTCTACCAATCCTACAAATCTGCTATATTTCCCTCGTGCTGGAAGTTGGCAAATGTCCAGCCCGTCCCCAAAAAGGGACCAAAATCCGATATCTCAAATTATAGGCCAATAGCTTTATTATCGGTCCTATCCAAAGTCTACGAGCATTATATTAATACACATATTTCAAAATTTCTGGAATGAAATCATTTAATATCCGACAGCCAATACGGTTTTCGAAACAAAAGATCAACTACCGATCTATTAAACTATGTAGCGCATTGTTGGAACAGCATACTTGATAAAGGTGGTGAAACATACGTCATCGCTTTAGACATCTCCAAGGCATTCGATCGAGTGTGGTATGCCAACTTAATCAACAAGCTCGTTGCGTATGGTTTTCATCCCAATGTTGTGAGGCTGATTCAAAATTTTCTATCCAACCGATACATTTCGGTCTCCTTAGACGGATTTTCTTCTGAGTCTAAACTAATTAACGCTGGTGTACCCCAAGGCTCAGTATTGTCCCCAACCCTATTTTTGATTTATATCAAGGAATTGTTGAAAATCACCAGCAACCCAATAAATAGTTTTGAAGATGATAGTACTCTGCACAAGTCGTTCGACCCCCTTCCATCAAAAGGTGAAATGTACGAACGAATTAATCCTGCCCGGAGAGACGCTGCCATAAACGTGAACAAAGACCTGAATAAAGTTGCCGATTGGGGTGACCAAAACCTTATCAATTTTAACTCTACCAAAACACAGCTTTTGATTGTTTCCAGATTAAAGACCGAGTTCCCCAAAGATATTTTATTCAGTATGTGTGATGAACCAATGGGTGAATGTAAAAACATTCGTTTATTGTGTGTCACAGTTTCAAATGACCTACTCTGGAACGATCATGTAATGGCGATGGCAAAAAGCGCGTCTAAAAAACTCAGCCTCCTAAATAGATGCAAAAAATTTTTCACTCCATACCAATTGCTCCATGTTTATAAGTCCTATATTCGTCCCTGTATGGAGTACTGCTGTCAAGTTTGGGGTGCTGCTTCTGTTTCCATCTGGGCCCTCTTGGACTCTGTTCAAAAGCGGGCTACACGAATTGTGGGTGATCGAACTTTGACATCAACACTTGATTCCCTACAACATCGTCGCACTGTTGCTGACCTCGTTGTTTTTTACAAATACCGTCATCAGCAGTGCTCAGATGAAATCAGCGGCATCATGCCTCAAACTTATTCGTACCCCTGTTCCACTCGGCAATCGGCTGCCGCAACCGGTGAAACGGTAAAGATCCCACCCTGTCATACTGGCAGATCGCAGAGAGACTTTTTTGTCCGAACTGCGTACAAACGGAATAATTTGCCGGAACACTTAGTCTCAGGTGGCTTCAACCCGCAGATGTTTAAAAAAAGCGTTAATCTACACCTTAGAACGCCAGTTGTTGTGGGATCCAGGTCTAGACCTAGGTCTTAAAAGGTATTTATATGTTGCTGTGGCACATATTCTAAACCCTATTACACAACACATTTTATTTAAAAAAAAAAAAAAGCATTGCATTTGTACGATGTACGCACAAAGAAATCCCTTTGCATTTTTATTACTATAACAGTGAGTAGTCTCGACAGCCCGACCGACTGCACAAACCGATTGACGAGTCAAACGGGGAAAAACATATGTCTGAGGCATTATGTGCGACGATGCTGTAGGGAATCAAGATTTAATGTTAAATTTCGATCACCAACAATTTGCATAGCACTCTTTTGAACAGAGTCCAAGAACAGAGTCCAAAAAAGCTAGGATAGTAACAGATGCAGCACCCTAAACTTGACAACAATACTCTATACAGGGACGAATATAGGACTTACAAATGTGGAGTAATTGATGCGAACTAGAATATTTTTTACATCTATTGAGGAGGCCGAGTTTTCTTGACGCGCTCTTTGCCATGGCCATTATATGATCGTTCCAGAGTAAGTCATTGGATATTGTGACTCCCAATAAACGAATGCTTTCACATTCGTCTATTTGGTCGTCACACATATTAATCAAAATATCGTTGGGAAACTCGGTCTTTGATCTGGAAACAATCAATAGCTGTGTTTTGGTGGAATTAAAATTGACCAAATTTTTGTCACCCCAATCGGCGAATTTTTTCAGGTCCTCGTTTACATTTATGGCAGCATCTCTCCAGGCGGGATTTATTCGTTCTTGCATTTTACCCTTTGAAGATAGGGGGACGAATGACTTGTGCAGTGTACTATCATCTGCAAAACTATTTATTGGGTTACTGGTGATTTGCAACAGTTCGTTGATATAAACTAAAAATAAAGTGGGAGATAAAAATGAGCCTTGGGGTACACCAGCGGTTATTAATTTAGACTCAGAAGAAAAGCCATCTATTGATGACGAGGTGTATCGGTTAGACAGAAAATTTTGAATCAACTTCACGACTGCGGGATGAAAACCGTACGCAACGAGCTTGTTGATCAAGTTGGCATGCCAAATTCGATCAAATGCCTTTTGAGATGTCTAATGTGATCACGTACGTTTCACCATCTTTCTCAAGTATGCTATTCCAAAGATGTGCCACATAGTTCAATAGATCGGTTGTTAATCTTTTGTTTCTAATACCGTATTGTCTATCAGATATTAAATGGTTGTTTTTCAAAAATTTGGATATGTGTGAATTAATATAGTGCTCGTATATTTTAGACATGACTGGGAGTAAGGCTACTGGTCTATAATTTGAAATATCACATTTCATTCCTTTTTTTAGGACAGGCTGGACATTGGCCAACTTCCAGCAGGATGGAAAAATACCAGATTTATATTATTTATAGAATATTTTGGTGAGAGTTAGTGCAAGTTCTTTTGAAAATGTCTTTATAATAACAGAAGGAATGTTGTCCAGACCAGAGGCTTTGTTGTTGTTTAACCAACTTAAAAGTTTTTCGACAATTTTGGGTTTGAAATGTAATTGTTTCATATTAACTCCTGAAGACTGGATTTGGGGTTTTCTTTAGGAGTTTCTAAAAGTGTTGAATTTCTAAAATTGTTGAAGTAAAGCGTTCCGCGAACAATGAAGCTTTCCTTGCAGGGTCAGTAATAATAGAGTCACCACTCACCATCAATGACAAGAGGGATTAAAGATTTAGTACCAGAATTTAAGGAATTAATAGCACAATTTAATTATTTATTTATTTATTTATTCATTTTATCTTTAGTATTGCATACAGGTAGACTACTTTCTTAATTTTAAATAAGTTTTTATATAAATTTACAACAATAAGCTAAAATAATAAACGATTTTTAAAAAATTACAGCTTAAAAAGAAACAATAATAATAAAATCAAATATACAAAGGAAAACAATAAAAATAAAATTAAAAATCAAATGTTCGAATTGAACTAAAACAAATTAAAAACTCCTATTAGAGTGTAACATATCATTTTTTAATGAGATCTTTAAACTTGTTTTAGAAATATTGAAGTCAAATACACTAAAATGTTCATTAAAATATCTTATACAATTATAAATAGGATCGGAAATTTCGCTGTTTGTACGGCAAAACGGAACCTTGAAGAATTCATCGCGATGACGAAGCGTCCGCGATGGAACATTAATTTGAAAACAACCCAAAAGCTCAGAACAGTCTATTTGAGCTGTGATTACGTCATAAGTAAATGTAATAAAAAAAATTTGTCGTCTACGGAACAGCGGTAACATATTAAATAATTTCAAACGACTATTATACGGTTCCCTTACAAAAGTGTTTTCATTATTGGATGGTAAGTTGCGTAAGGCAAAGATAAGAAATTGTTTTTGTATGCTTTCTATCCTCGATGAGTGAATTTCATAATTTGGTGACCATATAACTGACGCATACTCTAGCTGCGACCTAACGTATGACATATAAAGAATTTTGATTGTGTTTGGGTCTTTAAAATCTCTACTATTTCTTTTAATCATACCAAGCATTGAACAAGCCTTGGCTATTATCGTATCAATATGTCGGTTGAATGACAGATCAGAGGAATAAGTTACGCCCAAATCGCGCATGCATACAACTCGGTTAACTTTCGATCCATATAGATCGTACGAATAATCTGCGAACGATTTGGTCTTACAAAAACTCATAACTTTACATTTTTTTATGTTTAAAAGTAATTTATTTACACGTGACCATTCACAAAAATTATTTAGGTCTTCTTGAAATTTTTTAGAATCCGAATCAGATTTAATACAGGCATAAATTTTTAAATCATCAGCGTACATTAAACATTTCGAAAAACTAAAACAAGTAATAACATCGTTGATAAACAGGTTAAATAAAACTGGTCCTAGGTGGCTTCCCTGGGGTACGCCGGAAGTAACTGAAAAAGTCTCCGATCTACAATTTTTTATCTTAACATATTGCACGCGGTTTGTTAAATAAGAGGCTAACCATTTCAATGATATTGCGTTAAAATTTGAAATTTCAAGTTTTTCTAGCATGATAAGATGATCAATACAATCAAAAGCGCTTGAAAAATCGGTATATACCACATCAACTTGATAATTACTAATGTTTTTGTATGGGAAGTTGCTAAAAACTGCCAGATTTGTTACTGTGGAACGTCCCTTCATAAAACCATGCTGTGTTGGAGATACCAAAGAAGATAAAGAAAAATCTATTTTTTCTTTTACCAATTTTTCAAAAACCTTAGGGATTGCAGATAAGATGGTAATTCCCCTGTAATTCGAAACATCACATTTATTACCAGATTTAAAAATCGGAGTTACATGTGAGATTTTCCATTCATCCGGAAATATGCCGCTTAATAAACTCGAATTAAATAACATGGTAAGCGGAACAGATAAAACTCCAGCACACTGTGATAAAAACATTGGTGGAATTCCATCTGGGCCAGCTCCTTTGAATCCATTAAGTGATGCTAGACTTTTAAACACATCAGTTTCATCTAGACGCAAAAAACATGAGTTGTAGCTGTCGCACTGAAATTTAGAAATATCTTTACAGGGATGGTAAACGCGTTTAAAAAATGAAGAGAACAAATTGCAAATTTCAGATGGACCTTGTGCCGTTAAACTTCCATAGATCATTGAACTTGGAAGTGCTCTGGAATTTTGTTTGCTATCAATAAATGCAAAAAATCTTCTTGGATTAGAAGAAATTTCACTTTTAATGTTTAAAATATAGTTGCCGTAAACAAAGTCATTTAAAATTTCAAATTCACGCTTAAGATTTTTGTAAATGTTCTTGTTATACTCTCTTTCAATTGCGGACTTAGATTTACGTAATCGCGTAAGAGCTTTAGATCGACGATTTAATAAGTTGATTAATTTCCCATTAAACCACGGAGGATGATTGATGAATTCGGTTTGCTTAGATGGCACGTAATTTTCAATACAGGTGTTTAAAATATCGTTAAATTTCGCAATATTATCACTCACATTGCTATGGTTTAATACATTTGACCAATCAATATTTCCAAAATAATCGTTGATACTCAAAAAGTCAGAGTTTTTAAAATCTTTTATCAAAACAATATTAGAATAGTTTAAGGACGAGTTATTTGAAAAGTAGTATTTAATATTTAAAGGCTTGTGATAAATACTAGACGATTTTCCAAGATCCTCACAAGTGGTGATAGTAATGGCATTGCTCGATGAAAATACTAAGTCCAATAGACGACCATTGCTGTTGTATATGCTATTAAGTTGATTTGTGCCAAATCCAAGAAAGCTATCCACAACAAAACTAGATATAGCATCAAGTGAGAATGGAAAAAAGTCATCACCAATCCATTTCCAATCAATCTTGGGGAGATTAAAATCCCCAATGAACAAAACTGGACCATCATCGGTTATCAGATGTAGTAAATTACTGTTTATAGACTCCACAAATTCGCGATATACGCTTTCAGTACTGTTGCATCCAATGTAAATATTGCTGATAAAAATCCATTGACTACCACATTTAACTTTAACACATATAATTTGGCATGGCTCTCTTGCTGAATAGACAAGTTTACTTTCCCAACTATTTTTTACTGCTACGACAAGGCCACCTCCTTTTAATACTAAACTATCTGTATGACGGTCTTGACGAAACACTGTGTAATAAGAAGGAAAAAATTCTTCACTTTTAAACGCTATTGTCAACCATGTTTCTGCAAAAAGAATGACATCGTAATCGTTACACAGAACAGAGTTGAAAATACGTTTCGATTTACTTTCGATTTAATAGCACAATTTAAAGAATTAATTGCAAAAAAATTTTCATTAAAAAATAATATATATTGATTTACGATTTCAATTAACTGCCTAGCATTTAAATTTTGTAAATAATGTGTTAACAGTTATAAATGTTGATATAGATTTAATTTAGTATTTTTGCAAATGATTGTATGATTTAATTGTTGTTAAACTTTAAAAGAAATTTATTTTTGATGGTCAATATAAGAGAACCAGATCAATCCAAAGGACTAACTGATTAATCAATACAATCAATCACTGCTATTTACAATAATTATACAGCTTGGATCAATTCAATTTTAGACTTGTTAAATTTATCGAACTAATTTCTGCTAACTGGCATATTTTGACGTTTTCTATTTGACAGACAAAATTAATATTTTGCTTTACCTTTAGTTGATTAATCTATAAACGATTATGTCTTTACAAAGACATTACTTTTATGTACTATTAGGGAAGCTCTGCTCCTATAGTTGCAATTTAGGATTTAAAAGAAACTGTACATTCTGAGTCAGAAATCAATAATATTAAAAAAATTTATGTTCAAAATAGATTTTGATTTTTTAGATGGTAATGACATACCAATAGGATGATTTGCCATTGCTCATTAAGCTGTGTTTATTTTTAAAATGTGTTTACTTGACAAAAATACGATATTCTATATATCGTCTTCAATGAACTTAAATAATACCAAGTAATTCTATTCATTCTATTTAATTACCCTTATAAATTTAACAGCTCACAATTACAAAAACAATATCGATAAAAAACACGCACAAAAAAATATTCAAACAAATCGAAGGATTCGATTAGCAAAGGAAAAAGGAGGGAAAATAAGTTTTTCTTTTTTTTTCAATTTTTGCTCAGTAAATAAATCGTCTTGTGACTAAAGAAAATAAAAAATTCAAAAATGGAATGATTTAGATTTTCCTTTAATTTTTTTAAATTTCTTTTACTTACTATTATTTTCTTTAGCCAGCTTAATAATCAAAAGAACAAATAAAAAAGTCCAAACGGCTGGTTTATCCGCTAGAATAGGTAGATTTCGGGATCAGACAGTTTTGTGTACAAATAGAATCGGATGTGTCAGATTAGTTTGAATAAAAATTTTAAGTAGGAACAGAATAATCCAAAAAATTTATCATACCAAACTAAATACATTAACGGAAACTACTTTATCAATGCTATTTCGGAACAGTTTTGTTTAATTTAGTAAAAACTGCTTGATAAAATACTGAATCTTTTTTTGGAATAACGTCACACCCCACAATACCACCACACATAATTTATAATCAAAAATTGTCAAACAACTTTTACACCTCAAAAAATACAAATATCTATCAATTTAGGAAAACTTTTGTAAATGTGTATTCATTATATATTTTTTGCAACTAACATTTTCAAATTTTCCAAATTTCCAAAGAAAATATTCCTTAATTTAAAAGAATAATGACTCAACTTTGTTTTTTTTTTATTTAAATTTTTGCGGAAAAAAATAAAAATTTAAATAAATAAATAAAACATTAACAAAAGAATAACATATTTGTTTAGCACTTGTTTTATACGTACGTTAATTAAAAAATAAAAGATTTAATTTTATTTCTATGATCACTCAATATATTTCGTCTTTTTAGGACATCCTCAGAAGTAAGGAATCACTCCTGAGGATGTCCTAAAAAGACGAAATATATTGAGTGATCATAGAAATAAAATTAAATCTTTTATTTTTTAGATTTATATTAACGTGCGTATAAAACAAGTGCTAAAGAAATATGTTATTCAACGAATTCCGCCAAGATTCTACGGCAAAAGATTTGTTGTTGTAATTGTATGGCGTGAGAGTGGCATGCACTATGTTAGTATAATGCTAATTACATTGGAACCTCTTGGGTTAGAAAGCTGAAAATCTCTGAGGTTGTAACTGAAAAGTGTATCTAAAAAAAAAAAAGAAAAGAACCCATTAAAACGACAAAAAATAAAAGAAAATAGTTTGAACAACATAAACTCAAAAATTATGAAAGCATGGTCGTTCACGTTTGTATTTGTTTCAACAGGCCAAGGATCTCAACCTCCGTGCTTGGATCATTTTATTTTGGAAAGATTTTTGATGTATCTATGTGTAAAAAAGTTTTCAAATGTGAGCTTGGTCGTTTTCATTTAGATCAAGGACAACAAAGTTTACTAAATTTTTAAAACAGCTGATTTTTCAGGAATCCTAAACGCCAAGGTTGGCATTTTCCAAAAAGTAGATACGGATGAGTGATCATAGACAACCTAATTCCGATTCAAGGTTATGAAAATTAAAAATAAAGCAGTTTTTGGGGGACATCCTACTACCCATATATATATATATATATATATATATATATATATATATATATATATATATATATATATATATATATATATATATATATATATATATATATATATATATATATATATATATATATATATATATATATATATATATATATATATATATATATATATATATATATATATATATATATATATATATATATATATATATATATATATACATATATATATATATATGTATATATATATATATATATATATATATATATATATATATATATATAAATATATATATATATATATATATATATATATATATATATATATATATATATATATATATATATATATATATATATATATATATATATATATATATTTTTTTTTTTATATATAAATATATATATATCTATCTATATATATATATATATATATATATATATATATATATATATATATATATATATATATATATATATATATATATATATATATATATATATATATATATATATATATATATATATATATATATATATATATATATATATATATATATATATATATATATATGTAAATATATATATATATATATATATATATATATATATATATATATATATATATATATATATATATATATATATATATATATATATATATATATATATATATATATATATATATATATATATATATATATATATATATATATATATATATATATATATATATATATATATATATATATATATATATATATATATATAGATAGAT
>OY856187.1:277826276-278018911 GCA_963693315.1 Diogma glabrata | reverse complement strand
CATGCTTTCTAAGGTGTTGATGGACGCAAATTTTTTATTTTTTATATTTTTTTGAAAAATGAACGTTTTCGTTTGCTTGAAGAAATGAGCTTCCATATAACTATTAAATATGCTGGGCTTAATCCTTCAGCAAAACCATGTTTTACATGATCTTGGTATATGCTTCTAACACTATAAGGATAATTGGTAACCCAATTTAGCTTTGTTCCTACAAATTTGAAAAAAAAAAAAAAGTATTTTATTTTTATTTCCTCCATTTTATCATGATATATTGCCCTATGTCGTTTATTATTATGTGAAAGGATTTATTATTTAGTTTTCCATTCTTTAAAACGAATATAAAAACCAAAAAATAAGAAATTTGCGTCCATCATCTTAAAAAACATGATGGTGTGGAACCTAGGTCTTAAAGGGTTTTATGTGTTGTTGTGATACATATTGTAATTCCAACTACACAACACATTTTATTAAAAAATATTTCAAATATTTTGAAATAGCACAAATCTTTTTTAAAATTTTTGGTGAAAAAGATGATGAACAATGTCATTGAAGCTACAATTTTGAATGGAAAATTCAAAGGGGAAAATGTACTGTTGCTACGCATTTCAATGATCCCAACAGATATGGCATTTGAATTCAAATGTTTAGTTTCCAGTGCGACTCACTTTTGCAATGACCATCAACAAAGAAAAAGGAAAATTGCTGCAAGGACGTGGTAGATTTGGAGAATCTGTACTTCTCACATCTGGACAACTGTACGTGGTCAGCTAACGTGTAAAATGTAATATAATGACAATGTGTGCCCACAAGCACGAACAAAGAAATAGAATTAAAATGACATTTTGAAATTTTTTCCTTATTAAAATAAATAATTGTTGCAATAAAAATGATAAAATGTAAATTGAATGTTTGGTACGTTTAGTTTGACTGAAACAACTGAAAAAACAACAACAATTGTATTAAATTTTTCGTTGTTTCAAATGCTTCAGTCAAATCGAACACGGCTGTTGTCAAAACGAGTTTTCTTGAATTTCCTTTCTTATGAGATACGGACAATATGCGACGATTATAATGTTAAATAAAGAAAAGTTTTACACTATTTGGTGTAAAATAAATAAAGTTTTGAGAGATTTTTAGAGTGATTAAGCTTAAAGTAATTATTTTAATTCACATGAATTTTGCAATTTTAAAGCATTTTTTAGTTTCTCTCAGAAAAACTTCTTTAACACAGTTTTTGTATGTTTTGTGTCGGGAACAAACACAATTTACAATTGTATAATCACAGATGAAGAATTCAATTTAAATAAATATGAGATAATGAATTTTCAATTTAGAAATTATTTGAACATGAAAATTAAAATATGTTTTACTGTTGTTTCATCCACTGTGGCTGAGTCTGTAAGATGGCTTTGAACTATGATGTATCTGATGAGTGTGAGTTCAATCCCGAAAATAATTACTTATTATCGGGAATAACACTTTCAATAATTACTTTGAGCAATAATTGCTCACAAAATCGCCCAAAAATTAATATTCCATTAATGTTGTCTATGTATGGAACATATATGCCAATATATTGACCGTGTGTAAGATATTAGCTTCGCATTGATTTGCAACAATCAATAATGACTTTAAAATGACTTAGGATGTTCATCCTATGAATTCACAGCCTATGAATTCTAATACAAAAACATCCAAATAATTTTGATTTTTTTGGCATCACATCTTCTATTTCTTTTTTGCATCACTTCTTCTATACCTTCATCGAATACACTGTCGCTATTCTTACTGCCCTTGCTGACCATAAAATGACATAACGATCAAAGTTTTTTACAACGTTTTTAATAACCTACCACAGGCAAAGAAAGCGTATATTAAACCGCATGAGCACTGTGAAAATTTGTGAATCCATTTGTGTTCCGTATGTTCTAATGTTCTATATAGAGACACACCTGAAAACTTATTTGATCGCGTATTTTTTTTATATATCCTTTATTGTATATATAATACTATTTTTTTTATATTTTACTGATCAACTAGAGTGCTGATCCTTTTACATTCATATTTAAAAAAAAAATAGATCAAGATTATTTCTCATTACAACTCTTTAAGATTATTGCTACTACGTCAACAAAATGTATACACACAAACTTTATTTATAAGCGTAGCAAAGCACGCCGGGTCCCGCTAGTATATATATATATATATATATATATATATATATATATATATATATATATATATATATATATATATATATATATATATATATATATATATATATATATATATATATATATATATATATATATATATATATATATATATATATATATATATATATATATATATATATATATATATATATATATATATATATATATAAAACTTTATTTATTTTACACCAAATAGTGTAAAAAAAAAACTTTTCTTTATTTAACATTATACCCGTCGCATATTTAACATTATACCCGTCGCATCTCATAAGAAAGGAAATTCAAGAAAACTCGTTTTGACAACAGCCGTGTTCGATTTGACTGAAGCATTTGAAACAACGAAAAATTTAATACAATTGTTGTTGTTTTTTTCAGTTGTTTCAGTCAAACTAAACGTACCAAACATTCAATTTACATTTTATCATTTTTATTGCAACAATTATTTATTTTAATATGGAAAAAATTTCAAAATGTCATTTTAATTCTATTTCTTTGTTCGTGCTTGTGGGCACACATTATCATTATATTACATTTTACACGTTAGCTGACCACATACAGTTGTCCAGATGGCGGGACCCGGCGTGCTTTGCTACGCTTATAAATAAAGCTTGTGCACAGACATTTTGTTGACGTAGTAGCAACGATTTCAAAAAGTGGTAATGATAGCATAATTTTTAATTTATCTTTTTAATTATATGGATGAAAAATAATCAGCACTCTAGCTTTTCAGTTCGGATATATGAAAAATTAGCCATCAAAATAAGTTTTCAAGTTAGCAAAAAAAAAATTTAAGTAACTTGTTGAATTAGTAGAGGTGTGTCATCTCTATATAGAACAGTTTACAGAACAAAAATAGATTTACAAATGTTTGCAGTACACATATGTTCAATGTGCTCAGTGCTCACTAAGAAAAGAGAACCTACAGGTTTCTAATGTTTCTGAAGAAAAATTATAAAAATGGTGTTATAAACTAAGAGATTTTTTTTAATGTTAAATATCAAATATTTTATTATTAAATGATCTTTTTAAAATATTATAAAAATTATATATGTACAATAAAGAAAATATGAGCAATTTCAGCATAAATCCACAAAAGCGCTTATTGCTATGTACATTAAATGAAGCTTAAAGGAGTTTAAAAATAAGTTTCCCGTTGTGAAAATAGGATTTACTAAATTCGCATCCCTTCAACCACAAGAATGTATAAAATTATCCTTAGGAGTTCATAATGTGTGCGTGTGTACCATACATCAAAATATGAAACTTATGATTCAACACTTTAAGATGTCTTGGATTACTGATGCTGCTTTCCAGAATTATAAAACATTAATTGACTTTGTTTTATGTGGTGAATTAACAGAAGATTGTCATACTTTGAAATGCAATGAATGTTCAAAAAAACTTCAACAACTGGAAGAAAGATTACTAAATGATTTTGACGTTAAAGGAATCCTTCAAGTCAAATTTCAACAATGGATTACCACTGATCGATGCAATTTGGATACTTTAATAGAAACTGTAGAAAAATTTATGAAAAAATTTGTTTACCGTTTACAAATTTTGATACCACACAACTTTATAGCAAAACAGCAATCTACATTCATTGAGGAAAGAAATAAAATTAGAACCAGGAGAGTGCTTTGTTCAAGGGAGTTTTTCTGAAAACTACGCCTTCATAATTCAAGATTCGTTTCAAGGTTATCATTATAATAATTCACAAGCTACTATTTATCCATTTGTCATTTATTTTAAAAGTGCTGCAAGTGAATATATACAGCACCGAAGTTTTATACTCATTTCGGATATAAACGATCACAACAGTACTACAGTCCATTTTTAAATTACAAAACTTATTGAATTCATCAGAACGCATATAAATTCTAATATTAGGAATAGTAGATTCTTGTATGAGCTTAGAATGAAGGTAATTCTTCACGGGGATGAAGTTTCCCGAAACGAGCGTAGCGAGTGGAGGGAATTATCCGAGTGAAGAATTGCCATCATCCTAAGCGAATACAAGATGGTATTTTATCCACGACTGTAAAATATTTCGTTTAATTTCCAGTTTTCATGCAAAAATTTGTATCGCCATATTGAAATAAAAACATCAAAGATAGCGAGGAACAAAACAAGTTTGTTGTTTAATTTGTTAGGGGAATATTTAATAAACTATAGAGCTGTTAAAGAATTTTAATCAAATTCACTAATTGTGGAATGAATACAATTACAATAGAAGACATACGCATGGAATTTAGAATACCGACGGGGCACCTTCTTAATACATAAATAAACATAACCTAATTAACTTATGCCATCATAAAAAAGACTTAAAGGTTGATGCAGAATGGCATTTTCATGCTACCAGCCGTAGCAAGGGACCTTGCGATGGGATTGTTGGTATACTGAAGCGTGCTGCACACCGTTACAGTATGGGGAGCAGAGATATTATTGATACACCAAAAAAACTTTTCGAATGGGCTTTAAAATGGGAATCTACCATGAATTTTGGATACGCCGATGAAAATGAATATCAATTAACAAAAGCAAAATTACAAAATCGATATAAAAATGCAATTACTATAAGTGGAACTCAAAAATTTCATTCTTTTGTACCATTAAATACTAAGACAATAAATGCAAAAATGTTTTCCAACTCAAACGAAACTTTTGAATGTAAAATAAGTTAATAACTTTTAATAACTATATTTATTTTCTTTGACCTACATATATAATTTGTACGGTATTTTATAAAGTTTATTCAATACTAAAATATTTGTAATTTAATGTTAAAATACAATCTTTTACTTTATGATTCCATAATAACATAATACGAACGGTAATGCTTCTCCAGTCAAAAGATTCTAAATAGATTTAGCTATTTATACGACTTTTTTGTTTGCAGTCGAGACTGTCAAATTATTTTTTATAAGAGTGACAAGTGATTATTAAAAGTGATAAATAAACATTTCATTTTTTTATGCCATCTAATACAAAGAAAATAATTGCAGAAGTGTTTTCCTATTCAAAAGAAACTTCTGTTTGTAAAATAAGTAAATCATTTTTAACAATTGTATTTATTTTATTTATCCTACTACATATATAATTTTTATAATATTTTAAAAAGTTCATTTAATAATAAAATATTTGATATTTAACATAAAAAAAATATCTCTTAGTTTATAACGCCATTTTTATAATTTTCCTTCAGAACAAAAAAAACTGATTCCCGACAGTCATATGCACAACGAATTTTATCTTTAAAACAAAAAATATCGACAGTACTAAACTGTCACAAGTTGTTAGACATAAAATAAGCTTCAATTTAGTTTAAAACAAAACGGCGTAGCGCCATCTTTTTTTCCATTACACCGTTTTTTTCTTAAGTTACACCGTTAAAAATTATTTCAAAAAATTAACAGTGTACATTTTCAAAAACTTTGTTCTAATACCTATTCAACGACATATCATATATGAAAATCGATTGAGTAGTTTTTCTACAATCGCTCGTCAAAATGCACTCACATCACAAAATAGCAAAAAATTGAGGGGCACCCTGTGAAGACCCCTGGTCGAAAAAAAAAATTCTAAGAGAACTTGTATTTTTATTTATGAAAGACTATCTATAAACAAAAAATAATCAAAATTAAAAGGGGTCAAGTCAAAACGATGTTGAATCTTCGTGAAATTGCTCATATATAGTTTTTTAATCTGCAGATGATTTTTCGACTCGCTTTTTTTCCTTACCTCGTATAAATAGTTTTTTTTTTTATTCGGATTCCATGTTAGGGTCGTAGGTATTTCCGAATACGGCAGTATTGTTATCGCAATCGCGTTATTTTGCTGCTTCTCTGTAGTACGCTAAAGCTGATATGTAGCTGCCTTTATTAAAGTACTGACTAACTAACGTATTTGACTGATTTGACGGAGATACCGTATTCCAAGTTTATGTGCACTCTGTATGTTCTTGATAGCAAAGGATTAATATGAAACAACCATCCATGTTTATGGAACTATTTCCATGTTCCCGTTTTGCATATCTATATGTTGTTACCTTACCGCCATCTGCTACGGATTTTCCTTTATATAAAGGATATTCATCAGTTCCTGTAACTGACTGAACCCTTAATGATATCACTTTGAGTACTTTGGATTCAGTGTTCTGGAAATCTCATGTTACACATTTTTCGTCACAACTTACTACAAATCTTTATCGAAACTGATATCGGATATTTGCCGTGTGCAGTTGAGATGATTTTTGTGTATGTGCGTTAGTTGTGAATAACCGTCATACTAAATTGGCTCTCGCAAATAAACTGGTACTTCAGAGAAAACCTTGGTTTGATTTAAACGATTGAATATCAAACGTTCTATTTCGAATGTTTTTGCATACATATCTAGCATGTATTGGTCAAACAATTGACTGCATATCCAAATGTGGAAATCTTCATTACCTCGAATCATTAATCCTTCTCTTATTGACAAAAATATATCCCGGTTGAAATTTATTACCGACTATAATAATTGTCACTTCGTTTATAGGTCGAGCATTGAATTGTCTCATATGTCCTCTAGCAGGCGTTTTGTTAACCTAAACTATTGAAACTTACTATTAAACTTACTAATTAAGAAACTTACTATTGAAACAATATATTGCACAAACTGGCAGGCGCTACATGGGGTGCTACTCCAGCTACCCTCCGAACAACTGCTCTAAGTCTGGTTTACTCAGTGGCTGAGTATGGCGCACCAGTCTGGTTGAATAGCACACATACTCAAAAAGTTGACTGCCAGCTGCATGCTACGATGCGTACTATAAGTGGTACTATCAGATCCACCCCTTTACCTTGGCTCCCTGTGTTAAGCAATATCGCTCCACCTGCACTCAGACGCTCGCATGCTCTCATGCGTGAACATAAGAAGGTAACCAACAACACCACGTTACCCTTGCACGAATATTACGGTGACCACACTCGTTGTCGATTGAAGTCAAGAAAGCCTCCACATAAAACTGCCAGCAACCTGCTGGCAACTGATTTTAATATCTTGGATGCCTGGGACACCACCTGGCAACATTACAACACAACTGGCCTTTCTATTACTAACCCGACTTCTACCCAACCTGGTTTCGATTTGCCACGTCATACCTGGACTACATTAAACCGAATAAGAACGAATCATGGACGTTGTGCTGATTCTTTCTACAAGTGGGGCATTTCAGAGTCCCCTGAGTGTCACTGCGGCGCTCCACAACAAACTATAAAACACATTGCAACTGCACTGAGAGAAATCGTATTCTAATATTAAATAAAAGCTATTCTCAAATACAGAACCTCTTAGTTGATGAAAATTCAAAACTAATCTTCTAGATTATAGAATAAATGGTTTAAACAAAGAGAACTTTTGTTAGTTTTATCAATAAGACCATTTTATAAATTAAGATTAACATATTCAATTTCACTTAGTTATTAAATACTCAATTTAAATCATTTACATTTATTTTAAGAGTTTTTACGATCAATTTAATAACTATATCATTCAAAATAGAATTTCAATAAATCGATGATATTGTTCAACGTTTATTCTCATTTGTAGTAAAATATTTACAATCATTTCTAGAAAAACAATTTCTTGAAAAATTATTTTTAATAAAGTTTTGTTTTGAGAAAATTACAATCAATTTTTTTAGCTCAATTTCTACAATTTACAAGTGATTTAACTCAATCTGACAATTATATTGTATCAAATATTTTTAGCATGCAAATAGATTATATGTATGTTTTTTTTAATTTAATTTTAAAATAACTTAAAACATAAATTTCCAGTCAACTTAGGACTTGTTTAAAAATGTCAATAATTTTGACGAAATTGTCGTTTTTATAAATGACTTAAATTATAAGCAATACATTATTATTAATTTTACGCATGAAGGGATCAATTTTTGTTGATTTGAATATGTGGTTTTAATTTTGATCTGTAAGTGTGACAACCCTGGGTACTTCATTCCCCAGTCCTTGACAAATGACAATGCCAGTAATATATCATTAGACAAGGTGATAACGTAAGGGTGCTGGCTATTGAACTATATATATAGTATTATTGAATACTCCTTAGTATTTATTGAGACTACTGTTGATGATAGCATGCTATTGTTTGGTTGCAGAAGCGAACCGTTATATAAATCTAGATCTGGGCTTTAATCGTTAAGGAAAACCAAGTGCGTCACATACTTAAATAGAAAATAGAGTCAATATGCATGATTCTTGAATTATTGTACATAATTTTTCAGTCAAGATTATATAAAATCATAAATTGTGCCTAGTTATTCTTGTCTTATGTAAAGTATAATCAATAATGGTTTTTCACCAACAATTTATTTGTTCAACGTTTATTCTCATTTGTAGTAAAATATTTACAATCATTTCTAGAAAAACAATTTCTTGAAAAATTATTTTTAATAAAGTTTTGTTTTGAGAAAATTACAATCAATTTTTTTAGCTCAATTTCTACAATTTACAAGTGATTTAACTCAATCTGACAATTATATTGTATCAAATATTTTTAGCATGCAAATAGATTATATGTATGTTTTTTTTAATTTAATTTTAAAATAACTTAAAACATAAATTTCCAGTCAACTTAGGACTTGTTTAAAAATGTCAATAATTTTGACGAAATTGTCGTTTTTATAAATGACTTAAATTATAAGCAATACATTATTATTAATTTTACGCATGAAGGGATCAATTTTTGTTGATTTGAATATGTGGTTTTAATTTTGATCTGTAAGTGTGACAACCCTGGGTACTTCATTCCCCAGTCCTTGACAAATGACAATGCCAGTAATATATCATTAGACAAGGTGATAACGTAAGGGTGCTGGCTATTGAACTATATATATAGTATTATTGAATACTCCTTAGTATTTATTGAGACTACTGTTGATGATAGCATGCTATTGTTTGGTTGCAGAAGCGAACCGTTATATAAATCTAGATCTGGGCTTTAATCGTTAAGGAAAACCAAGTGCGTCACATACTTAAATAGAAAATAGAGTCAATATGCATGATTCTTGAATTATTGTACATAATTTTTCAGTCAAGATTATATAAAATCATAAATTGTGCCTAGTTATTCTTGTCTTATGTAAAGTATAATCAATAATGGTTTTTCACCAACAATTTATCGATATTTTTGTTTGTTATACTCAAGTAGAGAATTGAGTGATTTATTCTAAACAATTTTGTTGAGTTTATTTGAGAATAATTTTCATGAGTGTAGACTAAAATATTATATATAAATATTATGATTAATGCTATTTTGTTTTTTTACTTAACTATACCATTGCCAGGTTCATTCCGTGTTGCAATTTACAAGAGTAAAGTATTCGAGTATTATAACTTGAAAAATAATAAAAATAATTGACAGTCTAATTGTGTTAATAATATGTAGTGAAAATTGAATTCAAAATAAACTAAGTGTATTATATTATGAATTTTATTATGTAAATCGTGAAAAATAATTCAGTGCTTTGAAAAATTATTTATAGTGAGTATCAATATTATTTACGTTAAAAACTTAAATATTTTAAAAAACTGATAGTAAACTTTTATTGCGATCACACTTATACATAAATAACAACCACGCTAAAAATGCCACAGAAGGAAAATATAATTATTAAATTTCTAGCGAGCTACTAAGTCAGATGACAATGCCCAGCTGAAGTGTAAAAGTACCTTCATTTTTAGAATCCAACGAACCCACTGATCGTCAATTTTGTTTCTCAATTTAAATTTATGGATACGATATTCTCAATTTAAATTTATGGATACGATATTATAGTATTTAAAATTAAAACAAAATAAATTTTAATATTTTTGTAAATATATTTACAGGTATTTTATTACAATTCGCCGAATAACCATAATAAGTTTGTATCTGAAGTTCTTTCACACAGATATAGCAATTATTCAAGTCAATTGAAAAGCAAAGAAATATTTTCTGGCCGAAAACAATCTTTTAGTTGATTATCTTTAAGTAAAAATATTTCCCAATTTTAAAAAAGAAAAATTTGAATCACCTCAATTTTATTTTATTATCATACAGATGTTCCGAGTGTACAAGGAATGAAGCAGTATACTAATTTGGAGTTGTTTATTCAAGACAAAGAGAGTTTTGCAGCCAAAAAACATAGTTCATAAACTACAAACAAAACTGTAGAAATAAAGTGATATGATATGCAACTTTCGAAAAGAAAAAGAAGTCAGTTGAACTGCATTGAATTGACTGTTTTTACTTCTGCGAGTGAATTTTAATTAGTAAGTTAAATAAATTTTCTGTTATTTAATTTTTGATTTAACTAGTTTCATTTTTACTAAGGTTTATAATTGACATTGATGAATCTATTTACATCAAAACACGAGTATGCTATACTCATGACAAAGTGGCCAACGTTTTGGGAAGACATCAATGATTAAATACTAAACAAGAATTTTAGATTAACATTAACAACATTGCGAAAAACGTAACAGAAGAAACTTTAAGCAAAATTTCCTCAAATGATGCGGCGTCGATGAGAGGTGGACTGTATTTTTTTTTATTGAAGATATATTTGATGTGAGTTGGTTGGCACATCAACTTCCAACACCGTGATGCAAATATGGAAATATCTCAGTTCATATAATAATTGAAGTTATGTACATATGAGATGATTGATTGAAGCAATGAAGAAAATATATCAGCTCATGTAATAGTTGGAGTTATGTAAATGAGATGATTAACTGAAGCAACGACGAAAATATATCAGCTCATATAATAGTTGAAATTATGTACATATGACATGAACGATGCAATGATGAAAATATATCAGCTCATATAATAGTTGAAATCATGTACATATGAGATGAATGATTGAAGTAATGACGAAAATATCAGCTCATACAATAGTTGAAATCATGTACATATGAGATGATTGATTGAAGTAATGATGAAAATATCAGCTCGTTTAATATTTGAAGTTATGTAAATGCGATGATTCACTGAATTAATGACGAAAATATATAATAGTTGAGATTATGTACATATGAGATGAACTATGCAATGATGAAAATATCAGCTCATATAATAGTTGAAGTTATGCACATATGAAATGAAAATATCAGCTCGTTTAATATTTGAAGTTATGTAATTGCGATGATTCACTGAAGTAATGACGAAAATATCAGATCATATAATAGTTGAGATTATGTACATATGAGATGAACTATGCAATGATGAAAATATCAGCTCATATAATATTTGAAGTTATGTAAATGCGATGACTAACTGAAGCAATGACGAAAATATCAGATCATATAATAGTTGAGATTATGTACATATGAGATGAACTATGCAATGATGAAAATATCAGCTCATATAATAGTTGAAGTTATGTACATATGAAATGAAAATATCAGCTCGTTTAATATTTGAAGTTATGTAATTGCGATGATTCACTGAAGTAATGACGAAAATATCAGATCATATAATAGTTGAGATTATGTACATATGAGATGAACTATGCAATGATGAAAATATCAGCTCATATAATAGTTGAAGTTATGTACATATGACATGAACTATGCAATGATGAAAATATCAGCTCATATAATATTTGAAGCTATGTAATTGCGATGATTCACTGAAGTAATGACGAAAACATCAGATCATATAATAGTTGAGATTATGTACATATGAGATGAACTATGCAATGATGAAAATATCAGCTCATATAATAGTTGAAGTTATGCAAATATGAAATGAAAATATCAGCTCGTTTAATATTTGAAGTTATGTAAATGCGATGACTAACTGAAGCAATGACGAAAATATCAGATCATACAATAGTTGAGACTATGTACATATGAGATGAACTATGCAATGATGAAAATATATCAGCTCATATAATAGTTGAAGTTATGTACATATGAAATGAAAATATCATGGACACGAGGTTTTTTTTACTGCATGCACACTCGACGAATATTTGTCAGAGAAACAAGAAAAAACTATTTGGTTAATTTATATACATTAAAAAAACTGACCTGATGCACACAACTTTATATAAACTCCTTTATTAATTTTACAATTATTGATTTAAACACATGGGAATACAAAATATTTTAAAATTTACTTAAAAAATAACAAGACAGAGCTTAGCTCATACTTAACCAACTACATGAAAAAAACACAAACAACACTTTTTATTGACTATACTATTCAGGTATAAATTCGTAAGAATAAGAGACCAAAACTACCAAAACAGTCCATTTTATAGAAAGCCAAAACTCTACAAATCATAAACTCCACACAGCTGTCAAGTTTACCAACGATCTCGAAACTATCGAATTAATAATATAGAATAACGAACACATAAATTCAATGTGAAAATTGAAAATATCGAATGAATGATCAAAATATACCGAACACGTCAATTCAAATTGACAGTTTCGTTGACATTTCAAAAGGATTGTTTTGGTAATGTTTTGCATAATTTTATAAATAATAAATAAATCTTTAATTGGTTTTGTTTTGATTCTAATTTAAGATATTTTGATTTTTCAGATGAACTATTTAAAAATTCACGATAATGCGTGACATACTGGCGACCTTAAAGTATTTACTTTAACAAAATGAAACGGTCCAGGCTGCGACATGGTTGCAATTACGTAATCCCTTAAAACCAGTTACGGACAGCAACTAAAGTAAATTTTAAGTGTATGAATATTCAGGGATGACTGTAGTCGAGGTGAGTGACTTGTCAGACTGAACAGACTGGTCGCAGAACATTGTTGCTTGAGTTACGTGGACGATTGCAAATATTAATTAGTGAAATATAAACCACCCCTAGTTTGTAATTACTTGATACAACAAACTGTTGCAGATCTTCAACATCAAGATGTGAGATTACGCTGATTCGTGCTACTGAGCGTATCAGAATGGATTCAGCTAGGTTAATGGAAATGACAATAGGCTCAATTTAAAATGACACAACGATTGTACAACGAAATTGAGTTGTCGGACACACTCTGTGACGAAGAGTAGACCACATGAATGCTACTTGTTGGATATGCTGAAGATTACGAGCTTCAATGAAGTTGGCAATGTTGTGGAAGCAGAATTTTTAAAAACATCACAATCCGCTACGTGATACCATACATACGACGAAACCAAGCTCTAAAAGGATCAGCTGATGAGTTAATACCGATTTCCAACTGGACTGCTTTGAGACGAAACACGCGAACATGCATATGAACCATTTGTCAGTTGCATTTGAGCACGCATCTTGAGCTAATAGAGGGGGCCTGCAAAAGTTAAATGTCAACGATTAAAGCTCGGTGCTACAACCTGAATTATCAATTTGGCAGACGGAAATGACAAAATATAAAATTCTAATTCAAACGAAATCATTTTCGGTTTGTAACATAAACTAGACGAAAGACGCGTGAAAATAACTAATGACTTTAATTCTTACTGAAGACTCCCATGTTACTAAATTATAATTAAACCTATAACGACTTAAGATACTAGGACACGTGAAAATAACGAATGACCTTAATTCCTACTGAAGACAACCATTTTACTAAATTATAATTAAACCTATAACGAGTTAAGATACTACCGAACTATTAACTACCAAATATTGAATTAAAACGAATTCTAATGACGGATACTATTGAATACAAAAGAGGCATGTAAGCCATTTAGCAAGTATACATTGGTTAACATTGGAAAAAATTGTTTGATTTTGTCTCAACGACTATACGACGAAGGTGGGCTGTGAGGCACACTCTGCCAAGGCAACGAAGAATGAGACAAGAGTGAACATCTGTTGGAATTATGATAGCAACCAGGAGAACGACGAAAAATTAGTGAAGCTAACACATCCAAATACCAGCGAATGTTGGACAACCAATATCAAAACTTCCATGTTGATTGATGAACGATGTGAATTGAATAACTAATTATTTCACATCTAATAACGATGAATTTGACAGGATTTGATGAATGAGTTGGTAATTCAATAATGTAACATGCGATGAATAGTATTTAATCTACTAGAATTTAATGGGTATAAAATAATTTAACAGGTTCCTAAGAATATAACAATCAAACTAATAAAATACGATGAATGGTGTTAGGGTACGGCGAAACGTACGAGAAAAATATCTAAAATATTAACGAACAACAATTTTATTCGGAAATCACATTCTACTAAGTACGACGAAACGAATAATGACTCCAACTATTAATGAACATTAAATTGAGAAACGAATTCTAGTAAGATATGACGAATAACCAATTACTACAAATGAGGCATGTAAGCCTATTAGCAAGGTCAGAGCTAATTCACATTGAAGAAATTTGTTTGATTTTGTCTCAACGACTATACGACGAAGGTGGGCTGTGAGGCACACTCTGCCAAGGCAACCAAGAATGAGACAAGAGTAAACCTCTATTTGAATTATGATAGCAACAAGGAGAACGACGAAAAATTAATGAAGCTAACACATCCAAATACCAGCGAATGTTGGACAAACCAATATCAAAACTTCCATGTTGATTGACGAACGATGTGGATTAAATAATTAATTATTCCACACCTAAAAACGGTGATTTTGAAATGATCCGATGAATAAATTGGTAATTTAATATTGGAACATCCGATGAATATGCTATTTAATCTACTAGAATCCGATGAATATAATACATAATATAACAGAATCCTAAAAATAACAATTAATCTAATAAGGTACGACGAATGATTTAAAAATACGACAGAACGATTTTCTAAAATGTTAACGAAGACAACAATTGTATCTGAAAATCACATTCTACTAAGTACGACGAAACGAATAGTGACTCCAACTATTAACGAAAAATCGCATTCCAACAAGGTACGACGAAAAATAAATAACGATTTTCAAAATATTAGCGACGACAACAATTATATCTGGAAATCACATTCTACTAAGTACGACGAAAACGAATAGTGACTCCAACTATTAACGAAAAATCGCATTCCAACAAGGTATGACGAAAAATGAATAACGATTTTCAAAATATTAGCGAAGACAACAATTATATGGAACTCAAGTTACATTAAAGTACGACGAACTGAATTATTAACGGAAATAAGAAATTTATCTTGGAATTCAAATTCCATTAGAGTATGACGAGATGTATAAAATTTTTTTAAAAATATTAACGACGACAGCAAAATTATTTTGGAATTCAAATTCCATTCAGGTACGACGAGATTTTGTACGACGTTGTTTTTTCAAGAGGTCTTCGTAAGGGGAATCCGGCATGTTAACCTCATGAAAAATTAATACCGAAGAGAAAAACGGATGAACATTGTTCCAGACGAAATATGTTAATGAAATAAAACAATCCGACAAGCCATCCACCATAGACAATTAAACAATCGACTAAGCGACATTGTACACCCCGTAGTAGTGAATGTCCCGAAAAAATCACGATTATGATCACGCAAGTCGTGTTAATAAACAATGACAATATAAATGCTAGATTGACGAAAATTTAAATAATTAAGTTACTTATAAACTATACTAAATGGTACATTAAATTATCCAAAACCGTTGGTTGGTTTTTTTTTTTCCAAAGTTATTTTGAGACGAGCTGCGTATAGATCCGACTCGAAGGACCAAATGATGCGGCGTCGATGAGAGGTGGACTGTATTTTTTTTTATTGAAGATATATTTGATGTGAGTTGGTTGGCACATCAACTTCCAACACCGTGATGCAAATATGGAAATATCTCAGTTCATATAATAATTGAAGTTATGTACATATGAGATGATTGATTGAAGCAATGACGAAAATATATCAGCTCACATAATAGTTGTCATCATGTACATATGAGATGATTGATTGAAGTAATGACGAAAATATCAGCTCATATAATAGTTGAAATTATGTACATATGAGATGAACGATACAATGACGAAAATATCTCAGCTCATATAATAGTTGAAAATCATGTACATATGAAATGAATGATACAATGAAGAAAATATATCAGCTCATGTAATAGTTGGAGTTATGTAAATGAGATGATTAACTGAAGCAACGACGAAAATATATCAGCTCATATAATAGTTGAAATTATGTACATATGACATGAACGATGCAATGATGAAAATATATCAGCTCATATAATAGTTGAAATCATGTACATATGAGATGAATGATTGAAGTAATGACGAAAATATCAGCTCATACAATAGTTGAAATCATGTACATATGAGATGATTGATTGAAGTAATGACGAAAATATCAGATCATATAATACTTGAAATCATGTACATATGACATGAACGATGCAATGATGAAAATATATCAGCTCATGTAATAGTTGAAGTTATGTAAATGAGATGATTAACTGAAGCAACGACGAAAATATATCAGCTCATATAATAGTTGAAATCATGTACATATGACATGAACGATGCAATGATGAAAATATATCAGCTCATATAATAGTTGAAGTTATGTAAATGAGATGATTAACTGAAGTAATGACGAAAATATCAACTCATTTAATAGTTGAAATCATGTACATATGACATGAACGATGCAATGATGAAAATATATCAGCTCATATAATGATTTAAAATCATGTACATATGAAATGAAAGATGCATGGAAACATCACCCGTTCCAATCGATGAAAACTTATACGAGGTTTTTTACTGCATGCACACTCGACGAATATTTGTCAGAGAACCAAGAAAAAACTATTTGGTTAATTTATATACATTAAAAAAACTGACCTGATGCACACAACTTTATATAAACTCCTTTATTAATTTTACAATTATTGATTTAAACACATGGGAATACAAAATATTTTAAAATTTACTTAAAAAATAACAAGACAGAGCTTAGCTCATACTTAACCAACTACATGAAAAAATTCAGGTATAAATTCGTAAGAATAAGAGACCAAAACTACCAAAACAGTCCATTTTATAGAAAGCCAAAACTCTACAAAACATAAAACTCAACTACTGTCAAGTTTTCCAACGATCTCGAAAATATCGAATGAATAATATAGAATAACGAACACATAAATTCAATGTGAAAATTGAAAATATCGAATGAATGATCAAAATATTCCGAACACGTCAATTCAAATTGACAGTTTCGTTGACATTTCAAAAGGATTATTTTGGTAATGTTTTGCATAATTTTATAAATAATAAATAAATCTTTAATTGGTTTTGTTTTGATTCTAATTTAAAATATTTTGATTTTTCAGATGAACTAAAAAATTCACGATAATGCGTGAACAATAATAGTAATTTGTATATTAAATATTTAGACAAAAATAATAATAATTGTATAAAATTTTCTTTATATCAAATTTATTATCTATTTTTATTGAATTATTATTGAAATTAAATTATTTAATATATATTAACTCAAGCAAAAGAGAATTATATAATTTAGAATTTATATTTTAAAATTATGAAAATTTGGAAATTATTTTAATGAATGTGATGTATTATTATTTTGTCATAATTTATTAATTTATTTATAAAAATTTATGTACTTATACAATAATAATAACATATATTGAATGAATATTTTTTGTATCTTTAGAATTATTATTTTATTATATTGAAATAAATTATTAAAAAATTAAAAAAATTGTCTATTTTAACTTATTTCCAGAAGGGTTATATATGACATTTACATATTATTCTTAATTTAAGAATAATGGAAAGGTTTTTAACATGCATTGTTAGTCTCAAATAGATTTAAAATATTTTACAAAATTGTTGCTAGTATTCTCAAATGCAGAAATTATATGCACTAATTTCGTCTCAGATTATGAATATTTATACTTAGCTCAACTTTATTTTAGAATGGTTTCGAGCATATTTGTCTTTAAACAACTCAAATGTGCATCATTATTTTCTTAATCGTACTAAAATTATGCTCAGCTTTAGAAAAAAATTACCTGTTCTAATAAATGTATTCTAATACTAAGAATGCTTTTGAATACCATATGCTTAAAAAGAGCATATATATTCACAAATCTATTCAAAATTTAAAAAAGGCTAACAATTTTGTTAATGATAAATTTATAATATTCTAGAAATGAGAAACTGTATTTGCTTGAATTATATTTTAAATTCATAATCTTAGAATTCCAAAAATCAACAAATTATCGGCCCCTTATTCTTCATATTAGAATAGTTTGAGAATAGTTATTCTTGGCGCACATTTAAGCAACTTTTATGCATGATTTCATACCTATATCGTATAAGTTGAGCAGACATTTTTTTCAGTGTGTGTGTCCAATTCGACGTTACAATGGCAACATCTCAGACATCCATTTGGCAACTCCCGATGTAGTAGCATGGATAGACTCGCTCGATGTAAACATCTAATGTTCAAATGTACTGCCCAATGTTCAAATATTTTACTTTTTAATTTATTTAAAAGACACGCAATCAAATCGATTGTAAGTTCATTTAATGTGTATCCATGTTTTGTTTTAGGTAGATTTCATAGAAGAGTCTACCTATTTTTAAGTTTAATTTTTTAATGTGTCACAGAAAAAACCATACGCTAAATAAATTGAAACTTATATATGTATCACATACATCATGTCAACAGCTGTTTTGAACATATGCATTAAATCGTTTTTTACTTGAAATCTGCAGCCAAATTCTGTAACTGTGAAGTGGGGAAGTGATAAGTTTTTTATCACTTCACCGCAAAAATATCTAAGTGAGTGAAGTTTTAAAACAATAAAGTTAACACTGATGTTTTTTTGGCAATGAAATGAAATCGTTTCTTTTGTTGTTATTGACATTATGTCAAAACACAGCAAAACGTCAATGCGATTTGATTTTTAAAAATTGCATTCCTAAATTAAATGCAGATTAATTTTACAAATTTAATTTCTAAAATAGTTATATATATCTAAATTTGTAAAAATTTACGTTCAAATTGTGTTGAAACTTAAAATAAACATATAGTTTTATGTATATTTGACGTTTGACAGTGCGCGGCTTGCTATTAGATTTTTTAACACTCTAATCGCATATAGAATCGCAAAAATGGTAAAATGATAAAAAATTAATGATAAAATCGAAATGAAGAAATTTTTAACACTTCACCACTTCACAGTTACAGAATTTGGCTGCTGGTTTTCAAAAAAATTATCTTCCAAAATGCTATTCGGTGTGGAAGTATTTGGTATAATATATAATAGAACCAATTTCCATGCAATGGTCAAAAATGAAATAGAACATTTTTATAACCGTATGTATATAAATGTATGTATATATGTGTTGAATAGTCTAGTGGTTAGCACTACTTCCAATTAGGTCAAAGTGTTGTTACACAAAGTCATTAACAACCATCAACACACTGGTTATACAATAACACTGGAGTGGTTATACAATTAACCGGTAGTCAACCAATTTGGTTGATAAATTGGACAAAACAATATATGGGTGATCACCCATACATAACTAATCGATTAAATGAAATCTTCAAGTGAAGCTCGACCATAAAAAAGATTGAATTGAGATTAATGCAGGTAAGGGGTACTTGTGCTTGTTGACAGCTTACATTCCTATATGAAATACAAATCGCTAAAATAGATAGATAGATTGATTGATAGATTGATCGACTACTGAGAATTGAAGCGTATTACAGTACTAATATTGCAATTAAAAAATGGGGGTTAGTGGTAGAAGGGGGAATTCAGGATTATATGTATTTTTTAATGTCAAATCATAAAAAAATAAAAATGTTGTCTGAAAATTACAAAAAATTTTGGGGGGAGGGCCCCCCTTATCACTTAAGGGTATAATAAATAGTTTACGACCGATTCTCAGACCTACCGTATATACACATAAAATTTCATGGAAATCAGTCAGGCCGTTTCGGAGGAGTAAATGAAGAGTACTCCAGCAGCCAAATTCTGTAACAGTGAAGTGGGGAAGTGATAAGTTTTTTATCACTTCACCGCAAAAATATCTAAGTGAGTTAAGTTTTAAAACAATAAAGTTAACACTGACGTTTTGTTTGGCAATGAAATGAAATCGTTTCTTTTGTTGTTATTGACATTATGTCAAAAAACAGCAAAACGTCAATGCGATTTGATTTTTAAAAATTGCATTTCTAAATTAAAAGCAGATTAATTTTACAAATTTAATTTTTAAATAGTTATATATAACTAAATTTGTAAAAATTTACGTTCAAATTGTGTTGAAACTTAAAATAAACATTTAATTTTATGTATATTTGACGTTTGACAGTGCGCGGCTTGCTATTAGATTTTTTAACACTAATCGCATATAGAATCGCAAAAATGGTAAAATGATAAAAAATTAATGATAAAATCGAAATGAAGAAATTTTTAACACTTCACCACTTCACAGTTACAGAATTTGGCTGCAGTACTAATATCGCAATTAGAAAATGTAGGTTGGTGGTAGAAGGGAGAAAATTAATAATAATAATATATTTTTATTTATAGACACCAACAATAAAGTCATATGTGTCTTAATTCAAAAATAACAAATGTTATAATTAATTACATAATATATCTTCATACTTCAGAGTATAAGATTTATAAATACTAACTCATTACTTAGATAATAATTTAAAGTTCAATTTTCAGTTCTATTCTAAATTCAAACAATTTGGTTTCGGAAATTTTAAACAAAAAGGTATTCTACCATTTCAAAAAGAAAAAACATTATATATAAAACATGAAAAAAGAAGAAAAATTAATAAAAATAATTTAAAATTTGAAACAAATTTACTTTTTACAATAGATTGTAAATGCCAATATCTCTAACAAATTTTAGAGCTTTAAAACATTCGTTGACGTTGTCTCCTAGAATCTCAGGCATGGTACTACTTAATTTCCATTTAAGTCTGTTAGCTGCTAAGGCAGGGCAGACTATAAGTATATGTTTAATAGTTAGTGCTTCGTTTGAGTTGCAAAAAGAACAAGATTGAGGTGTAAGACTCTCTATTAGATGTTTGTGTGTTAAGGCAGAATGTCCTATTCGAAGTCTGGTTAAAACAACAGAATCTCTTCTAGAAATTATAGGGATTGGAAGCCATTTATCAGTAGACGGTTTTATTTCTCTTAATTTGTCATTTGATGACTCCCATATTGCATTCCGGGAAGCATGATAATGCTTTTTTATAAAGTTGCGGTATTCTGAAACTGGGATTTTTATATATTGACAGGGAATATCTTCAGCGGCATATTTTGCTAGTTCATCAGCTTTATCGTTGCCTTCTATTCCAATATGGCTTGGAATCCAACATATCGTGTAGTGTTTGTTTGAATTAAATGCTGTATTGGATATAATTGACGCTATTGGGTTCAAGTTAGTTTCGTTTTTTATTGTTTGAATTGAGCTGAGAGAATCTGAGTAGATTAATATATTGATGTGATCTGTTTTTTCGGCTTCGTTGATGCATTGCAGAATTGCCAACATTTCAGCTGTAAACACATTTGTAAAACTGGGTAGACTTATTTGAATCTGTTTATCGGCTGTCCAAAAGGCGAAACCACAACCATTTTCAGTTTTGGATCCATCTGAATACATAATATAGTAGTTTCTGTACCTGCTTAGAATATGATTAAACTCCGTTTTGAAAATAATTTGACTAGTAGTTTCTTTTTTAAATTTCAAAAGATCTAAGGCAAAGCTTATTTTACTTGGTAGCCAGGGTGGTTTTTTAAGAAAAACTTCAGGGATTATTTGGAGTGAATTAAGCTGGAGAGGGAAAATTGCAGACTGAAAGTTTTGTGAGAAGGATTGTTTATTGTAAGGAAAGTGTTGATCAGGAGAGTGAGATGTAAGAAGTTTAAAAGCTGGATTATCATTTTTTGATGCTGTGCTGAGTCCATAAAGTGCAATTATTTTCATTCTACGGCTTTGAAGTGTGTCGTACGATGCATCTGCTAGCATACTAGTTACTGGACTAGTCCTGAATGCACCTGTGCATAACCTGATTCCAGAGTTTAGTACACTATCAAGGTTTTTAAGAGATGATTTATTACCAGAAGCATAGGCTATGCAACCATAGTATAGCCTGGAGAGTATCAAGCAATTAAAAATTTTTAAACAAGTGTTTCGGTCTGCTCCCCATGAGGTGTTGGTTATCGTTCTCAATATCTTCAATTTATCTATACATATGGCTTTTAATTTTTTTATATGAGGCGTCCAATTAAGCTTGTGGTCAAACAGCATGCCAAGAAACGAATGGGTCTGTTTTTCTATTAATTCTTGTCCGTATAGTTTGAATTTAGGGTGGTGTGACCTTTTCCTTTGTCTAGTAAAAATCATTACTTCAGTTTTACTAAAAGAGATTTTAAAGCCATTTTCTTTTGTCCATTTCTCGAGTATGTTTAATGCTTCTTGAATATTTTGTTCTAAGATTAAGGAATCATTATGGGACATATAAAGCGTAATATCATCTGCATATAACATTGTACCAATATAAGGTGAGAACAAGCTGGCTATTTGGTTGATAGCAATCAGAAACAACGTTACACTCATAACCGATCCTTGAGGTATACCATTTTCTAAAATCTTTTCATTAGATTGAATATCACCAATTTGTACTTTGAACTTACGATTCCTCATAAAGTTTTCAATAAATTTTATAATATTACCTCTGATCCCCATTTCGTACAAAATTTTTATTACCAAATGACGCCAAGTTGTATCATAAGCTCTTTCTAAATCTACAAATATGGTAACTAACTGTTCCTTTTTATGAAACGTATTCAAAGCTTCATCATTTAATTGTGCAATAAGGTCCATAGTAGATCTAGCTTTTCTAAATCCACATTGAGACTTATGAAAGAAATTTTTATCATTTAAAATCCATATAAGGCGTTTGTTCACCATTTTTTCAAATAATTTGCAAAGTACTGAAGTCAACGATATTGGCCGATAGCTTGCAGGATCAGATTTTCTTTTCAGTGGTTTTTGTATTGGTACAATTAACGATGTTTTCCATTGCTTTGGTACTTCATTTCTGCGCCAGAATGTGTTAAATGCATTCAAAATAAAATTTTGATCATTCAACGACAGATGCTTGATCATTTCACTGTGAATATCATCTATTCCTGGGGAGGAGCCTGAGAAAGTTTTTAGAGCCAATTGATACTCAGTAATTGTAAAATTATTATTATAATTATAATCATATCCCTCGATTTCGTCCAAATTTAAATGCTTATTTTCTTCGATTGTTTTTATTTCCTTAAACTCTGGTAAATAGTTTTCTGTTGAGGAAACTTGACTGAAATTATCGGCTAGACAATTAGCAATTTCAACAGGAGTTGAGAATTTTATTCCGTTTTTTTCTAATAAGGAAATTTCAGTCGATTTATATGTTCCATTTATCTTTCGGATTTTTGCCCATATTTCTTTATCGGTTGTTTCGTTGTTTAATGATTCTAAATATTTGACCCACGTTTTAGTTTTTGAAGCTTTAATCAACATCCTAGCTTTGGCACGAGTTTGTTTTACTTTGACAAAATTAGCTGTTGTAATGTTTCTTTTAAAGTCATTTAGAGCTTTTTTTCTCTCAATGATTGCCTCTTTAATTTCAGAATTCCACCACGGAACAACTTTTGGTTTAGTATTTGTTTTAGATCTTGGAATTGAATTTGTAGCAGCTGAAATAATATTATTTACAATGTATTGATTTAGGTTATCGGTAGATAGGTTTGCCATTTTTATGTCTAAATTAATTGTCGAAGAAAAAATCTTCCAATCTGCGTGATCAATTAACCATCGTGATTTTTTATTTGATTGTTGAGTTGCATTTAAAAGATTTATTGTGATTGGGAAGTGGTCGCTACCATGTAAATCTGGATGAGTGATCCATTCAAGATAAGGAAATAAAACTGGTGTAACTATTGTTAAATCGATGCAAGAAAATGTACCATAACCACTGTGCAAATAGGTATGGTTGCCATCATTTAGTATGTTCAAATTCATACTATCGATGAGATCTTCAATTATTTTACCTTTATTGTTTTTTGCTTCAGAGCCCCAGATGGGATTGTGAGAGTTAAAATCACCACATATTATAAATGGTCTAGTAATTTCACATAATAAATCATTCAGTTCGTTTGTTTGAATTGTAATATTTGGAGGGAGATAGACTGAACATATGGATGTTTCAATTGGATATTTTGTTTTTATTGCAACCGCTTGAAGGTTGGAGTTTAAACGGATTTCATTGAACTCAATTTTATCTTGTATGTAAATTGCAACTCCTCCTGATGCTCTTTGATTTAGGTTACTATGCTTAAAAACACTTTTATAGCCTTTTAAAGTTGGTAGATCATTACAGCGAGTATGCGTTTCTTGTAAAGCTATGAAATTGGGATTGAAATTGTTAATTAATTGTCTCAACTCTTCGTAATTATTTCTATATCCATTACAATTCCATTGAAGAATAAAAGACATAACTAAAAAAAATAAAAAAAAAAAATAAAATAAAAATACGAAATTATAACTTTTCATCATCCTCCAAATTTCCATCATGCTTTCCTCTAAAGTTTTTAACTTTATCGGAAGGCACATTTGTTTTATTTGATTTTTGATAAATCTGGGTAAGTAATTGTGGATTTAAATTTCCAGAGTTGATCCTTGAGTTTTCATGGTCATCTCTTTCTTTGTGTTTTATTTGTTCATTATTTGTTTCAATATTTAGATTGCTCTGTTTAATTTCTGTTTCTTGCTCTGTATTTTGTTGTTTTTTTTGTAAATGTATTGTATTTTCTGAAATTTGTTTTATTTTATTTTCTGTTTTATTATCAGTTTCGAAAACTGTTTGAGGAATAATATTTTTTATATTGGTTAAAGTTGCTGTAATATTTGTAATAGGTTTAAACTGTTTCTCATTAGATATATTTTTTTGGTTACAATTACATACACATGTACAGGTTTTTTGCTGTTCTTTAAATAAATCAGAAAATCTGGTGTTTGAATTTAAACTGGTATTTGAATATGTTGCAAAATATTTTTTCCGTGCTTCAGACGGAGACAATCTTTCCATAATCCTAATTTTATTTATTTCTTTTTCTTTGAGAAAAGCAGAACATTGTTTATCCAATGTAGAATGTGGACCTTGACAACTAACACATTTTTGTGGTTTATCACATATATTAGACTCATGAAAAGTATCAGCACAATTAGCACAAATCTTTTGTTTGTTACAGTTTTCAGATTTATGACCAAAAGCCAAACAGTTCATACATCTCAAAGGATTTGGTATATATGGTTTTACGTTGACACTTTCATAACCGACAATAATTTTTTCGGGAAGGACAGAGGATTTAAAGGTTAGGATATATAAACCAGTAAAATAAGTTCGCTCACCTTTTTTTTCTATTCTGTGGACATCAACAACATTTTGTTCTTTAAATTCTTCTTTAATTTCTTCCATAGGTACAATATTTAGTTCTCTGCTGTATATAACTCCTTTTGTTGTGTTAAGAGACCCGTGTTCAGAAACTTCAACATCATACAGCCCTAGTTTTTTGATTTTAAGCAATGCAGTTGCTTGTTTTTTAGTATAAGTTTGTATAAGTCCATCTCTTAATTTTTTTGCAGAGTGAATTTGACCAACTGCGCTGGAAATTGCTTTATGTATCAGAAAGACGCTTATTGTAGCCATAGATTGAGTTGTATCCTGTCTTTTCATTATCAGGAATTGGGATCCATGGAGAAAATTAAGGTTTATATGTATTTTTTAATGTCAAATCATAAAAAAATAAAAATAAAAAATTTTGTCTGAAAAATACAAAAAATTTTTGGGGGAAGGGCCCCCTTATCACTTAAGGGTATAAAAAATAGTTTACGACCGATTCTCAGACCTACCGTATATACGGTGTGTTAAAACAAGGAAATTTGCCTATTTTTTGCTTAAAAACGTTCATTTTAAGTGATTACGAATAAGAACATTGAATTTGGAGAAATTTTGATGGTCGGTATTGGTATGTGAAACCAAAATCTAGATTATTGCATTATAAGCTCGTCAAAAAAATGTTGTTAAGTGTGTCAAAAGAATGATTTTCATTTTATTTAATTTTTTGAACAATATGAAATTAATTATTTGTTTGACATGAAATGTTATCGAACATGAAATTGGACATGGAAATTTTTGATTTTGTTATAATTTTTGGAATATTTTAAAAATTTTTGAATTTTGAAAAAAGTTTCAATCTTTGATTTTGTAATAATTTTTGGAATGTTTTTAGAACTTTAAAAAAAAGTTTAAATTTTTTATTTTATTTTAACTTTTAGAATATTTTTTGAATTTTGAAAGAACCATGAATATTTGGTTTTGTAATATTTTCTTGAAACGCTAAATGGAGATGTTTTTGAGTAGTTTGCTGGGTGTTTCATCTTTTCACTAAGTTATATTAATTTATGATCTGTTATAATTTTCCGGCACTTATTAATATTTCGTGTTAGTTTTGTGATAAATTTCTAAACAGAAATAAAAAAATATTTATACTATAACAAAGAGTTTTATGTTTGATATACATCGCTGCCCAAAACTAAAAGCAATGTCCTCATAAAAGTTTTTTGCCGAAAACTATATCAAAATCCTTAATCCAGACCGAAGTCTTGATATCTCAGAGCTTGAGATTTCAGTCCCTCCATACTTTAATATTATTTTTAATTACAACAACTATTACTAAGTATATTTTCTTTTCAATTGTAACGTCGGATATTCTCATAAATCATATTAAAACCAATTTCTATTCTTTTTCCGTTCAAATCAAAATATATTTCATTCCTTACATTTTATTTTTACAGTCATAACAATTTGAAAAATTTTCAAATTATAACCAACAGCCAACAGCCTTAAATTCGAATATCACAACAAGCAAATAAACGAACCCATCGTTTTCATTTAACGAACATGATTGTGTGGCTCAATTTTCTTCATTTTTTTTGTGTTTTTTTTTGCTGAAAAAAATTATAAAATGTCAGAAATCACATTGAATGGAGGAATTTTGTGTTCAACTTTGGAACAGATCATTTTCCAATGTTAAAATTTTTAAAGAGATCAATTTTTCAATGTTAAATTTGTAAAGATATCATTTTCAATGTTAAATTTTTAAAGATATCAATTCAATGTGTTAAATTTTTAAAGATATCAATTCGATGTTAAATTTTTTTTTTTAAAAAGATAGCAATTTGATGCTTAACTCTGGAAGTATTAAAATTCAATTTGTGTATATAAATCGTAAAATTGGAAAAATATATTCCGTGTTCTACATTGTAAAGGAAATATAAAAGAATATAAACTGTATTTTTTTTGCTTCTCATGGAAGACATGTTGGGCGTTGGCCAAGGGAAAGATGATCCGAAATCATTTTTCCCAATTAATAATGAATAGAATACACGCAGTCATAGGCGTGTAAATTTAACATTCTCAATTATGTGGTGATCTAAAAAGAATAAAAAAAACCAAATTATTTACAAGAAAGTGAGAACCATATCAACTTGTTAGACTTGTGAAAAAGAAAAATAATAAGTGGAAAATGACAGAAACTATTCAAACAAAAAAACTGAAAACAATAAATATGAAGGTTTTCTAATGGTTACTTATCTGTTTTTTTTTTCTAGATAGTACGAAAACGGGCTGGTGATTATATTTGTCATTTCTGGGTTACGTACAGTCCTAGCTACATTAGGAACAGCATTTTATAGTACAACAAAGTAATGATTTATCATCATTATAAAATTAATTGATCTAATCACCATTATTCGCAACACTTCAATAATACCTCGAACAGTATTACGAATCGTAGCAGTAATGATAATAATCATCAACATTTATTATACATCCTAAGGAAAACGCACAACAGCATCACAGGATCAACATTTAATTGTGGGAAAATATTAATTTAAGGTCAGATCTATTCCTTACAATGAACTATATTTTTTTTTTTTTTAATAAAATGTGTTGTGTAGTAGCAATTACAATATGTGTCACAATAACACATAAAAACCTTTTAAGACCAAGGTCCCACAACAACATACGTTCAAAGGTGTTGATGGACGTAAATCTTTTTTTTGTTTTTTTTATATTTTTTGTTAAAGAATGAATAACTAAACAAAAAATCCTATCACCGACAAAATATGACATAGGCCAATATTTTATGATAGAATATATAAAATAAAAGTAAATTAAAAAATAAATAGCAAATTTTTACAAAATTTTGCTGAAACAAAACAAAAATATAGTTGCCAATAATCCAGGTGGTTGCATATTCCTTGATCCTGTGACGCACCGTCTTTCTTAAAGATTAAAGCCCACACATAGTTATATGAAGGCTCGTTTCCCTAAGAAAGCAATAGCGTCTCATCATCAAGGATTATTTCACAGCTAAGATTGAAGGTGCTACCGTTGACTGAATACAGTTCATCCGCCCCACCCCTAAGATGTCACCTTGGCTAGTGATATCTCACTGCAATTGCCAGTGGTATGTGATATCTCACGTTAACTCGTATGTTATTTTATTATTTCTATTATTTCTAGGCTTTGAATCTTTTTTTTATTTTCCGTTCTTAAATGTTAGGCTAGGTTAGCATAGAAAAGAGATTCCTTAAATTTTTTTTTATCCGTCTGGAACGACATTCCGGTGGTAGATAGATGTACCTATCTAATTAATAGTTTGTAATAAATACAATTTTGTTAGAAAATAAAAATCCAAGCCGCAATAAAGTGGCAGTCTTACAATCTGGCTCCAATCCAGGGTCAGATTAGAACACAATGTTTGCTGTTTACAGTCCGGATATAACATCTTGTGCTTTTGTACGCAACATAACAAATATTGCCTCAATTGTAATTAAACAATGAAAGTCCTGCATTAATTAGACCGCTCTTTCAGCTGTATCTGAACGATACAGCTGAAATGCTTTAAGCATTGATATCTCCTTTTTAATTATTATTTCTATTATTATTTAATCTACTTTCAATTTATCAATTTTGGAAACAGGCACCATTCCACCTTTTCTCTATCGCATTCTATTTTATGATGATCAACTTTTTGCCAATGATCTCTAATTTTTTGAAAAAGTGGAATGTCCGGGCTTATTATAGGCACTTCTTTTATTTTCACTTCAAAAAGACCCTTTAACACCAGCTCGTCCATGTGATGGTTGCAAGCGAAAATAAGTTTTTCTATATTGAATTTTTTCAACGCGCACACATACGATGTGTATTCGAAGCAGTTATAGTATCACAGCAGAGAATTTGCACTTTGTCTTGAATTTCAATCTAAAATAACATTCCAAGCGTGTCTATAGAATTATTCAGTTTTGGCACAACAATTGTTCTTTGTTTTCGTATGAAATGTATTATATTAAAAAACAATATATTGAACAACAATACTATACGAGAGCTTGTCCATTTGAAGGAAGTTTTGAGTTACCTTTTAGGTATATTTTTTGTTTAGAGCTACCTTGTTCGACGGACATATTTATTTTTCAAGAAAAATTCGTATAACCGACAAGACATTTAGAAATTATAAGCACATCAAAACAGGTATGCGCGCTAAAGTACACAATCAAGTATTGAGATGTTTAGGTGCAAGTCGGCACGGGTTACTGTTATTTAAATTGCATGAAATTTTTTTTACAGTTGTTTTGACATAAAAGAAAAAAACTAAAGGGTATGCGTTAAAAAAAAACAATTTTAATTTTCCTGGGACACCCTAATATATATATATATATATATACTAGCGGGACCCGGCGTGCTTTGCTACGCCTATACAAAAGTTTGTGCGCGTACATTTTGTTTAATTAGTAAGAATAATTTCAAAGAGTCGTAATAAGAATAGAAAGCGTATTTTCTAATTTTTCCATTTGGGAAATATGAATAACAGAGAGCATTAGCATTCTAGCTGATCAATCTGGATGGATTGAGAATTGAACGGCATGTCAAAATTTGAAAGTGATTGGTAAAGGGTTTTAGAGAAATTTTTAAGGTTGTTATCGAATTTCCAATTCGATTAGCATTGGCACTATTAATAAGTCACAAGGCCAAACAATGTCAATTTGTGGGCTGGACCTAGAAACATCGTGCTTTTCGCATGGTCAATTATATGTTGCGTGTTCGAGGGTTGGAAAACCTTCAAGTTTTATCGTATATGCCCCTAAAAATATTGCAAAAATTATAACAATATCAAAATTTGAACCTTTTTACAAAATTCCAAAAACTATAAAAAAATCAAAAATTCAAACTTCTTCAAATTCTTAAAATATTTCAAAAATTCTTACAATACAAAAATTGAAGCTTTTTTCAAAATTCTAAAAATATTTATAAAATTCAAAATTCATAAATTCAAAAATTCAATTTGTTTTCAAAATTATAAACATATTGCAAAAAAATTAAAAAAATTAAAATTACAAACTTTTTTCAAAATTCCAAAAATTATAATAAAAACAAAAATTTAAACTTTTTCAAAATTCTAAAAACATTCCAAAACAAATGAAATAATCTAGTTTTTGGTCTCACATACAAATTCAAGGTTACTACTCATTATCATTTAAAACTACCGTTTTTAAGCAAAAAATATGAATATTTCCTTGTTTTGACACACTTGACGATTTTTTGACACACCTCTGGTACAGTTATCGAACATATCGTCCTGACGGCTATTTTCATTGAGTATACCTATTTTTAGAAACAAAAATTTTTGAAATCCTTTCAGCGGTTTTCTAGATCTGACCTTGTATTTTGAATGTTGTTTCAAAATTACGTCCATCGGCTGTGAGATCGCAAACTTTGGTTGCCCCAAATGTCGTCATTTGGAAGCGAGAATTTAATTTGCGTGTCTTGCGCAAAAATAATTTAGAATCATGTGATTTGCCATCAAGAAGAGATTTTTGGTGACATTTAACTGGAAATAATATTTAAATTGAAATCGGAGTAAGCAAAGAGATTTCTTTGTGCGTACATCGTACACATGGAATGCTTTGCCCGAATCAATAGTCTCGAGTGCCTTCAATCCACAAAGATTTAAAAAAAGCGTCCACCTATACCTCAAGACGCATGTTGTTGTGGGACCTACGTCTTAAAAGGTATCTATGTGTTATCTATGTCTACTACACAACACTTCTTATTAAAAAAAAAAATAAATAAAATGAGAAGCAATCAAATAATACTTACAGGTTTTAAACTTTATTGTAATTGTTTATTTTTCAATGTTAAGTCAAGGTGATATGAAAATTAACACTTAGACTGTGGCATGCAAACCGAAGATATCTTTAATTCAGCGGAGCAAAGCGGCGGCACCGAGCGAGCGTAGTTAGCGCGGGCCAAAATAATCGGTGATCTGTCGTACCATAACAGCTCAGTTATTTTTACATTAAGAAGAATATTGATCAAATTAATATAACGGTGCATGCACAATTTATGAGTTTTTTACTCATGAGATTTGAGCCACTTTTTATTACTATTTTTTAATATCAGCACAATGCTTTAAACTGTAGCTAGCTGCATTCTCTATTGATCATGAGGAGAAAGTTAAGAAATTTTAAACTTTTTCATTGAGACAAATATATTTCAAAAATAAATTTCTTTTCCTCAAAATAAATTTTCATACAAACTTGGTAAAAGTAATTTAATTGTGCATGCACTGTAATGTTTTTGGGGCTTAAACTGTTTCTAAACGTTTAAGGCTCAAAATAGCTAAATCGTTTTCATGCATTTTTGGACGATTTATTAACCTTTCAAAAACGTCCATGAAATGACCATTTTAAGCGGCGTTTAAAAGTAATATTACAAACTATTGTTTTAATACAGATTTAGTGACAATACAAATTAGTTATCATCATTATAGCATTTACTGTTTTTTGTCATAAAACCAAACTTCAAATTTTCCACCTCCGTGATTTTGAATCTAAAATATAAATAAAAACGAAACAAAGACATATATACGCTAGAAATAGGTAGATTTCGGGGTCAGACGGTTTTGTGTCCAAATGAAATTAGAAAAGTCAGATTAGTTTAAATAAAAAATAGATGTAGAAACAGAATAATTCAAAAAAATTATCGAACCAAATTAAATACATTAACCGAACTAACTCCATCAATACAATTTCGGAACAGTTTTATTTAAGTTGGTTTAAACTACTTTTAAAAACATATTAAATCCACCAAAGATCAAATGAACTACGTCACAACTACAATTATACCATCACACATAATTTGTAATCAAACATTATCAAACAATTTTATTTCAAAATCATCTTTTGTTGTTGTGTTTTTTTTGTTCTTATTTAATCTTTTTTCAAATGGTTACTTAGTAAAAAAAATAAAAACAAAAGAGATTTTGATAATTTTTCTATGGTATTAAATGGGTTGATATTTTTCTTGTAAAGGTTGCATTATAACGCTTATAAAAATGGAACCTTTTGGGTTAGAAAGCTGAAATTTTTTGAGGCTATAGTTGAAAAGTATGTTTAAAAGCTAAGATGAATTTTAATAACATAAACTGAAACATGATGAAAGCATTGCCTTTTGCGTTTGTTTTCATTTCAACTGACCTAGGGTCTCAACCGTTAAATTTGAACTATTTTTTGTGAAAATTTTGGAAAGATTTATATTTTAAGTACGTGATAAAAAGTTTTCAAATATGAGGTTGGCCATTTCAGCTAGATCAAGGAAAGCAAAGTTTAGTAAATTTTTAAAACAGCTGATTTTTGAGGAACCTGAAACGCCAAGGTTGTCATCTGGATAAAAATGATAAAAAAAGGTTTAAATATTCAACATTTTTAAATTTTATTTTAAAATATTATTATTCAAACGGAAGTTAAAGCGCCCTAGATTATTCGAGTTTTTAGGCTCTTGCCGCTTAACCGGTACCCCCATATGGCCAGTTCACGAACTTGTCCAAGACATTATTTGCCGAAACATACACAAAAAATTATTTTGGTGTAGGTCGAAAAATGCGACCGTGAGAGTGCCGCTAAATTCCGTTATACCTCATATCGTTATATATGAGCAATTTCACGAAGATTCAACAACGTTTTGAGTTGACCCCTTTTAATTTTGATTATTTTTTGTTTATAGATAGTCTTTGATAAATAAAAAATACAAGTTCTCTGAGAATTTTTTTTTTCGACCAGGGGTCTTCACAGGGTGCCCCTCAATTTTTTGTTATTTTGTGATGTGACTGCACTTTGACGAGCGATTGTAGAAAAACTACTGAATCGATTTTCATAAATGATATGTCGTTGAATAGGTATTAGAACAAAGTTTTTAAAAATGTACACTGTTAATTTTTTGAAATAATTTTTAACGGTGTAACATAAGAAAAAAACGGTGTAATTGAAAAAAAGATGGCATAGCCTCTTTTTTTTTTTTTTTTTTTTTTAAACTAAATTGAACTTGCTGACTTCACGCTGAACTTGCGTGAAATTGCTCATATATATATATATATATATATATATATATATATATATATATATATATATATATATATATATATATATATATATATATATATATATATATATATATATATATATATATAATTTTTTTTTTTGTTTTTCCATCTCCGCTTATCACATATAGTCGTTTGGCATCAAAATTTTTCCGAAATTCCGAGATGAAGCCCATTGCAATAGGTAGATTTTTATATGAAATCTACCTAAAAAACGGAACGACGTGACTTGATTCGTACTCGAAACTTTTTGGTTGACAGCTCATGTTATTGGCCATTCATTACGTTATCTATATTCTATACTACTAACCGTAATTTTGGGTATTTATAAAGAAATCATTAAAATTAATAAACTTCAAGGTCGTGTTGTCAAAATTATAATGATTTCTTATGAACTTTAATGTTTTTAAGACGTTCGGTAAAGTAGATTTTTCCTGAATTATTTGCCGTGACTCATTTCTCAAAAATGCCAATGAAATTGAAATTTAGTCGTTTTTCGCAGAAATATTATTTTTTGTTTTGCTTTATTTTCTTCTAAAAAAATTAAATTACGAAAAAACAAATCTTGAAAAACAAATATTACTTGAATTTCAACACCACAATCTGGCAAAATTTACTCAAATGCGATAGCAGAGTAAATTGAAATTTTTGAGTCAATTTGCAGATTCAATTTCAATTTCATTGATAATGGGCCACGGCAATTATTATTTTAAATACAATTATTATTTTTAAACAGATTTATTAGTACTTACACAATTTTAATTTATTCTTGTAAAAAACTTATTATTTTGTAGTTAAAAATAATAATAATTAAATGATACACAACACAATTCAAAAAAAAAAAAAAATTCACAAAATAGAAAGAGCTATGCGTTAAACTTCAAAACTGTATCATTACATGCGTTTCTTTGGAACGAAATAGCTGCTCAAAGCAGCTTTTGAGTAGATCACCAATGGAACGCCGAAAATTTGAAAAATTTTCAAATATAGCCACACAATTTTATTACTCTCAAAATTTTTTATTTTGGGCTGATGTTTAGATCTGACTGGTCTATTTTATTATTAGAAATACCAAAAAAAGTTTATAAACGATCTAAATAAAATCGAAAAATAAACTGCTTTTCAACTACACAACTTGTTCGAGGTAGAGTAGATCAAAGCAAATTTGAGTAAGTTTGAATTTCAATGGAACGCGCCTATTATAACAAAAAGTTGACACCAACAGTTTTTTCGGGGCCTACGCTGATGATTTAAAAGTCCATGATGAAGTTGTGTCACTTACGTTAAATGTGTTTACGAATTACATTTAACATTCAATTCGCAATTAAAATATATTAAATCTTTTAATTGAGATAAAAACTATCCTATCGAGTATATATTAAGCGTAATATATAAAATATTATTCTTAAGTCGCTCAAACATGAAAATTGTCAAAATTTTCCATACAAACTTGTATGAAAAATTTAACCTATTTTCGTATTTCTTTTACGGACAGAAGAAAATAAAATACTTTATATATTATGCTCAATATTGTCAGTAATCGTCAGTAATAGTTCATAAAGAAACTTAAATTATTTCATTGTAGCAAAATGAGAAATTTCATAGATAATTTTTAAAATTATTCAAGTTGTATTTTGTATGAAATTCCATATAAATTTTATTGAATTTCGTTTCTTTTCCCCCTTTTGCAGTGCCATTGCAGCAAACACCGGAACAAAATAATCGCTCAATAACATATTTGATAGTGTATATGGGCCCTACTGGGATGGTTAAAAAGTCGATAAAGCAGGTTTGACAGTAAATTAATTAATTTACGCGCCATCTGAAAGTTTGCTTATGAACTATCCATATTTAACATTTAATTCGTAATTAAAAAATATTTAGGCGTTCAATCAAAATAAAAACTATCCTATTTCTCAAGTTGGACCATTATACACACACTGAGCACAATTTTATTAAGATTGGTTACGTTGTTGCGGAGTTTATCGCAGACAAACATCGTGACATGTGATTTTTATATATATAAGACTAGCGGGACCCGGCGTGCTTTGCTACGCCTATAAATAAAGTTTGTGTGTATAGATTTTGTTGACGTAGTAGCAATAATTTCAAAGAGTTGTAATGAGAAATGATCTATTTTTTTTTAAATATGAATGTTAAAGGATCAGCACTCTAGTTGAACAGTAAAATATAACAAAAATAGTATTATATATACAATAAAGGATATATAAAAAAATACGCGATCTATTTGATTTGAGTTTTTGAGTTTTCAGGTGTGTCTCTATATATAGAACATTAGAACATACGGAACAAAAATGGATTCACAAATTTTCACAGTGCTCATGCGGTTTGATATACACTTTCTTTACCTATGGTAGGTTACTAAAAACGTTGCAAAAAATGTTGATCGTAATGTCATTTTATGGTCAGCAAGGGCAGTAAGAATAGCGACAATATATTCGATGAAGGTATAGAAGAAGTGATGCAAAAAAGGAATAGAAGAGGTGATGCCAAAAAAATCAAAATTATTTGGATGTTTTTGTATAAGAATTCATAGGATGAGAAATATTTCTATTTAGTCAACATACTAAGTCATTTTAAAGTCATTATTGATTGTTGCAAATCAATGCGAAGCTAATATCTTACACACGGTCAATATATTGGCATATATGTGGTCACCTAACTTAGCCTCGCCATTTTTAAGAAAATTAAAAGCAATGATTGTGCTGTATTGTGCTACAGTTGTGCTGGATGTGCTACTCAGAAAGAATGTCATATCACCAATGGAAAAAAGTTGGCACGCTGAAATAATTTTTCGAGCAGAAGTTAGCCCCGCCATTTTGAAAAATCTGAAAAACAAAGGTTGTCCTGTATTGTCTTCGAGTTGTGCTGGTTGTGCTATTTAGAAAAAAATTTCATATCCCTAGCGGAAAAATTTTATAACACTAAAATCATTTTTTCGAGTAAAAGTTAGCCCCGCCATTTTGGAAAAAAAGAAAAACAAAGGGTCTGCTGTTCGGTGTTAGAGTTGTGCTAGTTGTGCTATTCAAGAACAAATTTGTACCACCAACAGAATAATTTAAACACGCTAAAACGATTTTTCGAGTTGAAGTTAGCCCCGCCATTTTGAAAAAAATTAAAAGCATAGGTTGTGCTGTATTGTGCTAGGGTTGTGCTGGTTGTGCTACTAAGAAATAGTTCCATATTATCAATGAAAAAAAGTTGGCACGCTAAAATGACTTTTCGAGCAGAAGTTAGCCCCGCCATTTTGAAAAAAATGAAAACCAAAGGTTGTGCTGTATAGTACTCGAGTTGTGCTGGTTGTGCTACTTAGACAAAAATTTCGTAACCCTAACAGAACTTTTTTACAAAGTTAGCATCATTTTTTTCGAATAGAAGTTAGCCCCGCCATTTTGGAAGAAATCAAAAACAAAAGAAGTGCTGTATTGTGTTATAGTTGTGCTGGTTGTGCTACTGAAAAAATACCGTATCACCAACAGAATAATTTAAACCACGCTAAAACCATTTTTCGAATGAAAGTTAGCCCCGCCATTTTGTAAAAACCAAAGAAGAAAGGCTGTGCTGTATTGTGCTACAGTTGTGCTGGATGTGCCACTCAAAAAGAATCCCATATCAACAATGAATAAAAGTTGGCACGCTAAAACGATTTTTCGAGCACAAAGATATTTTCGAGCAGAAAGCATTCGAGCAGAAGATTGAGCAGAAGATTAAGCAGAAGTTAGCCCCGCCATTTTGAAAAAAATGAAAAACAAAGGTTGTTATGTATTGTACTCTAGTTGTGCTGGTTGTGCTACTCAGAAAGAATTGCATTTAAGCAATGAATAAAATTTGGCAGACTAAACCGATTTTTCGAGCAGAAGTTAGCCCCGCCACTTTGGAAAAATAAAAAACAAAGGTTGTACTGTATTGTGCCTGAGTTGTGCTGGTTGTGCTACTCAGACAAAAATTTCGTATTCCTAACAGAAAAATTTTATAACGCTAACATCATATCTTCAAATAGAAGTTAACCCCGCCATTTTGGAAAAAAAAACACTAAATTGAGTGTTGTATTGTGTTAAAGTTGTGCGAGTTGTGCTACTCCAAAACAAATTCGTAACCCACCAACGGAAAAATTTACAATTTTTTTTAATATCATATATTTTTGTGATTCCCTTATTTTATATATACAAAACAGGCAAGATTCATTTATGCTATCGGACACCAGGTGTCACTTACATTATTAGTACTTATAAATTAATGATTACACTGATTCCTACAAGAATAAATGATGCTAGCGTAAAAATATTTTTCATTGGGTATATATAATCTATCTCTAAGCAGCCAGCTCAAACAAAATTTCATACCACTACATACACAAAATTTTTGTTTTTCAATTTTTCGAAAACGACTGGGCTAACTTCTAATCAAAAAATTGTTCTTGCGTACCAAATTTTTGCATTGGTAGTATGGAATTTTTTTTGAGTAGCACAACTAGCACAACAATAGAACAATACAACACAGCCTTTGTTTTTTGTTTTTTTTGCCAAATGGCGGAGCTAACTTCTGCTCGAATAATCGTTTTAGCCTGTCACCATTTATTCATTAGTGATATGGAATTTTTCTTGAGTAGCACATCTAGCACAACTATGGTACAATACAGCACAACATCCTTTTTTTATGTTTTGTTAAATGGCGGGGCTAACTTCTACTTGAAAAATCGTTTTAGCGTGTTTAAATTTTTCCGTTGGTGGGTTACGAATTCGTTTTGGAGTAGCACAACTCGCACAACTTTAACACAATACAGCACTCAATTTAGTGTTTTTTTCCAAAATGGCGGGGCTAACTTCTATTTGAAGAAATGATGTTAACGTTATAAAATTTTTCGTTTAGGAATACGAAATTTTTGTCGGAGTAGCACAACCAGCACAACTCAGGCACAATACAGTACAACCTTTGTTTTTTATTTTTTTAAAGTGGCGAGGCTAACTTCTGCTCCAAAAATCGGTTTAGTCTGCTAACTTTTATTCATTGCTTAAATGCAATTCTTTCTGAGTAGCACAACCAGCACAACTAGAGTACAATACATAACAACCTTTGTTTTTCCTTTTTTCAAAATGGCGGGGCTAACTTCTGCTGAATCTTCTGCTCAATCTTCTGCTCGAATGCTTTCTGCTCGAAAATATCCTTGTGCTCGAAAAATCGTTTTAGCGTGCCAACTTTTATTCATTGTTGATATGGGATTCTTTTTGAGTGGCACATCCAGCGCAACTGTAGCACAATACAGCACAGCCTTTCTTCTTTGATTTTTACAAAATGGCGGGGCTAACTTTCATTCGAAAAATGGTTTTAGCGTGGTTTAAATTATTCTGTTGGTGATACGGTATTTTTTCAGTAGCACAACCAGCACAACTATAACACAATACAGCATTTCTTTTGTTTTTGATTTCTTCCAAAATGGCGGGGCTAACTTCTATTCGAAAAAAATGATGCTAACTTTGTAAAAAAGTTCTGTTAGGGTTACGAAATTTTTGTCTAAGTAGCACAACCAGCACAACTCGAGTACTATACAGCACAACCTTTGGTTTTCATTTTTTTCAAAATGGCGGGGCTAACTTCTGCTCGAAAAGTAATTTTAGCGTGCCAACTTTTTTTCATTGATAATATGGAACTATTTCTGAGTAGCACAACCAGCACAACCCTAGCACAATACAGCACAACCTTTGCTTTTAATTTTTTTCAAAATGGCGGGGCTAACTTCAACTCGAAAAATCGTTTTAGCGTGTTTAAAATATTTTGTTGGTGGTACAAATTTGTTCTTGAATAGCACAACTAGCACAACTCTAACACCGTACAGCAGATCCTTTGTTTTTCTTTTTTTCCAAAATGGCGGGGCTAACTTTTACTCGAAAAAATGATTTTAGTGTTATAAAATTTTTCCACTAGGGATATGAAATTTTTTTCTAAATAGCACAACCAGCACAACTCGAGGACAATACAGAACAACCTTTGTTTTTCAGATTTTTCAAAATGGCGGGGCTAACTTCTGCTCGAAAAATTATTTCAGCGTGCCAACTTTTTTCTATTGGTGATGTGGCATTCTTTCTGAGTAGCACATCCAGCACAACTGTAGCACAATACAGCACAATCTTTGTTTTTAATTTTCTTAAAAATGGCGGGGCTAAGTTAGGTGACATCATATATGTTCCATATATAGACAACATTAATGGAATATTAATTTTTGGGCGATTTTGTGAGCAATTATTGCTCAAAGTAATTATTGAAAGTATTATTCCCGATAATAAGTAATTATTGTCGGGATTGAACTCACACTCATCAGAGACATCATAGTTCAAAGCCATCTTACAGACTCAGCCACAGTGGATGAAACAACAATGAAACATCTTTTAATTTTCATGTTCAGATAATTTCTAAATTGAAACTTCATTATCTCATATTTATTTAAATTGAATTCTTCATCTGTGATTATACAATTGTAAATTGTATTTGTTCCCGACACGAAACACACAAAAACTGTGTTAAAGAAGTTTTTTTGAGCGAAAATAAAAAACGCTTTAAAATTGCAAAATTCATGTGAATTAAAATAATTACTTTAAGCTTAATCACTCTAAAAATCTCTCAAAACTTTATTTATTTTACACAAAAGGTGAAGTGGAGTTTTTTTCTGAGAAACTTCAAACCATACCTTTGAATTGAAAAAATTCCAATTACTTCTTTACTTACTTGAGTTTAATTGATCTCAAAAATTTCAAAATTAATTTAAATTCCCTTAATGTAGTCTAATGTTAATTCATGTAGGACTACAAATTGACCAAGTGTCAGCCATTGATTTCACATTGATTGAAAACAATCAATAATGACTATACAATCGTGACTTAGGATGTTAATTAGAATAGAAATGTTCGCCATTCTATGAATTCACACAAAAGTATTGTCTAGAAATTTAATGCAACAAATCCTATATAAAAATAAAATACTTTTTTTCAAATTTGTAGGAACAAAGCTAAATTGGGCTACCAATTATGCTTATAGTGCTAGAAGCATATACCAAGATCATGTAAAACATGGTTTTGCTGAAGGATTAAACCCGGCATATTTAATAGTTATATGGAAGCTCCTTTCTTCAAGCAAACGAAAAAGTTCATTTTTTAAAAAAATAAAAAATTTGCGTCCATCAACACCTTAGAAAGCATGTTGTTGTGGACCCTATTCTTCAAAGGCTGTCATGAGCTGTTGTTGCTCACATTGTAATTCGTACTATCCAACACATTTTATTATAAAAGAAATAGCGCGTCATCGTCAAAGAATATTCTATAACTAAGACTAAGGGTGCTATCGTTGATTGAAAAAAGTTCATCCGCCAACTTCCCTAAGATATCACTTTGGCTAGTGATATCTCACTGCTATTGCCAATTTTGGTTTACGATAACTTAAGCTAACTCATTTGCAAATAGCAGGAATCTAAGGACGCGGGGTTGTCACACCCATAGATCAAAAATTTTAAATTTTACAAATCTTCCTGCGGGAGTATATATATATTTAATTCGTTATTGAATTCTTTAATTATTACTATAAAAACATTGATCAAAGCAAACCACGCGCATAAACTGATATTTAAACAAAAAACCAATTAAAATAATTATCGCCAACCAGCAATGAAAAAATATTACACGACAATTTGAAAAAGCAAATCGTAGTGTATTTGCACAAACTTCAACGTTAAAAACAACGTTTCAAATACAAATACGGCACCATCTATTGGCTAACCCAAATTTATGAGGCGTATATCACACTATCAAATATATCGGTCAATAAAAAAAATATGGCAGGAAATTGGAGAGTGCAAACGTTGTAAAATAAACTTCGCTACCTAGTTTTTCATTCAGTTTTGATGAAAATCTTTTTTACCTCTAATCGTTATATTTCAATTTAAATACAATACATTACATTTAAATACAAATAAGAGCATTTTTCAATTTGATATTGATTTTTGTAAATTAATATTGAAGATCAATGAAAAATTTAAAATAATAAATAAATAAATTTAAATTATTGTTTTCTTTAATTTTTACTCTTATTTTTATTCAAACTTTATAAAAACCAATACAATAAATTTTTTACAGGTGTCGATACTTTTTAAAACTTCTATAATTAATATGTAACCTCCACAATAGTTATTTAAGTATTAAGGGCAGTAAGAGTGTTTTACCGATTGAGGATATATGTTTTGAGATCGAGACGAAGTCGAGATCACTAATATATCCGAAATCAGTAATACTCTTAATGCCCAAAATGCTTATTACATTTTTTACGATTAATAAAAATTCAATTAAAATTATTTCAATAATAAAATTCATTCACAAAATTCGAGTTTGAATGTTTTTAAGAAAAATTCTTAAAATGTCATTTCAAAATAGTAAGCTTTGCGTTTCATCATAATTCTATAGGTTTTTTTGTTGCAAAACTTAATTCCATCGAATATATTTTCAAAATTAATTGCTTTTAAATCTTTTAATTGCAATATTTTTAAATGAATGTTATTTAAATTTGAAGCTAGTGAATAGACGTACACAATTGTTTAACTAATAATCGTTTTTATTCACACCCTGAGGTCTCCCTTACTGGCAAGTAAGGTAAGGTTTGTAAACGAAACTTACTATGTTTATTTACGAATCAGCAAACATGCAAAATCGCCTGATCGTGCAAAAAATTATCAATAACCTTTGGTAACGTATTTGACTTAGCATAATATACTTTTCGTTTACTATCAAATATAACAAAACTTTCTTTACTAAAACATATTTGATAGTCTAATAATGGCCTTATACGAAGTTGAAGTTTACTATCTATTGAATAAATTGATTTACGCTGCCATCTGAAAGTTAGCATATAAACCATTCATATTTAACATTTAATTCGCAATTAAAAAATATCTAGGCATTTAATCAAGATAATAACTATCCTATCTCTCAAGCTGGACCATCATACACACATTGTACAAAATTTCATTAAGATTGGTGACGTTGTTGCGGAGTTTATCGCGGACAAACATCGTGACACGTGATTTTTATATATATAAGATAAGATAAGAAGATAAGATAAGATATATATATATATATTAGGGTGCTCCTTAATTTTCAATTTCAAAATATTTTTGGTCTCACCCCCTAAATCGGTGTGTATACATATAAAAATGAACTGCAAGAAATTTTAGGTCAATCAAATAAAGCTAACCCGTGCCGACTTGAAGTTGAACTTTGGTTCCATATGAAATCATCGAAAAAAAGAAAAATTCTTGCTGCACTGTTTTAGATTTTACTCAAACTTTGTGGAAATGTTCTTTAGGGTTCAAAAGATCAAAATCCACAAGGATTTAATTTTTGCACGCGCCACTTCCGGTCCACACAAAATAAAGCACTTGAAAAGTCGTATTTTTGTGTTTTGCGTTTTTAACTGTAAAACTTTTTCTATTAAAGATATTGATTCGATCAAGGTGGCATTATAGAGCTGAAAGATGGTAGTTATTAAAACAAAAATAAAAATTGATATTATTTATATTTTTGAAAAATGAGAGACTATTGCAAATACGTGTATTTTATTGATTTCTTGTGATTTTCAATTGACACCAGTGTCTGCACTGTTGAATATAAAAGTCTAAATATTCTTAAATATCAAAGTGCACATATTGTTATAGTATAAAAAATTAAACTAGACTCGTTCGGTCAACTCATAATGCAAAAACTCTTTACTTGAAATTTTGAAATTTCAGCAATTTGCATATTTCAGGCTACAATTTGGACGTGTTTGGTAAAAGACAAAAATTTGAAATTAGCAGGATATTCAGTTCTTACCTTCAACTTTAAAAAACTTTTAGGCTTGTTTTTTTATTTCCTCCTGACGCGGGTGTACAGTCGTTTAAAGAGAAGAAAACATTTGTTTCTTACAGCTTACAGCTTCTTACTTACGGATTACAGTTCCCTACATTTTAATTTTTGTTTTAGAAACAACCATCTTTCAGCTCTATAATGCCACCTTGATCGAATCAATATCTTTAATAGAAAAAGTTTTACAGCTAAAACCGCAAAACACAGACTTTTCAAGCGCTTTATTTTGTGTGGACCGGAAGTGGCGCGTGCGAAAATTAAATCCTTGTGGATTTTGATCTTTTGAACCCTAAAGAACATTTCCACAAAGTTTTGAGTAAAATCTAAAACAGTGCAGCAACAATTTTTCTTTTTTTTCGATGATTTCATATGGAGCCAAATTTCAACTTCAAGTCGGCACGGGATAACTTTATTTGATTGACCTAAAATTTGTTGCAGTTCATTTTTATATGTATACACACTGATTAAGGGGGTGAGACCAAAAATATATCATAATTTTTTTTTTCCCATATAGCTAAGGAACACCCTAATGATATATATTATATATATATATATATATATATATATATATATATATATATATATATATAATATATATATATATATATATATATATATATATATATATATATATATATATATATAATATATATATATATATATATATATATATATATATATTATATATATATATATATATATATATATATATATATAATATATATATATATATATATATATATATATATATATATATATATATATATATATATATATATATATATAATATATATATATATATTTATATATATATACTATATATATATATATATATATATATATATATATATATATATATATATTATATATATATATATATATATATATATATATATATATATATATATATATATATATATATGTATATATACTATATATATATATATATATATATATATATATATATATATATATATAGTATATATATATATATATATATATATATTAGGGTGGGGCGATTTAAAAATCTTCATGGGCCCCTCGCGATTCTGATACCTGGGAGTTGTACTGAGCAAAAAAGTCCACTACACCATATGTCTACGGTGAAAATCGAGCTTGCGAATTTTTGTTTGAAGTTTTTTTGTCGCAATTTATGTTTTGTGAAAGCTTGCAAATTTTCTTAGGCTCATATCTCGTAAGCCATTTGGAATTTTACTATGAACAAGATAAGTAAATTGTAGTTCTTGACCTCAGCTACTGTATAAACAAACCGAAAAAAATCACATCTTCATGACTAAAAACACGAAAATGCCAAAAAATCTAGATTTTCTGAATAAATCGTAAAACAGACCATATGTTAAATTTTTTGACACCATTTCTGGGTAAACACTGTATTTGAGGTTAAGTTTTCAGACTCTCATATCAGGGGTCCCTGAAGCGAACATCATAGCCGTCAACTTCAATGGAAGTCCCTGAAGCGAACATCAATTGCATAACCGCCAACTTCAATAGAATTTGATTAAAATATATTGTTTTTGCACTTTTTTTACTTTTATAATAAATATTATAAATTATAATTATTATAATTATAATATAATAAATATTATAAATTTTACAATAATATAATAAATTTTATAATTAGTGTTTCAAGAAAATATTACAAAATCACAAATTCATATTTTCAAAATTCCAAAAATATTGTAAAAATTAAATAAAATCAAACTTTTTTGAAAATTCTAAAAATATTCCAAAAATTATTACAAAATCAAAGATTAAAACTTTTTTCAAAAATTCTAAAAATATTGCAAAAATTGCAACAAAATCAAAAACACAAGCTTTTTTCAATATCCCAAAATTATTTCAAAAATTGTAATAAAATCAAATATTTAAACTTTTTCTAAAATCTAATAATATCTTCTTGCAAGTTCAAAAATTCAAACTTTTTCCAAAATTCTAAAAATATTACAAAAATTAAAACAATATCAAAAGAATTGTAGCTTTTTTCAAAATTCCAAAAATTATAATAAGATAAAAAATTTAAAATTCTAAAAATATATGTATAAAATTCACATATTCAAAAATTCTTTTTTTTTTTCAAAAAATATTGCAAAAATTAGAACAAAATCAAAAATTAAAACTTTTTTCAAATTCTAAACAATTTTGCAAAAAGTATTACAAAATCAAAAGTACAAACTTTTTTCAAAATTCCAAAAATATTTGTAAAAAACTATGTTAGCCTCTCTGGTGTATTTAGCGGACTGTAGTGGTATATTTCGATGATATATGACGGCCAGAGAGACGAACAAGAATGACTTTGAAAGACACCAATACGTAGTTTCGTGCAGCAAAAAGTTGATACGATGATTATGTTGTAAATCAGCAATGATAGAAAGCGATGATTGTAGCCGATGATAAGATGTATATAATTCCATCAATACAGCCAGTCAATGCAGCCGTTAATAAATCGATGAGTTGTTGATAGACGTACATAATCCAATGAGTACAGCTAGTTAATATAGCCGTTAATAGAATCGATGAGTTAATAAGCAGATATATATAATTCCATCAATACAGCCAGTCAATGCAGCCGTTAATAAGATCGATGAGTTGTTGATAGACGTATATAATCCAATGAGTACAGCTAGTTAATATAGCCGTTAATAGAATCGATGAGTTAATAAGCAAATATATATAATTCCATCAATACAGCCAGTCAATGCAGTAGTTAATAAGATCGATGAGTTGTTGATAGACGTATATAATCCAATGAGTACAGCTAGTTAATATAGCCGTTAATAGAATCCATGAGTTAATAAGCAGATATATATAATTCCATCAATACAGCCAGTCAATGCAGCCGTTAATAAGATCGATGAGTTGTTGATAGACATATATAATCCAATGAGTACAGCTAGTTAATATAGCCGTTAATAGAATCGATGAGTTAATAAGCAGATATATATAATTCCATCAATACAGCCACTCAATATAACCATTATTAGAAGCTATTAATTGCGTGATGTGAGTATAAAATTGATCAGTGCAGCTAGTCGCATCTGAAAAAACAACACATTAATAAAATTTTTCATACAATGCTTCGACAATCAGCACGGAACGATCACTTAAATTGATCCAGAAACACCCTGTCAAACTATTGAAAAAACCTGGCGTGATTCATGGATGAGAACAATCAAACCCACGTTCTAAATACAAATTTTGATTTTAGGTTTTGACTTAAAAAACCTTACACTGAACACACAATTGAAAACAATGATAATGAACTCGACTAACTATTTTTATTAATATAATTGTAAACTAAAACAAACAAATGTTGAACACATAGCTTCGAGAACAATTAAAATGTGAAAAAGAAACGTTTTACAAAAACTTTGACATATATAGCCAAAACACACCATTCTCTGAAAAATCAGCAGTGCTCCATACCGTAGACAACATGAACTATAATTTGCTCAATGTGATATCGAGCAAATGAATACTGGTTTTAGTTTTTAGTGTTACCCAATCTGATGGATAATCAGATTAACAGATTTTCAAAATTGAATAAGAAAACAAATCGAATAAGTATTAAGTAGAGAAATATGTAAATATACATATATTTTAACATAATTTGAATAGCGAAATATTGCTGTCGTTTTCAGAGAATGCTGAGAATGTAAGATAATTAGTTGACTAACCTACGTTAAATCAAATTAAACAAGGTGAATCAATTAAAATAATTATTTATGCCTAATTATAATTAATTTGTTTTGATTTTTAGATAATTTTTAACGGACGCGTAACATTACTCTAAACTGAAATGTGGGTTGACAATGGAGAAGGCAGCCACTTGGTGAAATTTTTTGAATAACAAAACTGTTATTATCTATTTGTAGGATACCTCGTCCAGTGTCAACATCCTCCCACCTTCAAAGATGATTTTAGTAACAATTCAAATTACGACGTTTATATTTTTTTTTGATTCAATATAATTCAAAGAACTCCTTAGACTAAGATTACTAGGAACTAATCTAATATAATTTAACTTAATATGCTACTGAATCTAATAATATGATCGTACAGATCACAATCAGGATGATTAATTAAAGTTACAAACATAGTCATTCAATTTACCGATTCACACCACTTAATGTATGTGACCAATCGATGAAAAATAAATTATCAATGACAAATTTTTAAACTTGATTTTGCGTTTTTACTAACCAATTAAAAGTGAGTAATTAATATTTTTGAGACAAGAGCAACCAACCAATGATCTATGACCTTAATGGGTCTCGATTATCCTGGTCAGTAGACCAATCAATAAATCACAACATGATATAACGACGAAATTTATTAATGGATGAGCTATGCGAGATCGAAGCAAGCATCTATGACTCCAGTAGTGTTAGCAGACCTTGGACTTAAGGCTTGAGCTATCAAAATTTTAAATAGATACGACTGGATATAGATGCGACGGAGAGCCGACATTGAAGATCTGGATCATAACATATAACATATGAGGAGATAAATCTGGAGATACATGACAACCGACGAGCTAAATCAGAAAATACTAACGCGACAAGGTAGGTAGATCCGTATGTGCGAAGCAACCGAAGAAATGGATCATAAAGGGTACCAAACGAAGACGTAGATCCGATGTGCGAAGCAACCGAAGAAATGGATCATAAAGGGTATCAAACGAAGAGGAAGATCCGATGTGCGAAGCAACCGAAGAAATGGATCATAAAGGGTATCAAACGAAGAGGAAGATCCGATGTGCGAAGCAACCGAAGAAATGGATCATAAAGGGTACCAAACGAAGACGTAGATCCGATGTGCGAAGCAACCGAAGAAGTGGATCATAAAGTAGTGATGAACTAATGGCGAAGTACCTTACCAATGTTGTTTCGACGGTTATAAGCCTGTATGATGTCTCATCATGAGGACACATACATACGCATAAGCCCAGGTGTGACATAATTGACTTCCTTATCACAAACTGTAGTATAAGATGTCACCTGTATATGATACGAGACACTATGATGGTTGGATGCGGGAACAAACCTAACGTAGATGCGGCCTGCTTTGTTAGCAGACACACTTGAGTGAACGCACCACCATGCGTTAACATAGCTTGAGAAACTCAAGACATAAGTTTAAGTATGCTTCGGATAGGAATTATCTGAAACAACATTTTAGTTAATGCACTCTAAAAATAGAGGAATTTACATAGCTTTGGAAAATCATCCTTATTTAGTTTAAGGGGAGTGGTATTGTTTTCTCTACCCTTCAGTGACGCGATTTTCGAACGAAAATCGATTGTACATAGCTTAAAGAAAACTCAAAGATTTAAGTTTAAGTTCTTTCATTATGGAATTACATGATTGCAATTGTCGAGCAATGATATTAGTTGGCATTGTCTATTGGCAAAACACTTATTTTATTCACAGCTCCTTTCAGTTCGGATAATGCTGTCTTAACGGTGACCACACGAATAACTCCATCAGAACCAGGATGTACAGCAATTATTCGGCCCATGTGCCATTTCATAGGCGGAGCATTGTCGTCATGAAGGATCACCAATTGCCCAATTTCAAATTTACAAATTCCCTTGTTCCACTTCTGTCGAGTTTGGAGTTCCGACAAATATTCCAAGTGCCAGCGGTCCCAGAACGATTGCATCAGTTGCTGTGTTCTCTGAAATTTAGATAAGCGATTGCTGGCGGTGTCGAGAAATGAAGACTCAGGTAATGCGGTCAGTGGAGCGCCTATGAGAAAATGTCCTGGTGTCAACGGTTGAAGATCCGAGGGGTCACTCGACATTGGCGTCAACGGCCGCGAATTAAGGCAGGCTTCGATTTGGACTGTGAGCGTGAGGAATTGTTCAATGTTGAGTGATGATACACCAATCACGCGAATCAAGTGATGCTTAGTTCGTTTCACAGCAGCCTCCCACAAGCCACCAAAATGAGGAGACCGTGGAGGGATGGTTTTCCATTCGATGTGTTGATCCGTGCAAAAATGATGTGTGGTTTCTTGAAAGGATGTTGATGTGAACAGTTTTCTCAGTTCTTGAAGTTGAGTGCGAGCGCCAATGAAATTTGTTGCGTTATCAGAATAGATTCGACTACATATCCCACGACAAGACACAAAACGGCGGAGACAGGCAATAAAGGCTTCGGTGGTGGTATCCAGAACCATCTCCAAGTGCACCGCCTTGGTGGCAAAACATACAAACAAACAAATGTAGCATTTGACCCTGATTTTAGACCGGACCGATTGTTGTAACAGGAAGGGACCGCAAAAATCAATTCCTGCATTAGTAAAGGCTCGATCGGATCTTGTCACTCGATCAATGGGTAGGTCGCCCATTATTTGATTTCGCAAACAGGGTTTAGCACGACTACACCGAATACAATCGTGAACGACGGATCTGCACAAATCTCGACCACCGATGATCCAATAAGTAAGTCGAAGGTTACAAAGAAGCGCTTGAGGTCCCGCATGAAGCAGTCTAAGATGTTCATGTCGAACAAGTAGCAAGCTTAACATATGGTGTTTTGGAAGTAGGATTGGATGCTTGTGATCGTTTGCAATCGATGCATTAGATAGATGGCCTCCCACACGTAAAACTCCGAGGTCGTCTAGAATGACAGCAAGGGGTAACAATGAACTTTTTGTTGAAACTTGTTTTGTTTTCTGGAGCGCTTGGATGTCAGCAGAGTAGACTTTGAGTTGAACGAGCTTGATTAAGCAGGTTATTGCCCCCTGAGTTTCTTTGGGGTGGAGATGAATAGAACGTGAGGCATTACGAATCTCTAAGTGTCGAGCATTATTGAAAAACCGAAAAATATAGGCCACCACCCGAATTAACTTTGTGAGGGACTGGAAGCGACAAAAAATGTCTTCGTCAAGTTGCATTGATTGGGTGACCATAGCAGTGGAAATTGGGCGACGTTCAAGATCCGTCAATAACGGTCCACAGGCAGGACTTATGGATGACCAGAGTGATGAGTCTATTTTCAAAAATTCGGGCCCATTCCACCAAAGTGAGGCTGATTTAAACTGTGAAGGCATCAATCCTCTGGACACAATGTCCGCAGGGTTCTCTTTCGTGTTAACATATCGCCAACTGTCAGAGTCTGTTAACTCCTGAATCTTAGTTAAGCGGTTCGCCACAAAGGCAGTGTACTTATGTGGTTCAGACTGAATTCGGAACAATGTGATAGTGGAGTCTCTCCACAAGTGTACTGAATCGAATTTTATTCCTATAACTGGTAGTATCTTCGTTACCAATTCAGCCAATAGTACAGCAGCACATAATTTCAATCTTGGAATTGTCTCCTTTTTCAAAGGTGCCACTCTTGATTTAGCACACAGCAGGCTGACCATGATTTGGTTAGATGAGGTGAGCGAGCGTACATAAATTACACATCCATATGCCTTCTCCGACGCATCGCAGAAACCATGTAACTGAATATTTCTCTGGCTCAATGGCAATACGTGTCGAGGGACAGATATATGGTGAAGCAAATGTAATTCTTCCTTAAATAAGTTCCATAACTGGATTATGGTAAGTGGTAGATCATCATCCCACCGAATGGTGTGATGAGTCCAAATCATCTGCATTAACAGTTTAGCAGTGACAATTATTGGGGAACACGTACCCAGTGGATCGAATAGCTGGCAGATTTCAGACAGGATGACTCTTTTAGTACACGTTGATGACAGTGGCAGTTTGTCTAGAAGAGTTTCAAATGTATCCATGCCATTATTCCACAATAAGCCCAACAATAGAACAATGGATGAATTAGATTGTTCATCGGATGCCAATTGATGAGCGTTAGAAAAGAATTTCCGCAGCTCAAAACCACCTCGACTCAATAAATTGATCAAGTCGGATTTTAGTTTCTGTGCTGAATCAACAGAATCAGACCCAGTCAACACATCATCAACATAGAAATCATTTTGCAAAGTATGTGCGGCTGAAGGGTAACTGCAACACTCATCAATGGCCAACTGTTTCTACGTTCGTGTCGCCAAAAAAGATGCACAAGCTGTTCCATATGTGATAGTCTGCAAGTTATAAGATTGAATAGGTTCAGAGGGATGGTTACGCCATAGGATGCGCTGGAAATCCGTCTGATCGGTTCGTACAAAGATTTGTCTATACATTTTTGCGATATCCCCAATAAACGCCACATTGTGAATTCTGAACCGAAGAAGTATAGAGACCAAATCCTGCTGGATAGTGGGGCCCACAAGTAAACAGTCATTCAACGACAAATGTGATGACGTTTTCGCTGACCCGTTGAAAACAACACGCAATTTAGTGGTGGTGCTCTGCTCCTTAAACACGCAGTGATGAGGAAGATAGAACACACTTGAAGCAGACAATGAAGTTGAAAGAGTCATATGACCCAATGCTCTATATTCTTCCATAAAGGTACGATATTGTAAATAAGTATCTTCGTTATTATTGAGTCGCTTTTCAAGAGCTAGGAACTGACGTTGGGCCGAAAATCGTGAATGACCAAGTTCGGTAATATTGGATTTCGTTGGCAGAGCCACTACGTATCTTCCATTTTCCAGTCGAGTGACATTTGACTGATAATGTTCCTCGCACATCGTAGCGTCATGAGACCAGATGGGTTTTATGGGAAGACTCTCTAACTCCCAGAATAGCTTAATCTGGGACTCAAGTGATTCAACATTGCAAAGAGCCATTCTGGCTTGTTGTTTACCGGAACTATGATTGCTAGGTGTTGATTTACCGCATATAATGTATCCCAGTTTTGTTTCTTGTAGAGGTGGCAGTTGCTGGTCAATAATTAATGTTGCGCCTGTAAATAGTTGGTGATACATCTCGGCTCCTAAGAGAAGGTCAATACGACCAGGAGTAGTAAAAAATGGGTTAGCCAATTGGACACCATGTGGCAGATGAAAGGTTGACATTGCAAGTGGTGTTGACGGAAGTTGGCGTGTAATTCGAGGTATTACGTAGAATTTCAACGTGACATTGAAATCCGAAACTAAAGATGAAATGGTAAGATACGTTTTATGAGTTAAAGTGGATTCGGAAGCTCCAATACCGGAAATGATCTTATTTGTCTTACATTTGTGAACGTTCAACAAGTGACATGTTTGTGACGTAACGAAATTCATGGAGGACCCACTGTCGAGCAGAACTCTACAAATTTGCGTTCGATTACCTACAGATACCTGTACACGAGCTGTGCCAAGCAAAATGATCGACTTTGGCTTATCACTTGATTGTAAAGATGGTGTCGATGCCATGGCAGTCCCAGAGCATGTTGCTTCATTCGGACTTTCTTCAATGTTCAAATCGGTTGGTACGCCAGAGCTAGATTCGATCACAACTTGGCCTTCTGACACTGGATGTGAATTGTTCCATGACGCATTAGGAGTAGGAGGTGGAAAATGTAGCAAGGCATGATGCAGAGCACATTTGCTACATGGTGGTTGGTTGCACTCACTGACGAAATGTTGACCCAATAAACAATTTCCGCAGATTCGCTTCTCCTTGACAAAGTGAAACCTCAGTCTAGGACTCAGTTTGTTACTAGTGAACACGGGACATTGAACAAGTGTATGTGCTCCACGGCAGTACGCACAGACACCATTGGAAACGATTGATGGAGGTACCATTGAAGAGTTCAACACTGATCTTCTCTGGGATCGCGGATTACGACCACCTGAGAGTGGCTTAGCCAGCGACATGGCTTGTAAAATTCTGATGCGATTCCGCAATAACTGAATCATCTCAACGAATGAAAGAGTTGAATTTAATTTAGAATTTTTGAGGACATATAAACGAGATCCGTTATCCAGTTTTTGAGTAATATGGTGTACTAACAACAAATCCCAAGATGATACATTAATTTTCAACGATTGCAAGGCATTATAATTTTTGAGGATTGTATCAACGAATGTTTCAAGTGATCGAGATGAATCTTCGTCAGGTGAACGAGCGTCATACAGTTCCTTTACATGGAAGCGCTGTATGTTAGTTTCATTGTTGTATTGATCACATAATGTTTTCCAAGCAAGTTCGTAATTGTTGGATGTCACTGGAAGACTTTCAATAAGTCTAAAAGCTGATCCTGACCGAATACTTGATATCAAATATAGGAACTTAACTGTTGATTCCAGCTGCTTGTCATGAATTAAATCCACGTAGACGTCTCGAAAAGCTAGCCAATTTGACTCCAACCCATTAAATGACGGTAATATAATTTCTGGGAGTCTTACTCCCACAGTGCCAGAGGCACCAGAATTCAACTCATGATGAGATGTGTTAAGCACTGATGTGGACAATGTAGAATCTTCAGTCCGTTTTATGTCATGAAGTTTGTCACGCAGAGTGGATTCCAGTAGTCCGTAATCATCTTCGAAGGCAAGTCGATCAGTACTTGAAGATTCATCAACTAACTCAAGTTGACATTGAACTGCGTCATATTTATCATATATGAGTTGAATACGGCGAAGCAATGACTCGAAGCTGCCTACTGACGCTGATGCGGCTATCTTGCCCTTAAATTGTGTCAACTGGCCCTTGAATGCAGCCCGTTGGCGCTTAAGAAGTTCGATGTCAAGCAGAGTTGTCATAATGATTTTTCAACTTCAAGAGTAGATCAAATGCAAACAAGAAGCCAGAAATTAGTCGCTCAGATAAGGTCCACCCCTTTGTAGTGACGAATTTGTGAGGACAGAACTCTAGATATCAGCAACCCACAGATCCAGATCAACAAATAAACAAGTGGACAATTTAAACCATCAGAAATTCAATCAGACAAAATTCCGGTTACTAGCACAAAATCAAGTCCAACAAAATAGCCAGTTTTAAAATGATGAGATCATATATTTTACCGCATAAGTAAGTAAGTTTGCAATTTAAAATTAATAATATCGAATATATTAAGCATAAATGAATATGAGTTTGCAAGCTAAAATTAATAATATCGAATATGTTAGGGATAAATGAATATGAGTTTGTAATTTAAAATTAATAATATCGAATATGTTAAGTATAAATGAATATAAATTTGCAATTACTAAGTAATAATATGGTACCTTAATTAAGTTCAATTGATGACATCAGGTTGGCAGCGCCCTCTAGATCCGGCTCGAAGGATCAAAATGTTAGCCTCTCTGGTGTATTTAGCGGACTGTAGTGGTATATTTCGATGATATATGACGGCCAGAGAGACGAACAAGAATGACTTTGAAAGACACCAATACGTAGTTTCGTGCAGCAAAAAGTTGATACGATGATTATGTTGTAAATCAGCAATGATAGAAAGCGATGATTGTAAACGATGATAAGATGTATATAATTCCATCAATACAGCCAGTTAATGCAGCCGTTAATAAATCGATGAGTTGTTGATAGACGTACATAATCCAATGAGTACAGCTAGTTAATATAGCCGTTAATAGAATCGATGAGTTAATAAGCAGATATATATAATTCCATCAATACAGCCAGTCAATGCAGCCGTTAATAAGATCGATGAGTTGTTGATAGACGTATATAATCCAATGAGTACAGCTAGTTAATATAGCCGTTAATAGAATCGATGAGTTAATAAGCAGATATATATAATTCCATCAATACAGCCACTCAATATAACCATTATTAGAAGCTATTAATTGCGTGATGTGAGTATAAAATTGATCAGTGCAGCTAGTCGCATCTGAAAAAACAACACATTAATAAAATTTTTCATACAATGCTTCGACAATCAGCACGGAACGATCACTTAAATTGATCCAGAAACACCCTGTCAAACTATTGAAAAAACCTGGCGTGATTCATGGATGAGAACAATCAAACCCACGTTCTAAATACAAATTTTGATTTTAGGTTTTGACTTAAAAAACCTTACACTGAACACACAATTGAAAACAATGATAATGAACTCGACTAACTATTTTTATTAATATAATTGTAAACTAAAACAAACAAATGTTGAACACATAGCTTCGAGAACAATTAAAATGTGAAAAAGAAACGTTTTACAAAAACTTTGACATATATAGCCAAAACACACCATTCTCTGAAAAATCAGCAGTGCTCCATACCGTAGACAACATGAACTATAATTTGCTCAATGTGATATCGAGCAAATGAATACTGGTTTTAGTTTTTAGTGTTACCCAATCTGATGGATAATCAGATTAACAGATTTTCAAAATTGAATAAGAAAACAAATCGAATAAGTATTAAGTAGAGAAATATGTAAATATACATATATTTTAACATAATTTGAATAGCGAAATATTGCTGTCGTTTTCAGAGAATGCTGAGAATGTAAGATAATTAGTTGACTAACCTACGTTAAATCAAATTAAACAAGGTGAATCAATTAAAATAATTATTTATGCCTAATTATAATTAATTTGTTTTGATTTTTAGATAATTTTTAACGGACGCGTAACATTACTCTAAACTGAAATGTGGGTTGACAATGGAGAAGGCAGCCACTTGGTGAAATTTTGTGAATAACAAAACTGTTATTATCTATTTGTAGGATACCTCGTCCAGTGTCAACAAACTATAACAAATAAAAAAATTTCCATGTCCAATTTCATTTACAATTACATTTACGTCATAAAAACAGGTACATTTTTTTTTTCCAAAAACTTGGGTAACAAAATAAATAAAAATCTTTCTTTTGACACACTTGACAACATTTTTTTGACAAACTTATAATGCCATGATTCTCTATAATAATAATAAATTTTCATGTCATACAAATTATTAATTTCATTTTGTTTCAAAAAAATGTGTAAAAACATAAATAAAAATCTTTCTTTTGACACACTTGACAGCATTTTTTTGACAAACTTATAATACTGCCATAATTCTCAATAATAATAATAAAATTTCATTTCAAACAAATAATTAATTTTACTTTTTTCCAAAAAATTGGACAAAAAATAAATAAAAATCTTTCTTTTGACACACTTGACAACATTCTTTTGACAAACTTATAATGCAATAATCTAGATTTTAGTCTCACATACCAATCCAATCACTTAAAATGAACGTTTTTTAAGCAAATTTCCTTGTTTTGACACAGTTGACGATTTTTTGACACACTTCCGGTACAGTTATCGAACACATCGTCCTTTCGGCTCTCACTCATTGAGTGAAACTATTTTTAGAAAAAAAAAAATTTGAAATCTGTCCAGCGGCTTTCTAGATTTCGTAGGTTGTGACGGCCGGCCGGCAGACAGGCATACACTTTTTTTTTTGCTTTTTTAGAATCAGTAGGTCCTCAAACGTCGAGAAATGCCAAAAACGTGGGGGTAAGAGTTTCAGTTTAGCTCATGAATGTAATACTTAGGTCTTTCAGACCGAAGTAAAATAACAAATTGAACGTTTTTGATGAGTTTAAATTATAAACAACTAAAAATGGTAATTTTTCAGTATTTTCGCGATAAATTTTCACTTTTGCAGGGCGAAAACTGCATGAAGAAATGTTCAGATGTGGTTAGTATATCATAGAAAATTGTTAAATATTTAATTGGCTACAATTGTTTGCTAGAATATTAGTTTTAATTTTCTGCGGTTTGGCTGCTATGGCCTCAAAACGGTAAAAAAACGTTGTAAAAAGTGGTAATTTTTTGGCATTTTCGTGTTTTTAGTCATGAAGATGTGATTTTTTTCGGTTTGTTTATTCAGCAAATTTGTAGCTGAGGTCAAGAACTACAATTTACTTATGTTATTCATCGTAAAATTTTAAATGGTTTACGAGATATGAGCCTAAGAAAATTTGCAAGTTTTCACAAAACATAAATTGCGACATAAAAACTTCAAACAAAAATTCGCAAGCTCGATTTTCACCGTAGACATATGGTCCAGTGGACTTTTTTGCTCAGTACAACTCCAGGTATCAGAATCGCGGGGGGCCCATGAAGATTTTTTCCCTTTTCGGGATATTATAATCGCGTGTTAACTAGCTTCATATCTACTCTCTAGCAGCCAATCGGCATAAACGTAGCCAATCGCAATAAACATTTTAAGAATCTTCCAACCTATTATCGAGATCCCGGATACCGACAATCTTCTGATCCGAACAAATCATCTAAAACTTTCCAACTGGCCACATGGCAATCTTGTCCAATCAAATCGAACATTTGATATAGAAATCTTCAACATAATCAGCAGACCTGATGACCTTCTGCTACACGACCTACTGGCCACTGGCATCTTCTGATTAAATTACACCAAACGTTCTAAAGATCTTCTGAATTAAATTCCAAAAAAAAAATTTTTTTTATCCTCTTCTGAATTTAACTCAATCATCATTGCCCACTAAAAGGCAAAAAGATATCAATAAAGGAATATCTATCAAAATATCCAAAACTACTTGATCACTCACCGATCGAGAGAAAAGTACAGCCTGAAATCAAGAAGAAGACGAGAGCAGGTCGAGATCTTAAAATTAGGGAGCAAATAAACGAGTATACCACACTTTGTTGTGTTTCGAATCGGGATTTAAATCTTAATAGACTAAACAATAAAAGAAAAAAACAAAAACACAAGTGTTATCCATTTCCCTAATGTACATATCCGACATTTCATCTACATCAATGTTAACATAACTTTTTTTCAATCAGCTGTTGATCGTTATCAATAGAAATGAGAATTAATGATATTAATTAACGGAAATCGGAGATAAGGAGAGTGAATCAGATATGTAGATTTATTATTTTTTTTGATATATAGAGGTTTTAAAAACATATTTTGGGGAATTGAGTCTAGAACTTGTAAGCGAATAATAATTAGGATAAAAAAATCCGACTAATTGTGGAATGTCGATTGAAATTTATTAGGATAAATTAATTAAACTAAATATAAAAAGTTAAAAGGATATAAATTGTTAAGTTATATAAATCATAGCAATTAAAACTTAATAAAAATAAACGAAAAATCTTGTGCTTCCAAAAAATTAGTTTTGTGATGTTTGAGTGGTAATTATTGGTTGAAACATCAGATGATAGTTTGTTTTACCACAGAGAAGTTTAATAAATTTGAAAAGGCACAACTCTGGGGCACTGTGATTGGCATTGGCATTTGGTGCAATAGTATTGATTAGTTATTTAAATCAATTGTGAGGCAAGTTGTTTAAAAAAAATTACAACCAGTAAATAGAAGCAGTAACTAAATATCAACACATAGAAACCTTGGGGTACAGTTAACCTTTCAAGCGCCATCGTGTTCAAAGCAGTAAGAAATATTCTGGAAAATCCCGTTTAAGGCGCGTGGGAGGAAAAAGAAGGCGTTAACATCACAAAGTCAGATAAAACTTTTGTATATTGTTTTCAAATTGTAATAGTTACTAAAGTAAGTTTTTAGGGTTCCGTTTTTTATACGGAACACTATTGGTGAGAGTAAAACGAGTTTTTCACATTATATCGATTATCTCGTAAACTATAAATGCTATGGACTTGAAATTTGGCATGTGTATAAAACTAATCTGTCCACATGAAATGACGAATACAAATAAAACTAAAGTGGTTTTCGTTTGGTTTACAGGGGTTCGATGTGAGACCTTTGAGAAAATAGATTTTTTTATAGATTCAAGTAGGGTATCATATGAAAGGGCTTCATTTCAGTATTTCTTAAAAATTTATTTTGGAATTTTACAACTCACCATTTTTTGTATAATTCTGAATAATGACGTTTTTTTCGTGTTTTCTTAACTCGATTAGCTCCGAACCTAACTGATCGAAAATTTTCAAATGTATTTGGAATGATAGAAAAATTAGTACAGTTTTAATAAAAAATATATAAAAGTGTCATATTCTCATAATTAGATTTATTAAGGGGGTGGAAATGAGGAGGGGTAAAAACACTATTTAAAATGTGGTCAAGTGGGGTGTCATTTGAAAGAGCGCCTAATTTAGAAATCATAGCAATTTTTTTTAGAATTTTGCGGTGCACAGTTTTTGAGTTATTGTCAAAAACATACCGTTCCCCCCCCCCTTCGTTTCGACACTGATTGACAGAAAAATTTGGAAAAATTCACAAAGTTAGGAAATTTGGTAAATTTTGTATGAAAATTATACCGAAGTCTCAAATAATTATATTTCTGTGTGTTTAGGGGACCGGGGTAAAGAGGGTAAAAAAAAAACTTTTTTGAGCCAAGCGAGTGGGGTGTCATTTGAAAGAGCACCTAATTTAAAATTCGTAGCAGTTTTTTTTATAATTTTGCGGTGCACAGTTTTTGAGTTATGGACAAAAAAGTGCAAAATTCAAACCGTTCCCCCCCCCTTCGTTTCGACACTGATTGACATAAAAATTTGGAAAAATTCACAGAGTTAGGCAATTCGGTAAATTTTGTATGAAAATTATAGCGAAGTCTCAAATAATTATATTTCTGTGTGTTTAGGGGACCGGGGTAAAGAGGGTAAAAAAAAAACTTTTTTGACCCAAGCGAGTGGGGTGTCATTTGAAAGAGCACCTAATTTAGAATTTGTTGCAGTTTTTTCTATAATTTTTCGGTGCACAGTTTTTGAGTTATGGACAAAAAAGTGCAAAATTCAAACCGTTCCCCCCCCCTTCGTTTCGACACTGATTGACAGAAAAATTTGGAAAAATTCACAGAGTTAGGCAATTCGGTAAATTTTGTATGAAAATTATAGCGAAGTCTCAAATAATTATATTTCTGTGTGTTTAGGGGACCGGGGTAAAAAGAGTAAAAAAAAAACTTTTTTGACCCAAGCGAGTGGGGTGTCATTTGAAAGAGCACCTAATTTAAAATTTGTTGCATTTTTTTGAGAAATTTTCGGTGCACAGTTTTTGAGTTATGGACAAAAAAGTGCAAAATTAAAACCGTTCCCCCCCCTACGTTTCGACACTGATTGACAGAAAAATTTGGAAAAATTCACAGAGCTAGGCAATTTGGTAAATTTTGTATGAAAATTATACCGAAGTCTCAAATAATTATATTTCTGTGTGTTTAGGGGACCGGGGTAAAGAGGGTAAAAAAAAAACTTTTTTGACCCAAGCGAGTGGGGTGTCATTTGAAAGAACACCTAATTTAGAATTCGTTGCAGTTTTTTTTATAATTTTGCGGTGCACAGTTTTTGAGTTATGGACAAAAAACTGCAAAATTCAAACCGTTCCCTCCCCTACGTTCCGACACTGATTGACAGAAAAATTTGAAAAAATTCACAGAGCTAGGAAATTTGGTAAATTTTGTATGAAAATTATACCGAAGTCTCAAATAATTATATTTCTGTGTGTTTAGGGCACCGGGGTAGAGAGGGTAAAAAAAAACTTTTTTTGACCCAAGCGAATGGAGTGTCATTTGAAAGAGCATCTAATTTAAAAATCATTGCAATTTTTTTTATAATTTTGCGGTGCACAGTTTTTGAGTTATGATCAAAAATGTTCAAAATTCAGACCGTCTCCCCGTGTATCAAATATTTATTAATCGTTTTGAAAGGGTAGGAATGGTAAGGTGAAATAAAGCTTTTTAACCCGAATAGCAATATTGAGTGGGACTGGCGTGTACATTTTTAGTCATGTCATCCTTTGTACTGATTCTTAGAGCAATTCTTAATTTTGCAACTCTTTTAGAGTGAATATAACCAGTTATCCAAAAGAAAGAACTTTATTTTTAAAATTATCACGGTCCTTTACTGTCTATTGTATATTGTATTGTATTGTATGCCATAAGTGGGCCTAAAAGGTGGCGTATATTCTCAAGGTTCAAATCAGATTGATGTGATTTGTTAGTTTGTGTTAAGATCCACGTTTGTAATCCATTCATAATTACTGGTTTAATAAATTTCTTGTATAACTTTAGAAAATGTTGAGTTTTAATTGAATGGTAAGTTCGATAACCTGCAATTATTTTAGGGTTAATATTTGTTTAATATGCTATTGTTTAAGTCAAACATTGATCTTTTGTTAATTTTAAATATTGTTAAAATTATACGTTGTTTTTCAAGCACCGACTCAAATGTCGAACTTATGTAATCTAACACAAAAAAATTGTTGCTATAGAAAGAACTGAAAATTTTAGTAAAGCGATGAGCCTATAATTCTATGGAACACGAAAAATATAGCGAAGCTTCAAGTGATTTTATTTCTATGTGTTTAGGGGATGGGAGTGGGGAAGGGTGAAAAATTGTTTTTTTGACCCGCATGAGTGGGATGTCATTTGATAGAGCACCAAAATTAAAAAACAATACAGTTTTTTTAGAATTTTGCGATGCACCGTTTTTGAATTATTCTTAAAAAAGTGCAACAAAAGGTTGGTCCCCCCTCCCTATACGTTTCTTCGTTGATTGACAGAAAAATTTGAAAAAATTCATAGAGATAGGAAATTTAATAAACCCTTAACGAAAAATATAGCGAAGCCTCAAGTAGTTTTAATTCTACGTGTTTAGGGGATAGGAGTGGGGAATCGTGAAAAAAAGGTTTTTTGGCTCGCATGAGTGTCATTTGAAAGAACACCAAAATTAAGAAACATTACAATTATTTTAGAATCTTGCGATGCACAGTTTTTGAATTATTGTCAAAAAAGTCGTCCTATTTTTAGCGTTAACACCACTCCACCCCTAAATTTCGTCGTTGTTTAACAGAATTGAGTCGTTCCTTAGCTACCATAAATAGCTATGGATATAATTTAACCTAAAGTAATATTTTTTATATCATTTCGATCAATTTAGATGAGATTGACATTAACTATTGATATTTACGATGAACCATTTAGTTTTTATGTGTCTATGGTCTGGCAATATAAACCCTTTACAACACAACTTTATGTAAATTATTTTGATATTGTTTTCTTTACATTCACGGAACCCTTGACGAGCGAATTTTATTCGCACTTGTCTGACTTTTTTTTATTATTGTTCGTTTTTTTTTCTTGTTGATTTCTTTTGATAAAATAATTTATAGTGTAAATATGTCACTGTGGTTGAACATAATAATTAATAACGAGTAAAGTGTTTCAATGGTAGTTTAGATGAATATGGAGTGGAGTGTCGGGAGCGGTAATGGCCTTCTGCCAACAGTGCGTGAAACGTGAATATTTAATATAAATTTTAAAAGATTCAGGGTCACCGTCGAGTTAAGGTGAAGATTTTTTTTATATGTCTAATTGTTAAAAATTAAAATTTTATGTAATGAGCCAGGGGTCCAAAAGTGTCCAATATTACAATGCTATCCCCGGAATTAAGAAATGTTAACCCTGGATTATTACATATGGCGCCGATAACAAAGACCTTATAAATAGTGATTGATTTAAAATAGAGGTAGTTTAGTTAGTGAGAGTTTTTTTTTTTTTTTTATTAATTAGTTAGACATGTTTAGCACACTAAATATGAAATATTCATTATTTAGACTCTTTGAATATCCGAAGATACCATGTCAACTATAAAGGAATGGAAGGAATCGGGATATAGGGATAACTATACTAATTTTTTTAAATGATAATGGACATTTTCTTTAAATGCCTGAGGAGAAAATTCATCGAGAAATACAGAGGAGGGCAATGAGTTCCATAATTTGGCCACTCTATTGAAATAGTCGTTTTGGGAGGACACAGTTCTACAACGAGGTATTTGTACAACAAATGGATGGGATAACTCGGCAGCTCTTGTTTGTCGATTATACTGCGCACACGATGGAAGAATATTTTGAATTTCCTTAGAGGAGAATTCGCTAAAGTTATATTTATAGTATATTGACAATTCAGCCACATTTCTTCTGTGCTGGAGTGAATCAAGCTGGTCTGTTAGTTCGGTATTACCAATCAACCGTATTGCTTTTCTCTGTACAGAGTCTAAACAATTTATTGTTGACTGACAAGCACCTCCCCAAACATGACAGCAGTACTCCATACATGGACGAATAAAGGACTTGAAGATTAGCAAAATTTGCTCGGGATTGAAATACTTTTTACATCGACTCAAGAATCCTAATTTTTGCATTGCAGATTTAGCGAGGTTGAACACATGTTTATTCCATTTCAGGTTATTTTGAATATCCACTCCAAGAAGTCTAACTGATTCAACCTCACGCAATTCCTCTTGGTTTATTTTAATAGGAAAATTTTTATGTCGCTCCATTCGTGAAAGACGGCATAATTTGGTTTTGGTTGGATTAAATGAAACGAGATTACGATCACCCCATTCCATTATACGCTCCAGATCTTTGTTGATGGAATCAATTAGCAACTCTCTATCAGTGGTAACTGCAGTATGAGATCGAAATTTAGGAGATGCATGTGATGCATGTAATGTGCTGTCATCAGCAAAACTATGGATTGGGTGCACTGTGGAAATAAGTAAGTCATTAATGTATAGAAGAAACAAGGTTGGTGAGAGTGCCGAACCTTGGGGAACCCCAGCATTGGTTGTGAAAATATTGGATGTGATACCATCTAAATTAACATGAAATTGGCGACCTGTAAGAAAACTATGAATCCATGATACAGTAAGATGGTCTATGCCATAAGATTTTAATTTAGCTATAAGATTTTTATGCCACACTTTATCAAATGCTTTAGAAATGTCAAGTGAAATACTGAATGTTTCACCGTGGTTTTCCAGCGATTTGTTCCAGAGATGGGATACGTAGGCTAACAGATCACCTGTTGCATGACTTCTACGAAAACCATACTGCTTATCATCAATAATTCGCGACATTTCCAAATAATCTATCAAATTGTAGTTAACATATTTTTCAAATATTTTAGCTAAAACCGACAGAATTGCAATTGGTCTATAATTGTTAGGGTCTATCTTACTGCCTTTCTTTGATATGGGTTGAACGCCGGCCAGCTTCCAAGAATCGGGAAATATTCCGGTTTTATAAGATAAATAGAAAATTTTTGTTAAAATTGGAGCTAGTTGCCTAGCAAAGTTTTTAAGAATGAGGGGTGGAATACCGTCGGGGCCAGCAGATTTGTTGATATTGATAGAAAGAAGCATTTTCCGTACAATATTGCAACGAAAAATAATTGGTTTCATTTTCGTTACAACTGGGGGAATGAGTGTAGGAGAATGGGGGGGTTCAACTATGTTTGAGTTTTCTGCGAAAATACGACCCAATAGATCCGCTTTCTCTTTCGAGTCGCTCACGGGAATGTCATTCAGAACTAAGGTTGGAATAGAGGATCGAGTAAAATTGCTCTGGACTGATTTAACTGCCTGAAAGAAACTACGTGAGCCAGATGGGTGCTCGGCGAATTTCTTTGCTTTCTTCTGGATAAACGCGTCTTTGTCCAAGTCTATTTTGAATTTACTAATATTTCTGGCTTTCTTATAGGCGCTATGGGTTTCAGGTGTTTTATTAGCGTTATACGTCTTGAATGCTTTGCGTTTATTCCTCACTGCCTCATCAACATCCCGTGTGAACCAAGGCTCAGTTTTAGGAGTGATTAATCGATTTGGAATAAACCGCCGCATTCCTTCTTTTATGATTTCAGAAATTCTTATTACCGATGTGCTAGGATCTTGATCAACACAACAAATAGTTTTCCAAGGTGTTTCGTCATAAAAGTTTCTCAGTCCCTCCCAGTCAGCGCGTTTATAGTTCCAAACCCGGCGAGGATTTGCTTTAATTTGTGTCGGTGATGTAAATTGCACTATTGCTGATATTAGTAAATGGTCTGATGTTCCGAGGGGTTGTTCAACTTTTGTCTTCGTAGTATCTGGTTCGTTTGTCAAAAACAGATCCAGCAAATTATTGTTATGATGTGAATTGTCTGCGATTCTAGTGGGACACTCTATCATTTGCGTCAAACCGTGATAATCTGCGAGTATCAGTTCGGCTTGTCTTCCTACGTCGTCAGTGCGCGATGAATACTTAAGCCATTCTTTATTATGAATATTAAAGTCTCCAAGAATGGCCAGTCTTGCTTTGGGGTAGTCCGTGGTAATCTTGTCTAGATTAGCCGATATTTGATCGAAAAAGGGACATCCTGGGGGAGAATTTGGGGATCTATATAATCCTATTATAAACATAGTTTCATCAACACCTGAGATCTTCAGTGCTATAGAATTATGGTGCTTAGAGTTCAACTCGTAGGCCTTAATTCTCACACATGAAAGTGAATCTCGAACAAATACACAGACACCATGCTTGTTATAAAAGGAATGTTCCAATTCGTAACTAGGTATCCGGTATTTGTCGGGATCCAACTTCGATGCTTTGCCACTAACAATTGTTTCGGTAAGAAACAATATGTCAGGTTTATTTTTTTCGATGTAGTGATGAACCTCGTTTAGATTCGAATTGAGACCTCTTATGTTGGTGAAGTCAATGCTAAGCTGTTGGTTCACTCTGCGGCCATTTTGTTGAGACAAAGACTTACCCTTTGACATTGCAGGCATAGCTACTGAAATTCGGCCAGGCCTAAATTTCAACACTAAACAGTACAAAAGAAACTGGGTATCTCTGTCACAAAAACACGGTAGCAAATTTCATGCAACAGTAGCACGATAAGAGAAAAGCAAAAAAAAAAAATGGGGACACAAAATACACTAACGAAATTGACGAGCACAAATAAAGGGTTAAATTCGAAATTCCTAACTTTTGTCAAAAAAAAAACATTTCACTATCAACCAACTGACACTTTCCAACTCCCAAAATAAGTCCGAGGTGGGAGGAGCTAGATCATGTCACAAAACTTCAAATAAAAAAAAAACCCAGGCAATCCAAAAAAATCAATAACAACTAAAACAAGATTTTTGGGTTTCTATTACCAAGACAAATGCTTTAAAATAATAAATAAATTTATTACATCAAAGCAATAAAAGGTAAAATTTTACCTGCCTACCTCTTGATAATAGTGAACACAAAATACCAAATAATTTTTTAATAAAGAACAATCTCACCAATTTTTAAATTACGCGTCCGTTCTTCAACACTTTTATTTTTCATAAACATTAACACAAACACTATAACACTTATTTACTTATTAGCTACTACACTTACTAACACTTATTAACACTTATAACACTATTATTTATCTATTTTCGATTATTATGTTTTTTGTTCTTTTTATTTTAAAATTTAGGAGACGTCGACTCGTCTGACTCCGAATGATGAATGAATGAGTTGAAGTTTTCGCATGTTTAACCATGTTTAAAAAAATAAAAACGTGGTAGTGTATGGAAAAAAAATGTTTCTGTTGCCAACCAACGGGCAACAATAACCGGTTATTAACAGTAAGTTGTATGATCAAGTCAAAATAAAATATTCAGCTTTCACAGACTAAACTGGTTTGAAATTAATATTTTTTGATTAACAGTTTATTACTTTTTGTTTAATTAACATTCTTGATTGTGGTTTTTTTTGAATAAATTTTAATGATAATTCCCTAGAGCCATGGAATTGGCGGATCGATGCATTGTTGCGGTGAATGGCAATCCAAACTGAAAATGCAGGGTTAAGAGTGGTTTACCAACCTTCCCAGGACAAATTGGATTGTGTATTCATTGTAGTCACGTATTGATTCCTCAGTTGCATAGGCCAACATTTACAGGAGAATGATTTTTAGGGGTTCGGAAGTGTTGAGGAGGCTGGGGATCAATACTGGTTGGTTCAACGGGTCGTGTTGAGAGATCCTGCAGATCACAGGATGTTTTAGAAGCATAGCCCTCATGAATTAGCCAGCCTTTGTTTCATGATGCATTTTCACCACTGTTTTAGACCCTATCGTCTCCTTCCGAACCACAGACTTCCAGAGGTGATCCAGATCTGGAATGGTCCTTTTAGTTGAGAACATGCAAGTTGCAGTGGATCATGATCCACTGGCTTGACCAATTAGAGGGGTCATTCAACATTTGTTTCATGTCTGGATGGATTTCATATTAACGTAAATACAGATAATCTATCAAATCACTTTTAATTTTTCCATTTAAATATACTCAACCCACTTCGACTAACCTGAATCATAAGCACTCTCTAGCAGCACTGTATTAAGGTCATTTCGATCCTGACACTCCAACACTATCTCAATTGCTAAATATAACCTCAATTGTAATTATAATATTATTTATTTTTTGTATTATATAAACTTTTTATAGTTCCTTGGAACCAACTAAAATTAAAATTTTTGCATTATTATAATTAATATAAGATTTTTCTCAATTGTAGATTACAAATAAGTTTGTTTTTGGCTTAGAAGACCAAACTAGAAACAGAAAAAAAATATAAAGAACAAAAATTACACAGTTTGGGAAAAGGGTAAGAAGTTTACATATTTGATTCAATTTCTTTTTATACTTTAATAACTTTAAATAAGTTGCAACGTTACTGGTGTACATTGGGTTTTGGATAATAAATTGCTTATAGAATTATAAACCGAATTATTGAAAAATTTTGTTTTTGGTTTTGAAGGAAATCGCGGCTTAAGTTAAATAATTAAATATTTAAATTATTCCCCTAAAGCCAAATCATTAAATTACAAAGAATTTTTGTCTACAATTTTGTTTTAAATTATTTTTAGTCTAAATTATTTGTCTACATATGCGTTAACTTATTAATCTTTGTGTTAAGTCTTATTTGTTATTTTTGTATTATCCGTATATATTTTGCGAAATGTCAAATTCAAATATTGAAAATGAAGTGCCAAGTAGTGCAGATGAATGTTCAATCTGCAGTGATCTGTTGAAATCAGCTCCCACTATTACGACACCATGTAAGCATGTATTTCACTTGAGCTGCATAACGCAATGGGTGAAATCCCATCGCACCTGTTCGCTCTGTCGGAGCAAACTATCCTTAGATGACATACGAGTTAATACAGAAACCGTTGTGTTCACTTCTACCGGGGCCACAAGGAAACCCTTTACTAGATCGGTAGCAGAAGAAGCCAGAAACAACCATAAAAAGGGTTCCGCTTCAAAATCAGCAGTTGCACACTCACCAACAATGGGTGCGCAGATTAGAGACCACGATTCACCAAAAACTTCCAAGAGAACCCAAGAAGAAAGCACTCAGTTCCAGGCCAACCGAGAACCATTTCAACTACGGAGACAAACATTAGATGTCTTTGATGATCCCAGGGAAAATCAACAGCGACAACCGATCTTACATAATAATTCTCCTGTTACTCTCCCTATCCCTAGACCTACGATAGAACGAGAATATGACTTCGCACCTAATCCATTTTCGATACATACGAATGCACATAATGAAAAACATGCTAGTACAATAAAGAATTGGCATGTTACTTTTAGCGGCAGTCCAGATGGCTTGGACATAAATGAATTCATATACCGTATTGGAGTATTGAATAATCTTTCTTTTCCTGGTAGCTTTCGCGTACTAGCAGCGCATGCTCACTTGTTGTTCGTGGAAAAATCAAGCAACTGGTACTGGCGCTTTCACCACCGCAATCCTCTGTTTCAGTGGGAAGAGTTATGCAACGCCGCTAGGATTGAATTCGGCGACAGAAACTCTGAAGACGAACTACTAGATAAAATCCGTGCTCGCAAACAACGAATGCATGAATCATTTGACGGGCTATTGAATGATATCCTTAAGCTATGTTACAAATTGTCTACCCCACTTAGTGATGAGATGTTTCTGAGCATAGTGCTGAACAATTTGAAGATCGAAATTCGTAAAGAATTGTTATATGTTAATGTCACTTCGTTAGATCATTTACGCGATTTATGCCGAAAACGTGAGAAGCTCTGGTCATCCATACCCACTGCTCCTCGAAGTTATCCTCAACGTCCAGTCGTCTCAGACGTCGTTGGAGATGACAGTCCTGAAATTCCCATCTACGATTCCCAGATTGACGCTCTGAGTAATTCATTGCATCATCTAAAAATGTCTAAGGCGGAACTCTTCGCTATCCAAGGTCTACCAGTTACACCTAAAAATATGTTAAATTGCTGGAATTGCAAAAAGCAAGGCCATGGATTTCGCCAGTGCCAGCAAGCGTTAAGAAGATTTTGCTTCGGTTGTGGATTAGATAACGTGACCTATAATCAATGCAGCAAGTGCTGTTTAAACTTGAAGAGGGGTGTGACCAAGATTGGTTAGCACCCCAAACTTTAAACCTAACCCAATGCAATTCTGTGGTTACACCGAATCCATCTTCAGATATATCAAACGAACCTAAAGCAAATATCATAGAAGAACCGACGATAGAGGTCACTGGGAAATACATGGCTCCTCAACAGGTTATGATTTTAAAACGCGATTCATCTGATAAACCCGAAGAAAAAATCTCACAACATTTTTTAACACCTTTCGAAAGAATGAAAAATTACTCAAGGATACGATCTCAACTCGGACTAGAAGCATTAAATATATCGAAAAAACCTACTCGTTCCGCATTAAGGATGAATTCCTTTTGGAAAATACGTCGTTCATTTAAATCATCTATTGTGTCATCTTTGGTTTCCGTTGAAAATGATCTTCGTGCTTACGCCAAAGTCCAAATATTACAAGCGAGAAGAGTAGGTTTACTAGATAGTGGAGCAACACTTAGCGCAATTGGTGGCAGCTTCGCGCAAGAATTTCTCCGAAATCCTGAACTCTTGACTCGCACATCCGCTAAATTAAAAACTGCAGATGGGACTAGTCAACCGATTTTTGGTTATCTTACGACCGTGATTAATTTCTCTGCTCGCTCTAAAAATATTGAACTTGTGGTAATTCCCTCACTTACCCAAGATTTGTATCTTGGGATAGATTTTTTTATTGCCTTTAACTTATATCAACCACTTACACCACAGATGACTATTGGTTCAGACGTCTCGATTTTATCCAGTCTGACAGCAGAACAAGATGAAAGGTTGAAAGATACCATCCAACTGTTACCGTCCTTTTCAAAGCGGGGTTTAGGTAAAACTCATCTTATTGAACATGTCATTGATGTTGGCGATGCTCTGCCCATCAAGCAGAGACATTACCCTATTTCCCCAGCAGTTGAAAAGTTAATGGGTGAAGAGTTAGACCGCATGTTGTCTCTCGGGATAATCGAAGAGTCTTTAAGTTCTTGGTCGTCACCTGTGGTTCTAGTTAGAAAACCGGGCAAGGTACGGCTATGTTTAGATTCCCGTAAGGTGAATGATGTCACGAAAAAGCTAGCTTACCCTCTGCCACAAATCGAAGGTATATTGAGTCGATTGCCGAAAGCTCAATATATCTCAAGCTTAGACCTAAAAGATGCGTTTTGGCAAATCCCGATGGAACATAATTCTCGCGAGAAAACAGCTTTCACTGTGCCAGGCCGTCCATTAATGCAGTTCACTCGCATGCCATTTGGCTTATGTAATGCCCCCCAAACTATGACTAAACTCATGGATAAAGTAATCCCGCCGAGTTTAAAAACGCAAGTATTTGTTTACCTTGACGATTTGTTGATTGTGACGCCAACGTTCGATTCGCACCTCCAAACTCTTGTGGAAATCGCTCAACATTTGAAGCGTGCAGGGCTCACAATCAACATCGAAAAAAGTAAATTCCTTAGGCCCGAAATTAAATATTTAGGATACGTCATTAGTAAAGATGGTGTTAGCATAGACAGTGAAAAGATAGCAGCAATATCGGATTTCCCAAAGCCGTCCTCAGTCAAACAAGTTAGACGATTTCTTGGCATGTCTGGATATTACAGGAGATTCATCTCCGAGTTTGCGTCACTCACATCGCCGATTACTAACTTGCTAAAAAAGACGCATGGTAAATTCGTGTGGACAAAAGAAGCCGATGTGGCTTTTGATCTAATCAAGAAAGCGTTAACATCTGCTCCTATTTTACAAAACCCAGATTTTACCAAACCGTTCTCTCTACAGTGTGACGCAAGTCATGAAGGTGTGGGTTGTGTGTTGACGCAGCTCGACGACGATGGAGTTGAGCATTCGATTGCATTTATGTCCAAAAAATTAAACAGCGCCCAGAGAAATTATTCAGTAAGTGAGAAAGAGTGCCTTGCCGTTATTTTAGGAATCAAGAAATTTAGATCATATATAGAAGGTCATCCATTTAAAGTCATAACCGACCATGCGTCCTTAAAATGGTTGATGCAACAAAAGTACTTGTCTGGCCGCTTGGCGAGATGGAGCCTTTAGCTCCAAGGATACACTTTTACCATTGAATATCGACGAGGTAGTCTCAATACCGTTCCGGATGCGCTATCCAGAATACCGTGTGTAGATGAAATTGCTACACAAAGTCACGATGTTCAGGAAATTGATTTGAGTTCTCCTTCTTTTGTTTCCCCCAAATACCTAGAACTGGTTCAAATTGTAAAAGATGGAAAAACATCTTTGCCCGATTTGAAAGTTCTAGAGGAAAAAGTTTATAAAAGGGTTAGTTTTTCAACATGTAGTGAAGGTGAGCAATGGAAGCTATGGGTCCCAGAAGAGTTAACATCTAGTATTATATTAAATGCACATGCAAATCCAACTTCAGCTCATGCTGGTGTTGGAAAAACATTACACCATTTGCGTCGTTTTTACTTCTGGCCCCGTATGCTTTCCCAAGTTCAATCAATATTATCCAAATGTCAAACATGTAAAGAGACGAAGGCGAGTAATCAGGATCTTAGAGCACCCATGGTTTCTCATTTCACGACAGAATGTCCTATGCAACGTTTATATATAGATATTTTGGGTCCCTACCCACGATCTAAAGACGGCAATATCGCCATATTTATAGTATTGGATCATTTGACAAAATTCACCTTCTTGTTTCCTTTAAAGAAGATGTCTGCAGACCCAATTTGTCGAATCTTGGAATCTAATGTCATACATATATTTGGGTGTCCTCAGTCGATAGTATCTGATAACGGATCTCAGTTTACTTCAGTTCTTTTCAAACAATTTCTCAATAGACTTGGAATTACTCACGTAAAGACAGCATTATACTCTCCACAAGCCAACGCTTCGGAAAGAGTCAACAGAAGCGTACTAGCTGGAATCCGTGCATATATAAAAAATGACCACAAGTCTTGGGATGTAAACCTCAGTCATATAGCTTCAGCGTTAAGAGGGATGCGGCACTCTGCTATTAAATGTTCACCATACTATGGGCTATTCGGTCAAAGTATGATTACTCACGGTAGTACGTATGAATTACTTAAAAGTTTGAAGTGTCTAAATGAACCAGGGGATGATTTGGTACGAGAAGATCATCTCTCATTAATCAGAGATAAACTTAGCAGTAATATAAATGAAGATTTCATAAGAGCGCTCAAGTCTATAACTTGCGATCACGTGCGCCAACTTTTCAACCAGGTGATGTCATCTACCGAAGGAACTTTGTTTTGAGCGACGCCAGTAATCAGGTATCCGCGAAACTGTCCCCAAAATTTGTACAGGCTAAAGTGTTGAAAGTGCTAGGTAACGCAATGCTAGAGTTGCAAGACTCCGCATCCAGTAAAATTGGCATTTATCACGTCAAAGATATTAAAAGATAGTTGAAGCAAAATATAAACGGTGTGTCCGTCCTAAATTATTACTTCACACTAAATGCATGCTGTAGTATCATTGTTTTGATCATCTAACATCCACTAATCGCTTCCTAGTTCCGATCATTCCTATCCCAACCTCATCACTCTTCCTTAATACATTATTGCTGGAATAAACTGTTTACATCTCAACTTTTTAAGTATCGAACGTTATTGTATATAAATTACCTTCGATACTTTCCTGTTGTGTTTCGAATCGGGATTTAAATCTTAATAGACTAAACAATAAAAGAAAAAAACAAAAACACAAATGTTATCCATTTCCCTAATGTACATATCCGACATTTCATCTACATCAATGTTAACATAACTTTTTTTCAATCAGCTGTTGATCGTTATCAATAGAAATGAGAATTAATAATATTAATTAACGGAAATCGGAGATAAGGAGAGTGAATCAGATATGTAGATTTATTATTTTTTTTGATATATAGAGGTTTTAAAAACATATTTTGGGGAATTGAGTCTAGAACTTGTAAGCGAATAATAATTAGGATAAAAAAATCCGACTAATTGTGGAATGTCGATTGAAATTTATTAGGATAAATTAATTAAACTAAATATAAAAAGTTAAAAGGATATAAATTGTTAAGTTATATAAATCATAGCAATTAAAACTTAATAAAAATAAACGAAAAATCTTGTGCTTCCAAAAAATTAGTTTTGTGATGTTTGAGTGGTAATTATTGGTTGAAACATCAGATGATAGTTTGTTTTACCACAGAGAAGTTTAATAAATTTGAAAAGGCACAACTCTGGGGCACTGTGATTGGCATTGGCATTTGGTGCAATAGTATTGATTAGTTATTTAAATCAATTGTGAGGCAAGTTGTTTAAAAAAAATTACAACCAGTAAATAGAAGCAGTAACTAAATATCAACACATAGAAACCTTGGGGTACAGTTAACCTTTCAAGCGCCATCGTGTTCAAAGCAGTAAGAAATATTCTGGAAAATCCCGTTTAAGACGCGTGGGAGGAAAAAGAAGGCGTTAACATCACAAAGTCAGATAAAACTTTTGTATATTGTTTTCAAATTGTAATAGTTACTAAAGTAAGTTTTTTTTTATTATTGTTCGTTTTTTTTTCTTGTTGATTTCTTTTGATAAAATAATTTATAGTGTAAATATGTCACTGTGGTTGAACATAATAATTAATAACGAGTAAAGTGTTTCAATGGTAGTTTAGATGAATATGGAGTGGAGTGTCGGGAGCGGTAATGGCCTTCTGCCAACAGTGCGTGAAACGTGAATATTTAATATAAATTTTACAAAGATTCAGGGTCACCGTCGAGTTAAGGTGAAGATTTTTTTTATATATCTAATTGTTAAAAATTAAAATTTTATGTAATGAGCCAGGGGTCCAAAAGTGTCCAATATTACAATGCTATCCCCGGAATTAAGAAATGTTAACCCTGGATTATTACAACTTCTGGGGCTTAATGATAGAAAACATACAAGTTTTTTCCTACGACAGATTGAAGCTTTAAGAGAGGAAAAGAAGCAAAGAAAGAGAACTAAGCAAATCCAGAAGAATGGGAGGAACAACCAGTAAGGACAAGGAAGAAATTTTCATTAATAATAATGCAGCAAACCCAAAAACGGTGGTGGAAGACAAAGATTTAACTAACGATATTTTTACTGACATAGAATTAATCATAATTGTAATAATTTTAATAGTATTAATAAAAATTATTTACGAGAAATTCAAAGTTCTTTTTGTTAAAAAAGTCAGGGAACAAGTAGCGATTTCGAATGTCTGATATTTTGAAAGACATTTTGTCAGAATTAGAAAATTTAAGATCAATATTTAAAAAAACTAGTAGGGTAGGGTGTGACCATAGCGGCCACGCCAAGAACTTCCCGTTATGTTAAATAGGTAACATAAAGATATTTTCTTAAAACTTTAATAAATTGAAATTCTCTTTCGAAGACTTGCAATTAATCGTCATATTTTCATCTTTTGGTTACACTGGAAAGAAGATTTTCATTGCACCATATATTTAAAAAAACTAACGGTGGAGTCTACTTAAAGTCTACTTTGTCAACGTTGCTAAAATTTTTTCGATTTTTATCATACAACAACACCATTTTTAGGGTTTCGTACTTTGAAAAAGTAAAAACGGTACCCTATTGGTGAGACTTCGGTGTCGGTCCGAATTTCTACATAATCGATTTTCTCAAAAACTATAATTGCTATCAACTTGAAATTTTTTACAGTTATTCAATGTATTTGTCCACGCCTACTGACAACAAGAAAATTTTGAATATTATTTTTTATCAATATTTTATGGACATTGATAAGGAGATAGTAAAACAAAAGTTTGTTTTAAGGAATCGAGTTTGGTTTAAAAAAATCAAAAAAAATCCAATCCAAAAAAAATCCAAAAATCCAATCCTTGGTTGTTATAATTTCAAATGTTCATTGGAGGGGGTTGAGAGTAAAAATTACGAAAACAAAATATTTTTGGTCATGTCAAGTGGGGCGTATCATATGAAAGGTTATTTTTTTCTAGTCTAAAACAGTTTTTTTTCTAATTTTCGAAAGCACAGTAATGGACTTATTTAAGAAAAAGTGAAATTTTAGTTTTGTCCCCCCCACTTATCTTCGAACATTACAAAAGAAAAAATCTTAAAAAATTCACGGCACGGAACTTGGCAATAAAAAAATGAAAAATTTTTTTTGGTCGTTATAATTTCAATTGTTCTTTGGAGGGGGTTGCGAGTAGAAATTTTGACAAAAAAAATATTTTTGACTTGGACAAGTGGGGTGTCATATGGAAGGTGATTTTTTTTATAGTTCAAAATAATTTTTTTGTATTTTTCGAAAACACGGTTTCTGACTTATTTATAAAAATGTGAAAAGTTGTTTCTCTCCCACTCTTTATCTTCGAACATTACAGAAGCGAAAAATTGAAAAAATTCACGGTTATAGACAATGTTGTAAAGATTGAACGAAAACTATAGCGGTTAGCTAATTATTTCAGATGTTCCTTAGAGGGGGTTGAGAGAAGAAATTTCGAACAAGTTGCAAAACGACTATAAACATTACAAAAACCTTATGCTCTAAGTTTCAACAAAATTAAATGTCAAGACTGAGAAGTCTAAAAAAACAATTGTTCAACGAACCACAGACATCCTCCCCGAATCTTTTGCCAAATTTTGAAAATAGCTGATTCAAAATAGCACATTTTCTATATTCAAATAAAACAGGATGCGTTTGCGGCTCATTTTAATTCAAAAGTTTCATCAAGTTTTCATGCGTTTGAGTAATGAAAATAACGCCTATTTTTCAAATTTTCTTAAAAAAAACTCAAGAAGTAAGATAGCAATTGTTTATACAAATGTCATTATAAATGGCTGACATGATGAAAAACAAAATGGGAGGTAAATGATCTTGATAGCATTATTTATTCTAGTAATACTTGCAAGAGATGATATTCAGTTTTTTTTGGAAACCCCTAAAAAATAAATGTACTGATTTCATTAGAAAAAGACTGGGCTGTAGGTTACACCAAGATATATCGATTGTGACCATTGAAGTTGAAATCGGATCATCCGTTGTTGAGAGAGCGTTGGACAAATGTTTGTCCACATACGATGATACACACGCACATACCCACACACACTACATACTGCCAGCTAAAAATAGCCTAAACAGCTTCAGGTGGTCTTGAAACGTAAAGATATTATAAAAATTTCGATTTCAAAAATCGACCCAAAAACAATAACTTCTCACATCGGAAAGTTAATAAACAGTTGACCAGGCAATCTCCTCTCGAACCTCTGACCTTTTTGTCAAATTTAGAAAATAACTCAGGTTTTTGATATTCAAGTAAACCCGGATGCGGTTGCAGCCCATTTACATACAAAAGTTTCATCCAGATATCATTCGTTTGCATAAAGAAAATAACACGTAGTTTTTTCACATTTTGCTAAAAATCTCAAAAACTAAGATAGCAATTGTTTATACAAATGTCATTATAAATGTCTGACATGCTGACAAGCAATATGGAAGCTTCATGACCTTGATAGCATTATTTATTAATCTCATGATATTTGCAAGAGATGATTTTCAGCTTTTAAGAAACCACTAAAAAACAAACGATATAATTTCGCTAGAAAAGGACTGGGCTCTAAGTTACGACAAGATACATCGATTGCGACCATTTTCGTTAAAATCGACCCATCCGTTGTTGAGAAATCGTTGGGCAAAAATTCTCCACACAGCGATATACACATACATACACACACACACACGCACATACAGACTGCCAGCTAAAAATAGTCTAAACAGATTCAGGAGGTCATGAAACGTAAAGATATCAAAAAAAATCCGATTTCGAAAATCGACCCAAAAATAATAACTTCCCATATCGGGAAGTTAAAAACCCTAATCGTGAATTTAAACCAGACTATTTACTGGGAAAAACAGTTTTTTTAGAAGAATCTAAAAACAAATTTAACTCAACGTTAGAGACATTATTAATTGAAAATAAAGACTTAGCGAAAACTTTCAAAGAAAAGTTCACACCACTATATAAAGAATTAAGTACCACATTGCGAGAAAAATCAAGGGTTTGTGAAAGCATTATAGATATTAGTGAAGAAACCGAAAACACAATGGCGTCTTTTGAAATTAGCTCAATGTCCAAAGCTATTTCAGAATTTCATGGTGACCAAAAGTCCCTCAATAATTTTCTTGGACTAATTGAATTCTTATATAAAGACCTGAACAACGAAGGTAAGACTCGACTGATAAACTTTATTCTGAAAACAAAGATTTCAGATAATGTTAGGTTTAAATTGTTGGCATATAAAACACCAACAACTTTCGAGCAACTTAAGGATGCTTTACAAAAATTTTATAAAATAAACAAAACTCCACTAGCTTTGCAAATGGACCTAGCTAGACAAGTGCCAGGTAATAAGACCGTTGGGGATTTTGTAGCAAAAATTGAAAGCATTTCAGCACAAATAAACAACCTTCAAATACAAGAACAAGGTGAAGATAGTAAGGCAGTTATCATGAACCTCAATGATAAACTGGCTTTGAACGCCTTTAAGAACGGCTTAAATGATAGCATAAAAACGACGGTTTTAGCTTCAAGACCTAAGACGTTACAAGAAGCGATAGAAATAGCTTCAGACCTAGAAACGACTACTACTGCGGAGAAAAGAAGTAGCGTATTTCACTACAAAGGAAATTATAATAAACAGGCTTCATATAAACAAAAAATTTTCAAAAACAATTTTAATAGAAATCAAAGATTTTCTAGACCTAATATGCCATTGAGAGAGAATGAGTACAGACGCGACAACTTCGGATCAGCAAATAGATCCCACTTTTCCCAAAAACCGAATATAAATCTTTATGATTCGAATTTTAAACCTTCTTATAATAATCATAAGAAGAAACAATACAATAACCGACGTGTACATATTGTACATTCGGGAAACGAGCTAACCCCTGGGGAGGAGCTCAGGGAAACATCAAACGAATCAAATACAGCGGGTCAATCAAGGTATACAGCATAAATAATAACCTTACAAATTATATAGTAACGAAAAGTGATAAAACATCTGCCGCGATCGCATTGTTAATAGATACGGGAGCTGACATCTCGTTAATAAAAATAAATAAATTAAATGAAATTAATAGCATAATCAGTCAAAACAAATGCAAAATTTCTGGCATTACTCAAACCGAAACTTACTCCTTAGGAACAATTAACGTTTTCCTTGAACTAAATGGTTACCAAGTAGAACAAGAATTTCACGTCGTGGACGAACAATTCCCAATCGTTACTGATGGAATTTTAGGAAGAGATTTCCTAGTCTACAATTTTGCGAAACTAAATTTCGAAACATTTACTATAAAGTTATTAGTAGACAATCGCGAGGTGATATTACCAATGAGAACTCAGATTCCAAATATAGGACAAATTACAGTTCCTCCAAGAATGGAAGTAATGCATCCAATTGACATAAAAGTCAAAGAGGACACTGTAATATTGAATGAAGAACTGCAAAGTGGAGTCTTCATTTCAAATTCTATAATAGCCAATAAAGGTATAGCTCATGTAAGAATTTTAAATACAAATGATTATGAAGTAGAACTCAATAATTTAAATCCTAAAACTGAACCATTGAATAGCTATTACGTTTTAAGAACGAAAATGAATGAGCAACCAAATGATAGATATTAACGGCTAGTAGACCAAATTAAACTGGATACCCAACTAGCATTTTAACTTCTTTTAAAACATTAAACAGTCTTACCGAAACTAACTTCCCCACCTTCATAGTTTCTTTAAAATTTCTAAACAGTTTCGATAAAGGCCATTTGGAGAACTTTCCCCGCCTTTAACGAAGCTATAATTTGTAAAAGACTTCGGAAATAGCTTCGGTAAGGTCTTTTGTAAGCAGTTATGCAAGCTGAATAGAATTTACGGTTTGACAAGTTATAGCTTCGGTAAAGTACTTCTAATAGCTTGTTTTAAGCAATCGTTAGAAGTTTTATAGAAGCTATTAAAAAATGTGACAAAAATATTACAATGTTTTTTATATATCTATACTTTTTTAACGTAATTATTGTTGTGTTATTTATATAGTGTTATTTATATAGTGTCTAAATTTAAGTTTTTGTTTACGGTCGCATCAAGTTTCGAACACTGGTCCTTCGATCGTTTGTCCTGCACGCTATCCAATCGGCTGATTTAAAAGTTAAGAAACAATAAATATCTTTGATAGTAGTTACAATAACAATAGCTTCTATAAGACTTCCATAAGACTTCCATAGAATTTTGTTTTTAATTTAGATGTAGAAAATATAGTATATAATTCAGGGGCTTATTTTTCATGGAAAAGGGTATGTGACTTGTAACTTCAATGGGTTTTTTAACGATGAAATCATAATCTTAGGTTTACGTTCTTAAAATATTTTGTTTCTTTTTGATAGACGTAAAAGAATATTGAAAAATTTATTTTCCATTTGTTTTATTAGTTCAAAGATTTTAGGTATAGCAACATTAAGGGGTTACATTTTTTCAATCATTAACTTTTAGCGTACTTACACCTCTATTTGAACAATATTTTTTTTTTAAATAAAAAGTTTTGTAATTGGATTTTTAATAGGTGTCACAACAACATGCGTACTAAGGTGCTGATGAACGCTGTTAATTTTTAAAAATGTTATATAAATATAAAACAATAACAAAAGGAGCAACGATATATCGCACCCATCCATTTGCTGTAACATATTTTAATAGAGTGACTAAATTATGAAACTCTGTATCGCCTCAGTTCTTCCTGACTAGTTTAGCTCTCAGAAATGTAAAGAAAATTCATATACCATTATTTATAAAACTTTAAATTTTCTCTATTCCACTCTAGTTGATTTTTGATTCTGATTCTCTAATCTAATTGATTATGATTTTGATTCATTTTGTTGTCTATTTGAAGACTCTAAATAAAAAATATTTTATATTGTGCAAAATAAGTCTAAATAATAGATTAAAAACAAAAACCATCTTATGCACAATAATTTTTTGACAAAAACGAAACGATTTCAATTTCGTATAAGCTTCAATTTCATATAAACCCATTCAAATTGCATGTCACATATCTTTTTGCATAAAAAGTGAGCCCCTGAATTAAACTATATTTTCTACATCTAAATTTAGTTGAAATAATAGAAGCAATAGCTTCCGTCAGTTTGACATATTTCGTTTAGGATATTGAAGCAATTTTTAGACTATGACAGCTGTGCTTCTATACGATCTGTAAACAGTTACAACCGAAACAACTACAATCCTAATGACAGCTATAACTTCTATAACCTTTTTTCGGAAGCTTTATTTAGTGTTGTGTAGATAAGTTTCGGTAAAGCTTCTAATATTAAATATAGAAGTATTTTAGAAGCTTTCATTTCGATGGTGGGGAGAACTTCTCTGTGGATGTTGTATCGAAACTTTATAGAAATAAAATATAACTAGCTTCCATTTAGAAGCTTTAGCGAAGCTTTATTGAAGCTTAAACTTGTATAACTCAAAATTGAGAAGTAAGTTTGCTAGTTGGGTAGTTTGGATGAATCTGCGAAAAATACCGTATTAGATATTTGTAAGAAATATGCGGATATATTCTACTTGGAGGGTGATAAATTAACAGTCAATAATTTTTATCAACAAACCATACCGGTTATAGATAAAAATCCGGTATATATTAAGAATTTCCGACTTCCACATTCCCAATTGGAGAAAATTGATAATCAGGTAAAAAAACTAATAGATGAGGATATTGTTGAACCATCTAGAAGTCCTTACAATTCTCCTTTATTAATCGTTTCCAAACAGGATGAAGGAAGCAAAAATTTCGTCTTGTGGTTGATTTTCGTCAATTAAATAAGAAAATCATGGATGATAAATTTCCACTGACAAGACTAGATGATATTTTAGATCAGATTGGAAGAGCTAAGTATTTTTCAACTCTGGATCTCACCCAATCTTTTGTAACGTGGCCCTTTGGTGCACGCTATATTATTTTGTATGTGGGAAGACGGAGCCTTGCTTAACACATTCTAGAAGGAGATCTATATTTCTTTAGTTTTATTTTCTTTAATTTCACCTAAACACAATCACAAGACACAACAATTTAAATGCAAACCATAAAACTTTAATTTGCTTCCATATATTTTTTTTTTATTTTAAATTTTCTTTAATATTATTTTTTTTTGTTTATTATCATGCACTTATAATCTATAATTAATTACTCGTTACAAAAAAAATCAATTTATGATTTAATAAGAAACAAAAATTGGTTAATTATTTAGCTTTAAAATATAAAAATTATTTAACAAACTTATCTCTGTTGGCGTTGGTAATTATTCTTCCTGCTCGTCCTTCCTTTTTGTCAGCTCCAAAATTCTGCCATCCTGGGAGATAATCTCAAATGATCTACCTTCCTTATATTGTGGTAGTATAGTAGGTCCTTCCTCGTTCCGACTCCAAACCAAATAGACCAAATAATATTTTCTCAATTCTTAAGTCCACCAATTCTCCAATCACGTCTCTCCATTTAATTTTCAATTTTCTCCAACTTGACTAATTTTTCGTTAAATTTTGATTTCTGCTAGTTGGCTGCATAATGCCATAATTAAGGTAGATGTTTATGCTTGCTTTATTTATTGAAATTTGACTGTGTTGTTGGAATACTTAATTCTTGACATACATCTTCCAACAATGTTAACATGTTATTGGTAACACCAGTTTACTGAAGTATCATAATGTATCTTTAATACTTCTTCTATGCCTATTCCCAGTTATCAAATGCATGCCATAAACGAGAGATCAACACATTTAGATATTAATTTTTGAATTTTCGAACGATTAGTTTTCAAACGAGACACAATTCTGCCAGGATTCCTTATTCATTTTTTCCATAAATTTCCATAGAATTTCTTTGACTGTGATAGAAGCTCAATTACCAACCCAACATCTTCAAAAGTTGTATTCGATTATTTATTTTAATTACATGAATTATTTAGTTTATATTATAAACTTGTTTAGCCGGGTTAGTTTATATTTTATGTTTTTTTTTTTTTTAAATTAATCCTATTTTATTGATTTAAATCTATTAACGATAGTTTATTTATTACATTTTTTTTTGAGACCCGTTTATAAAATTTACGATAGCAAAAAAAATACTAATACTTTGGATTTAAAATAATTTACAATCTTTACTGAAATATAATTAACGAGAAAATTTGAACTGAATAAATTGAATGAACAAGCACATTTAAACTAACATGAATGATTCTATGATTATTTGGCTATCAATTGCCAGTTTAACGTCTTAAAATTTTGTACGCGTTACATCACACCCTTCTAAAATTTTCGAGAGCATTTTGTTTCCAATCCACTCTAAGGAGTTAACAAAATACCAATCTATAACAAAATGCTCTCGAAAGTTTCAGACACAATGTCTGTTATTTCGATTACTACCACCATTACTAACACCAATACTTAAACTAAGTTGTATGAAGACCTCAATTGAATTTTCTTTCTTAGCAAAACTTTTAACTACAGGTACCCCTTCATTTCTGCCTAAAACTTCATCGTAAAAATTGAAACATAATAACATCACAAACATTAACATGTACCACCATCACGGTACGTAATTTATGTTTAGGACTTATTATCATTTGACTGCCTTAAACACCCAAACTACTACAACCTTAATATTGCTAGTACCTGAATTACGGTACTTCACCCGAGTAATGCTCATTCTATTTCTCGAATGCCTTACACTTCCAAAACAAAAATAATTAACTTGCACCTACATCACGGCACATAATTGGTGCAAAGGGATTCGCAATCAAGGAATACCTTCCACCACAAAACATCACTCGTACCTACAACACGGCACGTTTGGTGTAAAGGGATTCATAATTACTAAATGCCTTCCACCACCAGATAACACATAAGTATTACAACCAAAAAAAAACAAAATTAGTACAAATGCTTTCGGAACTCATATAACAATGATACCTGAACAACGGCATAATTCATGTCTTCCGAAGGCCTAAACTAACTTTCCCTTACTTAATCATTGAAACTTATTAGGAAATGAAAGTACCTGCTACTATAATCCGTATCTCTACTACCACTAGTCCTAATACTAAATTCGATATTTAAATTTATTGACAAAAAATAAAGTTTAATTCAATTGTGAGTCCTCACTACAACTGAACAAATTTTAGATTCTAACACAAACACATTAAAATAAAAACAAATATCAACACTTACAAATGGCTTATTTCCCGATTTTCAATTCCAATATTCTCTAAATACTTGTGTTCCTTGATCTATTTCGCCTTGCTTTATTGATTCAACGTTTCTTCCCTGGCTTTATATTTGGCTAAATCATTCGCATGGAAACGTCCTATTACTTTCCCATCTAAGTTTTCTAATAAGTAGGTATAACTGCCTAGTTTATCTCGTATGCGGCATTTAACATACTGTGGTGCAAGCTTAGCGTTGAAGTTTTCTGCAGCATTAGACTGTCGATATGCTTTCTTTAGAACGATTTCTCCCGGTAAGTACTGCACTGGCCTTGTCCTAATATTATACTGGGTAGAGTACTTTTCGTATGCCCTTCTGATGTTTCTATTAACTACTTCTTGAACTTCCCGCATTTTTTCAGACTTTTCAACCATCGTCTCTTCGTCCTGATTATCTCTTTGATGTCCTTCTAGTTTCATCTCTCTTCCAAAGTTGATAAAATATGGTGAAAATCCCGTACTGCTATGTTCTGCACTTCTTATGGCACACGCGATTTTTGGTACGTACAAATCCCAAAGACGGTGGTCTTCCTCAATATAAGCCCTTAAACTGGCTAAAATAACACGATTGATCCTTTCAGCTGGGTTGTGTTGGGGATGATACGATGCGTTAAATTGCTGCGTTACCCTATATGACTTCAAAAAGGCTTGAAACTCTTTCGAGACGAACTGTGGACCGTTATCTGCGATCAAGCGAGATGGAACTCCAAACACTAAAAATAATTCTTCTTCTAAAAATTTAATAACCGCTTTGCTTTCAGCTTTCCGCATTGGTTTCAGCAAACAAAACTTGGAAAAGATGTCAACAACAACAAATAATTGTTTCCATTTTTAGAGCGTGGAAAAGGACCAAGGAAATCTACTGCGATAACCTCCCATGGTCGACCTGTATTCTTCTGAACCCCCATAGGAACCTTCGTTTTCATATTCGGGTGTTTATTTGTTTGACATTTCTCACAGGATCTAATATAAACACGAATATCCCGTTCCATATTAGGCCAGTAATATTCTTCTTGGATTCTAACTAATGTTTTTCTGACCCCCAAGTGAGCTCCTAGTGGTTCATCATGAAATTTTTGTAAGATTTTTGTTCTATACTTTATTGGAACCAACGCCCTCCATACTAATGTTCCTTTATATTTCCTTGTTCCTTGCTTAAAAATCATTTTTTTATCTAAAATAAAATTAGGAAATTTATCTGGGTTTTGTTCTATGTTGGCTCGTAGTTTTAAGTACCCCTCATCTAGTTCTTCTGGAACGCTAACAAAATCAATCAAATCGAGAGAACGAGATAGCGCATCAGCCACAACATTAAGTTTTCCTCTCCTATGAATCAACTGAAAGTCAAACTCCTGCAATTTAAGAGCCCACCGAGACAGTCTTGAACTTGGATCCTTGATATTTCTTAACCATGTAAGAGATGCGTGGTCGGTTATCACCTTAAAGTGTACCCCTTCGATATAGTGACGAAACTTTCTTATTGCTTCTATGACAGCCAAGCATTCCTTTTCTGTCGTCGAATATTTTGTTTGAACTTGAGTTAGCTTAGCAGACATATAGGCGATCGGCTTCTCCTCATCTCCTTCACCTTGCGTGAGAACTGCTCCAATTCCAACATCAGAAGCGTCTGTTTGAATAGTAAAAGTTTTATCAAAATTAGGACTTACTAGTATTGGAGAGCTAACTAAGGCATTCTTTAACGCAATAAAGGCTTTGTTTGCTTTCGTTGACCATTCAAACTTCTTCTTACCCTTAGTTTTTAATAAATCCGTCATTGGTGCTACTAATTCCGCAAAGTTCTTGATGAAACGTCGATACCAATTAGCCATCCCTATAATCCTTCTTAACTCTTTTAATGTTTTTGGTGGAGGAATATTCAGAACTGGGTTAATTTTTTCTGGATCCATCCGTAACCCCTTTTCATCTATGATATACCCAAGATAACTTAGTTGTGTCGCGCAAAATTTCGATTTTTCAGAGCTAATTGAGAAACCTCCGTTTTTCAGCCTTTGTGCTACGATTTCCAACAGTTTAATGTGATCTTCAAATGTGTCCGTAGTAATAATGACGTCATCGATATAGACGAAAACGTTTGGTTCCAAATCATTACCTATACATCTGTCTAATGCTTTACACAAGGTCTGAGCACGATTGCAAAGACCGAATGGGAGACGTTTGAACTGGTAGTGTCCTCTTCCTGCTACGTTAAAAGCGGTTTTATGGCGTGATTCTGCTTCTAGTTCAACCTGCCAGAACGCATCTGACAAGTCTATTGACGATAAGTACTTCGTAGCCCTAAGTTGACCCAAGATCCTTCCTATATTTGACAAGGGGTACGCATCTCTAACCGTCTCTACGCATCTCTAACCATCTCTACGCATCTCTAACACTATTCAATCCACGAGCATCCAGACATAGTCTTATTTTGCCACTTGATTTTTTAACTACTACAAGAGGATTCGCCCATTCACTTTGCGCCGGTTCAATTACGCCAAGTTGCAACATTCTATCCAATTCTATGTCAACTTCTCTTTGCTTATATGGTGAAATTGGATAGGGCCGCTTCACTATTGGTTTAGAGTTCACATGCGTCTCTATTTTATGTTTCAAAATTTTTGAACATCTCAGGAATCCCTCATTTGAAGTTTCAAATTGTGCAATTACCCTCGCAAGAACCTTCGCTTCTAATCCAGTAAGCTCGATTCTATCAATACTAGAATCAACCACCTCGCAGTCTAAAACAGTTATCGTAAATCGTGGACGCATTCCGAACGTATCCCAAAAATCTATCCCTAATACTAACTCTTTAGCAATTGATGGTATTATCAATGTTGGAACTAGTGCGACTTTATTTAGAACCTTATATGGAATCAGAACTTTACACATTGCTTTGTGAATTGTTCCGTCGGCTGTTTTTATAGCACATTTATCTGCTTGACCCATTAAATTTAATTTAGAAACTAACTCTAACCCTCCCTTACCTAAAATTGTACAACTTGCTCCTGAATCTAAAAGATCCTTAAAATGATTCCCTAGTATCTCGACTTTTAAATATGGTCGTCTGTCTTTATTCAAATTAACGATTTCAGGTACCACTTTCCAACTTTGCAGCACATCTTCTTGAAAGGTAGAGTTATTCTTGCAAGCCGTTAAGCTTGGGAAAGAGGAGTGGCTTCGCAATTCTCTTCTTCCCCATTCTCGTTTTCCGTAATTCTTTCCCTAGGTTGTTCTTCACTGGGTGATACTTGTTGACTACTTCTAAAATTTGTGTTACTTCTGGTTCTGCTGTACTTATGATTCCTGCACGTTTTTGTTGTAACTCCATCACTACCACAATAAAAACAAAATATCCCTGTTTGTGGTCTTCGGCAATCCTTATATTTATGTCCTACAATGTTACAATTCCAACATCCGACTGTATTTGCAGGACCTTTGTTACGTTCTACTCTTCTATTACATGATCCCTCTCGTCTTCTGAAGTGTCTAGATCCTCTCCATGATTGGTTATAGCTGGTACTCTGTTGAGCTGGGTAATGTTCATCTGTAGTTTCTCTTACCGGGTGTTCTACAACAAATAAATTGTTTTCTCTGTTTCTTCCACTAATAAATTGCCTAGTGTTTGTTCCCAGGTTTCTCATGTTCGTATTATCCCTTCGAGGTGCATTGGGTGCCACAAATCGTTGAGTTTCTCTAAAGCCATCGTTTGCGCAGCTAGCTCTGCGAGTTTCTTCCCTAGACGTCCACTGAGGAAAACATGAAGGCTCCACGAATGCTGTATTGTTGTAATAAGACGAACTCATCCTTCGCTCCACTAACAGTTTCGTTTCATCTAAACGACGACAGAGGTCTATCAAGTGTTCCAGTGATTCAATATTGGTAGTTGCCAAATGAAAAGCGTATTCAGGTAACATGTTTTTCCGTACTATATATATTTTGAAATTTTCATCCAAGGACGGTACTGATCTCTGGAATAACGTTTTCATATCCGTAATGAATGTAGAAAATGGCTCTGTTTTTCCCTGTACTCTACTATTCATTTCTTCTCGCAAAAAGAAGTCGTAGTTCCTAGGAAGGAATTCTCGTTTTGCATCTTCTACCAAACTCTGCCAGTTCCGAAATCCATCCACATTGCTCCAATACCATTTTTCCGCTTTCCCTGAAAGTAAGTAATGTGCGTTCACCAATAGCTGCTCGAAACTAACTCCTTCTCCTCTGGCAAAAATCTGAACCCTAGACAAGAACTCGCTTAAAGATAACCCATTTCCATCTCCACTATACGTTACCTTCCACCTATGGATATTGCTCGATCGATTTTCCCTACTTTTGTATTTTTCAGCTTCGTCCGATCGCTTATCTTCAAAAATCTGAAAAGCTCTGAAGTCTTGGTGCAAGTCATTAGGTACTTTCTGTGACTCAGGTTGCGCTTTAGAATCAAGCGGACCACTAAATCCTGGCTGACTGTACCTTTTACCTCGTCCGCGTCCCATGGGAGATCGTTGTACGGCAGAATCGTGTTCAAAACTTGTAGCTATACCCAATCCATTACTTCCATTGCGGCTTCCCGTTGGTTGATCAGGTTCTATGTTACGTAGTCTTTCACCATTAGTGCTTAAATTCTCAATTCCTGCTGACTCACTATTAGCAAGCGTATCGTATGTTTCTACTAAGTTCTCCACCAATCTATCAGGGTCATTAAAACAACCATTTTCAATTCTATGCAGTCGGTTAATCCACGCAGCTGCTCTGGATTTAAGCTGCCGCAGACAATCATAATCCTTTGACTGAACTGCCGCATTGTAAATCGACCGAATGTTGTTTAGCGCTAATTTTGCCTTGGATAACTCGTTTTCTAGACCCAATGACGCTGCGGAAGGAACTGCCTGCTCCCCTTTAATTTCCTTTTGTAACGCAATTCGTATTGCCTTTGTCTCTTCTCTTAGTGAAGATAACCCACGAATATTTCTAATCGACAATTCATACTCTATTTCTTCGGGTTCTTCGAACCGGCTCGAAGGTTAGCCAAGAAAGTTTTCGCGGCATTGTACAATAAATTGATCTACGTATGCGTAACCTAATTCGTTTTTAATCACTAGCGAATACACTTTAGCACCAAAAAAAATATGAGAACTATCTAGTACGCTTCCATATAACTCAATTTATGATTTCCTTTTTCAATCACTTTATTATTTAAACCAAGAAAACAAAATCACAAATTATTAAAACCCAAAATTGTTTGCGAAACAGACCAAGGAAAACCAGAACCGCTTTAATGATTAAGTAATAACAAGTAATATATTTTAATGAAAATCTTTTATTTATTTATCTAGTATATGTCATCAATGCAATAAACTTTATTTAAAAATTTTTTTTTGATAATCGGAGAATATAAAATTTATTAGAAATATTTTAACCACAGTTCATCAATATAATAATAACATTACAGAAAACTTTTCTTATAAAATCACTCACCTGACTGTTATTAAATTGGTTTGCTAAATGGTTTGTTAATGGTTTACTAAATTACTAACCACTCACAATACAAAATTAATTTTCACTACTTTTCACTACCACCTTATTTAAAATATTTGCACGTGTACTTCTACAATTTTTTCACTTAATAAATTATTTATAACACTAATTTCACAACCTAAACATAAAAAACAACACAAAACTTAATACAACTATACAATAGCATGCACATATATAATTTGCACGAAATTAAAGAAACTTGTAGAAGAATAATTTGCACAAAATTAAAGTAAAATTAAAGAAACTTGTTCACTTCTAGAATATGCTTAGCAAAGATGTTGTTTTTTCTGCTTGTAATCGTCCCACAAGAGATGCCAAATGTAACGTGGCCCTTTGGTGCACGCTATATTATTTTGTATGTGGGAAGACGGAGCCTTGCTTAACACATTCTAGAAGGAGATCTATATTTCTTTAGTTTTATTTTCCTTAATTTCACCTAAACACAATCACAAGACACAACAATTTAAATGCAAACCATAAAAGTTTAATTTGCTTCCATATATTTTTTTTTTATTTTAAATTTTCTTTAATATTATTTTTTTTTGTTTATTATCATGCACTTAGAATCTTTAATTAATTACTCGTTACAAAAAAAATCAATTTATGATTTAATAAGAAACAAAAATTGGTTAATTATTTAGCTTTAAAATATAAAAATTATTTAACAAACTTATCTCTGTTGGCGTTGGTAATTATTCTTCCTGCTCGTCCTTCCTTTTTGTCAGCTCCAAAATTCTGCCATCCTGGGAGATAATCTCAAATGATCTACCTTCCTTATATTGTGGTAGTACAGTAGGTCCTTCCTCGTTCCGACTCCAAACCAAATAGACCAAATAATATTTTCTCAATTCTTAAGTCCACCAATTCTCCAATCACGTCTCTCCATTTAATTTTCAATTTTCTCCAACTTGACTAATTTTTCGTTAAATTTTGATTTCTGCTAGTTGGCTGCATAATGCCATAATTAAGGTAGATGTTTATGCTTGCTTTATTTATTGAAATTTGACTGTGTTGTTGGAATACTTAATTCTTGACATAAATCTTGCAACAATGTTAACATGTTATTGGTAACACCAGTTTACTGAAGTATCATAATGTATCTTTAATACTTCTTCTATGCCTATTCCCAGTTATCAAATGCATGCCATAAACGAGAGATCAACACATTTAGATATTAATTTTTGAATTTTCGAACGATTAGTTTTCAAACGAGACACATTTCTGCCAGGATTCCTTATTCATTTTTTCCATAGATTTCCATAGAATTTCTTTGACTGTGATAGAAGCTCAATTACCAACCCAACATCTTCAAAAGTTGTATTCGATTATTTATTTTAATTACATGAATTATTTAGTTTATATTTTATGTTTTTTTTTTTTTTGGTTTATTTTTGTTTTTTTTTTTTTTAAATTAATCCTATTTTATTGATTTAAATCTATTAACGATAATTTATTTATTACATTTTTTTTTTGAGACCCGTTTATAAAATTTACGATAGCAAAAAAAATACTAATACTTTGGATTTAAAATAATTTACAATCTTTACTGAAATATAATTAACGAGAAAATTTGAACTGAATAAATTGAATGAACAAGCACATTTAAACTAACATGAATGATTCTATGATTATTTGGCTATCAATTGCCAGTTTAACGTCTTAAAATTTTGTACGCGTTACACTTTTCATCAAATAGAGCTAGAGAAAATTTCTAGACCTTTGACAGCTTTCTCTAACAATAAAGGTCATTTTCAATTCAAAAGGTTACCATTTGGACTGAAAATTTCTACAAACAGTTTTCAAAGAATGCTGACAATAGCACTCTCAGGGTTAGAATCAAAAGCCTTTCTCTATGTTGATGATATAATTATCTTCGGGTGTAGTCTAAAACATCATAACATTAATTTAGTGAATGTATTCGAAAGATTGAGGGAATATAATCTCAAATTAAATCCCAAGAAATGTAATTTTATTCGAACAGAAGTTACCTATTTAGGACACTTAATTACTAGTGAGGGCGTTAAGCCAGACCCAAGGAAATTCAATGTCTTGAGAGATTATCCTGTACTAGCTGATGCTGATGCAGCAAAAAGATTCGTAGCTTTTTGCAATTACTACAGGAGGTTCATAAAAAATTTCGCAGATATAGCAAAACCTAAAGTTGTCTAAAAAGGATACACCATTCGAGTGGACAGATGAGTGTCAAACATCATTCCTTAAATTAAAATCTGAACTACTAGACTCGGTAACGCTAAAGTATCCAGATTTTAACAAAACTTTCATACTGACAACAGATAGCTCAAATTATGCTTTTGGTGCAGTACTTTCGCAAGGTGAAGTTATCGAAAAGTGCGGTATGAAAAAAGCAACAGAATCTTAAAAGATCCCAAATTTTATATCATTCTAAAATGAGAGAAAATTAGAACCTGACAACAAGATTAAATGAGAGTATGTCTTGCGCATGCGTATACCTGAATAATAAAGCTTGTGTTTATACCGCGATATAGGTTAGTAACGTATACGTTTAGACATGCTACAGACTCCCCCTTTTAAACTTGAAGTCGTCCCGATAAAGTTTAAAACAAAAGTTAGGATGTCATCATATGTTGTCGTGGTGTCATCATGGGTTGAGGTAGTTTCATTCGAAGTTTCCTTTGGTCGTCCCCTCTTACGAATCTTATGTACTGGTGCTGGAACATTATCGTCTCCCAAATACGGTTTAATTAATGAAGAATGATATTTGCCAATAATAGTTTTGTTGCGATCAGCTGTCTTCAATTCAAACGTAGTTGACGAAATAACTTTACAAATTCGATAAGGGCCATCTCTACGAGGAGCTAACTTCTTAATGAAACCTTTTGATGCATTACTTTGAACTTTTGATTCTAACAAAACTAGATCGCCCAGTTTATATGGTTGATTAGATCGTCGGCTATCGGCATATGCTTTTCGCTGGTCCTGCTTGCCTTCATGAACTTCACGAGCATCTTGGATTGTGTCTTGCAATTTTAACAGATATGGAGTTATTTGCGGTACGAAATGTTCAGCTACGACAATAGAACGTATGTCGTTTGAAACATCTTAAAGAATACGTAATTTACGGCCATATGTAAGAAAACCTGGAGTCTGGCCAGTCGAATCACATTTCGTTGTGTTAATTGCAAATCTAATACTTGGTAAAAATTGCGACCAAGTACGATGTTTTCCATCAACATGAATTGCCAATTGAGTTTTCATGTCGCGGTTCTTCCTCTCCACTGGGTTGGCTTGTGGATGGTATTATGGAGTTAAATTTTGTTTCACTCCCAAACAATGCGTAGTATGTTGCATAATTTCACTAATAAACTGGACCCCGTTGTCTGAGATAAGTCTTCTAGGGAGCCCATAACGCAGAAATATTTCATCAATCAAAATTTTAGCGCATTCGATAGCTGTTGCGCTCTTCATAGCAAATAATTCTACCCATCGGGAAGCAACATCTTCAACGATAAGAATCCATTTGACCCTCTTCAGTTTCTGGCAATGGTCCACATAAGTCAACTGCAAGTACTTCAAAACGTTGTTCCATAATTGGGGTTTTTAAGAGACCCGATGGCTTCAAGTTGGTAGTTTTATATTTTTGGCACTCATTACAACGCTTGCAAAATTGTTGAATGAATCGTCGCATGCCAGGCCAATAATATTTCGTTGCAATTTTGTGAATGGTACGGTCCGCACCATAGTGTCCAGCAGTAGCATCACAATGATAACGTTGAACAATATATTCTCGTGCAGATTCTGGTATGACTAGTTGAGCCTCTGAATTCTCTTCATATGTATAGCGATACAGAACTCCTTTTTCCATTAGATAACCTCGTTCCATATAATTTTCGAGATCAGGACTGTCAGGTTGCTCAAAACTTTGGATGATCTTTTTGAGTTGTTCATCACCCATTTGCATTTTACGTAAATTTTCTGGACCTCTTCTAGGAAAGTCAATTTCAACAGTATTGATTATTACGTGGTTATCATCGTTATTTGGTTGAGCATCATTGACAAGTGGCCTCGACAGAGTGTCAGCCACAACATTAGCTTTACCTGGAGTATACAAAATAGATAAATTAAAAGATTGTATCAAAGTGACCCACCTGGCTAAACGTCCAGATGGACATTTCAATGTTAGTAGCCATCGAAGTGGTTGATGATCTGTTTTGACTGTGATGATAGCACCTTCGATGTATCCACGAAACTTTTTGAGAGCCCAAACCACAGCAAGTGTTTCTCTCTCAGTAGTACTATAATTCTTCTCAGGTGGTGTAAGAAGTCTGCTAGCAAACTCAATAGGTCGCTCTTCCTCGTTTTTTCCCTGAAGTAGCACTGCACCCAATGCATATGAACTAGCATCTGTTCTGATTAAGTATGGTAAGTTATCATCAGCTTGACGGAGTATTGGTGCTGTGGTCAAAAGTTGCTTGAGTTGATTAAAAGCATCTTGTTCTTCAGTTCCCCATTTCCAAGCTGCAGTTTTCTTTGTCAAGTTACTTAAAGATCGACCCACATTTGAAAAATTATTGATAAATCTCCTATACCACGAACATGTTTGAAGGAAGGTACGAACTTGTTGAACATTCACCGGTGGTTTCATACTGGAAATAGCAGAAATCCTTTCTGGATCCGTGCTAATGCCATCGGTCGTAATCAAGTGACCCAAAAATTTTATGGTAGAGCAGAAAAATGAGCACTTCTGTCTGTTTGCTTGAAGTTTAAATTCCTGGAGTCGACGAAAAACTTTTCCCAAATCTTGAATGTGTTCTTCAAAACTCGTTGAAATAATAATGATATCATCCAAGTAAGCCAAAATTGTAATTCCTTTAAGTCCAGATCGGAAGCGATCAATCAATCTCTGGAAGGTCGCTGGCGCGTTCTTTAATCCAAATGGCATTCTGCGGAAGCGATATAATCCAAATGGCGTAGTAAAAGCGGTTTTATCTCGATCACTTTCCTTAACATTTACTTGCCAATATCCAGATTTAAGATCAATGGTTGTCATAAATAAACTTCGTTTTGCTAAATGAAGGATTTCGTTGATTCTAGGCATTGGATAACTATCAGTGATTGTGACGGAATTGAGCCGACGATAGTCGATACAAACTCTGATGTCGTTGTCTTTCTTTGGTACTAATATCACAGGCGCTGACCACGGCGATTCACATTCTTCGATTACATTAGTGTCAAGCATTTTATCAATTTCTATTTTCAGTACAGCTTTTCTAGGTCTAGATAATTGATAAGGCGGAACAGCAATTGGTTGTTGGTCAGGAGTGATCAATTTAATATGGTGTTCACCGAAATCAGTTGGCTCTCCCCCTGGTTGAAAGATACTATCATATTTATTTAAGAGATCACTAACCAGAATACACTGTTCAGGATTCAATTTGGTTCCTTCATCTTGTCGAAGATCAATTGACATAATTTGAGTTGAGTTATCATCCTCTTCAGATTCTAGGCAGTACAGTTGCTCAGGCTGGTCTCCAAAATTCCATGTCTTTTCTGACGGATTTAACGCAATATTAGCATCTTCAATGAAATCAATTCCCAGTAATGTTCGTGTATTATCTACTGGAAATACAAGAAATATTGTAGGTATTATTTTAAAACCAATATAAACATCGGTTCGTGTCACAAGCACATGTTTATTTTCTTGTGAGGACCCATCAGCTAACTTAACAGTTATAGTTGTTTCCTCAAACTGAACGTTGTTCTGCTTCATAATTTCGTACAAAGACGAACCTGCAATACTAGCACGGGATGCTGTATCCAATAATCCAATTCCATCTACATTCAAAATATTTATTCGTAATATTGGTCGTTTACGAGGTGATATGTGAAGAACATCTGAATCCAAAGAGTTAAACGAGACTGAAGGTTTTGTAGAGCCAAGTGATTTTGGTTTACACGATGGACAGTTCGTTAGAACAACGCCAGGTGTACCACAGCCATAGCATTTAATTTTAGATGATGTCAAAGCATTTGATTTCTCTTCTGGTTTTCGAGTTTCAGATTTGTTTTGTAGTTTCGGACAATCATTTCGTAAGTGACCCTTCTCTCGACAATATACGCATTTGTTAACAAAGTCAGTATTTCCTTGAAAATTACGCGTGGATTGAACAGCTTTTGGTTTAACTTCATCGAAGAATAGCTCTTCAGCTCGAGCAAGTTTTAAAAGCTCATCTTATGTTGTGAAAGAATCACGTTTAATCTTTTCTCTTATTCTCCTTGCAAGTAGTCCATATATCATATCCAATTGCATAGGTTCCATAACAGTGATTTGCGAAATCAAAGCTCTGACTTTACATACAAACATATCAGTTTTTAAATCATCTTGACGGAGTGAGTAAAGTTCCATAAATATTCGGTATGGTGGTTTCTTTTCTCCAAAAGTTGACTTTAATAGTCTTATAGCATCATCAAATGAAAGAACTGTGGATTTGACACCTTGCCACCAGACTGCTGCATCATTTGTCAAAAGCATAGGTATTCCTTTCAATGCAACGTCCTCCGGTATATTTGCACAATCTTTATATGTCGAAATGGCGTTTATGAATGCTTCCACAATTGTTTTACCATCAAAACGATGAGAGCAATTCGAAAAATTTCCTGATGTAGTTATTGTAAGAGGGGTTTCCGGTCTGGTTCCGATTGTTTCTTTCATCACGCGAATCAGTTCCATAAACTGTTGCTCTGACATATTGACCCCTTCTGCCATTCTCTTGGATCTCGTACGAGAAGCTACGGTACTAGAAAATGTTTTGTTTATAGATGGCTTACTGTTTACTATATTACCTCGGCCTCCTCCACGTAACCTAGGGATTCCTGTCAGTTTATCGAAAAAAAATTTTGAAATAATTTTAAAAACATACAAATCAAATTTTACAACAATTTATATAAATTATTAGGTTAAAAGTTTATTTATTTATTCAAATGTTCATTAATGTTTTAAAAGTTTGGCTGGGGATTTTCCTTGAATTGAAAAAACTTTATTCAAAATAAACACACTACATATAAATCGAAAAGCTTACCAGAAGATCACTTTATGGTCTGAAAGCTCAATAAAAATTTCAAAAATTTATGATTATAAACACTTCAAATATTAAGTAATTTAAAATGTTCAAAATATTTAATGAAAGGTCTATAAAGAATGAACCTAGTTTAAAAGAAATGCTTTTCACTAACATTTACAAAAGAAATGTTTTTAGGTTATGGGTATTTTAATGAAGATCCTTTAATTGAAATCACTAAATATATAGAATGATTTTTTTTTATGTAAAAGTTCATTAAAAAGATAATCACACAACAAATTTTAAAATGTTAAGCCACAAAACAAATAATTATTTAAAAGAAAATTGCCTTACATCGAAACAAACACAAAATGTTCGAATTTTAATTTATATCTCACGTCAAACAAGGTCAAATTTTAAAAATGGACGATACACAAATTATAAAATTAAAACGTTTGTTCGTGTCGATAAAATAAAATACCTCTTTACGGCTATCTTAAATAATTTACCGTTTCAGCAAATTACGTGCAAATGAATCAATCCAAAATTGAGGCTATTAAATCAAAACCAAATTCCATTCGACGGAAAACGATTCACGTGCAATTTTCCACTGGAACACGTGAATACATCCAGAACTGAGGTTATGTTGATCCAAAATTACACGACACTTTTCTGATAAAATCACTTATAAAGTTATCCAAATACCTTTTGCTTTCATTATATCCAAATCCTTTATTTCAAAGCTGTTTACAAAACATTTTCCATCGGCGAAACTGCATAAAATTCCTCGATGAAAACCAAATTTAATAAAAAAAATTTTTATGGTGTTCGAGTCCACTCGTTGGGCTGCCAATTGTAGCAAGCGTGGAGCGAGATGTTGATTTGGGCGCCTTTATTATTAAAACAAAAAAACACTTCGAGTTTAATAAAAGTATTATTATTACCGCATTTACAGCGACATAGCAAATTAGTAGATAGTATATTATAATTTGCATCTTGGCATATTTAATATAAGTTTAAAACGTAGATTGTAATTTGAATCGTAAGTATTTGAATCGTTTGTAATTGTAGTAAGCCTAGATATCAAATTAGTTGCAAGATTTTAAAACAAAAAGTGTTTACAGCACAGATTTAAATTACATCTACTAATTTGCTATGTCGCTGTGAATGCGGTATATATTTTATAATTTATTTTCACAAAATTTTAGATAAAATACGCGGAACAGTAACTTTATCGAAAAGCGCGGTATGAAAAAAGCAACAGAATCTTAAAAGATCCCAAATTTTATATCATTCTAAAATGAGAGAAAATTAAAACCTGACAACAAGATTAAATGAGAGTATGTCTTGCGCATGCGTATACCTGAATAATAAAGCTTGTGTTTATACCGCGATATAGGTTAGTAACGTATACGTTTAGACATGCTACAATATAAGAAATTATTTTGAATGAATAAAATCAGATTCAAATTTGATACTAAGTGAAATAGAACCTTTGGTGTTTTCATTCTAATATTTGAAAGTGAATCTCAGTTTTTTGGACCGATAGATCAATAAATATATATTCATATATATTTATTGAGTTTTGTCCCAACGCACAACAATAGAGTTAGATCGAGATTTGAGACTTGGTTCACAAATCAAGAGAACTCTAAAGTATCCAGAGCCAGAACAGCTTTAATCGCAGAACACCTTTAGTAAAGAGTCCAGATCATCTGTACCCCAACCAAAGAGTAAGTTAGTAGCTAACTATATCTTCCTTGGAAGATATAGCTAAAAATCGTCATAGGTGAATTATAGTTCTTTGCTGCTTTAGTGCACAGAAGACTATATGAAACCCTAGGAAATTCACGGTAATAACAGCTACGGTTATTATCCGTCACTTGCATAAAACTATAAAAAATTATCAGTTTGAATCTCCATAATATCAATTCGGGATATTATGATCGCGTGTTAACTAGATTCAGATCTACTCTCTAGCAGCCAATCGGCTGTCATCGGCTATATTGTTTTGAATCAACAAGTTATTGAACTAACTTGCCACAATTGATTACAAACATAGATTGATTTTTGTATTTCAAACCAGAGTCAAGTTTCTACTGGAAAATTGGTTAACTGTCCTTTTCGTTTTGTGCATCGATAATTTCATTGCAAACTACTACTTCGGGTTCGGATATTAAATAACATGCGTTCCTTTTAAACAAATAAATTAAATAACAAGCGTGCCAAACAGCTTTTAAGTAGATCACTAAAGAAACACCAAAAATTTAAAAATATTTCAAATATAACTACACAGTTTTATTATTATTGAAAATACTTATTTTGGGCTTATATTTAAATCTGACTGGTCCATTTTATTATTAAAATACCAAAACAGGTTTTTAACGAATCTAAATAAAATCGAAAAATAAAATGCTTTTCAACTACACAACTTATTCGAGGTAGTGCAGATTAAAGCAAATACGTTATATAGAGAAATTTGAAAAAATATATTTTTGCCTCAAATATGGCTATTTTTGAGTTTTGCTTGTAGTTACTTTTATCACTGAGGAATATTATTTAGCATGCAGCATCCCATGCTTAAAACTTCAGGCTTCGCCTATGATATACATTAGTAGCATTGAACAGATATTTCTTAAAGTTTCACATCTAGTCACTCATCGTTGTCATCACGCTATAAAAAATAAAACAAAATCGTTCGTAACCAAGAGGAAAGGAAACGGAGGAACATTTCCTTATAATAAAGGACTGTAGTCTGTACGATTTTAGTCTATACTAAGAGACTCAGCCTAGCACCGTATAATAGAACAGGCAAAAGAGTAAAAGAAAACAACACTCAACAGGATTCAGACGTATAAGTTAGTAATCTGTTATCTGTAGGTTAAGATTTATATTAAAAATTCCTTATTGAAACAAATATTAATGTTCTTGACGTGAGAACGAGTTTGGTCTAGCGCCCGCAGAGGTGTCTCAAATCATTCTGAAATGTTAATTAAGTGAATATCACACACAATTTCTTTTGTTGCTACCGGGCTAAACATTTATATTAAAAAACTTGGAATGCTAAAGCTATTCCCGATTGTTACCTTGGTGTGAGAAGTCCTTGTCGCTTGCAACAACTTAGGTCTTTCAGACTGAAGTAATAAAAGGTATAAAGCAAATTTGTTTTAAAAATTTACAGTAACAAAACTAAAATGCTGTTTCCAGTAATCTAGCAAGTGGTATGTTCCCTGACTTTGTGACGCACTTTCTTTTTCAATGATTAAAAGCCATACAAAGAGTTATATCAGGGTTAATTCATCAAGCAAGCAATAGCGTGATATCATCAAGGAATACTTTATAGCTAAGATTAAGGCTGCTACCGTTGACTAAATAGAGTTCATCCGACAATACACCTAAGATAATACCTTATCACTACACTAAGGATATCTTACTGCTATTGCCCGTGTTTTGTGATATTTCACGATAACTCGTTTGTAAATAGCAGGGACTGGAGTACGTGTGGTTGTCACACCCGTAAATAAAACAATTTAAAAATCAGTCAAAATTGATCCCTTGATGCGGGCAAAACAATTGGCTGTGAACAATACAATTTGAAACATTTATTAATTTATAACTCTACTAATTTTCTAATAAATTTTCGTGATAATTCGAAATAATTTTTTGCTAAAAATTTCGAAAGCAAGTATATTGATAAAATCACGAGGCCGTAGGCCGAGGGCTTTTATGAATACCATTTGCTTGAGGGGAATTCGTTTAGAAAATTTTTTGCCATTTTTCATTTATTTATATATTTTTTATGAATTATACGTTGGATATCAGTTAATTATTTCAAAATTAGAATTTTCTTTTTTTTTTTAAATAATAAGTATTGTGTAATAGGGTTTAGAATATGTGTCACAACAACACATAAATACCTCTTAAGACCTAGGTCCAGACCTAGGTCCCGCAACAACTGGCGTTCTAAAGTGTTGATGAACGCTTTTTTTAAACCTCTGCGGGTTGCCGAGTGGAACAAGGGTAAGAACAAGTTTGAAACATGATGCCGCTGATTTCATCTGAGCACTGTTGATGACGATATTTGTAAAAAACAACGAGGTCAGCAACAGTGCGACGATGTTGGAGGGAATCAAGTTTTGATGTCAAAGCTCGATCACCCACAATTCGTATAGCCCGCTTCTTAACAGAGTCCAGGAGGGTCAAGATGGAAACAGAAGCAGCACCCCAAACTTGACAACAGTACTCCATACAGGGACGAATATAGGACTTTTAAACATGGGGCAATTTTTTGCATCTATTTAGAAAGCCTAGTTTTTAGACGCGCTTTTTGCCATCGCCATTACGTGATCATTCCAGAGTAGGTCATTTGAAACTGTGAGACCCAATAAACGAATGTTTTTACATTCACCTATTAATTCATCACACATACTAAATAAAATATCTTTGGGGAACTCGGTCTTTGATCTGGAAACAATCAACAGCTGTATTTTGGTAGAGTTGAAATTGACCAGGTTTTGGTCACCCCAATCGGCGACATTTTTTAGGTCTTTATTCACGTTTATGGCAGCGTCTCTCCGGGCGGGATTTATTCGTTCATGCATTTTACCTTTTGAAGGAAGGGGCTCGAACGACTTGTGCAGAGTACTATAATCTGCAAAACAATTTATTGGGTTGCTGGTGATTTTCAACAATTCGTTTATGTTAATCAAAAATAGGGTTGGGGACAATACTGAGCCTTGAGGTACACTAGCGTTAATTAGTTTAGACTCATAAAAAAATCCGTCTAAGGAGACCGAAATGTATCGGTTGGATAGAAAATTTTGAATCAGCTTCACAACATTGGGATGAAATGAAAACCATACGCAACGAGCTTGTTGATTAAGTTGGCATGCCAGACTCGATCAAATGCCTTAGATGGATGTCTAAAGCGATAGCGTATATTTCACCACCTTTATCAAGTATGCTATTCTAACAAAGCGCTACATAGTTTAATAGATTGGTAGTTGATCTTTTGTTTCGAAAACCGTAGTGGCTGTCGGATATTAAATAATTTAATTTCAGAAATTTTGAAATGTGTGTATTAATATAGTGCTCGTAGACTTTGGATAGGACCGATAGTAAAGCTATTGGCCTATAATTTGGGATATCGGATTTTGGTCTCTTTTTGGGGACGGGCTGGACATTTTCCAACTTCCAGCACGAGGGAAATATACCAGATTTGTAGGATTGGTAGAATATTTTAGTCAAAGTTAGTGCCAGTTCGTTCAAAAGGTTTTTAAAATAATGGGTGGAATATTGTCCATTCCTGAGGCTTTGCTGATGTTTAACCCCTTTAAAAGTTTAGCGACTATTTTGGGTTTGAAGTGAAACTCGTAAGGAAATTTGGTGTATTTCCTTAGGAGTTTCCAACAGTGGAGTTCAGAGCAAAGCGCTCAGTGGACAAGTTAGCTTTTCTTGCGGGATCATTGACGATTAAATAACCATCAATAATATGGGGAATAGAAAATTTTGTACCAGAATTTAAAGAATTAATGGCACTGTAGAAGCTCTTGTCAGAGACACTGTTTCACTCTGTCAACTTCAGATTTTTCGTTTGAGATAATCTGGTTAGATATTTTGTTGGCCTTTAGATATTGGGAACGATTAGTGGGAGTTTTGTTATGAATCCATATATTAAATGATCTACGTTTGTTTTTAAGTGCCGCTTTGGCTGCTTTCGAATACAGGTATTTTTGTTTTGGTTTTACTATGGAAAAGGGGATGAATTTGTTGATAGCAAATTAGCAAATTGGATGGTTTCTGTAAATTTTTGAGCAGAAACATTTACATTGTCTGTGTAAAAACATTGACAGTCAAAAGAGAAACCAAGGAAAGAATTTTGAAGACCACTCTTATCCATTTTTGAGTAGTGAAATGTTTTACTACCTTTCGCAACATCAACACTCGTAATATCTTGCATTGTGGTAAGATATAGATCAGAGATGGCAAACTTTTAATAAATTCTCGTTACGAGAGCCAACAAAAAAATAAAATATCAAAGTTGTTATGGAATTTTTATTTCCTTGCAAGTTGCATACACCGTCTTCAAGCAAATACTTTAATTATGAATACATATATACAATATTTAAATTTTGTAACATCGCACTGACAGCTATTGATTGCTTATAGATGGCATGTGTATTTGTAACTTGTTTGAAATCGGGTTCATAGTTCGTTAGCGCGGTACGACTTGTAAGTTGTGAACGTTGGTTGCTTTGATGTTATAAATTTCATTGTTGGAAAAAGTGATTCACAACAGTATGATGTGCCGAATATGGACAGTAATCTGCAAGCACCTTTTTTCAAATTGAAGTACTTTGATTGAGCAGTCGTTTCCAAAACTACAGATTGATGTTGATTTGTGGTGCATTTAAAGAATGTGCGCCTGAGTTTCTAATTATTCCATTTCTCCTGTGGAACTTTTATTCAAAATATAATAAGGAATCGATAATCCATGGTTAATAATAAGCTTTGCTCCTAAAAATAGAACGACTTAATTGTAAGCAGTGGCGTAGCTAGCATGGGTGGCACCCGGTGCGGATATTGTGGTATCACCCCAAGAATGAAAACTGTCAAAATTAATAAAAAGCCAATAAACGTAGGGAGGGGGTCAATATAAAGCAACAAAAAATTTCATAGAACGAAAAAATTATATTGTAATATGTAAAACATTTCCATAATATGGAGTCAACTTAAAATTCAACATAAGTAAATTAAATAAGTGATGCAGAAGTTTCAACTTCGAAATTATTATCACCTCAACGGCGTAATCGATAGCGAAGTGGAGTTTTTTTCTGAGAAACTTCCAACCATACCTTTGAATTGAAAACATTTTAATTACTTCTTTACTTACTTGAGTTAAATTGATCTCAAAAAACCCCAAAATTGTAATATATTTTTTTGTAAATTCATACAAGAAAAGTGCAACATATAAATATAATAATAAAAAAATTAAAATAAAATTAAAAATTATTTCATTCTTCGGAATATTTCTTTTTTGCGTAAAATTTTTTAGGAGGTTACTATTGTTGTTGAAGAGGTCATGAAATATTCCACAAGAATTTTTTAAATTATTTTTCACACATTAAATGGCTTTTAATGTCTCAAGTTTCTGCTCGAAAAATTGGGTCGAGGAAGATTTGTTATCTTGAACCAATGATTTGTTATCTTGTACTGGAGTACGCTGGGCTTGTCACTCCCGTAGATCAAAAATAAAAAAATTTACAAATCAATAAAATTAAAAACTTTACGTATGAACGTAAAACTCAAGTTAAAACAACTAAACTTTGACGGATTATTTTATTTTTTAAATTTTATATAAATAATTAAAATGTATGAATAAGTTTATATTATATAATCTTAATTACAATTTCAATAGAAGACAAAATGGAACTCAATTTATGTTTACTGTTTACTACAATATTGATATTGATTGTCATAAAATTCGAATTTATTTATATATATTTAAACTAAAGAATTGTAGATTCTTGTATGAGCTAAGAATGAAGGCAATTCTTCACGAGGATGAAGTTTCCCGGAACCAGCGTAGCGAGTGGAGGAAATCATCGGAGTGAAGAATTGCCTTCATCCTAAGCGAATACAAGATACTATTTTATCCACGACTACAAATATTTCAAATAATTTCATTCAAGTTTTCCTGTAAAAGTTTGTATCGCCATATTGAAATATTTCTATGTAAAGAAAAACAAAACAAAACATGTTTGTTTATTTTAAATGTATTTTTCTTGTTTTATCTTGTTTATATTACTATACAAAAAAATCAAGTTTTTAATTTGTTAGGGGAATTTTGAATAAATAAAGCGGAATGAATTAAATAAAAAAGAATTTGATATATAGAAAGGAATAAATACAATTACAATGAAAGATATACGCATGGAAAGTATATATTCTTTAGTAGTCGTGGATAAAATGTTTTATTTAACATAAATAAATTGCCTAAATTTAATTTTGAGTAACGTAATTCTTTTTTCATTTAAATAACGAAATTCTGTTTTTTTTTAAATCGGGTAATTTTTAAAATGAAGCGGGACGCAGGACAAATTGTTAAAAATCGGGACTGTCCCGCCAAAAGCGGGACGTCTAGTCACCTTATTTAAATCTCTTCTTTCTAGCTTTAACAGCTGCAAACTTAGAAATCACATCTTCAAAATTTATATTTTGTGTTGCCTCATGTTCTATTGTTAATATGCCAAGATGGTTAAGCCTCGTTTAGGTCATTGCTGCCAGCATGTAATTTTTAATTAATTTCAATTTGCTGAAACTCCTCTCACTCGAAGCCACTGATACGCAAATAGTCATAAATAACTTTAGTACGACCATAAGAAATTTTGTAAAATCCCATTCCACGATCATTTTAAAAATGTCTATGGGCACACCCAGTTAGAAACTGTTACATTGCCGCTTTTAAATGCTTTCTCAACCTTAGTATCTCTATGACGAGTTCTGCTTCTGATACCTCATCATAAAAACCGGTAAATTTTGATTCAGATAACTCCAACTCTTCACTGTTCGCCAAACCCCCAGTGTTTGTCAGCACAACCTCGAAGCTACATCTTGGACTGACTTTAATCTTGTTTGGAGTTCAACATTGAATCGTCGTAGTACTCCGATTTTTTCACAGCAAAATCTATTGCCTCTTCTACAATATGACTAGGTTTCAATTTAAAGACGAAGTGACTGTATTTTTATAACTAATTGATCAATATTCAAGCTTGTGCTTTGCGATACAATCCAAGCACAATTTATTCGTCTTAAAACATCATTCCAAAACAAAATATAGCAAAGAAATTTAAAATCATACACAATCACCACGCATAAGCTTCGGTGCAGCGCCTCTAGTGTCTACATTTTTTTGTTGGTCACTTAATTTCTCAATTGCAGCCACAATCCCATCAAAATTTTCATCCAATACTTTAACTGAAGCATAATGAGCATCCCAAAGCGTTGTTGAGAGTCTTTTAAAAGTTGCTTTGCTGTGTTTAACAAGCACTTCCCAGCAGCTAGTCGAAGCAGAAAAAATGTAAAAATTCCACTGTTCCGAAAAATGTTACAAAAGCTACGTTTTGTGCAAATGAGTGTTGGTCACATAAATTAATTGAATGATCTATACACCAACAAATATTGCTTTGTTGTTTTTGGCTTTAATAATAGCTTGCACTCCTTCATGTATACCACTCATAACAGCTGCATTATCAAAACCTTGGGAACGACAATTCATAACATTTAAACCGTCATTTTCAAGATTTTTAAGAATTTCATCGCTTAAAGCAGCGGCTTTTTTTCCATGTAAAGGAAAAAGTCCAAGGAATGCTTCTCTGATTTCCACTTTTCTATCATCAATTTTCACATAACGAATCACTTCTGACATTTGATCAATATGTGAAATGTCAGGTGTGCTATCAAACATAATTCCAAAATATTTATATATTTTTGTATATTTAATTCAAGGTGTGTTCTTTTAATACTACATCATACTTTGACAGTAGTTTGATTAGTTCTAAGAAATTGCCTCTATTTAAAGGCTTTTTCATTCATCATATCCACGAAATGCTAGGTTTTCTTTAGATAAAAACAAAGTTATATGCAATAATCTGGATAAAAGATGTTTCCACTTCTGTTTTTCATTATTTATTAATAGCAAGACTGTGTTTCCTATCGTTTTATGAACCTCGTTTCCAGAGTTTTCCGCTTTTTAAAATTGGGGTGTTCTAAAAATTGCGAAACCGTTTTTCAATAAAATTAAAATACATAAATGTATAGTTCGTGAAAATTGGCATTATGTAATTTTAACTTACAATTAAAACGAATTGAAAAAACTAAAGTCAGTCTTCAGCCTCAATAATGATAATATGCCCATAAACCTAAAATTCGTTTAGAAATTTCGTTTTTTCTACTACTTAACTCTTCTTATAATATAGTCAAGAACGTAAACGAAATATATCTTATAAAACCTTCTATGTAAAATGTTCAAAATGTTACCATTTACAATCAGTAAGACGAATATCGCAGAAAAAATCCAATTACAATTCGAAATTATTAGAGGTACGTTTTACTCCAGACAACGGACAAAAATCCAATAATGCCCAGGTTTTGTACAATTCGTCATATTGGACAGATGTCAAGAGCCGGAATCATATCCATCATATAATTGACTAAATGAAAATTAATCTCAGATTTTGTCCAATTAGTCCCATATCTTCTTATGTATCACAATTAAAAAATGGATTTGAATAACATAAATTCAATTTTTTTTATTTTGCCAAAGCAATACACTTAAGTATTTGACAAATGATTTCTTTATTGCAATATTGCAATGTTATTAAATATTTTTTTTAACTACTAACTTGAGAAATCGTCATTATTTACTCGAATGCCCCAATGAAAAGTTATTTTTCTCAAGCTAGGTCAATAATAATAACAAACAATTACCTAGGTTAATAATGACAAATTTTCTTTTATTTTTGATTGAAATGAACAAAAAAACACAAACAAATAATAGTTGCAAATAATAGTTGTTTCGTTTTATTTGTATGAAACTAAACTTCCAGGCTACTTGATATTTTAAGATATTTAAAAAATGAAATGGAAAATGACTATTATAAATATCTAATGAAAGCAAATATGATAATTAGTGTTAGTAGTTAAAAAAACTCTATATATACCTCGGTTGAGAAGACTAATATAGACCTCGAACATTATATACCTCGGCGCTACGCGCCTCAGGATCTAAAAGTTCTCGGTCAATAATAGCCTACTTCTCAACCTTGTTATATAATGTACTATTGTCTGATTAAATTTTATCATTAATATTATAAAACTGAAAACAAACAGGATGAGTATGTAGTAGTACCTATAAAAATTTGCAAAACTATAGTAATTGCATACCTACCATTTTATTCCACAGTAATTATTTATGTGTCCATTCGAAAACAATCCATCTCAATTTGCGAGTTTCAAGATAAAGGAAAAAAAAATTAATTTGTGATTATTTACACACATGGTGATTTGATTGTTTATTAGTTTCCTTAGGTTGCAACAGGGGCGTCAATTGGGTAGGGCTGGGGGGGGCATTGGCCCCCCCCCCAAGGATCTGATACTATCAATACATCGATTCAATAAAACTATCCAATCGTGATAGAACTATACAGTATAAAAATTTCAATGCATTGTTATTTTGTAAATTCGTCTAATTTTTAGAACATTTACTTAACTAATATACCAATTTTATCGCATACTATTAATTGAAATATATCTGATAATATAATTATTACGTTACATATTATTTTGGCCCGACTAAAGTACAGTTCACCGCAATATTCAAACCGTTATCGTTCTTTATATCAAGGACTAGAGCGCCACCGATACGAAAGGCGGTCGTATTGCTTCTAATCTTCTGATGAAATCAGTTTTATAAACAAAACACGATCGTTCTTCCAAAAACGCCGTGGGTGCGTATTGTGACAAAATTCTATCGTACTATAAGGTGCGCGGCATCACCGCTTTTAGAAGAACGATTGTGTTTTGTTTATAAGATATTCGTGTCTGAGCCACGATTTCATTAGTATAGCGTTCCTCGAGAGTTCATAGTGCAGTATTTAACATTCAAATTTCAATTGTTATTGGCCATCGGTAATTTATATAAACTTAAAAGTAAGTACATGCAGGAGAACACAACCTTATTATACCCCACTTATTTGGAGAACCCTGACTGTTTGGCCTTGTTTTTTATCTATATCAGATTGTACAAACTTTACAAGACTTTTTTCAAAACAATAAATTAAATACAATTCTAAAATGTAAAATCCTATAACATATCAAAAGTTTTCTTGATAGTTGTGCTAATTTTTATAAAATGAATGAAAATAATTACGGGAGTAGTTTAAATTTATTGGGTAAAATCACTGGAAATAGATTTTATGATAGTGAATGTTTTAGGACAAGCAATATTATAACGACACGAACGAATATTTAAGTTATGAAAATATTTTCAAAGTATGTTATGAAAACTTGCTGTCAAATTCATTTTATGAATTTTTAATTCATAAAATAGCAAAAATTATATGTTTGGCTGGTTATAATAAAATCCAAAACGCATCCTAAACGTCAATCTTTGTTCATTTTTTTATACAGTCACAGAGAGGGAGAAACTATTATTTTTTTGTGGTAGGTTTTTCTTATAGATTTAAAAGAAGCTCGCAATAATTGTACAATTTTGAATCAAATGAATAATTTACGCACGTTTATGGGTAGTAAGCTGACCAGACGTCCCACGCTGCGTAGAAATGTCACACATTTTATTGCGTTGTCCCACGGAAAAATCTGTCCCACGAAGCGTCCCACGAAACCAATATTTCCACCACATTTGCCCGCATTATCGAAATAATCATCTACCTACGTATAGTTTGCGCAATATCTTAGTCAGAGCAATGGCTTCACAGTTTTTTCATGCAGTTTGTATAATGTTATGTATATGTTGATTTAACCATATTGAGAGAACAAACCAGTGCAATATTATTATGAAAAATAAAATACAAAATATTTTACTTAAAAAGATGCAGTTTTGCGTATAAATTCATAAAAATTTAAATTTTTAAACCGAGTTTACGAGTCTTTATTCGAGCACTCATTTCAATATTTTGAAATAATATTCAAAAATTAAAAATGTTCATAATTTGAATATCGTTCTTACTCGTAAGAGTAAAATTTTTGTTTTTTCGATTTTATTCCTTTGGAGCAGATTACATTTTCCAGTTCTTTCATTCGATTTGTAAAAGAAGAAAATTAGTCACTCTACGTCATCCTTTATATTCATTTTTCTAACAGTGCATGAATAATTGAACGAATCAAGCATTTTACGTTGAAAAGCATCAAATTTGACGCAAAAGTAAAAGTTTTGAGTATTTAAAAGAAAATATTTATTTCAATTTAGTAGCAAGAATGATATTTTATTATTTTCACTCTTGTATGTGCGAGTGTTATATTTTTTTTAAGCTACGCACTGAAAGGACAAAGTAAAAGAGTGATATAAGTAGCGTTTCAAACTCTGTTTAAAACACACTTTAACTAGGAAGCTCAAAAGTAAAATTAATATTTTCTAATATATAATTTTTTTTTTCTCAATAAAGAACAAACAAAGCAAACAGCATAAAAACTTGATAAATGGTATAGATTTGCAAAAGATAGAACGAGAGGTATACTATATACCTCTTATACTTACAGAATACAGAAAAGATATTAATTATTTAGTAAAATTAAAATAAATGGTTTCAATTGTTTTACAGTCTTTACTTGTGTAACAAAAGTTTCAACAGTTTCAACAGTCAACAAAGCTACTATAAAAGGAAATTTATACTAATTTTTAAAATTATATTTAAAAAGTTCTCCTGCAAATCAAGACGGATAGAAAACGTTTACGTAAATTCTTATACGATATTGAATTGGACTATCCTTTTATAAAAAAAATCAAAATATAACGACGCAAAAGTTTAGTGTATTACCAGTCGGAGTGAATTTGAAAATTAACAGTGGACATTATGATATTAAAAGACATATAGATACAGATAAACATAAAAAGCGTTGCTAGAAGCTAGAAATTGAATAGAAAAACCATCCTTTTTTTCTATGCTGCACGATCTGCTGTCGTTTACAAATTCACTCTCTGAACAGTTACAAAGCAAAGATATAATAATTTCTAGCACAAGCGCTTTAATTAAAAGTACTATCTTGATGCTTAAACAATGCAGAGATGATACTAAATTTAAAATTATTTTTAACAAATGAAGGGATTTTGCAGAACTTTGCGGCATACGCTTCGATGAAACAACACCAGAAGACTAGCAGAGTAACCAATGTAGCTCAGAAGCATTTTATTTTTATTTCTAAGTCGATGCATTTAAATGCTTTTAAATATGTGTGTATAAAAACGTGTATGTTATGTTTTACGAAAAAATTTTTTTTTGTCATTTAACTTCTCGCCCCCCCCAAGATTTTGGTGAAATGACGCCACTGGGTTGCAATTAATTTGTTTGAAATGTAAAACATATTAGGTAGTAAGTTTAAGCTGATATTTTAGAAATAATTTTGGAATAGAGACATAATTTTGGAATAGAACAGAACTCAAGGGTGCCACCCTATCGACACAGGGTGCCACATTATCGACGGAGACCACTTTTCCTATACATTATTCAGCATATGTGTTTTCAGACCTGGTCGTTAAAGAATCATTCTTGCATACTAAATAATGTACCATAAAGAAAACGGTTAATATGGTATCTATAGGAATATTCAAAGCTATTGAGTAATTGTGGTGATGGTATTCAATGCTCAACATGTTGATTCGATTAAAAAAAAAAGAAATACACACATATTGTTGGAATTTTATTTTACGTAATAACTCAAAAATTTTAAAAAGTAGAATAGATCCTTTTTGAACCAATAGGACACATTTATAGGACACATTAAAAGTTATCACAATTTATAAATCAAAATTTATGGATAACCTGGCTAAAATGGTTTCTAAGTGATTTCTCGTTGAAAACGATTGAAACGTTGAAAACCATTGTGATGGTTTAAGTTTTTTTACGGTCGGGTGTTACCCCAAAACGGGTGAAACCTGGGGCGGACCGCTAACCTCCTCTCCCCCCCCGCCCCGCTAGCTACGACTCTGATTGTAAGAGATGAAGGGTCGATGTGCTCGATAGTTCGATAACTGAACCGGCAGTGTGTAAAAAAATCAATTAGCGTGTCAAAACAAATTTCATTCATACTTTTGGCTTAAAATCCCTCATTTTAAGTGATAATGAGAAATGTTGATGGTCGGGAACCAATCCCGTGAGGGGAGAATAGAAGGTTGAACTATAAGTGTGTCAAAAATATAACGTCAAGTGTATCAAAAGAATGATTTTCATTTATTTTTTTGCCCAATTTTTTTGAGAAACATAAAATGGAAAACATTTTCGATTAGAAACATTTGTCAAATAAAATTAATTATTTGTATACCAAAAAAGCGGTTTTAAATTGAATCAACTTAACATATCATCTTGCTACATATAATCTTGATTAATTGAATCATCTTTTAAAAAGTTTGAATTTTAATTTTGTTATAATTTTTGCAATATTTTTAGGCTTTTGAAAAAAGAATCAAGCCTTGATTTTGTAATTATTATTACAATATTTTTAGAATTTTCAAAAAACGTTTAAATTATTAGAATATTTTTGGAATTTTTGATTTTGTAATATTCTCTTGAATATTTTAGGAATTTTGGAGGAAGTAGCAATTTTTGATTTTATTATAGTTTTTGGAATCTTGGAAAACGTTTAAACTTTTGGTTTTGTTTATTGTTATAAATTTTTTAAACCAATTCAATCAGACCCCTTTTATTTGAAAAAAAAATTAAATTATTCATTTGTAGTACATGAAATGTAACACTGTGCGACAGCCAAAATCCGCTGGGGTTCTGACTACCGGGAAAAGTTATGTTTTTTTTTTTTTTTTTTAATAAAATGTGTTGTGTAATAGGGTTTAGAATATGTGTCACAACAACACATAAATACCTTTTAAGACCTAGGTCTAGACCTGGGTCCCACAACAACTGGCGTTCTAAGGTGTAGATTAACGCTTTTTTTAAACATCTGTGGGTTGAAGCAGACTGAGACTAAGTGTTCCGGCAAACTATTCCATTTGTACGCAGTTCGGACAAAGAAGTCTCTCTGCGATCTGCCAGTATGACAGCGCGGGATCTTTACCGTTTCACTGGTTGCGGCAGCCGATTGCCGAGTGGAACGGGGGTAAGAATAAGTTTGAGGCATGATGCCGCTGATTTCATCTTAGCACTGCTGATGACAATATTTGTAAAAAACAACGAGGTCAGCAACAGTGCGACGATGTTGTAGGGAATCAAGTTTTGATGTCAAAGTTCGATCACCTACAATTCGTATAGCTCGCTTTTGAACAGAGTCCAAGAGAGCCAAGATGGAAACAGAGGCAGCACCCCAAACTTGACAGCAATACTCCATACAGGGACGAATATAGGACTTATAAACATGGAGCAATTGGTATGGAGTGAAAAATTTTTTGCATCTATTTAGGAGGCCGAGTTTTTAGACGCGCTTTTTGCCATCGCCATTACATGATCGTTCCAGAGTAGGTCATTTGAAACTGTGACACCCAATAAACGAATGTTTTTACATTCACCTATTGCTTCATCACACATACTAAATAAAATATCTTTGGGGAACTCGGTCTTTAATCTGGAAACAATCAACAGCTGTGTTTTGGTGGAGTTGAAATTGACAAGGTTTTGGTCACCCCAGTCGGCGACTTTATTCAGGTCTTTGTTCAAGTTTATGGCAGTGTCTCTCCGGGCAGGATTAATTCGTTTGTGCATTTTACCTTTTGAAGGAAGGGGCTTGAACGACTTGTGCAGAGTACTATCATCTGCAAAACTATTTATTAGGTTACTGGTGATTTTTCACAATTCGTTTATATAAATCAAAAATAGGGTTGGGGACAATACTGAGCCTTGGGGTACACCAGCGTTAATTAGTTTAGACTCAAAAGAAAATCCGTCTAAGGTTACCGAAATGTATCGGTTGGATAGAAAATTTTGAATCAGCTTCACAACATTGGGATGAAAACCGTACGCAACGAGCTTGTTGATTAAGTTGGCATGCCAGACTCGATCGAATGCCTTGGAGATGTCTAAAGCGATGACGTATGTTTCACCACCTTTATCAAGTATGCTGTTCCAACAATGCGCTACATAGTTTAATAGATCGGTAGTTGATCTTTTGTTTCGAAAACCGTATTGGCTGTCGGATATTAAATGATTTTCTTCCAGAAATTTTGAAATATGTGTATTAATATAATGCTCATAGACTTTTTATAGGACCGATAGTAAAGCTATTGGCCTATAATTTGAGATATCGGATTTTGGTCCCTTTTTGGGGACGGGCTGGACATTTGCCAACTTCCAGCACGAGGGAAATATACCAGATTTGTAGGATTGGTAGAATATTTTAGTTAAAATTGGTGCAAGTTCTTTGGAAAAGGTTTGTAAAATAATGGGTGGAATATTGTCCATTCCTGATGCTTTGTTGATGTTTAACCCCTTTAAAAGTTTAGCGACTATTTTGGGTTTGAAGTGAAGTTCATTCATAATAACTCCTGAAGACTGGATTTGGGGTATTTCTTTAGGAGTTTCCAAAACCGTGGAGTTCAGAGCAAAGCGTTCAGCGAACAAGTTAGCTTTTCTTGCGGGATCATTGACGATTAAATCACCATCAATAATCGGGGGAATAGAAAATTTTGTACCAGAATTTAAAGAATTAATGGCACTGTAGAAATTCTTGTCAGAAACAGACATAGACGTAAGTTTTGAGGCTTTCGCTCTGTCAATTTCGGACTTTTCGTTTGAGATAATCTGAGATCGGTAAAAAAAAAGTTATACGTGTCCCGGCGTTTCGCTGAGTCACGTCTAGGAATCGAGATATATCAATTTGAAGTAAGTAAGTATCTTTTAGGAGAAATTGTCACGTTTGGGGTTCTCTTTTTGACATAACTCGAGAACGACTAGTCCGATTTTGCTAAAACAGATTTAGAAATTAAGAATTACAATTCCTTTAATCTACTGATATACTATACTGAAAGAGTAACGAAAAAATAAAAAAATTAAAATTAAATAAATAAGAAATACACAAAGAAAATAAAATAAATAAATAAATGAAATAAAAAAAATAAAGTAAAATAAAAAAATAATAAAAATAATAAAATAAAATATAATAAAATAAAAATATAATAAAATAAAAAACAAATTAATAAATAAATAAAATAAATAATAAATAAATAATAAATAAATAATATATAAATAATAAAAAAATAATAAATAAATAATAAATAAATATTAAAAAATAAATAAACAATAAAAAATAATAATAAATAATAATAACAGATGATGAATAATAAATAATTATAATATATAATGATAATATTAGTAATAAATAATAATAAATAATAATAATAAATAATAACAATAATAAATACTAATAATAATAATAATAAACAATAATAATAATAATAATAATAATAATAATAAATAATAATAATATTATAATAAAAGATAATAAAATACAATAAAAATATAAAATAAAATTATACTAAAAATAATAAAATAAAATAAATAAATGAAAAATAAAAAAATAAAAAATAGAACATTATAAATAAAAAAGTAAAAAAAAAAATAAAATTAGTACACAAAGAAACATAGACACATGTCCAAATACATTTAAAACAAAAAATTTTGGAGTTTATTCCAGTAAAAATATTTGAAAAAAATTTCTATGAAAAATCAATATTCTTGTCAAAATGAGATACCTTTACTTAATTGTGAATAAAAGCGAAATGCGTTCATCGATTTTCATGATCTATGTTTCGTTTTGTGCACAGATTATGTGACTTTACGTCAAAGTAATAAGACTTTGCATTTTTTCCCGTTTTGAATTTTACATGATTTTTTAAAATACAATTTTTTTATTTTTTAGGCAAAAAATTATTTTTTTTCTTCATAAATTTATTTATAACTGCGAAGCTGTTTATTGTGTAAAGAAATAGTGTATAAGTAGATTGAAGGAATTGTAATTTTTAATTTTTCTAAATTAGTTTCAGTAAAATAGGCTTAGTCGTTCTCCAGTTATGTCCCCAAAATGTGACTATTTCCCCTATATGATACATACTAACTTCAAATCGATATATCTCGATTCCTAGACGTGACTCAGCGAAACGCCGGGACACCTATAACATTTTTTTTTACCGATATAACTTTTTCCGGTTGTCAGAATCCCAGCGGATCACTGACCCCTACCATTTGTCGCACAGTGATAATTGAACATAAAATTTTTAGATAATGGATTATTTGTATTTGAAAAGTTGAAATTGCTGAACTAAACGGAAAGGTTTTTGAGTAGTTTGTTGAGTGTATCATCTTCTCACTATAAACTATGTTAATCTATGATCTGTTATAATTTTCCAGTAACGTATTTATGTTTCGTGTTAGTTCTGTAATAAACTTCTAGACGTTGCATATTAAACATTTGTTTTATGTTGAATAAACATGGCTGCCCACAACTATAAACAAGTGCTCATAAAAGCCTTTTGCCGAAAACAATATAAAAATCCTTAACCCAGGCCAAAGTTTTGATATTTCAGAGCTTTGAAATGTCAGCCCCTTCATATTTTACTGTTGTATTCACTCAGTTTTGTATCATCAATTTTAGAGAGTTTATTTTCTAGACGAGGAAAGTGGTTTAACATTTTTGTAGTTAAATTGCGTTAAAAAGCTAAATTTTTTTAATAAAACTCAGAATCGTTTGAATAAGATCAGTAACAACTTTATCTTTTCCTTGTAATACTAGGTTGGAAACTGCAGATTCTGCATTATATCGGTTAAGAATACACAGTCATTAATTCGTTGATCATCCTTTAATTCCGGATAGTGTTTTTCTTTGAAAAAATTTGCTGTTAGGTAGTTAACTTTTTGTTTCTTTTAATTAACGAAAGTTATCCCTTTTTTCGATATTTTGGATTAAGATTTTGTAATTAACTGATAATTTAATTGCAACTTTATTACAATTTTAATAAATTTTTAAATGTTATTAAATTTTTTCATTTTTTTTCGAGAGGCGCACTCGTTCTTTCAAAGAGCCGCAATTTATCCATTTGTGATGCAGATCTAAAAGAAAACTATTATCACCGCCATTACGGGGAGTAAAAGTTGGGCTTTTAACAATTTGTGATAGATTCTGAGACGCGGCAAAAATTTCTGCCAGTTTTCCACTATTGTCAACATCCTCGGTCGATTTGGAGAATTCCAACCATGATTTGTTGTGGACGTTGAAGTTACCGGTAATGGTAACCTCACAATTAGGGGACCTTGCTTTGCTCTTTCGTCCACAATTTTTGTCAGTATATTAAAAATGTTTGGGTTACGTTTGTTGGGGGACCGGTATAAAGCTATTGTAAAAAAAGTCATTTCTGGAAGACAAATCTTTAAAACCATTGTATTGAAGCCATCACCGTGTAGTTCAAAATTTGGAATGTTCTTGTAGTTTGAAAGCTGATGCAAGCCTATATTTGGAATTAAGCGATTCTTTAGAGAGAAAATTTTCAGAAACTTGTGTTTCTGTAAGGAATTAAATGTTCGGTTTATCGTGTTCAAGATGATGTTGCACGTGCTCATGGTTAGCGTTCAATTTGCAGATCTTTTGAATATGCATTATAAAATTTTTGTTTGATTCATATATTTGTTGTTCCTGCAAATATCCTGGACATTGTTATGTAGACTGGAGTATTTTAATGTAGAGCGGTGAAGTTCCCGATTTATTTAATGTGTGTTTTCTCATAGTTCACAATTTTGCTGTTACCACCGTATATTTGACATATTTCTGCTCAACATTTATATCAAAGTTTTGCTGTTGCTAACGTATATTTTACATATTTCAACTCAACATTTATATCAAAGTTTTGCTGTTATTACCGTATATTCTTTCAAATCATCATTTATATAAAATTTTTTTGCTATTACTACATATTTCAACGCAACATTTGTGTCAAAGTTTTATTATGGCTGCCGTATATTATACATATTGAAACGCATCACTTATATCAAATTGTTGCTGTTACCACCGTATATTTGACATATTTCTGCTCAACATTTATATCAAATTTTTGCTGTTGCTAACGTTTATTGTACACATTTCAACTGATATCAAATTTTGATGGGATTGCAACTGAATTTCAACTCAACATTGATATACAATTTTCTTGATACTTTGCCTGTTGGATTGTTCATCGCTGATGGAGGGCTAAGGCCGTAAGACTTGGAAATCGGGAGGATTTAAACATGGGGTGAGCGAACTTGATTTATTTTATTTACTTTTTTTATAGAGGTGTGAATGCGTGTGAAAGGGTGTACAAGTGATTGAATGGGGGCTTGCCTCGATGCGTGTGTGTGTGTGTGTGTGTGTGTGTGTGTGTATGTGTGTGTGTGTGTGTGTGTGTGTGTGTGTGTGTGTGTTTGAGTGTGTGTATGTGTGTGTGTGTGTGTGTGTGTGTGTGTGTGTGTGTGCGCGCGCGTGTGTGTGTGTGTGTGTGTGTGTGCGCGTGTGTGTGTGTGTGTGTGTGTGTGTGTGTGTGTGTGTGTGTGTGTGTGTGTGTGTGTGTGTGTGTGTGTGTGTGTGTGTGTGTGTGTGTGTGTGTGTGTGTGTGTGTGTGTGTGTGTGTGTGTGTGTGTGTGTGTGTGTGTGTGTGTGTGTGTGTGTGTGTGTGTGTGTGTGTGTGTGTGTGTGTGTGTGTGTGTGTGTGTGTGTGTGTGTGTGTGTGTGTGTGTGTGTGTGTGTGTGTGTGTGTGTGTGTGTGTGTGTGTGTGTGTTTGAGTGTGTGTATGTGTGTGTGTGTGTGTGGTTGTGTGTGTGTGTGTGTGTGTGTGTGTGTGTGTGTGTGTGTGTGTGTGTGTGTGTGTGTGTGTGTGTGTGTGTGTGTGTGTGTGTGTGTGTGTGTGTGTGTGTGTGTGTGTGTGTGTGTGTGTGTGTGTGTGTGTGTGTGTGTGTGTGTGTGTGTGTGTGTGTGTGTGTGTGTGTGTGTGTGTGTGTGTGTGTGTGTGTGTGTGTGTGTGTGTGTGTGTGTGTGTGTGTGTGTGTGTGTGTGTGTGTGTGTGTGTGTGTGTGTGTGTGTGTGTGTGTGTGTGTGTGTGTGTGTGTGTGTGTGTGTGTGTGTGTGTGTGTGTGTGTGTGTGTGTGTGTGTGTATGTGTGTGTGTGTGTGGCGAGATGCATGTGGTCTGAATTGGAAATGATTCTAATCAAAATATTTTTTTTGCTCCGAGGTAACGTCTCGTTTTCCAAATACCTTTTCTTTTGTTATATTACCTAAATTTATGAATTTATATTTTTAAGTAAATCAAAAATCATTCTCAAATAACCTGTATTACAAAAAAAAGACCAATTCTTGTCATGTTTGATGTTTATTAGCCATGTTATACATTAACCAACTGTAAACTACAGGAATTGAAACAAACTGGTTTGGACATGTTATTTTCAACTTACAAATCAAATGATAATTTTTTTTGAGCTGTGAATATTTTTTTTGGGAATTACGTATGGATTTATAAATTTTTTAAAACTGGTATTATTAAAGAAAAAGGGAAATAATCAATAAAGACTTTCAATATAGCGTGTGACGTTCTCCAGTGCTCTGAGATTTGATTCACGGTGTACCAGCAATGGCAGTGGTTTACAAGCTGTATCATGTGGGGTCAGCTGACGGCTATACAACAAAATCTTGATTACTACCACTTGCGATACTTGCTGCGGGTCTTAAAGCTTAATTGTCTTGCTTCGCAGTCTGAGTGTATGGGTGAATGTTAGCGTGTATGAAGCGTGAGTGTGTGGGCGTCTGGGAGTGATTGTGGGGGTTGGACGCGCTGATAGTGGTTCTTTCGCAAAAGGGGTCGCCAGAGTCTCCGTTTTCACTTGTATTTTTTTTCCATTTCTGTGTATTTTCGTAAATTGCGAACATTTCTGCATTTGTGTTGAAGCAGCAGGTAAAAATCTTTCAAATCCACGATGGCTGAGCTTTAGTCGTTACGGCGTTAAATTACTCTAGGTACGCATCCTGCTATGCCATTCTCATTGGTTCACCAATGAGAAAGCTCTTCATTACAAATTGGCGCCCAACGTGGGGCTCCTCTAAGGGTTTCTACAGCGATGTAGGACTCTGGAGGAGTCCCTTCAAATTACAAAAAACTTTGAAAATTTTTTTTTTTAATTTTTCTTCTTAAATTAATTTTACATTGCCACAATACAATAGTTAGAGGCTCTGGCGACGGGAAGCAACTTCTTGCTTCATACGGGCAAGAGCGAAGGAAATCTGAGACCCCTCAGATTTTTGTTGATGGGGTTTTGCGTCCCCACGCCTCCAGCTACCTTTTCGTATTTTCTGAAGCGCAAGGGTGGGAATGATTCTTCGGGATCATTCTCAATGGGATTTACTAACCCACGGTCTCTAGTAACGGCTGAGTTTCTTGCTGGCACAGGGAATGCCAGGGGTGACCAGATGCCAGGCTTAGATTTTTGTAGAATGGTGTATAGGCCTACTACATCCAGCCTGGTCATCTGGTTATGCTCTGGGTTCGCTGTGGCATCAGGACTCTCATCCGGGCTAACGTCTCCATAACGTTAGAGTCCTCTCCCTGGAGCGTTACCACCCTATGATCTGAGTTGTCCAGTTCTCACGAATGATACTGGGGAACATCTTCCAAAGCAGTCTGATATCAACTGCTGAGGGAAGAGTTCGTCCAGCCTTCATGTCGTGAGCTAATTGGATTAACTCAGATCATAGCACCTCCCCGTATGTGTCGTCGGTTTGGATCGCGGATGAGGGGTGTCGTTTGCTTGAATGATGGTGCAGAAAGGATACCCTCTGACCATCCCAGCGACACTTGTCATCCGGGTGACATGCCGACGACACATACCCCACCTTATTCCTTTCCCACCCTACCCGATCCCATCCTTATCCATCCCATCTAGTTCCCTTTCCTTTCCATTTCCCATCGTGTAGAGTAGCTTGTTTTAATTTTTCTTTGGTCCCAACTTAATACCTATAATCAACAACATTTTAAATGAAAGAACGGCGATCGGCGCTTCCAACCCCGTGTGGTGAACTCCCCCATGATTGGTCCGTCCGTCCTCCGTCAGTCTAAATAAATAAATAAATAAATATTTATATCTATAAAATAAAACAATAAATAATAAATAAAGTAATATTTATCAAATCTATTGACTGCATAAATAAACTTAGAACTAGTCAATCTATTGTCAAAGTATGAGGTAGTGTTAAAAGAACACATTTTGAATTTGGAGCATGGTAAATCACCAAAAGTATCATATTTGTCACCAGATATATAAAATGAGTTCATAAATGTTTTAGCGAACCACGTAAAGTTTAAACTTACCATCGAAATTAAATCGGTTAAATATTTTGGAATTATGTTTGATAGCACACCTGACATTTCACATATTGATCAAATGTCAGAAGTGATACGTTACGTGAAAATTGATGGTAGAAAAATGGAAATCAAGCAAGTATTCCTTGGATTGGATTTTTTCCTTTACATGGATAAAAGCCACTGATTTAAGCGATGAAATTCTTACACTGAAAAAAAATTGAAGTAATGACAGCCTCATCTCGAAGTTGGCAGTTTATTATTCATGCAAAGAAAAGATATGTACAAACAATTTCACCGTGATTGGGACAACTACTCAGTACTCAGTAACATTGTCCTGACAACAGAATGAGGTTTATTTAAAATATAAAGTGTTATATCCAATATAACAGTAGTAGAGTAAAGTTAATAACTATTTCCATGAAAACATATTTCTTTGGTCTTATATCATGAATTTTTCATTTTAAAATTTAGGTATTTGAGATTAATTGAACTACATTTTATTTTCACATAAATATTTCATGTGATTGTCGGCTTATAATTGTACAGTTGTTGAATCAATCTCGTAGTTCGAGTCGCCATATCTGCCCGCACGGTGAGGTTGAGACAAATGCATTTCGATTGGAAATAGGATATGTTTTTTTAGTGTAAAAATCTTGAAAATGACGGTATAGATGTTATTAATTATCGTTCCCAAGGTTATGATAATGCAGCTGTTATGAGTAGTATACATGGAGAAGTGCAAGCTATTATTAACGCAAAAAATAACAAAGCAATTATTGTTGGCGGCATAGATCATTCAACTAATTTATGTGGCCAACACTCATTTGTACAAAATGTTGCTTTGTAACGTTTTTCAGAACAGTGGAAGCCATTTTTACATGTTTTTCTGCTTCGACTAGCCACTGGGAAGTGCTTGTTAAACACAACAAAGCAACTGTTAAAAGACTCTTAACAACGCATTGGAGTGCTCATTATGCTGCAGTAAAAGTATTGACCGAAAATTTTGATGGGATTGTGACTGCAATTGAGAAGTTAAGTGATCAACAAGAAAATGTAGATACTAGAAGCGCTGCACAGAGCCTTATCAATGCAGAATGTGATTTTACCTTTCTTTGCTATCTTTTGTTTTGGAATGATATTCTAAGAGAAATAATATCTGTGCTCAGATTGGATTGCAAGGCAAGGGCTTGAATATTGATCAATTAGTAACAAAAAGAGTCAATTCGTAACGAAGTCACATTGTAGAAGAGGCTAGATAGATCTTACTGCAAAAAAATCGGAGGACTATGACATTCCAATGAAAACTCGAATTCGTCGTCAAAACGTAAAAAACGAATGGCTGGTGAGTTTGCCCCTGATGTTGGACTGACACTGAGAGGCTCAACTTAAAAAGGACATGTGGGAATGTCTTGACCGATTTAGTGTTGAACTCCCCAAGTAGCAAAATTGGTATTGCTTTGGGATGTCATTTCTTAATTCCAACTTAATCCATTCGTTTTTAGGTATTTAAAATTTGTATTTCTTTAATGCTTCTTAAATCGTTCTTTAAATGGTACTCTCATCTTGGTTTTAAATCGGTATGAAAGATCTCACTTAAAGTATTCTTAAAGACTTCTTAATTTGGTATGCATATCAACATCTTAAATCGGAATGTATGAGAGCGCATAAAGAATTCTTAAAGGCTTCTTAATTTGGTATGTATATTAGAAGTATTAAATCAGTATGATGTGCCTTCTTTAATACGTCGAATATTGGTATGTCACATATCATAAGTTTGTTGTGATGTACACTGAAAAAATATGTTGGTAAATTCTACAATATTAGTTAAACCAAATCAATTTTGTAGCATCATATACAATTTAGTACGATTGACAAAACGCTTTACCGTTAGACAAATGCTTTGTATGTTGTTCTTAATTTTAGACCATGCTACAAAATCATGCTACAAAATAAAATGGATTTGACCAACTTATTGTAGATTACACCACCTTTTTTTTCTAGTGTACATGTTTAAAACTAATCATACCCAAAATAGTATATATTCGTTCTTGGTTTTTCTCCCGAATTAAGAAGGAATATCAACTTTTTTGGTATTGTGTCATACTAAATTAAGAAGATATTTGAACTTAATTTGAGAATTTTCCTTCTACTTGAGCAAGAACAAAATTCCGCCATATTTTCACACAGCAATATTTAAGAATTAATTTGAAAAAATTTCCGTTAAAATATAAACATTAAATATTGCACGAACTTTTTATTTTTACGTATACTTAGATAGCTAACAACGATGTGAGCATGAATATGTCGGGGTTTGATCTACAAATAATTTAAAATATAATTTAGGGCGCATTGAATTTTGGCATATTTTCAACAATTGTAATAAATTAGAGAAATCATGGAGGCGCGTGAGTTTTAAAGGAGCTAGAAGTTCTAATTTCACCATAAATCTCGTTTCGTTTGCAAATATCGGTTAAATATTTTCTTAAAACTGATTTTAAACCTTACATATAATTTTTCTTTATAGACTGAGAGCCCGCGACGGCCAGACCTTCGTTATTTTATAAAAGCTGAAAGTTTCTCTGCGCATACCCCCTACTCAGGTAGGAACGATTGGCGACATATGAAGTTTGGATCATAGTGGCTTTGGCAGGGAGCAGGTAACAAAGGGGCCTCCAAAGTTTCGTGAAAGAATAAAACCTAATTTTTTTATATATTCTTCGGGATAGTATTAGAAGTCACGTTACCCGTTGCCTCCCAAAGCCACTATGATCCAAACTTCATATGTCGCTAATCGTTCCTACCTGAGTAGGAGGTTTGCGCAGAGAAACTTTCAGCTTTTATATAATAACGAAGGTCTGGCCGTCGCGGGCTCTTAGTCTATTATTTATCAATTCTTTCATTAAATTTTAAAACAGCATAACATGTCATATTTTTTTGTTTCATTTCAACATTGTCTATTACTTTAATTTAAATCAATTTAATATAGATAAATTGAGATAGAAAATTCTGCGTCACTCTTTGACTTTGATAGTATATAACAAAAAAATGAAATACCGATTTAAGATAGAGTTAAGCTGGAGTTAAGAAGGAGTTGAAAAATAACATACCTATTTAAGAAGCAAATAAGATAAAAATACGCTTCTTAATTCGTTCTATCGGACCGCCCACATTTGCCTTTTTGTACGTAATTCAAACTTAAATCCTTCTTTAAGAAGGCGCGTTGCTTTGTTTAAGTCTTCTTAAATCTTTGTTTAAGTACTGACAATCACTGTTTTTGCTACTTGGGTCTGAACTCGACTTAAGTCAGTTCAAGATTTAGCTTCATTGTTCGAGGTTGTGCAGACAAAAACTTAGCTTTTGGCGAACAGTGAAGAGTTGAAATTATCTGTATCAAAATTTACCAGTTTTTATGATGAGGTATCGTGTGAGAGGATTTTCAGCAAATTAAAATTAATTAAAAATTACTTGCGGGCAACAGTGACCCAATGTAGCTTATTAATAATAATGCTCATTTGTTTTAGTTAAAAAGAAATTACAAATTACGTTTATCGGCTTTTTATTATTATTGACAGTTTTTATTTTTGGGGTGACACCACAATATCCACCCCGGGTGCCACCCATGCTAGCCCACTGAAGATATATATTCGTCACATTCAAATAAATACTGTTAAGTTGTTAGAAAATTGGCAGAGATCTCTTTAGATCAAAATAATATTTTTGTAAGCTTTGTTTTCGTATTTTCACATTTTTGCAGATCTAAAGAGACCTCTGTTAATCGTGGTAGATCTTCAAAGATCAAACATGAAAACTGTTGTTTGACCTTTGCAGGTCTGAAGACATCTTTTTAAATCTTGGTAGATCATCAAAGATCAAACGCAAACTTTTACATTGATCTTTGAAGATCTATCAAGATTTGAATAGATCTTTTCAGATACTTGGAGATCTACAAACGCTAATTTTTTTCTTTGATTTTTGAAGATCTACCTTGATCTAAAGAGATCTCTTCAGATCTGCAAAGATCAAACTCTCATTTTTTCGACTAAAAACAAAGATCTTATTAGATCTAATTTGATCAAAAGAGATCTTTTTAGATCTCTCTATTTTTTCCCGGGTTGCGGAATTCCGATACAAAGTATTTAGTGAGTTCAACTGTCCGAATTTTTTAGTTTTTGAAAACATACTTAATTGAAACACATTGAACTGTGAGAGGACTCGACTGTTTGTGTTAGTTCAAGGTACATTCTTTTGAATTTATTTTCATTCCGTCGTTGCATTTCGGGACTACTCATCTGTCGAAGTAGGTATATGAACATTTTCTGCAAGCATTCTGTAATAATTTAGTCATCAAAAGAGTATTTCGGTCAACTTTCTGGGACGAAAATAATATTTAACCATTAATTGAAAGTTATTTAATAATATTTAACCATTAATTGTATTAATTGAAAGCATCATATACAAAAACGGAGAAGATGGAGATAAGACAACTGAATTTGAGATTATTGGGACAGGGAACATTTGGTTGGCCTAAAAGGTGTACTTAGTTTCAGCGTACTCAGTTTCATACAAATTAATATCGATATGCTATTAAAGCTTAAAATAAAATAGTTGTTCAGCAGCCAAATTCTGTAACTGTGATGTGGTGAAGTTTAAAAATTTCTCCCTTTTTCTTATCATTAATTTTTTATCATTTTACCATTTTTGTCGATTCTGCGATTTGAGTGTTACAGAATCTAAAAGCATTGCCAAACGTCAAAATTACATAAAATTAAATGTTTATTTTAACTTTAAATAGAATATAAACTTAAATTTTTACAAATTTAAATATATATATTATTTAAGAAGTTAAATTTGAAAAATTGAACTGTGTTTAATTTAGAAATGCAATTTCAAAAAATCAAATCACATTGACGTTATGCAGTTTTTTGACATTATGCCAAAAAAAAAAAGAAACGATTTCTGAGTCGTACAACATACTTAGATTTAAATGCTATTTTTACGCTCAGTACTTCTTTGTTAGAAGTGCATGGTTGAGTACTTTTAAACGATTTCTCTCCAACATTTACATTTAACATTCACTTTAAAATAAAAATTGAAACAATTGAATCAAAACATTTTACTTTTAACCAAACAACAACAAGCAATGCAAATTAAATTCTGTACAAGGTTGGAAACAATATTGTTTATTTTCTTTATTGTGTCCAGTATTAAAAAACATACCCAGTCAGCACATTTGAATTTTTAATTAAATTTTCTATTTATCACAAAATTTATGTGATACTTTTATCCGTTAAATTTAAAACAAATCCTGAAAATGCAATTTCACTAACCAAGCAAAAACAAAACTCCGAAAAAATGAAAATTATTTTAACGAAAATGCAATTTCAGGTCAACAGAAAAAAAAAAACGTTTTAAGTTGGTAAAATTTAAAACAAAAACCATTTAAAGTTACAATATCAACATTAACCCATATTTAAAATGTTACAACAGCCAAATTGTATATAAAGACAACATACATGATAGCAATATAACCACAACGAAAAATTTCAGCTTGTAGATTAAATTAAAAAGGAGAGAATAAAAAACAAAGACAAATCCCAAGTGTCTTGCATGATATTATACTATAGTAACTAATGCTCTGTCGTCCTTCTGATTAAATTAGTAATGTTCCACCAGAAATTAGCTTCGTGTTTCTTTGAAAAATATTGCTATACGCGGTTTGTATTTAGTTTTACTAATGGTTGTGTGTTTAGATATCTGTCTTAGTTTTAAACCTATTTTAACCCGACGACAGCGAGCCAAAAAGGAGGGCTATGTCATTGATCGGTATGTTTGTGTGTATGTTCATCTGTTCCCCATAACTTCTGAACTACTCATGGTAATATGACAAATGAGGTATCGTTCGAAGCGTTTTGATCGTATGTTGGTGATGACATATTAAATTGTATATTGCGCACTCTAGATCAGTGGATTCTTAACTAATTTTATGGTACGGATCTATAAATATTGCAGACTTTGCGATATATGTAATGTTAAGTAAATGAAAGTGCAGGTTATATCTTGCTCATAAACAAAATGTAATTTAAAACAAAAGGATGAACGGAATAAAGTTCAAAGGAAATAAAAAAGAAAAAAATGAATTTTGATGTGTAAGAAACAGAGTTTAAAACCCTTCTTTTTGTTTTTTTTTAACGGCGTTCATGCTCCGTGTAGGAGCGTTGCCAGGCTAATCAGCTTTGAGTATTCACCACGGTCATTCACAACAGCGACTTAATTATCATGGCAGTCGATTTTTTAAGGTCGTTTATTACGTCAGTCTCCCACTGTAGTCGTTGTCCACCTCGCGGTCGCCCACTCCCTGGGGTACTAACGTACATTTTTCTAATCATTCCAGACTGTGAATCGGCTCGTTGAACATGCCCAAACCAAGCAATCCTATTAGAACGAATACAACCTATTATATCAGGACCCTCAAGAAGGTCTCTGATCTCAAAGTTATATCGGGTTCTATATTCTCCATCGTCTGTCTTAAGTGGACCAAAAATGTAGCGTAGGATCTTACACTCAAATACAGATAAATGCAATTCGTAATTTTGTGTAAGGGTCCACGTTTTGTGACCCATACATCACGATCGGTCTAATCAATGTCTTGTTTAACTTGAGTTTGATGTAAGTTGATACATACGGTGATTCAAGGAGAGGTTTGATTGAGAGAAAGTTCCATTCCCTACAGCGTATATCTGTAAGTATGCTGTTGTTTGAGTCAAGCATTGATCCCAAATATTTATAAGATTCAACTCCCTCAATTCGTTCATCACCGCACATCAAATCTTTCTTCTCAGCCTCTCTTGAAACATTCATATGTTTGGTTTTATTGTAGTTAAATTGAAGACTAATTTTTCTAGCACCACTCTCAAGCGACTTGAAAGTCTCACTCATAACAGCTTCACTTCGGCCGAGGATGACAACATCATCAGCGTATGCGATCATCTGTACTGAGTTTTTTGACAAGATATTGTTGTTAGTCGGTAGCTTCTTTTGACGGCACACATATTCCAAGGCTAAATTAAAAAGTATAGAAGAGATAGCATCACCTTGTCTTAAACCGGAGTCGACTTTGAAAAACTTTGATATTTCGTTCCCTACTCGTACACAGCATTGAGAGTTCTGTACTGTCATTTTGGATAGTGATACCTGAAATCAATGAAAAGTTGGTGCACAGGTATGTTGAACTCTCGGCACTTTTCCAAAATCATCCTTATCGAGAAAAGCGCAGCTGTGGCACCTCGGCCTCGCCGGAAGCCACACTAATATTCTCCAAACAGTTGTTCAGCAAAAGGATTGATTTTGATAGCAAAATGTAAGAAAAGATCTTATATGCTGTGCAGAGGAGAGCGATTCCTCTGTAGTTTGCACATTGTAGCGATTACCTTTTTTATGGATTGGTATCAGCATAGCTGTGTTGCAGTCCTGTGGCATGGTTTCAGTCCTCCAGATCATTTGAACAAGTTCAAACAATCTTAAGGATAGACATGGTTAAGTATATAATTTACATAAATGTAAAAATATATATATTATATTTATAATATATATATTATATTATATATATAACATTCAAAGTTTACATAAGTTCTACCCCAGATTTGTAAATCTCACAAACATACAGTTGACAGATTCAGAAATTACATTATTATCTAAAGGCTTAAGTTATAATATTCCTAGCTTTCATAAAAACCATCTTGAATCTGAAATTATAAATTGTGAAAGAGCTATTAAAATGTTTCCTACTCAAGAAATCCAAAATGAAGCAAGAACTATATTGAACAGGAAATTTAAAAACATGATAGAACAACAACATCAAAATTCAAATAATTTATATAGACATGAAATAAAAGACGTCAAAAATATTAAAGAGAAATTATTTATTCAAAATGCAAGGATTACTGAAGCTGATAAAGGTAATACAGTTGTTTTAATTAATACTCAAATTTACATCGAAAAAGTTTAAGATTTCATTAATAATAATAACATTAAGGTTTTAAAAAGTGATCCTACTAAATTATATGTAAAAAATATAAATGATATGATTAATTTGTGCAACAATTTATTCGATTACAAAACAAAATCAAGCTAAAGCTAATGAATGCAAAAGCACCCGAATTTAATGGTTTGCCTAAATTACATAAAGAAAATATTCCTATAAGACCTCTTATATATTATACTACGGCACCTACATACAAAATTGCAAATTTTATCACTAAAATTATTAGTTCCAATATTATACTTATTAATAATTATTCAATCAAAAATAATTTAGATTTTATTGAAAAAATCAACAATATTAAATTATTACCACAATACAAAATGATTTCTTTCGATATTTCTAATATGTATACTAACATACCCGTTTCTGATACCATCAAAATTTTGGAAGATAATTTGAAGAATACAGGAACTTTAAGTTATTGCAAAATTATGGAGCTAATATCATTAATGAAAATTATTTTAGATCAAAATTATTTTACTTTCAATAAATAATTTTTTAGTCAAGAAGAAGAACTTGCAATGGGTTCACCATTAAGTGGATTATTAGCCAATATATGTATACCTTAACCATTTTGAAAATAAATTTATTTTTTCTAATTCAAATAAATATCAAAATTTAATTATTTCATATTCAAGGATACGTTGATGACATATTTTTATTATTTAATGGAACTTCTCGGCAAATTGAAATTTTCAAAAATTATTTGAACAAAATTAACAAAAAGATACAATTTACTCTTGAGATTGAAAAAGACAACATGTTAAATTTTTTAGATTTAACCATATCAAAAAAAATAACAATTTTGAGTTTAAAATTTATAGAAAACCTACTACAACTGATATTACAATTAACTCTAGCTCGCACCATCCATATTCTCAAAAAATGTCAGGTTATAATTCATTTGTAAATAGATTACTTACTATTCCAATGAATCATTTAAATTTCCAGAATGAAGTAAACACAATTAAATTTATAGCCATTAAAAACGGATTTAACCCAGATATTATTGATAAAATATTAAATCGAAATTCATAAAGCATAAACAATCATATAAACAGTTTGAACACAAATACAGATTTAAAATATATTTCTATAAATTACATAAATTCACTTCCCAACATAATAACTAATCAATTTAAAAAATACAAATTTAAAATTTCTTTCAAAACAATTAACAATCTGTATAAAAATTTCAAATTCAAAGAAAAACCTAAACTAGAAGAATGCTCTGGCATATATCAAATAAATTATGATTCCTGTGATAAATTTTATATTGGCCAAACAAGTAGAAAATTTATAAAAAGATTTTCGGAACATTTACTTAAAAGAAAAACATTCTTAATATAAAATCTATTTTGGTCAACATCTAACCAACGAAAATCATACATATACAAGTTTCGAAAATAATTTTAAAGTTTTACATTTTTGTAACAAAGGTCCTCTCATGAATTCAATGGAAGAGTTTGAAATATATAAAGCTATCAAGAAGTCACCATTTCTAATTTTAAATGAACAACTTTCATTTAGTTCTAATATTTTATACAATTTAATTATAAATTAATATCTTTCTTTATTCTTTTGTTCTTGCCATATTTTATAGTTTTAAATTTTCTCATTTTTGATTTGAATTTTTCATGTTTAATATAGTATACATTAGTGTTCCTGATTTCTCGACTTTTAAATTTCTCGAGAAAGAAAACTAGAAATACATATATCTCGAGAAATCTCGAGATCTCGAGAAATATTTTTTCTTAGAATTCTTTGTTTAGAACGTCAAATTGAACACCAAAGTATCTTTACAATTATTTTTTTAACTATGCATATTAAATGAAACAATTTTTTTAATTATAAATAATAAATTTAATAATTCCGAACAACTTCCATTTACAGGGATTAAGCCTAAATTCTCCGATTCAGTGATATTACAATATATTTGAAGATCCATAAATATTTTGTTGTTGACGTCAGTCCATTCATCTAGGGATATGCTAAACTTTTTGTTACTGTTTGTAATAAATTAATTTTATTTAGCAGCTAAAGCTTTTAGTTTCGAAAAACTTAATGATTAGTTCTTTTACATTTGAAGGATTTTTCGGAAAATTGTTTGTCGAATAAAGCTTTTTTTTGTAACTCTGTGGAAGGAAAACCCATCAACAGCCACCAATTGAGCAAATGAGAAATATTTCTCGAGAAGAAACACTAGTATACATATTTTTAGAAACAAACTAAAATTTTTAGATTATGTTGTCATAAATATAAATTCTTTCATTGATGATGGATATTTATATCCGAAACGCGTCTGAAATTTATATTTTTAATAAAAGTTGTTAGAAAAATAATATTACTTTTAATTATTAAATTTAATAATTGATTAATTAAGGATAGAGTTTTACCACCATGTACAATCATTTCGGATGTTATATCGTCGATATCAGGTGCTTTATTGCGTTTTAATTTTACCAGCGCTGCTTCGAATTCCTCTTTAATTGGTTCATCTACATATCTACCTGTACCTTTGCCGCACGAATAAGCTTTGCTCGTCGCCTGATTTGTTACTGGTCACTTAAGTTGAGAAGATTTTCAAAAAAAGCGGCCCAAGTATTTAAAATATTTTCAAAGTCTACTTGTAGCTCCCCATCTTCGTTTTGAATAGCAGTCGATCTAGTTTGAGGGCTCTTCTTTAAGGTTTTAACCTGTTGAAAGAAGTTACGCGATTGATGTTACTTATTGAAGCTTTCAATCTCCTCACACTCTCTCTTCCACCATTCTCGCTTCGTTCGAATACATAGCTTTGTAACGGCTTGTCTTGCCAGTTTATAGTTCTCCTTCTCCTTTGTAGTTCTCCTAAACCCCTTATATCACTTATTTACTCCTACTCAGCAGGCCCTCACCTCTTACATTTGATGATTACCACATATTTTATACTTCGTGAGGCGTCTGTCCTTTACGAGTCTGACAACTTTTTTATTTGCCATTTTTCCACGATTTGACCGCATTTTTGCTGACAAACTCAGAAACATGGTGATTGTTCGGAGTTTTGTAAAGTTAATACCATAATTTTGCACCGAAAAAAACATAGCTCATTTCCAACCGAAATGCAGTTGTCTCAATCTCACCTCGAGTTTCAATAACTAGGGGACTTCAACAGAACGTATGTGGGTCATGCTCTTATGCATAAATTATGCACTTTACAAAATTCTAAAATAAAATTTATTTTTTATTTCGTCCATATGCAAGTTTCTGGGAAATCAAAAAATTTGTCAAGTTAAAGTTTTGTCTTTTTCACCTGTGTATATCACGTTTTTCATTGGCAATGTCTTCAACGGTAAGTTCTTGGCGTGAACATAACTCAAAACTCAAAACATAACTCACTATAGTTAACTTCCCGATATGGGAAGTTATTGTTTTTGGGTCGACTTTCGAAATCGGAATTTTTATGATATCTTTACGTTTCAAGACCTCCTGAAGCTTTTTAGATTACTTTTAACTGGCATTATGTATTTTTGTGTGAGTGTATGTGCGTGTGTATCATCGTATGCGGACAAACATTTCTTATCAACGGATTACCTGATTTCAACGATAATGGTTACCATCGATGTATCTCTGCGTAACTTAGAGCCCAGTTCTTTTCTACCAAAATCGGTTCATTTGCTTTTGGCAAAGTGGTTTCAAAAAATCTGTTTTGTGCTTAGTGGTTTCAAAAAATCTATAAATTGTCTCTTGCAAATATCATAATCATTCAGATTTCTATCAAGGTTATTAAATTACCATTGGGTTAGACGTGATGCGTCAGCCATAATGAGATTTATAATGAGATTTATATAAACAATTGCTTTATTATTAAACAAATGCTGATTTTTTAACTGACCGAATGTTAGTTAGATAATTTGTTGTTTTTTAGATAATTTTTGATATCGACATTTGGTAATCTTCACGTTTCAAGACCTGTCAAGACAAATTATTCTAGTTTGCAGTTTATAGGTGTGTCTAGTGTGTATGTTTGTGTGTATTGTGTATATATGTGTGTGTAATCCTAAATAAATGTCAGTTATTATAATTGAAGTATCGTATAAATAAATAAATTTTAGTAATGCGTATGTTTGGCGCTAAAACTCCCAACTCCTACTCCCGAGCATCACATTTTTTCTAATTTTTCTCTTAATTTTGATTTATGTTCTAGTAAACACATTTTTGGTCCAGTTAAATCATATTATTTGAACTCACAGTCCCAAAATAGACCGTATAGTATGTTTGGTTTGTCGGTATACCTTATCCAAGTGTCTTGTCAACTTGTTAGTTTTTAACTTTTAGGGAAGTTCTTGGCGTGATCCCTTAGATCACACCCCCATACCACTTGTTTAAGTCTATTTTATTATCCTTAAATAGTTCTTCAATCCATTACAATAAAGGCTCAATAATCTGAAGATTTTATTCAAAATTTCAATAATATACAAAAAATCGGATTTTCGAGCATTATAATTAAATATTTTTTTCATTTTGCTTCAGTTTAATGTTTATTGCAGTCGTGTTAAATTTGAGTGTAGCAACTGAAACAACTGAAAAATTGTATGCAATTGTGGTTATTTTTTCAGTTGTTTCAGACAAATCGAACGCACCTTAAATTTTAAAACTTTAACTGAAAAGAGCTAAAATATGTATGTGGAACATAATTTTGGCAACATCGTAAAAAAAAAAAAAATATAATCGTATAACCTAAAAAGGAAAATTAGAGTCAGTCGTTAAACTCAACTCGTGCGCATTACACCTCTTTAACATTTACAAGATATTGAATTTCGTTAAAAATAAAATATTGTTTAACATTAAATATAATTGTTATTTTATTAAATGGTGTAAAATCCTACAAAATTTGGGGCTCTGCCGAAATAAATTATAATAAAAAGTCCAAGCGGCACGTATATCCGCTAGAAATAGGTAGATTTCGAGATCAGACAGTTTTGTGTGCCAGTAGAATCTGATGTATCAGATTAGTTTAAACAAAACAAACTAATTTCAAACAGATATCGAACAAATTTAAAAAGAAAATTAGCTACCTACAAGCAAAATTATGTGTATCCAATTTTGCAACAAACAAATATCAAATCTACCACAGAACATGTGTGTGATAATTTATGACACAAACCTACTCTATATCATATGTCGTGCAATTACTGCAAAATATCAAAATAGTTTATTTCTAAGAAAAAAAAATTAATTTCTTCTATTCAAATCTTTTATTTTTTGACTGTTATAAGGTTGACATTGACTGTTATAAGGTTTTTGGAAATTGTAATTGGGGATTGTTGCAAACTTTTTTGTTGAAGCCAACAAGTCAAAAACCTCTAACTGCAGAGGTTTATATTTATAAGAAACGGATTAAAATGTTTCCACAGATTCTAAATTTATAAAGATTTTAAAAATATTAGTATCCAAACGGCCGTTATAACGGATTAAAAAAACCACTTTTTTTTCTAGTATAAAGCCTATAGTTCCTTAACCATGTGTCAGATTTTTTTGATTTACGAACTCGTCCAAGATATTATTAAAACACACATTTTTAAGGAAAGTTTTTTGATCTGGCTCCACAAATGCAACCGTGAGAGCGCCGGTTGATTCAAACGCATTTTGTGTTTTACAAGCTTTTTTGTTGGAGCCGTTCACTCAGAAACCTCCAACCGCAGAGGTCTTTTTTTTTTAAAGAAACTGATTAAAAAGGTTTCAAAGATTCTAAATTTATGAAGTTTTTAAAAGCATTAGAATCCAAACGGCCGTTATAACGGATCTAAAAAACAGAGTTTTTTTCTAGTATAAAGCCTCTAGTTTCTTAACCATGTGTTGGATTGGGCTGATTTACGAACTTGTCCAACATATTAACAAAACGCACATTTTTAGAAAAGGTTTTTTGATCTGGCCTTATAAATGCGACCGTGAGAGTGCCGGTTGTTTCGAAAAAAAATTTTTTTTTGCAAACTTTTTTGTTGGAGCCCCTCATTCAGGAACCTTTAACTGCAGAGGTCTTGATTTAAAACAAATTGATAAAAAAGATTCCAAAGATTCTAAATTTGTTAAATTTTTTGAAATATTAGTATCCAAACGGCCGTTATAACGGTTTTAAAAAATCAATTTTTTTCAGAAAAAAGCCTCTAGTTTCTTAACCACGTGTCGGATTTTGCTGATTCACGAACTTGTCCAAGATATTATTAAAACACACAAGTACAGAAAATTTTTTTGATCTACCTCAACAAATGCGACCGTGAGAGTGCCGGTCGTTTTCGTTATATCTCATATCGTTTATATATATATATATATATATATATATATATATATATATATATATATATATATATATATATATATATATATATAAATTTTTTTTTTTTTTGTTTTTTTGTCTCCGCTTATCATATATAGTCGTTTGGCACAAAAATTTTTCCGAAATTCCGAGATGAAGCCCATTGCAATAGGTAGATTTTTATATGAAATCTACCTAAAAGTGAAATAAATATTTCGCGTCGGTGGCGTCGCGTTTTTATTTTATTCTCCACGTTTTTCTATGAAGACAATAAACATTAAAAACATTAACTTAAAGATGTTGGGAAGTTGCGAACAATAAAATCAAATAATGTGACATTTTAAAAAGTATATAATGTGAAATGAATTAAAATTAAAAAAAAAAAAGAAGAACAGCAGCCATATTAAAAAAAAAATAAATTTATTAATACGAAAACTTTAAATTATAGAAATATTTTCTTCTAAGCGATTCAAACGCCTACCTGTAAAATAGTGATCGTATTTGGAAGTAAAATAATTTTAAAAGATTTTAAGTGCAGTCGACATTCAAAAGTCACAATTGTCAAACTAAAAATTGGTTTGCGAATATTTTTATGTTGTGATTTATTTCAAATCAAAAATTTTATCAAATTGAATTAAACCGAATAAGTTTGAAAAACATTTAGTGTTTTAAGTTGACCAAGACTTAAAATGAAAAGTTAAATAGCGTACAACTTAAAGAGCAGTTGAAGAAACGGAGTTTGAGTGTTGTAGGAAACGAAAAGTAGTTGATCGAGCGATTGAGGAAATATTTAACTGAGAACGGAGAAGAACTTTCAGATAAAGAACTAACAGAAACAGATGGTTTAAATGACTCGCCAAATAGCAGTAATACCAATTTAAATTCAACAGTTAAAGCAAATATAAACCAAAACGATTATGACAGCGATAACAATAGTGTCAGTGATGATGAATTTGATGAAAATTTTTTAAATTTAATGAAAAAATATAAGAGGTTACAGAAAAAAACTTTTAGTTTAACAATTGGAAAAACCAGTAACGAGAATGGTAACGATTCCATCGAAGTAAAAAATGAGAAGAAGCACGGTGGAACTGGATATAGCAGTAATAGAATTTTGAAAAATGAAGTGCGTGAAAGCGACATTGAATATAAAACTGAGCAACATGATCACAACACAGAAAGAAGTGGAAACATGTTTAGCTTCAAAGACGTAGAAGAAAGCCTCACAAAGTTTAGTGGTGAAGATAATTGGTCGGTTGAAAATTGGTTGAACGATTTCGAAAATGAGTTCTGAGTTATTAAATTGGAATTATAAATGCAAATATGTGTGTGCTATGAGGTTATTAATTGGAACAGCTAAGTTGTATGTGAATTTCGAGAAATCCATCGTTAATTGGATAACATTGAAAGAGAAACTGAAGTCCGAATTGAAAATAAAAATAAATAGTGCAACCATACATTCTCAACTAGCAAGAAAAAAGAAAAAACGTACAGAGACAAGTAGGCAACACTTGTTCTCTATGATCGAAGTTGCTAGTCAAGGAGGAAGCAATAGTGCAATATGTTATTAATGGTATACCAGATAGTGAGACCAACAAAATGATATTGTATGGTGCAACCATGGCTGAAAAGTTAAAAGATCTACTTGAACAATATGATAGAATCAAGAAGAAGATGGAATACCGTACTAAACCAAGTTTCAACTCGGAAAATAAATTTAATAATTCTGGAAATTCACAAAAAAAAAAACCAAATTGCTTTAATTGTGGATCCATAGAGCATATTTCTTTCAGGTGTCCAGAAAAAGCAAAAGTTCCAAAGGGTTTTAAAAGTGACAAATATGGACATATATCACCCAAATGTACTAATCAAACGAAACCAAAAGTTTATTCGAGTTGTATAGCTCAAAATGTAGATGATGATAAAAATATGTGCGTCAATGTGATGCAAGTTTGCCGAGAAACGATATTTTTGTACAGCTGGGTAGTCCTGAATTAAGAAAATCTACTAAAACCTTTTATGGATTAGGAGGTAGACAAATAATACCTATCGGAATTTTAAGTACTGAACTAAGAATTGATCAAGATTTATTTGATATTGATTTTTATGTTGTAGGTGAAGATTCAATGTCCGTTAAGGCATTAATAGGCCATGATTTTTTAAAACAGACTAATTTTTTAATACATTCGAATAGATTTGTAATCAAAAATAAAACAGTTGATGAAGGTGTTAAAGATAAAAAATTTTTTTAAAAAGACGAAAGAGATGAATTTAAAGAAGATACAGACATTGATAAATTGGAACAAGAAGAAAATAATGAAACTTATGTTTTAAATGAAATATTTAATATTCAAGTGGAAGATCTATTTATAAAAGATGATGTTGATTTAGGTCATATTAAAGATAGTGTAATTAAAGATGAAGTAATGAAAATTAATACCAGTTATTCAAGAAAAACCGATGTTAATTCTCCAATTAATATGAAAATTATTTTATCTGAAGAAAGTACCTGTAAATGAACATGCAAGACGATTGTCCATTATGGAACAAAAAGAAGTGGACAAACAAATTGCGGAATGGATTTCGGATGGCATTATCCAACCAAGTAATTCCAATTTTGCCAGCGCAATAGTTCTTGTTAATAAAAAAGATGGAACTAAAAGAATATGTTGCGATTATCGTAAGTTAAACAAAAAGATAAGTAAGGATAGGTATCCACTACCTAACATAGAGCAGCAGATAGACCAGTTACAAGCAGCTAGATATTTTACTACGCTAGATTTGAGAAATGGTTTTTTCCATGTACCAGTGGCACCAGAAAGTAGAAAATATACAAGTTTCGTCACAGCCAACGGACAGTACGAATTTTTGAAAGTGCCATTTGGTCTTTGCAATTCATCATCAGTGTTTCAAGGCTTCGTTCATGTCATATTCCAAATTTAATAAGAAAGGGTATCGTATTAACCTACATCGACGATTTGGTTATTCCTGTCGAAAATATTGAGAAGGCTGTTGAAAATTTTAAAAGCGTTATAAAAGTTGCTGAAGAAAATGGATTAGAAATAAAATGGAAAAAGCGCCAATTTTTGCAAACAAAGATTAATTATTTAGGACACATAATCGAAGAGGGAACAATTAAACCATCGGAGAATAAAACAAAGGCTGTCCTCAAATTTCCTGAACCCAGTTCAATTAAGCAGATCCAAAGTTTTCTTGGACTAACTGGATATTTCCGGAAATTCATCGAAAAATATTCAATTATAGCCAAGCCATTAACGGATTTATTGAAAAAGGAAACTAATTTTACGTTTGGAGAAAAACAAAAGAAGGCGTTTCATTGTTTGTAGGTTAAAATGCCAGAAGAACCGGTTTTGAAACTTTTTAAGTACGGAAACTATACAGAGGTTCATACCGATGCAAGCAAATACGGCTATGGAGCGATGCTCCTACAGAAATGTTCAGAGGATGATAAATTACATCCAGTGTACTTTATGAGTAGAAAAACCTCACCTGCTGAACAAAATTATCATTCATACGAATTAGAAGTTTTGGCGATTATTGAAGCTATTAAAAAACTTAAAGTTTATTTAATGGACCATTCAAGTTGATAACCGATTGCAAAGCATTTCAATTAACGATGAATAAGAAAGAATTAGCTACAAGAGTGGACAGATGGGCTTTATTGTTGGAGGAGTTCCAATATGAAATTATTCATCGCAAAGGTTCACTAATGCAACATGTGGATTCTCTCATAGCAATGCTATTTTTCATGTTCAGGAGGATGGTGTTATTGGTAAAATTAAATAGGCACAGAATAAAGATAATACCGTTCAAGACATCGTAAAGTAGATGATCGATAATAGGTATAAAGATTATATTAATGAAAATGAGCTTCTTTATCGAGAACACCAAGGCCAGAAATTAATTGTTTTACCTGATAGAATGCAGAATAAAGTCATTCGTAAGGCACATGAGCATTGACATGTTGCATTTGATAAAGTAAAGGAAATTATTTCAAGGAATTATTGGGTACCAAATTTAAAAGTTAAAGTTGATGATTGTATCAATAATTGAATTGAATGTATTCTAGTCGAGAAAAAGACAGGTAAGCAAGAAGGTTTTTTACATCCTATAGCAAAAGAAAATGTGCCACTAGATCCTTTTCATATGGATCATGTAGGGCCTATGCCTTCAACAAATAATAATTATAATCAAATTTTGACCATTGTAGACAGCTTTACGAAGTTTGTTTGGATATTTCCATGTAAAGGTACAACTTCAGAAGAAGTTATTAAAAAGTTCAAGGTAGTGCAAGAAGTTTTTGGGAATCCAAGGAGGATTATACAGGTAGAGGGACCGCCTTTACATCTAATCTATTCAAAGAATTTTGCAAGGAGGAATCAATCCAACATGTTTTAACAACAACGGGAGTACCACGTTCAAACGGATAAGTGGAAAGTATTCATCGCGTAATTATCAAAGTTTTGTCCAAATTAACTATCGAATGTTCTGAGAAATGGTTTCAACATGTGGGTAAAGTTCAAAACGTATTAAATACAACATTTCAAAGGAGTATAAATATGACTCCATTTGAACTTATAATTGGTGTTAAGAAAAAAGAGAAAAATGATTTGATAATTTACGAAATTATTGAAGAGGAATTCCGAGACAGTTTCATGGAAGATCGTTTAGAGATGAGAGCAAAAGCCAAAGAACAAATTCTAAAAATTCAAGAAGAAAATTCGAAGCAATTCAACAAGAAGCGAAAGAAGGCTACCATCTTTTCAGTGGGTGATATTGTAGTTATAAAACGAACCCAGTTTGGTACGGGGTTAAAATTAAAAACAAATTTTTGGGTTCGTATAAAGTTATAACTATAAAATGAAACGACAGATATGAGTTGTTGAAATTTGGATCAGGTGAAGGTCCAAATAAAACCAATTCGAGCGCGGATAACATGGAGATATGGGGACAAAGATGCTGAATATTCGGGTCGAATAAAATAAAAAAGAGGGCGAGTGTGGATTATAATTTTGGCAACATCGTAAATAAAAAAAAATATAATCGTATAACCTAATAAGGAAAATTAGAGTCAGTCGTTAAACTCAACTCGTGTGTATTACACCTCTTTAACATTTATAAGATATTGAATTTCGTTAAAAATAAAATATTTTTTAACATTAAATATAATTGTTATTTTATTAAATGGTGTAAAATCCTTTATGTATATTGATCGCTTCTGTGGAGTGTGTCATCTATTTTGGTTAAAATATTATCTTAAAGAACTGATTTTTTCTAACTGAGCACAGGGCTATAACGTAATTTATTAAAGTATTTATTATTTTTTCCCTTGTAAACTCTATCATATAGTCCATTATATCCTTTATTACTTTGGTTTTAATTTAAAACTACGTTCTCATCTTCCAAATTGTAGTTTTTTAACAACAAAAAACTGAAATTTCTCTAGAGTGTAATTTTGACTTTATTTGTATTATATATGTTTGATTTTTGTTGAATTGTTGTTTGCTCTGTTTTTATGTTTATCGTCTATTAGTCCAGTAAATGACGTTTTCTTTTCCGAATTTTTTGAATCAGAATACATTTGTCTGAAATTTTGGCAGTATGTTGGGAATAGCTCAAAGATCAAAATCTGAGGTTGGTTACTACCTCATTTCGGGGGTGGACATTTTTATACCAAAAACAACAACGAGAAAAACAAAGTTGAAGGCATTAATGTTGTATGGATTTTTTCTGAAAAGTCAATATTTTTTTTATGTTTTTTCACAGTTCTTTCCGAATAACTCAGAAAGTTGATATTTTTTAAAAAAATCATCCTCAACAAAATTGTAGCTTGTTAAAAAACAAGAGAGATTAGAATTTTATTAATACTATTAACCAAATACTAACTGAGTTATGGCTTGTTGAATGTAGGCTATTGAGCATCGAATGCGAAAATTGAGACATTCAACGTTGTATAAATTTTCCGTTAAAACATTTTCCGTTTTAATATTACGCAAAAAGTTTGATAATGTTTTTGAAAAGCTAAAAGACCTATCAAATGACTACTGATAAAAGTTCCTTCCATTGATACCGCATTTACAGCGACGTAGCAAATTAGTAGATAGTATATTATAATCTGCATCTTGTCATATTTAATATGAGTTTACAACGTAGATTGTAATTTGAATCGTGAGTATTTGAATCGTTTGTAATTGTAGTAAACCTAGATATCAAATTAGTTGCAAGCTTTTAAAATAAAAAGTGTTTACAGCACAGATTTGAATTACATCTACTAATTTGCTATGTCGCTGTAAATGCAGTATAAAACTAAGGCAAGCTATAAAAGAATTTTATGTAGCAAAAAATCAACAACGAAAACAATTTATGTAGCAAATAGATATAATTATGAGTATTTGACGCTTTTTTATATTTTTCATTAAAAGCTTACTCACTTTTTATCATTCCCAATATATTTTAAGATTTTCGATCAAGTAGGGTCGGAGTTAATCGAGGCAATAAAACATAAAGAAAACGTCATTATTCAAAATTATACAAAAAATGGTAGGGTTTAAAATTCCAAAATATATTTTTAAGGAATATTGAAGTGAACCTCTTTCATATGATACCCTACTCGTCCAGATAAAAAAATGTATTTTCTCAAAGGCTTCACATCGTACCTCTGTAAAACAAACGAAAACAACTTTATTTATTTTTTAACCCGACATCTTGTGTGGATCGGTTAGTTTTATAGGCACCTGAAATTTCAGGTCCATAGAATTAATGGTTTACGAGATAATCGATATAATGTGAAAAACTCGTTGTACTCTTACCAATAGGGTTCGTATAAAAAACGGAACCAATGAAAGGGAATAAATGATTGAAATTGTTGAGTCGGAGTGACGTGAATAATCCATACTATATGTTTTAAATATTTATAATAATTACAAAAACACCAATTTTTTATTCACTTATTTTTTTTTAACGACCGGTTTCGATTTTAAAAAATCCTCGACAGGTTTAATTTGCATTGGCAATTGCAAATTAAACCTGTCGATGATTTTTTGAAAATCGAAACTGGTCGTTAATAAAAAATAAGTGAATAACAAATTGGTGTTTTTGTAATTATTATAAATATTTAAAACCTAATAAATGATATTAATAAATATTCAAAGCATGTGCCGCATGCAAGTACCTTCTTTGAACCCTCGCAGCTCACACCTATTAAGAACAAAGAGCTTGAATAAAGTTTAATTTATACGGTCTTGTAGCTCTTTCTTATACAGTGATTTTTTGGGGAACACGCTAGCTCAAATATTAAGAGAGATATCAATAAAAAACCAATCACCTTTTTTCTTGCATTCCAGCGTACGTACATTGGAGCACTTATGTATGTACATTACAAAAATTTTTTTTGAACTTTCAGTCGTGGTGAGTTCAACATAGAGGGTAAGGGGAGAAAATATACCGCTCGGCTCGGCAGCAAGGTCATCATATCGGTAGACCAAAAATAAAAATTTGTTCGAATATCTGTAATGCGTCATCATCAGACTCAGATAATTTTTCGTTTGAAGCTTCTAATGAACTCTTTACTATGCTTTCATCAATCACACCAACTACTGTTACGAGACGATCATAAATATTTAAAAATTGTTTAAGTGAAGTCGACTCACCATTATTTCTGGTAACTTGGATCTTAAGATGTGTTGGAGAGTTCACTGAATCCTGAATTATCTTACGAAGTAATCAAACTTTATAATGGAGAGGAAATTTTTAGAGGATTCATCTTAATCCATTTTTCAACCATTTCCTCTACTTTGTGAAATTAAACACATCTAAATTTCAATGCACAAACGGCTGCTTCTATTTTTATTCGATTTCGAATTTGCCATGTGAGCTGAGTCAACATTACACAAAATTATTGTAGCAGAAGATGTTGGTATACTAGTTATTTTGACTGCCAGAGCTAAAATCTAAGAAGAAATTTATTTTCTGAAACTTTGAAAAACAAAGGCCTGCTCGATGGTATTGTCATCCAAAAAATTCAAGATATGCTATTCAGAAAGTTCAAAATTAATGAATAAATGAAAGAATGAGATTTAGCTAATCTCATTCATTCATCGGATGTGACAAAATTTTGGCATTTTATAATAAGGGTGAAAAAAATTGTTTGATCTAATTAAGAGAACCGACTTAAAACAACATATAGAGGTTTTTTACAGGAATACTGTCGAACTAGAAGAAATTTTGGAAGCTAGTAGGTATTGTTGCACAATACCTATTAGCTTCCAAAATTTCTTATTACCCTTATATGGAACTACAGCAGATATTCTGCAAAAAAAAAAAAATTGAAAAATATCAAAGACTTGAAAAATGTCTAGGATGGATGCGATATAATTCCTTTATTAAGGCTACCACAAAAAGCAGTGCCTTTAAATTGCCATCCACGGTGACTACCGGGATAGCTTACATGAGCACATCGAAAGAACTTATTTGCAAATTTAATTGTGACTTGGGAACAGCCGAACTAGTTCAACTGATTAGGGATAAATTAATTCTTAAGGATATTTGCAATCCTTCAGAATGCAAAAAATATCTGCACCGGAAAACCTTTTAAAAAACAATTTTTCTCCGCATGGAGGGATCTGTTTTTATTGTTTTGAAAATTTTTTTATTTTTGATCTACGGGTGTGACAATCTCGCGTACTCCAGTCCCTGCTATTGACATACGAGTTAACTTGAGATATCACATACCACTGGCAATAGCAGTGAGATATCACTAGCCAAGGTGACATCTTAGGGGTGGTGGCGGATGAACTGTATTCAGTCAACGGTAGCACCCTCAATCTTAGCTGTAAAAAAATCCTTGATGATGAGACGCTATTGCTTCCTTGAAGAAACGAGCCTTCTTATAACTATGTGTGGGCTTTAATCCTCAAGAAAGACAGTGCGTCACAGGATTAAGGAATATGCAACCGGCTGGATTATTGGCAACTACATTTTTGTTTTGTTTCAGCAAATTTTTGTAAACATTTTCTATTTACTTTACTTTGTTCTCTATACGCTATCATAAAATATTGGCCTACGTCATATTTTGTCAGTGATAGGATGTTTTGTTTAGCTATCCATTCTTTAACAAAAAATATAAAAAACCAAAACAAGAAAGATTTACGTCCATCAACAGCTTTGAACGTATGTTGTTGTGGGACCTTGGTCTTGAAAGGAAAGGTTTTTATGTGTTATTGTGACACATATTGTAATACCTACTACACAACACATTTTATTAAAAATAAAAAAAAAAATTGCAAAAAAGGATGTGGCGCATTATATATCTGCCGAAAAAATGAACTTTTTAGAAAGGGACTTGTAGTGGATTCTTCGGTGACAACTATCACGGTAGTTTGTAACGTATTCTTTAAGAGAGATTTGAGAGAGATTGAGATTGAGATTTAAAGTCTCAGTATCAGGGTTCATATTACGTGATCACTACTTACAAAGAAAATTTTAATATCTGAGTACCCATAACAAAAAAATTAAAAAAGAGAATTAAATCTAATCTCCACTTTATAGCCAACTCACGATCGCCCAGAATTAGAGTAATAAAGAAATTGGTCATCATCACTATCAAACTACTAAGTTTGCTGCCTCATCATATTAAAATTAAAATTATGTAAATAACAAAACTAAAATATTTTCATTTACTAGTATTAATCAGAAAGAAGAAATATCGTTACAAAATTTTATTTATTGAAATAGATAAAAAAAGAAACTCACGACGAATCCAGTTGACTTGAATCTTGATAATGGGTTGGTAAAAATCATTCAAATCTTCTTCACTCGATTATAATCCAAAATCAATCTTCAATCTTCAAATAACTTTCTCCTAACGTTGTGACGCAAGCATATATGTATTCACCAATAAATAATTTGTTCTTCCTCTTGATAATATATCAGCAGCACATATCCTCAGTATTTAATTATCAACAGCCATATGACCAGCATTTAATTTAGAAGATCAACATTTCATTTGATTCATTAATTAATTAGAAAGACAATAAATGTTTATATTTTCGTATTATCTTAATATTTGATTTTCAATTTTATTTATTTTTCTTATACCTTTAGACACATCGTAAAATCCTATTTAGCATTTATAAATTTGATTAAACTGTACACAAATCTTAAAGTTTTCATTTCATATTAAATAATTTTAACTAATTTAGCGTGATGGCCTTATAAACATATCACATTAACAATTTCAACACAAATTGTGGCCATCTTAATCTTTTTCTTTAAGGTATTTAAATAAAGTTTTGCTTTGTTTGGTATTTATTTCTGTTAATTTATTTAAGCTAGTTTAAATACACTATATAATTAATTCACTGGTTCCAAGACAAAAATTACAATTTTTCAATTTATTACCATAAAAATGGCACAAGCACGTGAATTTCAAATAAAAAACGTATAACAAGTTACTTTAAGCACAATTTAAAATTTATTTGGCTGGAACCTAAGCCACGCTTACTAACTTACTAAAAGTTACAAGCTTCGAACTAGCAAGAGCTAGTAAGAACTATTAAGAGAGAGAAGTTGGAGGAAAACCATCTCTTATATTTAATTTTGGCCGGAAAACCGCAAAAATAAATCAAAATTTTACAAAATTAAATTAAATAAAGAATCCCAATTTACTTTGCAGTTTATCGGTAATGTTTATTTAATAAATAGATGACAATAATAATCCATCTTTATTGCAGTCAGCTGTTTTGAATTTAAAAATACAAGCATAACAAAATCAAGAATTTCAATTTGTTTATGCATAAAAAAACAAGTAATTCAAATGTAAATAATTATTAACATTGAACTATATATAAATTTGATCCAAAACCATTTCTTTTTTGCATTTACTACATGTACCGTAACGGTCAATTGATGATCAATAAATTTGATTCACATCTTAATAGGTTTAAATAATTTACAAGTTTTATTTTTATGAATCGAATATACTCATTTTAACATATCGGTGAGGAAGAATTTTGAAATAGATTCATGAGTATAAGAAAATAATTTTGTTTCTTGTTGTTGAACAGAAAAGTTTTGTCAATTTGGAATCTTGAATAAATTCTATAGAGTATGGTTACAAGGAACCGAATGCAAACGTTACAAGTTCTCCGATTTTGAATCAAGAAGGGGAAGAGATTGATAGTGCGAAAGCCGAAAAGTGAAAAATAAATTTTGCATTGACCCAACGTTATGTCGCAAAGAAGCAAACAATATGTTCGTACAAGCGTTATATCTTTTATAACTACATTTTCTTTGAAATTGGCTCTTAGTTTTTTTGATAGATAGAAAATTTTCCGTTCCAATTTATTACATAGAATAGAAGTGGGTGGTGTAGTCAATATAGAAAGGGAATAAACGTTTGTAGTCTCTTATTTTCTTGTAAGAGATTAATATTTAGTAAAATTAACACATTTTGCATACAAATGGGAGCGGAAAATTGTTTATCTATCAAAAATACTAATAGTCGAAAATCTAATGTTTGTATCTGTGCTAAGATGTGTTAAATACAATTTAAATATTTTTTTTCTTACAAATTTCAAATAAAATATAATTATAAAAGACAACGTTTGTAAGAATATAATATCGTTTGTTTCTTTGCAACATTGTCAATCATTGTTATGTCATTGTTATGTCAATTTAGTTTTTACTCTGGTTCGTTTTTCAAAAAGTTAGTTTTGTAAACTTTTTTATTAATTTTTTTATTTTAGAGTTTTTAGTTATAAAATTTTACCTAAAAATAAGTTAACCACTTTATTTTACATAAAGTATATCATAAGTAAAGCAAGTAATAAAATCTCTTAATGAAAATTTAAAAGTCTTTCGAAATTTAAATTAATTTTAATAATACTGCATAAAATAGCAGTGTTCAGTGTATTTAATACTATAACATAAAGCATACATTGCTTTATAATTGATTGCACTACTTCAATCGCAATTATGTTAATTAAACATGCAGTGTAAAATCTTGGTTCGTTTGCTTTCCTCATTGCTTTAATTTTTTAGTTGTTTTTGTATTTTATATAATATGATCTAACTTTTTGTAATTTGGCTAATATTTTAAATTCTGAAATTCAATTATGCAAATAATTAAATATTTTAGGTTACAAACGCGGATTAAAAATGGTCTAAAATTTCCATACAAATTTATCCAGAAATGTCGACAATTTTTGTGTTTTTATATGCTATAACAAAACATAATTTCAGTTCAAGGCATTTTATTAACTGATGGATGAATTATAGAAATGCATGAATTGAAGAAACTGCGAAAATCTTTGAACAAAAAAAAAGTATGAAATACTTAAATTTCATATCCATTATTTACAATTTAAGGGTTTTTTCCATATAAAAAATGACAAAAACATTTAATATGTCCTCGATCATTATGTGTACCCATTATGCGCCAAATTCCAACATGAGAAATGGGTCATTCAAAATGTATGGATTTTCATAAGAAAAGTTGAAGCTTTTCTAGATGGAGAAAAACTAATTCAAAATTGAATTTTTCTTTCAGCTTTGTTAAGTTTTTTGGTCTAAAACTTTTGTAAACACCTACAGACTGGCTCAACAAACTTGTCTTTTAAACTTTGGTACTGTGGCGAACAGCCTAATCAAATAATACATGGTCGCGTATGCGATGACACAACCTTGAATGGGCTAGCCACATGTAAAAAACATACAGCAGATTGAAATGTCAATTTTTATGCAAGCACATTCTTGTACTAACTTCAGAAGAAAGTGGTTGACTATCTAAACCATACTAGATTAAATAAAAATAACAAGAATCACTATTATGTAACTACATACATTTATTCATAGTAATTATATCTGTTTGAACATTGATGGAAAGAACTACAGAAATATACAAACATAAAAAGCCTCACCTTTTATTGAAGTGGTCTCACGTGACAAAGGAAGCCACGCCTAAAACATTCTGGAATCCTGAGCTAATCAACAGCAGCATATACAGCAACTACTTGAAAATAAAAGAATAAAGGTTAAACTCTTACAGCAAGTATTATCCGGAATATTATCAGTTAAATACACATTCAAACAAGTATTACGATTACACAAAAGTATATTGAGTAACAACTACGCTTATTACCGCGTCATACACAACAACAACAACATCAAACAATGATATCATTCACCACAAGCTGGCGTCATCGGCGCCTATAAAATATCATCTCTACGGATTGGTATCGCTAATATCTACAGTACTAATTCCATAATGGAAAAATCTGAAAAATTAATCACAAAATAGTAACCAACACAACTGTCAAAACTCAAGTCAAATAAAAGTGTGTGAAAAGAAAATAAATTCGTCGCCTAACACCTGTAAAGTTATGTGGTAAACTGAGGTGGTTTTTAAGGGTTGAGTATATGAGATGGTTTTTAAGCGTTGTGATATTATGAAAAATCATAAATAATATTTCAGAATACATATCTAACAAATTTTTTCTATTTTGCGTCTAAAATTAAGTCATTTCGATACCCAAATGCGTATCGAAATGGCCTTCATTAAGATACGCAAAGTTTTGTTTTTCAAGGTTGGTCACATTGGTCATACAAACGTCAGTGAAAGTTAAAACGAATAATTATATAAATAAAATTATTCTTATTAATTAATCTTATTATTAAAAAATAATCTAAATTAGTGTTAAATATTTTAATTAATTAAAATCATTAGTAATAATAACAAAATATCAAATTGACTATATTTCAATAAAATACACATTTTATGAAAGCTAGTTTTGCAACAAAAAAATATATAGAAATATGATGAAACGCTGATGATGAACTATTTTGAATTGAAATTTTTAGAAATTTTCTTTAAAACATTAAAACATAAAAAATATTTTTTAAAATTTCAAGACAAAAACTGCAAAATAGAAAAAATAGTATAAAAACTCGTTTCATAAGACGTTTTATCGCACTTATCCTTTAGAAAACTCCCCGCTGCGCGGGTCGTTTTCTAAACAGATTGCGTGCGATAAAATCGTCGATTATGAAACTAGTTTCTTAATATACTATTATACAACTCATGTGAACTTTATTTCGATCTATTAAAATTTTATTTGTAGTTTAATACGTTTTGACAATAAGGGGTTTTTTTCCCTAAAATATAATAAGTGGATATTGGCAAAGGGTAGATTTTGAAATGAACGGGAGGTTGAGCTTTATTCCAAATTTTTTGGCAAACCGAAGCTGATTCAAAGAATTCGGAGGTTCTTTACTATTTTTACCGTCATTTACTGGACTATATATATGTTTTCGTTGTATATCTTTATTATTTAATTTTTTTATTTGATTTGTGGAAAAGTTTTGGGTTTATACTATTGTTTAAGTGCCTGAGTGCAGTGAAAAGGAGAAAAAGTACACAGTTTAAAACATGTTCAACACAAAAAGAAAGTGGAAATTTACTTTAAGATAATTTAATGGTCAGAATGTGTTCATCAAAATTGAAAACAAATAATTGATTTTGAAACTGAGATGATTAGAAATAAAATAAGCTTTCAAGACCGGAACTTAAAAATATGTTATTACTTGCTATATTATGTTTGTTGACCCCAGAAAGCTTTGTTTTTTAAGACCCGAGAAAGAGTCTTGAATACTTTCACACAGTCGATTCTAATCAAAAATTTTTCAGTTTTGACCATGAGAAACGAAGTTATGAACGTTGACTTAAGTAGATAATATTAATATATTGTTAATATTGAATACATATACGGTATTTTGTCAGCACATCAGCATACAACGAGTGCCAGTTTTGAAGACCGGGGTTCCGACAAAATGCCTACCAAACATCAGTCTATATGCAGGATTGTCTTATGTCATAACATATATAAAAACGGGTGGGGTGTGTTAAATAGATAAGCTCCTCGCGCTTCACCCTGAGTTAGGCTAATAGTCTATTTCAACTTGGTTTCAATGGATGCAGAAATGCATCCCAAGAGGCTTTCGTAAAGAATATATTTCTAGCTGGAGTAGAGAGAGCGATATATTATATGAGGAGTACATTAGTAGTGGTGAGGCAGACGTGGCTGATGACTTAATATACCCTAATATATCTATATTAACGCTGTTGAAAACATTGATTTTTCCCATTCAAGCAGGGAAACATGGAGTCTCCTTCGAAAGCTGGACTCAATTACTCGTGCTTAGAATGAAATAAATCCAGAGGACATTGCAAATCACATATAGTACAAGATCCGGCTGCAGGATTAGTGCGCTCAATGATTTTTGGCTAAAACCAAATTTTTATGTATTTTTATAGTTAGGAGAGTGTATATCAACCAGGTTGCCTATCAAAACCTGGCCGCCAGTTTTTTTAATTAAATTATTTTTAATTGATTTTTGGGAAAAAATTTCGTTCTCTTGTTTTTTAAATAAAATATCGCCTACATCACGGCAATTTATATAAAGATTCTAAAAAATCACGATTGCCGTTGCGTACCTGGCAGAACCTCTTCGCAGCCAGGTGTAAACAGGTATGATTTCGATACATTTAAACGTTTATATCGTACATTGATTAATTATACATCAAATTAAAGCTAATTCTTTTCTATTTATTATCATATATGGTTGCCTACTTAAATCCGGCCGCAAATAGGGGTTGCTGGCTGCTAAAGATGATAAATATATAAGATAGAGTGAAAGAGAGTTATCGCGTAACATCATTTGTCAGACAAGGACAGCGATTGCTGCACTGAAAGAAAAAGTAAGTATTTTCTACAGAAAACACATATTAATTTAACAGAAATTTATCTTACTTTTCAGCCACCTTAGCGCTTTGTTAATGAAACAGTTTTTGCTATGTTAAAATATGGAGGGGCTGAAATCTCACAGCTCTGAGATATCAAGACTTCGGTCTGGGTTAAGGATTATGATATAGTTTTCGTCAAAAAACTTTTATGAGGACATGGTTTTTAGTTTTGGGCAGCGATGTATATCAAACATAACTCTTTGTTAAAGTACACTGAAAAAAATAATTTGGTATATTCTACAAAACGGATTCAACCGAATTAATTTTGTAGCTTCAACAAAAATTTAGTACAATCGACTATACATTTTTAACATTTGACAATGCTTTGTCAAACGTTTAAAACATATGGTTAATTGTACTAAATTTTAGTTGATACTACAAAATTATTTTGGTTGAATCCGTTTTGTAGACTATACCAAATTATTTTTTTCAGTGTACAAGTATTTTTTATCTCTGTTTAAAAATTTATTACAAAACTAACACGAAACATCAATACGTTCCCGGAAAATTATAATCAAAATTCCAAAAATATTGTTAAACTAAATAAAATCAAACTTTTTCAAAATTCCAAAAATATTCCAAAAATTAGAATAAAATCAAATATTTAAATTTTTTCTAAATTCCAATAATATTTCAAAAATTCTTAAAAATTCAAACTTTTTTCAAAATTCTAAAAATATTGCAAAAATTATTACAAAATCAAAAATTGAAAATTTTTTCTAAATTCCAAAAATTATAATACAATAAAAATTCTTACAAAATCAAAAATTAAAACTTTTTCCGAAATTCTAAAAATATTGCAAAAATTATTACAAAATCAAAAATACAAACTTTTTCAAAATTCCAAAAATATTTCAAAAACTATAACAAATTCAAAAATTTCTATGTCCAATTTCATTTTAAATTACATTTACGTCATAAAAACAGCTACATTTTTTTTCCCAAAAAATTGGCCAAAAAATTAAATGAAATCATTTTTTGACACAGTTGACATTATTTTTTGACAAACTTATAATGCCATAATTCTCTATAATAATAATAAAATATCATGTCATACGAACTATTAATTTTATTTTTTTCTAAAAAAATAGGGTAAAAAATAAATAAAAACCCTTCTTTTGACACACTTGACAACATTTTTTGACAAACTTATAATGCCATAATTCTCAATAATAATAATAAAATTTCATTTCAAACAATTTTATTTTTTTCCTAAAAATTGGGTAAAAAAATAAATAAAAATCTTTCTTTTGACACACTTGACAACATTTTTTTGACAAGCTTATGATGCCATAATTCTCAATAATAATAATAAAACTTCATTTCAAACAAACAATTAATTTTATTTTTTTTCCAAAATATTTGGTAAAAAAATAAATAAAAATCTTTCTTTTGACACACTTGACAACTATTTTTTGACAAACTTATAATGCAATAATCTAGTTTTTGATCTCACATACCAATCCCGACCATCAAGATTTCTCCAAATTTAATGTTCCTACTCGTAATCACTTAAAATGAACGTTTTTTAAACCAAAAATATGAAAATTTGCTATTTTTGACACACATAATGATTTTTTTGACACACTTCCGGTACAGTTATCGAACACAGCGTCCTTTCGGACCTGTCCCTTGTGAATACCTATTCATAGAAAAAAAAATTTTTGAAATCCCTCCAGCCGTTTTCCCTGCAGTGTAGGTAATGACGGCCGGCCGGACGGCCGGCAGACAGACATTCATTTTTTTTTTTTGCTTTTTTAGAATCAGTAGGTCCTAAAACGTCGAGAAATGCCAAAAAAAGTGGGGGTAGGAATTTCACTTTGAGCTCATGAATGTAATACTTAGGTCTTTCAGACCGAAGTAATTTACATAAATTAAAAACATCATTTATTTGCAAAACGACATTGTTTTAGTAAGCAGAACATAATATTTTCTTATAACAACATAGCCGATTTTTAAAAGATAAGTTAGTCTAACAAACATATATGTACTTTTAACATAGCTTTTTTATAAAACGACATAGTTTTTTGTAAACAAAATATAATATTATGTTATACCAACATGCAACTATGTAACTTTGCTAAGTGAAAACAATAGAATTATTTGTTAATTATACACACGAATGAAGCGACTGCCATAGTTAAAATAACTATATATTTTATAGAAGCTTGGTTAAAATTAACATTAGACGCCTTCTGAAATTAGCAAAAATAAACAATTTTTCAATGTATTCAAAATAAATTTATTTATTAACAACACTTATGTATAATAGAAAATTGGATTTTTTACTTAATCATATAAATTCAATAAATTTATTATTATTTCATATAATTTCATCTTTTAGCTATTATTATTATATTATAACTATTAAAACAATTATACTATTAAATTTAAAAGTATTATGTATAAATATAAAAAAAATTGTTTCATTAAATAATTCAAAATAAATACCATTCTTTGGATTTTCAACAATGGTATAAAATTCGTATAGTTTTATATAATGAAATAAAAATGATATTATTAATCATTCCTTGACTATTTTTTGACAAATATCATTGATTAGCGTAAGTAAAGCTGGAATTTCTTTATCAAATTTAGTTGTAATGTCGTATAAAATTTTTTGAATGTATAACCAAACACATAATGATTCGCTTGGATACCGTAAAACAACAATCAAGTGCTTCCAAAAATTGGAAAATTTAAAGTGCTCCTTATCCAATATGACATAGAACTCTTGATAATCTAAAGTACTTCTAACAGCAACGAGAATTGGCTGAAATGGTTCACTGTTACTCAAACACTTATCGTTTATTGTTTGAAGCTCGTTATTTACATCGTTAGTCGTCAAAGATTTAAATATAATAGTACATTATGATGCTAGGACGTAAAACTAAAGATTTTGGACGGATGTGGAGTTTGCAAATCGAGGCGCTAGCTAGACATTAAGTCCAAAATAGCTTACGTCCATGCATCATATACTATTTTTTATTCGCCGCAAGCAAAATATTTTAAGAAAATTTGTTTATTCTAAATTAAAATTATAAATTTTCATAAATTTTAAAATAAAAATATGTGGAACAAGTAACCTTTGATAAAATATTTATTATTTTTTCTAAATTATTGTGTAGCTATGACAACAAATGATAACAACTATTTTAATTGGATAATGAAATTTGGAATTTAAGGGTTGCTTTGATAAAAAATTTTATTTTTCATAGAATTTAAACAAATGCAAATGCTTTTTACTTTTTTGGACGTAGATATGACAACAAAATAAATAGCTGAAAAGTGATACTTTAAAGCCGCAAATCACAATAATAAAGTAACACTTTAATATGTAGGCGAATAAAAAATTATTTTGGACGTCCTTTATTGTAGGTTTTTAAAATTATTATTTGGTGCTGTTTTGAGCTTTTTCTTTAAATTAGATCTATGTACGAGTATTATCGTCGGTCGGTAGAACATATAGAAGTTCTAAGTTAAAGGTATCTAAAATCAAAACAGAAATACAAAAAATCAATATGTTTACATGCATATAAAGTTTTTATCAGGGTTGTTAATATACACGTATAAAACGTTTTATACGTTACACGTATAATACGTAACGTATAAAACGTATAAAACGTATATAACGTATAAAACGTATAATATGATTTTGTTTTTGAAATTCATTCATAAAAAATTAAAAATACTTCTTACTTCAGATATTAATTATATTTTTAGTAAAAATATATATATTTTAGTAAAAATATAATTACGTAGTTATAAATTATTTATATATTTTATAATTTATAACAAAAACTATTTAAATTCTAGATGTTATTTGAATGTATATTTTTATACTTTATACGAAAGACTATGTTCCTGTACATTAAACTGGTTAATAATTTTTAATTCACTAGATTTGAATATTGAAAATTTTGAATTATATATTAGAGATTTTTTTGAGCACTTAAACTCAAGCAATTAAATTATTTTTGAATTTTTCAACAAGTATACTATATGATTTTCTTTCATTTTGATTCCAACATTTACTTAATACTTAATGGGAAGCATTTTGGATGAGAAACATTTGGCTCATGAACTTAATTATTTGGCATCATGAAATGTTATTGAATATAAAAAATATGGTTCAATCCAACTTCAGCTCCTCCTATCTAATAAGAACAGCTGGAAATATAATGTTGTTTCAGAATAAATGTCGTTTTTTCACAGCAGTTAGGGAAATTATTAGAGATTATTAGAGAGATGTTTTTAAAAAAATTTTGTTGTGTGAATCCGGGCTGCACCACTTCCAATTAATAGACACAGTTTGAAAATAAAAGGTTCTTGCAGATCAAATCTTCTTTTTATACAAAAGTTGTAATAGTTAAAATAATATGTATTTAAGTTTAGTGAGAAGTTTATTGAGTAAATTCATTTTTGGTCATTGATGAATAATAGGTATGGTTGGAAATGTCAAATTATTGCAGACTAAATTTGTTTTGAAAATAAATAATTATATTTTGAAAAGAAGCATTTACGTTAGATTTAGAAGTTTTCTGAACTAATAGGAATAGTTGGGTAAGAAATTATCATGCCGACGCTATATTTTCTAAAGCTACTGTTCCTATTAGTCCCGAAATCTAGGCTTTATAAATATTAAATATCACGAGTACGATACGAGTTAACGCCCGCGTTAATGTTATATAAATGTATTTTTATTTATTAAGGATTTTACTTTTATACGGTATAAAACGTAAATAATTGTGTGTTTTATACTGTACGTTTTATACGTACGTATAATACGTGTTTTATACGTTACCGTATTATACGTTACAACCCTGGTTTTTATTATATAATTTACCAGTATTTATTTTATCTCTTTTTAATAAAAGTTGTTGAAATGCTACTTTATATATCTTGTCCCGTGTCCTTTTTTTAATATTTCTCGAATGTATTTTAAAAATATATTCCAGTTTTGTTACATCACATTTTTGCTTAATTGTTAAAAAATCGATGTTTATCTGTAATATAGACATTAAATCTTTATATATATAATTCTACTGTACGTGTGTATGACTGTGAACTCCTTCTAAACGGCTGGACCGATTTGAATGAAATTTTTTGTGTGCGTTTGGGTGGCGCCCTGAATGGTTTAAATTTATAAATCAGCCCGGCAGAGGCGCTGCAGTCGGTATTGTCACTGAACTCCTCCTAAACGGCTGGACCAATTTGAATGAATTTTTTTGTGTGCGTTTAGGTGGTGCCCCGAATGGTTTAATTTTTTAAATCAGCTCGGCAGAGGCGCTGCAGTCGCTATTGTTCCCAAACTCCTTCTAAACGGCTTGACCGATTTGAATGAATTTTTTTGTGTGCGTTTGGGTGGCGCCCTGAATGGTTTAAATTTATAAATCAGCCGGCAGAGGCGCTGCAGTCGGTATTGTCACTGAACTCCTCCTAAACGGTTGAACCGATTTGAATGAGTTTTTTTGTATGCGTTTGGGTAGCGCCCTGGATCGTTTAGATTCACAAATCAGCCCGCCAGATGGCGTTGCAGTCGGTATTGTTACCAAACTCCTCCTAAACGGCTTGACCGATTTGAATGATTTTTTTCGTATGTATTTGGGTGGCATCCTGAATGGTTTAGGTTCACAAATCAACTCTGCAGAATATGGCGCTGCAGTCGGTATTGTCACTGAACTCCTCCTAACCGGCTGGACCGATTTGAATGAATTTTTTGTATGTGTCTGGGTGACGCCCAGGATGGTTATAGATTCACAAATCAACCCGGCAGATGGTACTGCTATTTATATTAATCATGCGTGGCTTCGTGAACGAGCTATTTTAGCCGCAAAAAATATCGATGTTGACGCTATTAACTTCAAAATACAAGTCATTACCCGGCAAGGTGATATTGTTCAAATCGATCGACACTGTTACCGATCCTGACGAAGCAGTCAACTATCCTGTTGAACTTTTTAATTCGCTGGATTTACCAGGAATGCCACCACATAACTTGCGATTAAAAATTGGCTCACCTATCATTTTTTTTCGGAATTTAAATCCACCTAAGCTATGCAACGGTACAAGATTAATCATAAAAAACTTTGGGCAATGTTCTTGAAGCTACAATTTTGAACGGCTAATTTGAAGGTGGAGTTGTTCTTCTGCCACGAATCCAAATGATCCCTTCAGACTCACCCATTCCGTTCAGACGTCTGCAATTTCCAATTCGCTTGGAGTTTGCCATGACTATTAATAAGTCACAAGGTCAAACAATGTAGATTTGTGGGTTGGATCTAAAAAATCCGGTCTTTTCACATGGTCAATTATATGTGGCGTGTTCTCGCGTTGGAAAACCATCAAATTTATTCATTTATACTCCTCAGGAATTGACTAAAAATATTGTTCATCAACTTGCATTAAGATAAAATTAAACAAACAATATTGATTATAACGAATTGTTTTTAGAAAAATTGATGTTATTTCAAAATAAAGAATAATGAAATTATTATATTATTTGTCTTTCATTTCATAATTTGTTTAATATACTAATCGCTTGAAATATCATGCAGGACAACGTCTGTCGGAATGATGTCTCTGATAAGTATAAGTTCAATCCCGACCCGACAATAATTACTTATTGTCGGGAATATTACTTTCAACAATTACTTTAAGCTTAATCACTCACAAAACTCCAAAAAATTAATATTCCCTTAATGTTGTCTATATATGGCAATATATTGACTGTGTGTCAGATGTTTGTTTCGCATTGATTTGCAACAACCAATAATGACTACAATGACTCAGAATGTTGACTAAATAGAAATATTTCTCATCCTATGAATTCACCCGTAGTACTGCCTTGAAGTTTAATACAAAACTCCCAAATAAAATTTTAATTCTTTTTGAATCATTATCTTCTATTTATAAAAATTAATGTGTGTATGTTTAAAATTTGTAAATGTGTTTGTATTCACCTTCATCGAATGTATTGTCACTATTCTAACTGCCCTTGCTGACCATTGAATGACATCACGATTACAATTTTTTGTAACTTTTTTAATAACATACCAGTAAAGAAAGTGTATATTAAACAGCATGAACACTGTAAACATTTTTGAATCTATATTTGTTCCGTATAATGTTCAATATAGAGACACACCTGAAACCTTACACACCTGAAAACTTATTTGATCGGGTATTTTTATATATCCTTTGTTTTATATATAATACTAATTTTTTATATTTTGCTGATCAACTAGAGCAGGCATGGCGAACCTTTCTCAGTATGCGTGCCAAAAAAATACAATCTATTTTTATGAAATTGCTAACGTGCCAAAAATTGGTAATGTTAAAAAATACAATTATTACAAATAAAATAAAAACAAACGTTTTGAAAAATTTTATCACAAAAATTAAAGTCAACAATATATTTCAAAAATTTCAATCTACAATATAATAATCAACAAAATTATAATAATATGCATATTTTAAAAATTATATATAACAATATAATAAATAATCAACAAAAATTATAATCAATAATATATTTCAAAAATTACAGTCAACAATATAATAATCAACAAAAATTAGAATCAACAATATTTTAATAATACAAAGTTGTAATTAAATATTGTTATTATTTTTTGTATTATTAAAATTGGTATTGTGGATTGTGTTCAACAATAAATTATTACAAACAATATTTCATTAAATTCTTAACATATATGAATTTAATCTGAGTAAACATTAATAATAAGTTTATTAATGCGATTTTTGTTGCTGCATCTTGGATGACAAATATTTAATGTCAGGTTCATAATTCGTTGCCTTTAACAGAACACACGCCGAACTAGATTGATCAGTTATTATGTTTCTAAAACGGTCCTTTATAAAATTCATTTCGGAAAATAATGACTCGCACGCAAATGTGGAAGAAAAAATTGACAATATAGCCGTCGCTAATGTTTTTAAACAGTTAAAGGTTTATGTCACCTAACTTAGCCCCGCCATTTTTAAGAAAATTAAAAACAAAGATTGTGCTGTATTGTGCTACAGTTGTGCTGGATGTGCTACTCAGAAAGAATGTCATATCACCAATGGAAAAAAGTTGGCACGCTGAAATAATTTTTCGAGCAGAAGTTAGCCCCGCCATTTTGAAAAATCAGAAAAACAAAGGTTGTTCTGTATTGTCCTCGAGTTGTGCTGGTTGTGCTATTTAGAAAAAAATTTCATGTCCCTAGTGGAAAAATTTTATAACACTAAAATCATTTTTTCGAGTCAAAGTTAGCCCCGCCATTTTGGAAAAAAAGAAAAACAAAGGGTCTGCTGTACGGTGTTAGAGTTGTGCTAGTTGTGCTATTCAAGAACAAATTTGTACCACCACCAGAATAATTTAAACACGCTAAAACGATTTTTCGAGTTGAAGTTAGCCCCGCCATTTTGAAAAAAATTAAAAGCAAAGGTTGTGCAGTATTGTGCTAGGGTTGTGCTGGTTGTGCTACTCAGAAATAGTTCCATATTATCAATGAAAAAAAGTTGGCACGCTAAAATGACTTTTCGAGCAGAAGTTAGCCCCGCCATTTGGAAAAAAATGAAAACCAAAGGTTGTGCTGTATTGTGCTCGAGTTGTGCTGGTTGTGCTACTTAGACAAAAATTTCGTAACCTTAACAGAATTTTTTTACAAAGTTAGCATCATTTTTTTCGAATAGAAGTTAGCCCCGCTATTTTGGAAGAAATCAAAAACAAAAGAAGTGCTGTATTGTGTTATAGTTGTGCTGGTTGTGCTGCTGAAAAAATATCGTATCACCAACAGAATAATTTAAACCACGCTAAAACCATTTTTCGAATGAAAGTTAGCCCCGCCATTTTGTAAAAATCAAAGAAAAAAGGTTGTGCTGTATTGTGCTACAGTTGTGCTGGATGTGCCACTCAAAAAGAATCCCATATCAACAATGAATAAAAGTTGGCACGCTAAAACGATTTTTCGAGCAGAAGGATATTTTCGACCAGAAAGCATTCGAGCAGAAGATTGAGCAGAAGATTAAGCAGAAGTTAGCCCCGCCATTTTGAAAAAAATGAAAAACAAAGGTTGCTAGGTATTGTACTCTAGTTGTGCTGGTTGTGCTACTCAGAAAGAATTGTATATAAGCAATGAATAAAAGTTAGCAGACTAAACCAATTTTTGGAGCAGAAGCTAGCCCCTCCACTTATAAAAAAATAAAAAACAAAGGTTGTACTGTATTGTGCCTGAGTTGTGCTGATTGTGCTACTCAGACAAAAATTTCGTATTAATATAAAAGAAAAATTTTATAACGCTAGCATCATTTCTTCAAATAGAAGTTAGCCCCGCCATTTTGGAAAAAAAAAACTAAATTGAGTGCTGTATTATGTTAAAGTTGTGCGAGTTGTGCTACTCCAAAACAAATTCGTAACCCACCAACGGAAAAATTTAAACACGCTAAAACGATTTTTCGAGTAGAAGCTAGCCCCGCCATTTAACAAAACATAAAAAAAGGATGTTGTGCTGTATTGTACCATAGTTGTGCTGGATGTGCTACTCAAGAAAAATTCCATATCACCAATGAATAAATGGTGACAGGCTAAACGATTATTCGAGCAGAAGTGAGCTCCGCCATTTGGCAAAAAAAAACAAAAACAAAGGCTGTGGTGTATTGTTCTATTGTTGTGCTAGTTGTGCTACTCAAAAAAAATCCATACTACCAATGCAAAAATTTGGTACGCAAGAACAATTTTTTGATTAGAAGTTAGTCCAGCCCAGTCGTTTTCGAAAAAATGAAAAACAAAAATTTTGTAAAATGTAGTGGTATGAAATTTTGTTTGAGCTAGCCGCTTAGAGATAGATTTATTATTGTAGGAATCAGTGTAATCATTAATTTATAAGTACTAATAATGTAAGTGACACCTGGTGTCCGTATATATTTGTATATATAAAATAAGGGAATCACAAAAATATATGATATTAAAAAAAATTGTAAATTTTGCCGTCGGGGGTACGGATTTTTTTTGAAGTAGCACAACTCGCACAACTTTAACACAATACAGCACTCAATTCAGTTTTTTTTTTCCAAAATGGCGGGGTTAACTTCTATTTGAAGATATGATGTTAGCGTTATAAAATTTTTCTGTTAGGAATACGAAATTTTTGTCTGAGTAACACAACCAGCACAACTCAAGCACAATACAGTACAACCTTTGTTTTTTAATTTTTTATAAGTGGCGGGGCTAACTTCTGCTCGAAAAATCGGTTTAGTCTGCTAACTTTTATTCATTGCTTATATGCAATTCTTTCTGAGTAGCACAACCAGCACAACTAGAGTACAATACATAACAACCTTTGTTTTTAATTTTTTTCAAAATGGCGGGGCTAACTTCTGCTTAATCTTCTGCTCAATCTTCTGCTCGAATGCTTTCTGCTCGAAAATATCCTTCTGCTCGAAAAATCGTTTTAGCGTGCCAACTTTTATTCTTTGTTGATATGGGATTATTTTTGAGTGGCACATCCAGCACAACTGTAGCACAATATAGCACAACCTTTCTTCTTTGATTTTTACAAAATGGCGGGGCTAACTTTCATTCGAAAAATGGTTTTAGCGTGGTTTAAATTATTCTGTTGGTGGTACGATATTTTTTCAGTAGCACAACCAGCACAAGTATAACACAATACAGCACTTCTTTTGTTTTTGATTTCTTCCAAAATGGCGGGGCTAGCTTCTATTCGAAAAAAATGATGCTAACTTTGTAAAAAAATTCTGTTAGGGTTACGAAATTTTTGTCTAAGTAGCACAGCCAGCACAACTTGAGCACAATACAGCACAACCTTTGGTTTTCATTTTTTTCCAAATGGTGGGGCTAACTTCTGCTCGAAAAGTCATTTTAGCGTGCCAACTTTTTTTCATTGATAATATGGAACTATTTCTGAGTGGCACAACCAGCACAACCCTACACTCAGAGAATTTTGTTAGTAAATTTAATAACCGCCCGTTTTAAAAATGTGTAATAAGTTATTTTATCAATCTAATAACGATTTTTATTAAAGTAATTGCCACATTCGTTCGATTAATACTTTTTGTTATTATTTTAATAAAAATGTTTCTCAAAATAAAAATACGGTCAATATTATTTAAAAAATCACAACGGTTGATTAAACTAATAACCAATTCTTATTGAAATGATGAATTCAGACAACCAAATAAAAAATTATATGATTAACGTAGAGCTATTAAAATAAAAACATAAATTATTATTTTTGTAGTTAATTTTAATAACCATTTTATTAGATTAATCATCGACGTTTTTTCTTTCAAAACGTAGGTTATTAAATTAATAATAGTATATATTAATCTTACTTTAGGTTATTATTTTTAATAACGATTAATAAAATATTGGTAAGAATCACAGTTTATATCCAGACGCTGAATAAACAACTTTAAAAAATATTTAAAAGTTTTGTGAAAAGTTAAAAGTGTTAAGAAAATTGAAAAAGTAAGATTATTTTATTAAACGATAACGTTTGGTATGTGAAACTTTGTAAATTTTTGTACTGTCTATGGTGTGGTAAAAATAATTGATTTTCAGTTCCTGAAGCAGATTCATCAGACAGAACATGTAGAAATTTTGTTCGATGAACAGAGTAGTTAGGCTAAAATTGAGTCTGCATGGGACAGGACTAAACAACTTAGACTCAGCGACATTTCAAAATTAAAATCAACTTCGGAAATTTTAACCAAATGGAAGCAATTTAAATTACCGCTTGGTTATAAACTGGTAATTAATAATTTAATATTAGTATATTTCAATAACATTTTAATTATAATATATATATAATATATATATATATATATATATATATATATATATATATATATATATATATATATATATATATATATATATATATATATATATATATATATATATATATATATATATATATATATATATATATATATATATATATATATATATATATATATATATATATATATATATATATATATATATATATATATATATATATATATAATAATTATAATTAATTATAATAATATTCCTTTTAAAATTTTCAGATAGACATTTATTTTAAAGCAATGTTTCCGAAAGCCTGCGATTTTGGTTGTAAATTACCAACCATTTATTCAGAAAACTCAGCCCATTTTTGAAGAACAAATTAAAGATGAAAAGATAAGAGAGATGGTTAAAGAACTTCGCAATACAGAGAATATGACAGAAAGTAAGTTTTTTAAATATGTTTTTTGGCTCCAAAAACTTGAAAATCACATACAACAGAAGCAGAATTCCATTCAAATTTTACAGCAACAGAATTTTTTGCTGTCAAATTTGATTGAAATTCTGTTTCTGTTTCTGATGTATTTGAATACCCGGCTATAAGCTAAAACGTTGTTTTTGGACATGTCATTTGTAATTTTTTTGAGTGCAAACAATTAAACCTATTCAATGTTAGATTCTGTAATAATGTAATATTTTTCTGTTTTATATTATTTAGATGATATTCTGCTATCAACTATGTATTTACTGCACAGGATACTCCGTCAAACCAACAAAACTTTATAGCATAAAATTTATAAGAAATACACTGTTCGATATTCTTAAAACAGTTTTGCCATTATAGGCGAAACTGTTCAAAATGATGAAGAGATGTTACAAAAGTATTTCGATAAAAAATTACCAATTCAGCCTCTTTTGTTAATTAGTGGGTCTATAATAAAGCCAACTAGTATGCTTTGATAATGTACGGTATGAAGTTTATACAACATGGAATAGTAGATTCTTGTATGAGCTTAGAATGAAGGCAATTCTTCTCGAGGATGAAGTTTCCCAAAACGAGCGTAGCGAGTGGAGGGAATCCTCCGAGTGAAGAATTGCCATCATCCCAAGCGAATACAAGATGCTATTTTATCCACGACTGTAAAATATTTCGTTTAATTTCCAGTTTTCATGCAAAAATTTGTATCGCCATATTGAAATAAAAACATCAAAGATAGCGAAAAACAAAACAAGTTTGATGTTTAATTTGTTAGGGGAATATTTAATAAACTATAGAGCTATTAAAGAATTTTAATCAAATTCACTAGTTGTGGAATGAATACAATTACAATGGAAGACATACGCATGGAAAGCATATATTCTTTAGTCGTGGATAAAGTAATTGATGTGTGCTTCAAAATATTTTTTCTATGCGAAAAGTCAATTCACTAGTGAAAAAGAATAACAAATTATAGTTGCTATGATTTTTCATATAATTTTATAAAGTACTTTAAACAACGTAACCATGAAAATATAGAATATGAATTTTAAATGTTTTGTAGTCGATTTATAACTTTATAATTTATAGTAAATATCGATTATATATATAATATCATAGAAAAAATTGCATTTCCTACGCGAGATAAAAACGTTTTTCGTTCGTAAACATGTCTCACTCGACGCTAGCGCGTCTCGTGAACATATGTTTACTCACGAAAAAACAATGTTTTCATCTCTTGTAGGAAAATATACTATTATTTATTCATCTTAAAATATCCGCAATCAGCAACCAATTTTGGAATTTTATCCAAAAGCATTTTTATACATTGAAAGGCGATAAAGAAAGAGCATATTATTCGGTCAATTTGTTGATTGATTTGTTAAATTCAAATCAATAATATATATTATTAGTTTATCTATGTAAATTTATTTTTTAATTAATAAAAAATATAGTAAAATATAGTAAATATTACTATATTTTTTATTTTATATACGCACATAGACTCCTTTTGTTCTTTTAATTTTTGTCACATATAAATTTAAAAATACTTTAAAGCAAAATTATGAATTAATTATTTTAGAATTAAAACTGTGAAATATAAATAGATTAAATGAAAATAATTGAAATAAATAAAATCGTTAATAAAAAATTTATGCTCTCTTTTATTTAAAAAGTGTAAAATATAAGTTCCATTATTAATTTAATAAGTTTCATTATTAATTTAATAACATCTTATTATTGATTTAATAAGAACCTATTATTAATCTAATTAGATTGTATTATTAATCTGATAACCTAATATTATTTTAAAAACAACTTTATTATTATAATAATATATGTCATTTATCCAATGGATACCTAATATAAATGTAATCCATTATGTTATTATTCCAATAAGAATTTTTATAAATATAAAAGCTATCGTTTTTAGATTTAAAATTTAATTTTTTTGTGTTAGTAAATATTACGAGCAAATAATATTAGTTTAATAATGCCTGTTATTACGAAATTAGTGAAAATAATCACAAGTTGTGATCAGCTGTATAATAATCACCAAATTATTAATCTAATGGCTATTTTGATAGTTTTTAATAACAGAATTCTCTGAGTGTAGCACAATACAGCACAACCTTTGCTTTTAATTTTTTTCAAAATGGCGGGGCTAACTTCAACTCGAAAAATCGTTTTAGCGTGTTTAAATTATTCTGTTGGTGGTACAAATTTGTTCTTGAATAGCACAACTAGCACAACTCTAACACCGTACAGCAGACCCTTTATTTTTCTTTTTTTCCAAAATGGCGGGGCTAACTTTTACTCGAAAAAATGATTTTAGTGTTATAAAATTTTTCCACTAGGGATATGAAATTTTTTTCTAAATAGCACAACCAGCACAACTCGAAGACAATACAGGACAACCTTTGTTTTTCAGATTTTTGAAAATGGCGGGGCTAGCTTCTGCTCGAAAAATTGTTTCAGCGTGCCAACTTTTTTCCATTGGTGATATGGCATTCTTTCTGAGTAGCACATCCAGCACAACTGTAGCACAATACAGCACAATCTTTGTTTTTAATTTTCTTAAAAATGGCGGGGCTAAGTTAGGTGACATGTTATATAAAGCAAACATGTCAACTTATATATGTTTTATTTTTTCATACCGACAACCTAACAACAATACGTTCCACATTCATTTTTCTGCTATAATAAAAAAAGCTACTGAATGCAGCAAAAAACTGCTTTTAATTTAACTTCAGTGGAGAGTACTGGCTGTCAAGTTGAAGTTTTAGAAAATGTAAACAATACTATTTACGAAGTTAAGTTAATATATATATTACTTATTTGAAATTATATGTATACTAATTTTTATTTCTTTCTTTTTAGAAACATTAAGTTAATTCATTTGCCAACAATCCAACAAGAAGGAAGTTCAATAGTGTCTATAGACAATAATAAAATTGGATTTTTGTTTACGTTTATCAGTTACCAAAATGTAAACAATCTCGAAAGTTAAGTTAATCTTAATACTAGTGACTTTAATCTTATATTTATGCTAATATTTTATTTATTTCTTTTTAGAATTTTGACGAGGCGTCAACATATACTATCTACTAATTTGCTATGTCGCTGTGAATGCGGTATATGTTTAGTAAATTAAAAGTAAAACAATCCAATTTGGATATGTGATTTATTTAGCAACCAAACCTTTTTTTTGGTGGGATAAGTCAAGCAATTTTTTTTAAATTAGAAAAATTAATAGTACAATAGTACAATATATTTATTGTGTCAAAAAAAAAAAAATTATTATTTGTCTGTTATGTTCAAAAAAAAAAAAGGAATCCAACTCCAGTTGTGTAATTCAGAGGAATTAAATCAAAAAGCATTAGTAAAATTCATTTCCAAATTTAATGGCTCAAACCAAAATAGAAAGTTAGCCAATTAAGAATATAATTAATAGTCATGTCATGTATTAGCGGTATTTATTAGGAACATTTATAAATAAAATAACTCTTTGTTTGTATTGAAAAACTGAAACAAGTTTGTGTTACTGGTTATTTTTTTTTTGCTTAAACATTCGACTTCTCATCAGGGTGAACGCATCAAACACATCCACTTTTTGTATCAACTTCGTATGCTCATTACTGTTTATGGTGGCAAAATTATGTCTTGATTTTGACGTAACATTTTATTGTTCTTTTACAACTTACCAGTAATTGCCTTAGTTTTGGTGGCGCAACCTTTTATTGCTATTATTCAACTTACCAGACATCGCCTTACCTTTTGTGGCGCAACATTTTTATTATTATTATACAGCTAATCAATAATCACTTAACTTTTGTGGCGCAACATTTTTGTGGTTATTATTCAACTTATCAGTAATCGCCTTAAGTTTTGTGGCGCAACATGTTATTAGTATTATTCAACTGATCAGTAATCGCCTAGTTTTTGTGGCGCAACATTTTTTTTGCATTATTATTCAACTTACCAGTAATCGCCTTAGTTTTGTTTTTGGTGGCGCAACATTTTTGCATTATTATACAACTTACCAGTAATCGGCTTAGTTTTTTGTGGCGCAACATTTTTGCATTATTATAGAACTTACCAGTAATCGCCTTAGTTTTTTGTGGCGCAACCTTTTCGCATTATTATCAGGGTTGTGCCGTAGACAAAATATATTACTTTACATGCATAGATTATGCATAGATTACGTGTAAATAACGCGAGATATTTTCGTGTAATCTATAATGTAAACTATTAAGTAAGCTATTTAATTGATATGTGTATTCTAAACTTTTTTAGCAATTAAATTAACTTTTTTCAAGATCGTAAGATCTTGTTTTTGACAATATTATTGATCATGTCTTTTGCAAAAAAATCAAAAAAAATTTTCAGTAGGGATAATACAATATTTCCACGTATTTCTTCTTAAATCAAAATTAATAGATTACACCAAATTTACATAGATGACATAGATTACATTACATTACATGTAATGTAATCTATTTTAGATTACGCGTAAAGGAACAACCCTGATTATTATACAACTAATCAACAATCGCCTTAGCTTTTGTGGCGCAACATTTGTCTAGTGATTATTCTGATCTTCGCAACTATATAAATAAACGTGTCATCAACAATCTCTGGCCTGCAGCCTGTGTTTGATATAATTTTTGTACTGGGGGATGCACCGATGATGGAGAGCTGAACCATTGGACATTGAGGACGGTCTGGATATAACCATGCGGTGAGTGTCTATAGCTATTCTTTTAAATTAAAGGTATGAACGAGCGTGGGTGGGTGTATGTATGAATGTATGTATGTGGGGTGAGTTCATGAGATGCATGCTGGGTGAATAAATTTGGTTAGTTTATTGCATTTACCGAGCAATATCGATGAGGGTCAAGTAACCGAACCTGAAGTCTTGTAACGTGAATGTTTATCGTCAAATATTCTAGAGGGTAGGCTTCCTTGTCAAACCTCGGTGTTTAGATGATTACACAAAACTGAGAATAAGGTGTAATAATCTATCGGACTAGATTGATCGGAGATGGAATCAGTATGACAAGGACCTTAACTCAACAGTTTATTTTTGGTTATTTTCCCTAATTTTATAAGACGATCTCGACCAGATAATTAAACGTGTATTTACCCAAATTGCGCCTTATTAAAGATAAGTAGTAAATGAATCACTATTCACAGCAATACATTAGTTTGGGTTTTAAATTAATTATATTACATTCATTCAATGTTTGAGCTATCTAAATGATATTTTCTTCATAGAATATCTCCTTCAAAATTATACCAAAATTACACAAATTTGCATAATGTTTATAACTGTAATTTAAGCATGACGATAAAATAATCCACCGTGAATAATAACCTATTAACTATATTAACGAAAATAAATAAAAATATTTAACTAGTGATTTGGTTTGAGTGTGTTTTAATGTGGGCATGGATGTGGAAATGGTTGATATTGTGCATGTGTGGGCGGGTACGAGCGTGTATGAGGTGTGAGAGTGTGAGCGTATGGGAGTGAATGTGGGGGTTGAACGTGCTGATCGCCATTCTTTCGCCAAGGGGGTCGCCAGAGTCTCGTTTTTTCACTTGTCTTCTTTCCATTTCTGTCTAATCACGTAATTTGCGTACATTTCTGCATTTGTGTTGAAGGAGCAGGTATATTTTTATCAAATCCACGAAGACTGAAAGCTAGTCGATTCGGCGTTATCAATCTCCCTAGGTACGCAGCCTGCTATGCGCTTCATTGGTTCGCCAATGAAGGAGCACCTCATTACAGAATATCGAAAATACAGTGTTCGTTCCGTTTTCTGCTTTTGTCATTATCATTGCTTGTTACTAATTCTATTTTTTTCAACTACAATGCTTGATCCTTGTTTTTTCTGTCATTGAAACTAAATAAAATCCTCACTGCAGCGTAATTGCAACAGTGACTTGCGAGTTGCGGAAAATATGTTAGTCACATCAACTTTGCTAATTCGTTACTGAATTTGTGGCAGCTACAATAAAATAACATTTTAAAGATGTGTTACAAAAGTTAATATAAAACATTAACGTTAGTTATAACTAGTTATAACTAATATAAAACACTAAAGTTAGTTTAGTCAAACCATACACTTTAAAACAAATGATTCCTTAATTACACAAGCTTAATTGCTCACAAAAAAAACACTTAATCTCACTATTAAGTTTTCGACTAACTTTTGGTCTAAACAAAATTCGTCCAGCCAGACTCGATCCTTATTCAAAATCAAATTATCTTAAAGTAAATCTCTTAACATTATTCAGTAGGGAAAAAATTTACACTTGAAAAAATCTTATCCCATTAAATCAACGAAACTGGATCTTTATATTATCAAAGTCTCGTTTTTATTTTCTAACAATTCTTATCTTATCATACACTTTTTTTGTTCCAAATGGATGATTCAATAATGAATGTACCAAGAAAAATAATAAAGTAAATCGAAATAAACAAACAAAGCAGTATCGGAAACGAATAAAAGAAAAACAAGGAAAGTGTGAAGAAAATGATCATAGATAATGATTTGTCCTGAATTGATAAAAATTTTATTTAGAGTTTATATGTATTTTTTGGTTATCTTGCTTTTATTTTAATTTGAAAAAAATTTTATAGCCAGAAAATCAAGGCAGTAAGAGCTTTTATGAAAATCGGAAAATAATAAAAATGAAAGAAACGGAAACAAAATGGATACATAAAAACGGGTGAAATCAACTTGTTGATGAAAGAAAATCAAATTAAAATAATTTTAATATAGTTACCAGGGTAAGTGAATATGAAACTGGCTATAAATTGTTCAATCATGTTCATAGAACAAAATAATCGAAAACAGACAAGACTTTTTCAATGTGTAACTTAAACATTTTAAGACTTTCAATAACTCAAAGCACTCTAAAAAATTTTTATTTTCATCATCATCATAAAACTAAATACTAAGACTGTCCTAATGTAATGAGTTGTATCGCTGGACTTGTGTAAATAAATCAAATTAGGTTTTGATGAGTCTACCCTTACTATCGAGTATTTTTAAAGCTTAAGTTGCTTAAGGGAGAATACGCTTAAAGATATTACTAATTTTGTTTACTGTTTAAAACATAATGAGTTGTATGTAAAATGCAAATCCAAAAACAAATCTTAAAATTTATTCCATAAATAAAATGCAAATCCTAAAATTAATTCCGTAAATACTTTCTATGGGGTTGCTATAAAAAGACTTGTTTTCAAGTTATGAATTAAGTAACCGCAAAGCCGTTTCCCAAGACAGTTTGTTCACTTTATAGGTTAATTTTTATTGAAATTGTCTTATTACATGTTGTTGACTTTTTGTAAAGCCGTAAATTCTTTTCCCGAAGTTAATTTTTCAGTAAATATAAAACTTTAAAGCTGTCTCTCACAGTTATTTACCAGCTTTTAACTTTTCAGCTCAGCATTACATATGTGGGACGGTATGCGGTAAATTGTGGATAATTTTCCATTTTATTGATTGCTAACAAAATTTATACGAGAGTTCTTTTTTGTTATTTGTTTAGAAACGTAAATGGTTTGTATTGAATTTTAATTAGAGTTTTTTGTATTTCATAAGTGGTTGGGATTAGGGTATTATTCGTTTTATTTGTATTTTTTTTTGGTTTGATTTTATTATTTGATAGTTATTGGTTGTTTTATGTTACTTTTATACTTATAAAACTTCAAATTAAATGTAAAAGTTACATAATGCTAAGAATTGATTTGTGATTTTGTCTGTTTCGAAAAAAGGAAATGGCTTAAAATTGGATATTTTAAATTAAAGAATTACACTCGGCAAAACAAACTAATAATAAATAGGTTTTTTTAAGATAATGAATGAAAAAGCACCTTATTCTTGTTTACTGAGTTTTATTTTTTTTATTTTATACTTTATACGCATTTCGAAAGATATGCTTTCACCATCTGTAGTTTATAAAAACTCTAGCACGTCTAATGTGAGTTTACTAGTTTAATATTAATATAGAGGGATCGGAACCTCAGGTTTCAAGGTGTGGTAACTTCGGTCTCAGTTTAATATATAGTTTCTGGAAGAAAACTAATATGGTGTAATTGTTTTTAGTTGTTAGTAGAGTTGTATGGCAGAGTTGTATATAACCTTGTTTGCAAAGTAACTGAAGTGGTGCAAGGGTTTTGATAATTGTTGATGTCTTATGGAGCCACTCCTCCCATAACTATTGAGTCACTGTAAGTAATTAAACTGTATTGTTATATTTGTTGATTAATTATTATTTAAAATTATTTAAAGGAAAACGAATATTACGTTACAGTTTAAAAAAAAACTAATGAATACAGCATTTAAAAGGAAACTCAAATTCTATTGACATTTTCCGCAAACTAAGCAATTAACTGAAAGTGGAGAAAATGTTAATAGAAAGTAAAAACAGTTAGTCTAGTAGAAGCAACGCAATCCTGAACATCAGGGAATATAATTATCAACATAATATTTAATTAGTGAAATAATTTTATAATAATTATATTATAATGATCAAGTTGAATAATGTAATAATAACCCTTTACTAATAAAATATTGATTACTAAATATAAATAAAATATAACAAAAAAATCAATTAAAAAAGTCAAAGTGTTTTCTTTATAAAAAAAAGTGAAGAAGCGGTTTAGCCAATTAAGAAAATCAGAACAGATGATTGAAAACATAATTTATCAAAAATTCAGATAAAATTTAACAGTTTGAACAATAATTCAAAAGCACAACAAGCATTTTAGTCAGCCATGCCCTATTACGATCCGAAACGGATCAAAATACAACAAGCCAAGGCATGTTATTGTGATAAACACTATTATTACGAACTATAGGGCAGTCAATATTATTATGAATTGCCGGGACGAGGCTTAATTACGCCCTAGGCAAGAATCAGATTTGACGCCGCTATCCACCTCTTCCCTCTATAGGCTTCGTTTGTTTTAACCACCTTTGTTGTAAACACTGTTTAAAAATTAGTCACATAGCTGAACAGGCATGATGATTGGTTAAAAACTCATAAAGTTATTGAATTACAAAAACCGTGATATCTACCCGGGTAGATGCTGTTCACGTGAAGGTTAATGTACATGTATTTTTTTATCTCTGTTTAGAAATTTATTACAAAACTAACACGACACATCACTACGTTGCCGTCAAATTATAACAGATCATAAATTAACATAATTTAGTGAAAAGATGATACAATCAGCAAACTACTCAAAAACCTCGCATATAGCGTTTCGAGAAAATATTACAAAATCACAAATTCATATTTCCTGCAAAATTCCAAAAATATTTTAAAATTAAATAAAATCAAGCTTTTTCCAAAATATTCCAAAAATTATTACAAAATCAAAACTTGAAACTTTTTTCAAAGTTCCAAAAATTATAATAAAGCAAAAATTTCAAATTTTTCAAAATTCTAAACATATCCCAAAAATTCTTACAAAATCAAATATTAAAACTTTTCCCAAAATTCTAAAAATATTGCAAAAATTATTACAAAATCACAAATACAAACTTTTTTCAAATTCGAAAAATATTTCAAAAACTATAACAAATTAAAAAATGTCCATGTCCAATTTCATTTTCAATTACATTTACGTCATAAAAACAGCTACATTTTTATTTCCAAAATATTGGCTAAAAAAATAAATGAAATAATTTTTTGACACACTTGACATTATTTTTTGAATGCCATAATTCTCTATAATAATAATAAATTTTCATGTCATACAAATTATTAATTTTATTTTTTCCAAAAAATTGGGTAAAAAAGTAAATAAAAATCTTTCTTTTGACACACTTGACAACATATTTTTGACAAAATTATAATACCATAATTTTCAATCATAATAAAAAAATTTCATATCATACAAATAATTAATTTTATTTTGTTCCAAAAAATTGGGTAAAAAAATTAATAAAAATCTTTCTTTTGACACACTTGACAACATTTATTTGGTAAACTTATAATGCGATAATCTAGATTTTGGTCTCACATACCAATCCCAACCATCAAGATTTCTCCATATTCAATGTTCCTACACGTAATCACTTAAAATGAAAGTTTTTTAAGCAAAAATATGCAAATTTCCTTGTTTTGACACACTTGACGATTTTTTGACACACTTCCAGTACAGTTATCGAACACATCGTCCTTGCGGCTCTTCCTAATGAGTAAACCTATTTTTAAAAAAAGTTTTTGAAATCCGTCCAGCGGTTTTCTAGATTTCGTAGGTTGTGACGGCCGGCCGGCCGACAGACATACATTTTTTTTTGCTTTTTTAGACTCAGTAGGTCCTAAAACGTCGAGAAATGCAAAAAAAGGGGGTAAGAATTTCAGTGTTAGCTCATGAATGTAATACTTAGGTCTCTCAGACCGAAGTAATACAACACATAAAAATAAAATATTATTTGATATTAATGTGTTTTGTTTTGTGAAAAAGTTGGAATACAATGAAATAAGATTAGGATATATTACTAAAATATTTATGTTTTTCTATACATATTTGTTTTTAAATTAATTTAGCTGTAGAGTTTTTAGGGTATTTTTTTATACGGAACACTAACAGGCGATTCTGAGTTAAGAGGTCTTAGCTATGATTATTTTGGTTATGACAATTTTTTAAGAGGAATATCTTAATTGCGATTCTATGAACGTTGTCATAAAAAACCTCATAATAATTCTACAAATATTTTGGAGATCTTTCAAACAACTATTTTTATAAACAAAATTATTATAAAATGTCATATTTTCTTTTTAAATAATTTAAAGACATATTGAAATACCATATAAATTATTATTAAGAAATATAGTAATATTATATAATAGTTTTTTTATAAAAATCAAGTTTATGTTTTGGAAAATTTTTTGAGATATAAATAATTTTTGTTTGTGAAAATATTCAACCGCCATTTTATTGATTGAATATCAATCTTGAAATATATTTTATTGATTTATGTACAATTAATATAAAATTATACCATATAATAGATTGATTATTATTATTTATTTTGCAATAGATTTGTGAAAAAAAAATGATAGTTTTTCTTAAAGTTTATATAAAATTTGCACAAATAGAACAACATGAGACAAACTTTGATAGTGCAAATATAAAATTTTCAATCGCCATTTTATTTAAAATCATTATCAATATATAAAACAAAAACAAAATATATTTTTGATTCAAACTATTATAAAATATAGATAATTATTATAAATTTTATAATAATTACATAAATAATTCATAACTAATATTTTATCCTTTATTAATATAGTTTTTCATACAAGAATTCAAATAAAAAAATATGAAACATTAAATTGTGATGCTTAAGATGACCATGTTTGATGGTCTTACGTTAAGAGGTTTTTTTTTGACATCTCACAGTTGTGACTACATACAGAATCGCATTTAAGAGGTTTTAGTCTTAGCTAAGAGAAAAGTCTTTACTATGATTATTTTTACATCTGTGAGGGTATGTCAGAATCAGCCTGTAATGGTGAGAGTAAAACGACTTTTTCACATTATATCGATTATCTCGTAAACTATAAATGCTATGAACTTGAAATTTGAGGTGCGTGGTGCGTATAAAACTAATCTTTCCACATGAAATGACGGATACAAATAAAACTAAAGTGGTTTTCGTTGTGTTTACAGGGGTACGATGTGAGACCTTTGAGAAAATACATTTTTTTATAGATTCAAATAGGGTATCATATAAAAGGGCTTCATTTCAGTATTCCTTAAAAGTTTATATTGGAATTTTACACCTCACCATTTTTTGAATAATTTTGAATAATGACGTTTTTTTCGTGGTTTCTTACCTCGATTATCTCAGAACCCAACTAAACGCAAATTTTCAAATGTATTTGGAATGCTAGAATAATTATTAAGTTTTTAATGAAAAATATATAAAAGTGTCATATACTCATAATTAGATTTATTAAGGGGGTGGAAAGGAGAAGGGGTAAAAATATTATTTAAGCACTAAAATTTAGAAAACAAATCATTTTTTTTTTAGAATTTTGCGATGCACAGTTTTCAATTATTGTTAAGAAAGTGCGACTTTCAGACCGCATCCATAGAATTATCTTTGATATTTCGTTCTCTACTCGTACACAGCATTGAGAGTTCTGTACTGTCATTTTGCATAGTGATACCAGTTAACTAGGAATTCCCATTGACACCAGAGCAGATCATAGACTCTCTCGTTCGAGAAAGTCGAAGGCCTGCCTGAAAAATAATGAAGAGTTGGTGCACAGATATGTTGAACTCTCGGCACTTTTCCAAAATCATCCTTATCGAGAAAAGTGCATTGGTAGTACCTCGGCCTCGCCGGAAACCACACTGATATTCTCCAAACAGTTGCTCAGATTGATTTTGGATAGCAAAATGTAGGAAAAGATCTTATATGCTGTGCAAAGGAGAGTGATTCCTCTGTAGTTTGCACATTGTAGGCGATTACCTTTTTTATGGATTGGTATCAGCATAGCTGTGTTCCAGTCCTGTGGCATGGTTTCAGTCCTCCAGATCATTAGAACCAGTTCAAAAAATCTTAAGGATAGAGTTTTGCCACCATGTACAATCATTTCGGATGTTATATCGTCGATACCAGGTGCTTTATTGCATTTTAATTTCGACAGTGTCGCTTCGAATTCCTTTTTGGTTGGTTTGTCACCATGTACTTTTGACGCACGAATAAGCTTTGCTCGTCGCCCGACTTGTTGCTGGTCACTTAAGTTGAGAAGATTCTCAAAATAAGCGGCCCAAGTATCTAAAATATTTTTAAGGTCTACTTGTAGCTCCCCATCTTCGTTTTGAATAGCAGGCGATCTAGTTTGAGGGTTGAATCAAGTTACGCAATTGATGTTCCTTATTGAAGCTTTCCATCTCCTCACATTGTCTCTTCCACCATTCTCGCTTCGTTCGTCTACATAGCTGGTGTTGCGTCCTGGTAGACACTTCAGATAACAATCTCTTTTGTATTGAATAGCGTCAAGGCATGCTTGATCAATCCATGGCTTCTGGGAGTGGTTCTGTGGTCATCCAAGTATTTCTTCAGCAGCGCTTAAAACAGCATCTTTGAGCAAATATCAGGACTTATCGACGTCTCTGTTAATGGTTTCTGATTTATCCAATGTTTCGGCAATATGGTTTTGATATCTCTCTTCCGTTTCAGCATTCTTTAATGATGAGATGTAAAAACGTTTCCGTTGATTGAGTTTTGGAATGCCTGGATTTGGGAAGTGGAACCTTATCGTAGCACATACACGAAAGTGGTCACTTCCAATGTATGCACACCTAAAGGATCGCACATCCAGAAAGCTCGAAAGAAAACGTGCTGTTACTAGAAAGTGATCAATTTCATTTCGAGTGTTTCCATTCGGTAAGACCCAAGTCTGCTTATGAATCGATCGATGCGGAAAGAACGTACTGGCAATTCTCAAATTATATGATAATGCAAATACAGTCATTCTTTTACCATTATCATACGAGTTCAAATGCAGGCTGTTGGGAGCCACCACGTTTCCATAAGAGATATCTCTTCCAACCTGTCCATTAAAGTCACCAAGAACCATAATGAAGTCACGTGTTGGAGTTTGTTTCATAATTTTGTCCAGTGCTATGTAGAAATTATCCTTCTTGTCGACGGCCTTAGAGCTTCAGTAGGTGCATGCACGGCAATAAGATAAATATTGTTATATGTAGCATCCAGAAAGCTCAAAAGAAAACGTGCTGTTACTAGAACGTGATCAATTTGATTTTGAGTGTTTCCATTCGGTGAGACCCAAGTCTGCTTATGAATCTATCGATGCGGAAAGAACGTACTGGCAATTCTCAAATTATATGATAATGCAAACACAGTCATTCTTTCACCATTATCATACGAGTTCAAATGCAGGCTGTTGGGACCTACCACATTTCCATAAGAGTTATCTCTTCCAACCTGCCCATTAAAGTCACCGAGAACCATAATGACGTCACGTGTTGGTGTTTGTTTCATAATTTTGTCCAGTGCTATGGAGAAATTATCCTTCTCGTCGACGGTCTTAGCTTCAGTAGGTGCATGCACGGCAATAAGATAAATTTTGTTATATGTAGCGCGTACATGTAGGTAGCAGATCCTCTCACTGACCGTGATGAATTTCATCACGGTTTCTTGTATGCGTGCACCAACTAGAAAGCCAGTTCTAAATTCTCTTTCAGAAGAATGACCACTACAGTATAGAGAGTGACTATCCAAATCTTGTTTTCCGATTATCGGCTATCTAATTTCTTGTAGAGCAATAATATCCATCCTATACCTCTCAGCCTCTGTTTCCAGACTTATAAGAGCATCAGGAGCGCTCAGGCTGCGCACGTTCCACGTTCCGATTCGGTAGTCTGGTCCTTTTTCACGTCCAGGTAAAATTCTGTTTTGGTGTCCGGGTCTGTTATTCTCTTTCTGATTTCCACATTTAACAAAGTTTTTTTCCCGGGGTTAGGGTGTTAACCTTAGGCCCAACCCAAATTTTTGTGAATGGGTTCGTTCTGCATATTAAGATCACCAGAAACAACCTTTTTACACGTTTATATAGCGAGCCGCTTGATTCAAGACAGATGCCCGCTCCAAGCCATCCCTGACATGAAGAACAGACGCTTGAGTCGCATTGGTTTTAAGGCCTCAATTTGTCGTGATGTAGCGTTGTTGACTAAGTAGTTTTTACTCTGCTTGTCTCCAATACACCAACCTCATTCTGTCGGCATTACCCAGGCAGCACGGTTTGGACATCGAATTTCGGATTTCACTACCCGTATTAATATTCACGACAAAAAATAAATGGCACGCATATTTCATACTCAAAATGTACATTTTATAGTTTAAATTAAACGATATTCCAATTTAATTTTCATTTAGTTTAATAAGTCAAACATTCACAATAGTATATTTTTCAACGATGCCAAAAACAACATATTTTGAAGCAAGAGGACAGTTTATCAGCCGAGGTGATAGCTGAGGTTGGTAATGGTCGCGAGATTCAAAATATGATTTTCGGCGAGTAGAAAACTGTACTTTTTCTACTACTTTTTTAAAAATTATTATTAAATATTAAGCATTTTCATTTAAAATTACATACAATTCAAATTTTAAAACATATAAACATCCAAACAAAATCTTTAAATTAATATTTCTGCTATTAAAATATAGATGACTCAATATGAATAAATTATTCAATTTCTATGTTATAAATAAAACAAGCCTGATTGTCCTTTCGTACAAAAAAATCGTCAACTGTATACATACACATATATTTATTCTATTTACACTACAAAATTCTATAATTTTATTCTATTTGGTCTATTAAGTCCCTAAAATCATTAAATAACACATCTTTAAAGGTTCATTGTTTTTTGCATTTCGCGTCTTGTAGGCTTATAACTAAAGACGGTTTTGTAATAAACAAAGTAAAGTTTAAAAATTTTATTATAATTTCTAAAATAAAAACAACAGTTATGATTTAGTTTTTGTATGGTGATGACGTTATGTAAACTCCTGATATATTTTAAAACAACGTAAAATATTTTACGTAAATAAAAATTTTTTTCGTTTTTCTTAAATAAATAGGTGAAAGCATTTTTTTTAAATATCTTAACACCAACTGTTTGTTACCATACTATTTAAAAAGAATATGTGAATCTTATATAGTTAACTATTATATTATTTTTACATTTTTAATGTTAATTGTCCGCAAATAATTCTAAAATTAATTAACGTCATCTTCCCAAGAAAGACAAATTAACACTAACAAAATTATTTCATTTAATTAATTGATTCTCTTAACGGGTGTTCTAGGATGATTTATTCTAGTTAAGAAATTAGAAAATAGATGGCTTTTAAAAAATTGCTTTCGTCACTAGGTACGAAAGTAATTTGTATAGGTTTTTTTATCACTGGTGACGAAAAAAAAATTTTCGATGCAATGAACAAACATCGAAAGTAGATTTTTTAAGTTGGGTTGTAGATAAAATATTTCCTTTAAAATAAAATCTAACAAAAAATAATGTTATTATTCGGATAAATTCGTTTTAAAAATTACGTCAGCTTAATATTTTGGGAAATAATTCGAGTTCATTTTAGAGCAAAATGCGGAAAGAAAGCTCTATAAGTCCATAATGATTGGTTCAAACATTTTCATTTAATTGCTATATAGAGTTATGCGCTTAATAATGGAATCCGGAACAATTCTTATAAAGCTAAAAAATCAATAAAGTTGCTCTATAAACCGCCACTTTTTGCTTTTACTAAGCTCTATAAGAGTTCTAAGAGCGCTTCTAGAGCAAACATTAAAGCACGTAGCTCTATAAATCAGCTCTAAGAGCGCTCTTAAAGCATATTTAGAGCAAAATTGTTACTTGGGCCACTTTTAATGTTTCTAGTATGCGTTTGTGAATTGTATGCTGTATTTGGCCTAGAAGACTGATATTTGTGATGACATTTCATTTAATTCTAAGAGATTTCTAAAAACGCTTAATTTTTTACTAAATGTTCACAACAAAGCAAGCATACAGTTTCGTGACAATAGATAATTTATTAAAAAACATGGTTTGTCTGCCTCTATTGATCCTACTTTAACATAGAATTGATCCGATTAGTCTTACGTATGTTCAGTTTACACTATAGCCACCAAAATATAAAAACTACACTTCCTTACACCACGTTTAAAAAGCCAGGATAATATTTCAAATGTCAACCTTTATCAAATATTTTTCCTTTAAGTTAAATAATATCAGTTAATCATTAAATGGTCACAGACGTCACCTAGTCAGTTAAATACTTAATCACACAAAAAACATAAACAAATCATTATTGCGAAAGGGGAATGCATTTGTTATTTTCTTGATTCATCACAATTTTACGATTTTTTCGCGTTTCTACTGTTTTTTTTAAATCAGCTTTTTCATAACAGCATAATTAATCATCAAAAATCAGTTTCCGTTTTTCTTTTCAATTTTAAACATAAAAAGAATGAAAATAAAAGAAAAACAACACTAAAAAGCTCATTCATCTAAATATCACAAACATAATATAAGGAACAAAAACGAAGTAAAGAAAAATGAGAAGAAAATTCAATCATGACAATTTTTCTTTGATTTTATACTTTTTGTTTTTTTTATTTTCTTCACTTTTCTTTTAATTTCTGGAAGAAAAATTAAAATCTGTTATTATCTTGCTATGTGATGATGACACTTTTTTTATAGTTGTTGAATTGAACAATAAAAGTGTTTAGTAAGGAAAAATGATTCAAAATGAAAAAAAAATTTTAATAGAACGATGAAAAACAGAAAAAAAAAATTACCATTAAAACCCGGAAATGTTTGTTGATTTAAATTTTAATGTTTGTAATTCGACTTTTAATTTTTATGTAATACGACGAACAAAAAGATGAAGAAAGATAAATGGTTATGAGATTTCTTAGAACTGTATTACATTTTATTACCTGTATTTTATTGTATTTTTTGGTTGGTTAACTGTAAATCATTATGGTGGTTTATCTGGGAAACAGTTTTCCTTCGTTGCAGTGGCGTCATTTCACTAAAGTCTTAGGGGGAGGGGAGGCGTGAATTCAAATGACATAAAAAGATTTTTTTCGTAAAACATATCATACACATTTTTATACACACATATATTTAAAAGCATTTAAATGCATGGACTTAGAAATAAAAATAAAATGCTTGTGAGCTACCTTGGTTACTCTGCTAGATCTGTGTCTTCTGGTGTTGTTTCATCGAAGCGATTGCCGCAAAGTTCTGCAAAACCCCTTCATTTGTGAAAAATAATTTTAAATTTAGTATCATTTCTGCATTGTTTAGGCATCAAGAAAGTAGTTTTAATTAAAGCGCTTGTGCTAGAAATTATTATATCTTTGCTTTGTAACTGTTCAGAGACTGAATTTGTAAACGACAGCAGATCGTGCAGCATAAAAATAAAGGATGGTTTTTCTATACGATTAGATCCCGAGCATCAAGGAATTTAAAATTTATGAGTCACGTAGTCCCAGGATCCATAAAACACCACGGGATTACAATCCCTACGTGACTATGTCTAATCGTTTTTTTGTTTATTTTCCTTTATTTGTCTCAGAGAGAAAGAGTTATGTCTACCTACCCATAAACGTGCGTAAATTTTTCATTTGATTCAAAATTGTACAATTATTGCGAGTTTCTTTTAAATCTATAAGAAAAACCTACCACAAAAAATAATAGTTTCTCCCTCCCTGAGACTGTATAAAAAAAATGAACAAAGATTGACGTTTAGGATACGTTTTGGATTTTATTATAACCAACCAAACATACAATTTTTGCTATTTTAAAAATTAAAAATTATAGTCCGTATAGCGAAAAGAATTTGTCAGCAAGTTTTCATTACATACTTTGAAAATATTATCATAACTTAAGTATTTGTTCATGTCGTTAGAAAATATTGCTTGTCCATTATAAAACATTCACTATTATAAGATCACTGGAAATAACACAAAAAATTTATATTACTCCCGTAATTATTTTCATTCATTTTATAAAAATTAGCACAGCTATCAAGAGATCTTTTGATGTTATAGAATTTTACATTTAGAATTGTTTTTATTTATTGTTTTTAAAAAAGTCTTGTAAAGTTTGTACAATAGATAGATAAAAGATAGATAAATAACAGGGCCTAACAGTCAGAGTTCTCCAATTAAGTGGGGTATAAATTAGGTTGTGTTCTCCTGCATGTACTTACTTTTAAGTTTATATAAATTACCAATGGCCAATAACAATTGAAATTTGAATGTAAAATACTGCACTATGAACTCTCGAGGAACCCTATACTAATGAAATATTTTGTTTCCTCTGGATCAGACACGAATATCTTATAAACAAAACACAATCGTTCTTCTAAAAGCGGTGATGCCGCGCACCTTATAGTACGATAGAATTTTGTCAAAATACGCACCCACGGCGTTTTTGGAAGAACGATCGTGTTTTGTTTATGAAACTGATTTCATCAGAAAATTAGAAGCAATGCGACCGCCTTTCGTATCGGCGGCGCTCTAGTCCTTGATACAAAGAACGATAACGGTTTGAATATTGCGGTGAATTGTACTTTAGTCGGGCCAAAATAATATGTAACGTAATAATTATATTATCAGATATATTTCAATTAATAGTATGCGATAAAAATTGTATATTAGTTAAATAAATAAATCTTCTAAAAATTAGACGAATTTACATAATAACAGTGCATTGAAATTTTTATAGTGTATAATTCTACCACGATTGGATGGTTTTATTGAATCGATGTATTGATAGTATCAGATCCTTAGGAAAGGCCAAATCAGTCATCGTCCGATCTATCCAGCTGTCGTTTTTGTCAGATGTTGTCAGATTTACATGTACATAAGTAATTATACTGATTTGTTTACAAGTAGAATGTCAATGCCCTGACCTGGGCATTGACATTCTACTTGTTTTGTTGTTTTTGTTGCAATTTTGTTTTTGTTGTTTTGGAGAAGAGAACATTTAGAAATTAGATTAATATAAAATCAGCTGTTTCGTTTTAATAGCAAAGTTACATTTTTTAAAGAGACAGGGAAAATAAAATATTGATTTGATATATAGAAATGTTATATTTTTGTTCACTTAAAAATTTTGATTTGATATAGAAATGTTGTTACATTTTGTTTCTCGTAAACATTTTGATTGAGTATGCGAAAAAGAAAGGTTTTGCGCCTTGCATTATTTTTTTTCACGCTGTGAATGAAGACAACAATTTGTACCTATGCAATAGTCATTTTTCCGAAAAAAGATGGAGGTGCTGAAATCTCAAGCTCTGAGATATCAAGACTTCGGTTTTGGTTAAGGATTTTGATATAGTTTTTGGCATATAACTTTTATGAAGACATGGTTTTTAGTTTTGGGCAGCGATGTATATCAAACATAAAACTCTTTGTCAAAGTACAAGTATTTTTTATCTATGTTTAGAAATTTATTACAAAACTAACACGCAACATCAATACGTTGCCGGAAAATTATAACAGATCGTAAATTAACATGTAACGCCAGGACTATATCAATTTTGTTCTAAAAATAATGATTTTCATCTTCAATTATAATTTCATTAATTTTCTTAAAGGTCGCAACATTTTTGTATGCTACTGTTGAGATTTAGTTGCGTCACTCAATTTCAACAATAAACATGTTTGATTTAATGATTTTTTTATACGTTGGAGAATTGTTGATTGTTGGAAAGGGAAACAGAAGAAGAAAATTTAATATAAAAATGTGAATTTTTATAAGAAATTCAAGTAGTATAATTTTGAAACTCAACCATTTGATACATATTTTAAGATCAATTTAATATTACGTATTATATTGGTTGTGTTGTTCAGTATAATTAAAAACCCAAAAAGTGTTGCATAATTTTATAAATGGAAAAAAATGTAAAGGTTTTTATATATAGAGAATTAAATTTTATATTCATTGTGATGTCAAAGTTTTTCTTTGTTTGCCTTAGTCCCCAGTCCACAAAAGGGCTCCGGGCCAACAAACGATGTTAAAGCACCTCGTCTTGCTAATTTGTCGGCTTCTTCATTACCTGCGATACCCGCATGACCAGGTATCCAGTAAACTGTTACTTTGTTACTATTCCCAAGCTTATTTAGCTTGCTCACACAGTCTCCAACAATTTTGGATGTGATGGTGTATGAGCGTAACGCATTGATTGCTGCTTGGCTGTCTGATAAGATGGCAATTCTCTTATTCTTATATTTCCTTCTTAAGCAAAAGTTTGTGTATCTTTCGATTGCACATATCTCAGCCTGGAAAACGCTGGGGTAGGTGCCCATGGGCTCAAAGTATTTGGTTTTCGGTCCAAATACTCCGGCACCCACCCCTACCCCGGTTTTAGACCCATCCGCTTACCATTTGATAACATCGTTACCCAGATGGTAGGTAGTGGATTCACTACTCCACCCTGCTTTTTTGCACAACTGCGATGTATATTTCTTATCGAAGTTGTACTGCTTAATCATTCCATCTTTAGGAAACTCAAGCAAGGGATTATCCCTTGAGAGACTATCCCGATATTTAGACTTTATGATCTTTTCCTTACCCATACCTTCCATGCTAAACCTCAGTATGGTTTCCCTAGCTACGCTCTTAATCTGCAAGTGAAGCGGAACCAGTCCTAACAGCATCTCCATTGACACGGTAGGACAAGTCCTCATTGCCCCCGTTATGCAGATACAGGCCAGCCTCTGCACCTTTTCCAATTCAGTTTTCCCAGCATTACGCTGGGCTCTTTTGCTCCATGCCACCGCTCCATAAGTGATGGCTGGTCTAACTATCATGGTATACATCCACCTTAGGATTCCTGGGCTGCACCCCCATGTTTTACCCGCAAGGTTTTTGCATACCATTAGAGCTCTTACGGCTTTGTTTACCACTGCTTTCATGTGGCTTCTCCACAGGAGTTTGCTATCAAGAATTACTCCTAGATATTAAGTCTCCTGTGCAGATTCAATTACGGAGCCCCTCATCATGATGGGTTTCATGTTAAGTTTTTTTTTCTTGGTGAACGGGACCATCGTGGTTTTACTCAGATTGAGTTTAAGTCCCACAGATGTGCACCAAGTATCTACCAGATTCAGTCCCCTCTGTCATATATCACAAAGTGTTTCTTCGAACTTACCTCTGGCGATAATGTCTATGTCATCCGCGTACCCAAGACATTTAATGCGCTGGTTACTTAATATAGTTAGGATTTCATCAACCACTAGACTCCACATGAGGGGTGATAATAGCCCCCCTTGCGGACAGCCCCTAGTGGTTCCAAGGCAGATTTTACAATCCCCAGCCTTGGTTTCTGCATCTCTAGTTCTCAGCATCTCACACATCCAGTCGGTTGTGGTGTTGTCAACCTTTTTCTCACTTAGAGCCTTCCTGACCGCTCCATGTGAGGTGTTATCAAATGCTCCTTCAATGTCCAGGAAGGCACAGATAGCAACTTCTTTGTTGTCCACCGCCTCTCCTAATTCTTTCGTCAACGTGAACAGCGCGGTTTCCGTTGATCTGCCCGTTCTGTATGCGTGTTGACTATCTTGCAAAGGTGATCTCGCAAAGGTTTTGGTTCGTATGTAGTTGTCGATCACCTTTTCGATCGTTTTTAACATGAAAGATGTTAAACTAATGGGTCTATGAGACTTCGGCTGAGTGATATCTTTCTTACCTACTTTCGGAATAAATATCACTTTCGCCGTTCTCCATGGTTCTGGAATATGCCCAAGCGCCAGACTGCTCCTTAATATGCCCAGGAGGTGCGCTAACAGCCACTTCTACCCCCTCTGCAGGAGATCAATCACTCCTGGTGATTTGTATGGCTGGAAAGTGCCTATGGCCCACTTGATACGCTCCTCCGTAAAAAGTGAGGCAGCCACCCTCCAGTCCTCTGGGCTTGATCTTTTAGTTTTCTGCTTACCCGTGTCTTCTGTACACGCGCTTATGCCTCCCGAAAAGTGTGTTTCTAGGAGAAGAGGAGCTCTCTGCTGCTCATCCTCCGTATTCGTACCATCAGGCCTACTCAACGAAGTTTTAATCTCGATACCATCTTTCGTCAAAGCCCTATGCAGCCTAGCCGCTACAGGCGCTGCCAAGATACTATCACAAAAGGTTCTGAAACTGCCCCTCTTCGCCCTCCTAATTTCTTCATTGTAGGTGGTAAGCACCCTGGTATACTCTTCCCAGTTTCCGAATTGCTTTGCTCTCTTGAAAAGTCTCCGTACTTCTCTTCTTAATTTTGACAACTCCTTGCTCCACCAAAGCGCTTCTCTCTGCTCTTTTACTTTAGTAATTGGGCAGCTGGCTTCAAAGGCCTTCGTGAATGCCAGATTTACCTCCGCTACAGCTTGTTCCAGCGTGGTGTTGTGTTTTACTGTCCCTCTAACAGTTACTAGCTGTAGATTTTCTTTAAGGTTCTCCTTAAATTGATCCCACCTTGTGTTCCTGGGGTTCCGAAATGGGGGTGATTCCTCTTTCGTACTATCCAGTTCAAACAGAATCATTCTATAATCCGACAGAGAGGGTTCATTTGATACTCTCCAGTTCTTTATGAACTGACCTACTTCGATACTTCCTACCGTTAAGTCTAACACTTCCTGTCTTGCCCTTGTGACAAAGGTGGGAGTGTTCTCATGTCTTGTTGTGAGCATTTGCATCACAACCGATGATAAGAGACCACTTCTTCTTGTTGCACCATTCTACCAGCCCCTGTACCTCCGTAGGCGATATCTGTGTCCCGTCTCCTGCACAGTATGCCGATGCTACCACTACCTGGTGGCGAATGCCTCCGAGTGTGATGGTAGTTGATATGGCCACCAAGTCCCTGGTAAGAAAATCTGAAAGACAAATATAATTAATGTTTTTCCTAATTATAATGCACGCTCTGGGTGAGTCTGCATTAGTATCCCATACAACCTTCGCCTCGCTATTGGCAAGGCAGCTCACCTTGTTTTTGTGGATCCAGGGTTCCTGTATCAGCGTGAGCCCTAGTTGTTTCTTAGTGAATGTCCTGGCCACCACAGCTGACGCTGCTATGGTGTGGTGGACATTCACTTGGGCCACGCACAATCTTCCTGTCACCGCCATTAGATGTTGTCGGAGAGGGGCGTACCTGCCCCTTCATCCATCTACAACCTCTTCTCCTCCTCGGTCCCCACATCCTCGATGCTGCTACAATCCTCTGCAGCAACATCCTCCACCTCTTCGACAACCATATTTACCACCTCATTGGGTGTCGTTAAGGTTGTGACTGCTCCCCTTGTCGGTGAAAGTATCTGAGGTGCTTCCCCCGAGATACTACCTGTCGCATTTTCCTCTGTTCTCTCCGCAACCGTCCTTCTTGGTCCGTGGACAAAGACTTTGCCAAATCGATAGTTAAGGGTATTCCCTACCTCCGATAAGGCTGTCTTTGCTCTGTCGTCAATCATTGCAGTCAGCAGCTGGCCTGTGCCCTCATCCCGATTGCCCGACAGCTTCTAATCCTTGATAAACAAGCCGACGTTTTGCCCTTCTAGCAGCGCGAGAGATTTCTCCCTGGTCTGCCCAGCACTCCTTGGGAGAAAGACTGTAATCTTGTGAGGAATCGGAATATTATCTCCCAATTTCGTCACAAGTGAATGTTTACCAACTTTCACTTCAGGCAAAACAGACACGAGCCATTTTGCCGTCTGCTCGTTGTCGCACTCTACTATCACATAGCCAGGTTTGAAGTGAATCCCCCATGCCCGATCCTGTGATCAGCACATCCTTTCGCTAGTTGGTTCACAAGCCCTATATATATCGAAAACGAAAAAGCAGAGATTGACAGAGCAAAAGCGGCAAAACTTTCGAGTATGTCAATTTCTGACAAAAGTTTTACAGTGCCATTAATTTTTTAAATTGTGGTACTAAATCTTCTATCCCTCCTATCATTGATGGTGACTCAATCATTACTGACCCTGCAAGGAAAGCTACATTGTTCGCGGAACGCTTTGCTTCAAATTCAACAGTTTTAGAAACTCCCAAAGAAATACCCCAAATCCAGTCTTCAGGAGTTAATATGAAACAATTACATTTCAAGCCCAAAATTGTCGAAAAACTTTTAAGGGGGTTAAACAACAACAAAGCTTCTGGTCTGGACAACATTCCTCCTGTTATTCTAAAAACATTTTCAAAAGAACTTGCACCAACCCTCACCAAAATATTTTATAAATCCTATAAATCTGGTATTTATCCATCCTGCTGGAAGTTGGCCAATGTCCAGCCTGTCCCAAAAAAAGGAACGAAATGTGATATTTCAAATTATAGACCAATAGCCTTACTCCCAGTCATGTCTAAAATATACGAGCACTATATTAATTCACACATATCCAAATTTTTGGAAGACAACCATTTGATATCTGACAGCCAATACAATTTTAGAAACAAAAGATCAACAACCGATCTATTGAACTATGTGGCACATATTTGGAATAGCATACTTGAGAAAGGTGGTGAAACGTACGTAATCGCATTAGACATCTCAAAAGCATTTGATCGAATTTGGCATGCCAACTTGATCAACAAGCTCGTTGCGTACGGTTTTCATCCCGCAGTCGTGACGTTGATTCAAAATTTTCTGTCTAACCGATACATCTCGGTATCTATAGATGGCTTTTCTTCTGAGTCCAAATTAATTAACGCTGGTGTACCCCAAGGCTCAGTTTTATCTCCCACTTTATTTTTAGTTTATATCAACGAACTGTTGCAAATCACCAGTAACCCAATAAATAGTTTTGCAGATGATAGTACACTGCACAAGTCATTCGTCCCCCTATCTTCAAAGGGTAAAATGCATGAACGAATAAATCCCGTCCGGAGAGACGCTGCCATAAATGTAAACGAGGACCTAAAAAAAGTCGCCGATTGGGGTGACAAAAATTTGGTCAATTTTAATTCCACCAAAACACAGCTATTGATTGTTTCCAGATCAAAGACCGAGTTTCCCAACGATATTTCAATTAATATGTGTGACGACCAAATACGCGAATGTGAAAGCATTCGTTTATTGGGAGTCACAATATCCAATGACTTACTCTGGAACGATCATATAATGGCCATGGCAAAGAGTGCGTCAAGAAAACTCGGCCTCCTCAATAGATGTAAAAAATATTTTACTCCGCATCAGTTACTCCACATTTATAAGTCCTATATTCGTCCCTGTATGGAGTATTGTTGTCAAGTTTGGAGCGCTGCATCTGTTACTATCCTGGCTCTTTTGGACTCTGTTCAAAAGCGAGCTATACGAATTGTTGGTGATCAAGATTTAACATTAGGTCTTGATTCCCTGCAACATCGTCGCACTGTTGCTGATCTCGTTGTTTTTTATAAATATCGTCACCAGCAGTGCTCGGATGAAATCAGGTCCATAATGCCTCAGACATATGTTTTTCCCCGTTTTACTCGTCAATCGGTGTGTGCGGGCGGTCGAACTGTCGAGATTACTCACTGTCATAGTAATAGAATGCAAAGAGATTTCTTTGTGCGTACATCGTACACATGGAATGCTTTGCCCGAATCAATAGTCTCGAGTGCTTTCAATCCACAAAGATTTAAAAAAAGCGTCCACCTATACCTCAAGACGCATGTTGTTGTGGGACCTACGTCTTAAAAGGTATCTATGTGTTGTTGTGACAGATTTTGTAATTCCTACTACACAACACTTCTTATTAAAAAAAAAAAAAAAAAAAAAAATATATATATATATATATATATATATATATATATATATATATATATATATATATATATATATATATATATATATATATATATATATATATATATATATATATATATATATATATATATATATATATATATATATATATATATATATATATATATAATATATATATATATATATATATATATAATATATATATATATATATATATATATATATATATATATATATATATATATATATATATATATCTTCTTATATATATAAAAATCACATGTCACGATGTTTGTCCGCGATAAACTCCGCAACAACGTAAACAATCTTAATAAAATTGTGTTCAGTGTGTGTATAATGGTCCAACTTGAGAGATAGGATAGTTTTTATTTCGATTGAACGCCTAAATATTTTTTAATTACGAATTAAATGTTAAATATGGATAGTTCATAAGCAAACTTTCAGATGGCGGCGTAAATTAATTAATTTACTGTCAAACCTGCTTTATCGACTTTTTAATCATCCATGTAGGGCCCATATAGACTATCATATGTTATTGAGCGATTATTTTGTTCCGGTATTTGTTGCACTGGCACTGCAAAAGGGGGAAAAGAAACGAAATTCAATAAAATTTATATGGGATTTCATACAAAACACAACTTGTATAATTTTAAAAATTATCTATGAAATTTCTCATTTTGCTACAATTAAATAATTTAAATTTCTTTTGGCGCTGCAAAAGGGGGAAAAGAGAATAAATTCAATAAAATTTATATGGGATTTCATTCAAAACACAACTTGAATAATTTTAAAAATTATTTATGAAATTTCTGATTATACTACAATTAAATAATTTAAGTTTCTTTATGAACTATTACTGACAATTACTGACAATATTGAGCATAATATATAAAATACTTTATTTTCTTCTGTCCGTAAAAGAAATACGAAAATAGGTTAAATTTTTCATACAAGTTTGTATGGGAAATTTTGGCAATTTCCATGTTTGAGCGACTTAAGAATAATCTTCTTATATATATAAAAATCACGTGTCACGATGTTTGTCCGCGATGAACTCCGTAACAACGTAACCAATCTAAATGAAATTTTGTACAATGTGTGTATGATGGTCCAGCTTGAGAGATAGGATAGTTATTATCTTGATTAAATGCCTAAATATTTTTTAATTGTATATTAAATGTTAAATGTGGATTGTTCATATGCCAACTTTCAGATAGCAGCGTAAATCAATTTATTCAATTGATAGTAAACTTCAGGCGTGCTATACACCTGAGCTAAACTATGCGAAATATGCGAACTATGTTTTTAAAAAAGTAATGTTTTAATGCGAATAAAGCTTTTTCAAAAAATTTAATGTTTCCGTTTTTCTTTTCTTTTTTAAATATTTTGTTTCGGTAATGTTTTTTTCATAATTACGTTATATACATTATTTTTTAAAAACATAGTTCGCTTTTTTTTATAGTTTAGCTCAGGTGTATAGCGCGCCTTAACTTCGTATAAGGCCATTATTAGACTATCAAATTTGTTTTACTAAAAAAGTTTTGTTTTATATTTGATAATAAACGAAAAGCATATTATGCTATGTCAAATACGTTACCAAAGATTATTAACAATTTTGTGGAGGTTATATTAATATATTAATATATAGTAGTGCTATAAAGTATCGAAATCTGTAAAAAATTAGTGTATTCGTTTTTATAAAGTTTGAATAAAAATAAGAGTAAAAATAAAGAAAACAATAATATTTTTAAATTTTTCATTGGTCTTCAATGTTAATTTACAAAAATCATTATCAAATTGAAAAATACTCTTATACGTATTGCTAATTAAAATAGAACGATTAGAGGTAAAAAAATTGTCATCAAAACTGCATGAAAAACTAGAAAGTTTATTTTACAACCTTTATGCTTGATTTATAGTCGGTAACTTTAACTTAACGTAAAGTACAAATGTATGAAAATGCACTAGAACATTTATAGTCGGTACGTAAACTTAACGTTAACTTAACGTAAAGTTCATTTCATTCTATCTTAAGGATTTTTTGACGTTTAGTATAAAAACTGAAGAAAACTAATATTTAATTGCAAGTGTCCATAAAAATAAAATTTTATTTATTAAAAAAAGATATAAAAAGAGCGACTTTAATTAAAGCCAAATATTAGCATAAAATTAATATGAAAATAAATTTTTTTATTTTTAAATTTTGTATCAAATGTTTATTTCGAATTTTATTATTTTAAATTTTGATTGTGAAATCAGTTTGTTACTTTTAAAGCATTGATTGATTTATAAAATTGATTACAAAACCAAAATTAATATCAAATCAAACGTCAAAGAATACCTAATATCTTACCAACCTTAAATCAAAATTTTGTATAGAGTCTTAAGTTACGGTTAAGTTAAAGTTAACGTCAACTCTCCAATTTCATGTCAAATTTTTTTTATTGACCAATATATAGATAGTGTGATATACGCCTCATAAATTTGGGTTAGCCAATAGATGGTGCCGTATTTGTATTTAAAAAATTGGTTTTAATGTTAAAGTTTTCCAAATACACAACGCTTGCTTTTTCCAATTGTCGTGTATTATTTTTTCATTGGTGATTGGTGATAATTATTTTAATTGGTATTTTATTAAATATCGGTTTATGCGCGTAGCTTGCTTTGATCAATGTTTTTTTTCGTTGAATATAATTTTATGAAATAGAAAAATGAATGTATAATATTTTATTAAAATAATATGTCAAATATTTTGAAATAGCACATTTTTTTGGAAATTTTAGGTGAAAAAGATGATGAACAATGTCGTTGAAGCTACAATTTTGAATGGAAAATTCAAAGTGGAAGATGTACTGTTGCTAAGTATTTCAATGATCGCAACAGATATGGCATTTGAATTCAAACGTTTAGTTTCCAATGCGACTCGCTTTTGCAATGACCATCAACAACTCAAGACGAGTTTTCTTGAATTTTCTTTCTTATGAGATACCGACAATATGCGACGGGTTATAATGTTAAATAAACAAAAGGTTTACACTATTTGGTGTAAAATAAATAGTTTTTAGAGATTTTTAGAGTGATTAAGCTAAAGTAATTATTTTAATTCACATGAGTTTTGCAATTTTAAAGCATTTTTTATTTTCTCTCAGAAAAACTTCTTTAAAACAGTTTTTGTGTGTTTCGTGTCGGGAACAAATACAATTTACAATTGTATAATCACAGATGAAGAATTCAATTTAAATAAATATGCGATAATGAAGTTTCAATT